>JAIFGZ020000221.1:0-600000 GCA_019925245.2 Oryza australiensis
GCCGAACTTGACTTGGGTGTTACGGTTGCCGATAGAGATAAGGCAATCGGCCTATAGTCACGGTTTGGTAAGATTGAGGAATCCGTCTTAGAGTAAGATAGGGTTTCCGACTTGTAAACCCTTCCTCCCAAGACTATATAAGGGGGTAAAGGGCGTCCCTTGAGGGATATCGGATGCTAGATCGAGATTCTAGATCAACTTTTAGCCTTGACTTTAGATCACGAGATCAATAAAGACACTCGGCGGATCGAATCCACCAAAACAGGAGTAGGGTATTACCTCACGAGAGAGGGCTGAACACTGTCTAAACTTTCTTCTTCTTCTAACCCATTGTGCTTGGCGATCTCAACTGCGACCCCAGAAAATATATTGCCGAAACCAAGTTTCGACGGTTGGCGCGCCCGGGTAGGGGGCCGCGCGTCGAGACTTCTTCAACAATCTCGCCGACAAGCGTGATGGGATCTCCTTCAAGACTCGGCGACTTTGTCGCCAACTTCACCGACGACTCCTCCTTCGACTCGGATTCGGAACCGGTCGAAGGAAAGACCTACTCGGCGCCGTTCGGGCTCCCCAACAGCGCCGAGATCTTCGATAACATCTTGAAGACCAAGATGCGATCCATCTTCTCCGACGACGGACTTCACTCGGCGCCATTCGGATTATCGGATGCCGACGAGATCTGCGCCAATCTTCTCGCCTCCCGACGGAAGCAATCTACTCAGGTGAAGACCTCTCGGTGCCGTTTGGGTTACCAAACGTCGCCAAGATCTACGATCAACTGCTCTCCCGAGTTGGCGGCGATCCACTCGGAGGAGCCTAATCCCCCAAGCTCAGGCTCGGGGGAGCGATCCAGATCCGAATTTCCCGGGATCAAGGGAGGTCGGCTGTCATGCTCCCGTCCTTCGGCTCACCGCTCATCTTCGAGCTCAACGGATACCTCGGCTCCGCCGGCCGACAATCTCTACGGCATCCCTTAGCCGAAGCCGACAACTCCGACGCCATATGGACTACGAGCCGAGAAGTGCTTCGACGTCCTCATGGCCGAGCCGGATGAGTCCGACTCGCCATGGCCGAAAGGCTTAGAAGAGGAGCGAGCTAGAGTGGAGCTTGAGCGCAAGACAGCCGAGGAGGACAAACAACGCAAAGACGGGGCGACAAAAGGAAGCGGGATCTACGTGCGGCGGACGATCGCCGGGAGGCCATCCTCCAAACACGGGTTCGCAACACCAACGTCTTCCGGACGCCACGGCGAACGCCGTCGCCACACTCACGCTCTTGGACACCGTCATGGAGACGGCACCGGCCAACGTGACTCCTATACTTGATAAGATCAAGACCATCGTTGCTTGCCACGGCTAACGGCCCTCCCACCACTTCGGCGCGAAGGTGGCGAATCCGTGGCCGAAACGCCGGACAAGAGCCGGCTCCCACCTCTAAAGTCGGGAGACTACGGGAGGCCGAGCCGGCTCGGTCGACAACCGAGCCAAGAGGCCCACCTCGCGAGTCCACGCCGAGGCACCAAGAGCGACGGCCGACTCCCGCGACAAACGACATGGACGTCCACCGTCCACCACCGAGTCTGCCGAAACAGTTCCGGCTACCCAACCGCCAGCGGAAGACCCGTCGAGTGATCTGCGGGAAGTCCTCGACCGCCGCTACCAAGAGCGCGACCGTCGCACTCGGGAAGATCGGAGGGATCACCGATAGCGGCGACGATGGAGTACCGGCCTTCACTCGGGAGCTCCGCCGAGTGCATTGGCCGAGTGGCTTTAAGCCAACGGGGATTGAAAGGTACGATGGCAAAACCGACCCCGAATCTTGGTTAGCTGTATATACTCTTGCCATCCGATGCGGTGGTGACAACAAAGCCATGGCCAACTACCGCCCGTGGCCCTCGCAAACTCGGTCGAAATTGGCTCACGAGCACGCCAAGAGGCTCAATCGGCTCGTGGAGCGGCGGGGACCACTTCATCGCCAACTTCCAAGGCACCTTCGAGAGGCCCGGCACGCACCGACCTTTACAACGTCATCCGAAGCCGGACGAGCCTCGAAGGATTACATTCGTCGCTTCTCAGAGAAGCGCAACAAGATCCCGAACATCACCGATGACATCATCATCACCGCCTTCCGGAAGGGAGTCCGTGATGAGCTGCTTATCGACAAGTTTGGGCGCAAGCCACCGAAGACGGTGAAGCGGATGTTTGAGACGGCGAACTCATACGCCAAATCGAACGACGCCATTAAGGCCGCCCGTCAAGACCGGCCCGACGAAGGGAGGACAAGCAAGCGAGGAGGAAGCCGAAATCCTAAGAAGGATGGCGGCAGGCGGCAACCGGGGCCGAGAAGATCGCAAGCGCCGATCTGAAGACCTAGTGGCCGCGACCTCAATACTCAACGCCGTCCCGAGTCGCCGCCTACGACGCCATCATGAACGCCCGGTGCACCCACCATCCGAATCACAAGCACGCGGCGAAGGACTGCTTTATCTACAAGCGGTTCGTGAACAATACGCGGCGCAGACTCAACAAGAAGCCGATCGACGAGCTGGCCGTCGGCGCCAAGAAGAACAACGCGGCTGAAAATGCCGAACCTTTTCAAGATCCAGTGGGAGAGCTCAACCATATCTTCGGGGGTCCGCTAGCCTATGAGTCCAAGAGGAAACAAAAGCTAACCGACCAGGGAGGTCAACGCGGCTCAACCCGAAGTCCCTCGATATCTGCGATGGTCGGAAGTGGCCATCACCTTTGACCGCTCGGATCATCGACCGAGTGGTTCATCCAGGGCGTTATCCACTCGTCACGACCCCGTGGTCCGCAATATCAGAGCTCAAGCGCGTCCTCATCGATGGGGCAGCGCCCTCAACATCTGTTTTCCAAGACCATGGATGAAATGCGAGATCCCGAGGGCCGAACTCAAAGCAAGCTCAGCCCCCTTCCACGGAGTTATCCGGGGCTATCTTCAACACCACTCGGGCACATCTCCCTCCCGGTCACCTTCGGAGCCCGAGAGAACTTCCGAACGGAGAACGTCACCTTCGAGGTGGCCGACTTCGAAACAGCATATCATGCCATCATCGGAAGGCTGCGCTTGCCAAGTTCATGGCGATCCCTCACTACACTTACCTGCGCATGAAGATGCCGGGTCCCAAGCGGCGTCATCACTATTCGCGACGACGTGAAGCAAGCCTTCACTGCGACATGTCCCAATCTCGCGAGAGATTACGTGGCCAACAAGAAGTCCGATTGGCTGCATCGACTTCGGCGAGGGCGAAGTCCCCGCAAGAAGATAGCCAAATCGGGATCCGGCGACGCCAAGACCAAGAAGATCTCCCTTGATTCGTCGATCCCTCCAAAAGCTGTGTAATCGGCGCCGACCTAGATCCTAAATAGGAAAGCATGCTCGTCACCTTCCTCCAAAATAATAAAGATGTTTTTGCTTGGAAACCATCGATATGCTGGAATTCCTAGGGAGGTGATCGAGCACTCTTTGAACGTCAAAGATGACGCCAAACCAATAAAACAACGATTACGCAGGTTTGCACGGGATCGAAAATACGCGATCAAAGAAGAACTTGCAAAGCTCTTGGCTGCGGCTTCATTAAAGAAGTCCTCCATCCCGACCGGTTAGCCAACCCGAGTCCCGGTCCGCAAGAAAACGGGGCAATGGCGCATGTGTGTCGATTACACCGACCTCAATAAAGCCTGCCCCAAAGATCCATTCGGGCTGCCTCGCATCGACCAAGTCGTCGACTCCACGGCCAGCTGCGAACTCCTAAGTTTCTTGGATTGTTACTCGGGCTATCACCGAGATCGGTTTGAAAGAATCCGGCGCTGAAGACATCTTTCATCACGCCGTTCGGGGCCTCTGCTACATCACCATGCCTTTCGGCCGAAGAACGCCGGAGCTACATACCAACGCATGATCCAAAGATGCTTCAGGACGCGAGATCGGCAAAAACGTTGAAGCTTATGTCGACGATGTTGTCATCAAGACCAAGCGAAAGAAGACTGATCGCCGACTTAGAAGAAACCTTTGCAAACATCCGGGCCTTGAATGAAGTTGAACCGGAGAAGTGCACCTTCGGCGTCCCATCGGAGCAAGCTGCTCGGCTTCATGGTATCACACCGCGGCATTGAAGCAAATCCGGAGAAGATCAACGCAATCTTAAACATGAAACCCCGAGTAACCGGAAAGGACGTCCAAAAGCTCACGGTGCATGGCGGCGCTAAGCCGTTTCATATCCCGACTCGGCGAACGAGGCATGCCCTTCTTCAAAGCGCTAAAGAAGACAGAGACGATTTCCAGTGGACCACGAAGCCGACAAGGCCTTTGAAGATTTCAAAGAATTCCTTACCACGCCACCCGTCACGGCCGCCTCAACCCAGGAACCCCTCTTGCATGTACGTTTCAGCCACTCACCAAGTGGTTAGTACGGTCCTTGTGGTTGAACAAGAAGAAGAAGGACGGGCCTAGAAGATTCAAAGGCCAATTTACTTTGTCGGCGAAGTATTGGCGGGAGCAAAACCGATACCCCAGTACAAAAATTGCTTTATGGTGTTCTAATAACCGCGAGGAAATTGGCACACTACTTTCGGGTCACTCGGTCACCGTCATCACCTCTTTCCCACTCGGCGACGTCATCCACAACCGCGAGGCAGCAGGGCGTATCGCCAAGTGGGCCCGGACGATGCCGCCGGATTTAACTTTCAAGCCCGGGACGTCCATTAAGTCACAAGCCTTAGCGGACTTCTGGCGAGTGGGCGAACGGCAAGAACACGTGCCTCGGGAAGACCTCCAACACTGGACCATGCACTTCGACGGATCCAAGAGGATCACCGGCTTGGGAGCGGGAGTTGTGCTGATCTCCCGGCCGGGAAAGGCTAAGATATGCCCTTCACCTCCACTTCTCCGCATCACACAACGTCGCCGAATACGAAGCTCTTTTACATGGACTGCGCCTCGCAGTCTCACTCGAGATTCGTCGGCTTATTGTGAAAGGCGACTCCCAGTGGTTGTCAATCAAGTGATGAAAGGCGGGTCACGCTTAAACGACACTATGGAGGCCTACCGACAAGAGGTCCGCAAGCTTGAGGACAAGTTTGATGGGCTAGAACTCTCACATGTCTGAGACATAACAACGAAGCTGCTAGATGAGCTAGCGCGAGTTCGGATCTAAGCGCGAAGCTGCTCCAACGAGATGTCTTCGTCGAACATCTTTACGAGCCAACCGTCATGGCAAAGACAGCTCCCAACGAGCAAACCACGAACGAAGTCACCATGATCGATACCGAGCGGAGGACGCCGCTTATCAAATTCTTGACCCAGCAAGAGCTGCTGGATGGCCGGGATGAAGCGAACGCCTCCGGCATCGTTGCAAGCGTACGTCATGGTCGACTCCGATCTATACAAGAGAAGCCCCTCGGAATTCTAATGAGGTGCATCACACCCGAAGAAGGAAACAATTACTCCAAGATATCCACTCGGGCATATGCGGAAGCCACGCGCGGCACGCACTCTAGTCGGCAAAGCTTACGGGCAAGGATTCTTCGGCTCACCGCGGTCTCGACGCGGATAAAGTCGTAAGAACCCGCGAAGGCTGCCGATTTTCGCGAAACAAAGCCATGTCCCGGCCCGGGAGCTTCAAACAATCCCACTTTCTGGCCGTTCGCGGTATGGAGGCTGGACATGGTTGGCCCTTTCAAGAAAGCTCCAGGAGGTTTCACACACCTCTTCGTTGCAATCGACAAGTTCTCCAAGTGGATTGAAGCCAAACCGGTCGCCACAATCACTTGCGACAAAGCACGAGACTTTTTCCTCAACAACGTGCACCGCTTCGGCGTCCCAAATAGAATCATAAGCGATAACGGGACTCAATTCACGGGAGGCATCTTCAAGGATTTCGTGAAGACTTCGGGATCAAGATCGCTACGCATTAGTAGCCCACCCTAAAAGCAACGGGCAAGTCGAGCGAGCAAACGGCATGGTCCTTCAAGGCATCAAGGCTCGCGTTTTCGACCAGGCTAAGCCCTTACGCAAGCAAGTGGGTCCAAGAACTTCCCTCGGTCCTATGGTCGTTGCGAACCACACCCGGTCGGGCCACCGGCCAAACTCCTTTCTTTTTGGTCTATGGCGCAGAAGCCATGTTGCCAAACGAGATGGAATATGAGTCCCTCGGGTTCGCGCTTCAACGATGAACGCTACGACATCGACCGAGTGGATGACCTCACCCGATTGGAAGAGGCCCGCGAGCGCACCCTCATCCAGTCGGCCAAATACCTTCAAGGGCTCGAGAAGATACCACAGTCACAACGTGCGAGCACGAGCTTTCATTGTTGGCGACTGGTCCTACGCAAGATCCGGACCACCAAAGACCGACACAAGCTATCTCCCTTATGGGAAGGACCATACATAATCGCCGAAGTAACTCGGCCGGTGCTTACGGCTAAAGCGCGAAGACGGGTCCATGGTGAAGAACTCCTGGAACATCGAGCACCTTCGACGATTTTACGCCTAATTTGGCTAAGACCTCATGTTTTCCTTGACTGCCAACCTCAAGCAAGATGACTTCTTGAGCTAGCGGTCGGGCTGATACACATATCAATAAAGCTCAAATTTTCCTCATCGAATTTTTGTGCACAATTTGGTTTATCATTGTTTAATGTCCTTCGACTCGAGCTCGGTGTCTAAGGACCGAGAGTTTCCCGATGACCTAATCGAGCCTAGGCTTGATGACAGCCAGACGAAAACTACTTAAGAAATTTCACACAAAAGCTCGAATCAAGGCATTGGCATAAATAAACTAAAAATAGTCACAAAGTTCCACGTCAAAGTGTTGCAGTTACATGATATCTACAAAGCAAAGTCGAATACGGATCGAGCTTGAAATTGTTCACTACATCCAAAGATATCTTCTTCGCCGCCTCTTGCGCCTCGCTTAGCATATCTAAGGCCTCGCTCGTCTGTTGTTCCATCAGCGAAGCCCTCCCGACCGAATGGATATCCACTCGGGGGTAGAGGGACTTGGTCGTGCAAGAGCCAAACCAGCCCCCATGTTGGCGCTTCGGTGATGTTCTTCAAGTATTGTTCGGAGCCGGCGAAGCTTGTCGAAGATCTCGATTGGCTCCGGCGAGCGGCCCCAACTCCTTGATCAAACAAGGATGCCAAGATCGGCGTGGCGGCATTGGCGACCTCTTCCGTATCTCGTCATTTGGATTTGATCCGCCCAAGCAAGACGTCATATTGGGCTCGGGTCTTCATCTTATAAGGCAAAAAGTCCCAGATCGCTCAAAGCACTCGGAAATAGAGCAGCACACGGGATTTGACTTCAAAGAAGGTTACCTTCAAATTCGGCCTCCATCTCGGCCTTGTCAAGGCTGGCCGCTTCGACTAGACTTGAAGCGAGTGGACCTCAGAAGAATTTTCTACAACGAAAGAAGATCATCAATAGCCAAGATCAACATAAGAATCATAATGAAGTGGGAGAGGCGGGCTTACTTCCGATTGATCCGCGGAGGTCGAGGTTCGCTTCCCGAAGCTCCGAGATCTTCCTCCTTAAAGCGGCCTCCCTTGATGCGGCCTCCTCCCGAGTGGCCTTCGGTGTCGCCGAACGTCCTCCAAGGAGTTTAAGTGGGGGACCGGCTTCTCCAGCACTTCGGATTTTGCCATTGAGCGGCAATATTCTTTACGCATGCGAAAGCGAGAAGAATGATCGGCGAAGGATAACGAAGATATAATCAAAAGAAAGACGAAGGCTTACGTTGAGCGATCGGGTCGCCTCATTCGGGCTCTCGACAGAGGCATCCCTTTCATCCTTTTCAGCTTGCCGGTCGAGGATGATGCCTCGTCTCTCGCCTTCGAGTCCCGCCACTCGATCTCGATTGGAGGAACCCGGGTCTCGAAGGCGCAGCACAGGGATCTCTTCTACGTGGTGGCAAACAAGAAAGACCAATGAAGACATGAGGGATTCAAAATTGAAAGAACGAAGAAACGCCTCGAAGCAAGTCTCACGGTTTCGGTGGTGCCTGCCTAGGTGGGGCCGCCGGGCTCTTCCTCTTCTTCGGGCTCGCACGAGTGACCCCGGTCGGGGCGCTTGGGCCGTAGCCATGGGTTCCCCGGCCAGGCTGGTTTCCGGTCGGGATATCCCGGCGCGATCGGGGGCTCCTCCCTAGGGCGCTCTCCTTCGAGGTGAAGGTTGTTTCTCGGAACGCTCGCACTCGGTTGCGGGCTCGGGGTTTTGGCTCGATGGCCTTGGCACTTCGGGAGCGGCGGCGGGATTGGTCTTTCATCCCTCCGACGGGATCTATATCCTGGGCCTCTCGAAAGTGAATACAGCAAAGATAAAGAAAAGTTTCCAGCAAAAGAGTTCGAACTTCGGCTTGAGCTTACTGGATGACCGGCGGATCTTTGGTGCCGTCCGCGGTGATCGCCTTAGAGGCGGGTTCTCGACGGAGGAGCGGGACGTCGTCATCCGAATCCTCGATGATCAACCTCCTTTTGCTTGCGCGCTTGTTCGAGTCCTCACTGCGCTGCCCGCTTCCCGATTGGATCAGCTTGGATTTTGATCCCGCCACCGGCTTCTTGGCGGGCGACGCGGCGCGTTGTCGTGAGCCACCTTATATGGTTTGGAGGTGATAGAGGCGTTTTCTGCAGAAGAGAGAAAATGCAACATTAAGAGACAAGATGTCAAGATTGAAAGATGCTATGAAGCAACCGATCGGCTTACGGAGGAGGAGGTCGGTGGATGCTTGAATGGAAGAAGCTGGCAGGATGAGGGCCCGCTCGCGAAATCCCGGATGAGAAGAGTTTGTACATCCGAATCTTCAAGATTTCGTATGTGAGTGGATCGGGTCTTCCGATTGGGGTCCGTCCCGCCTTCATACTCGAAGGCCGGCTTCGACCGCTCCTTGATCGGCGCCGGTCGGCACGATGAAGTGCCGAGTGATTTGTTCCCGCGAAGATTCCTCTTCTTCATCGCCGGGATCTTCGCGAGCGAGATCATTGGCTTCGTCCCAATCATGGGCTACGGGACGGTACTCCAAGATGGCTTGGGGACAGGAGGAAGACCAACAAAGCGGGCGGTGGGTTCAAGATTATTGATGTAGAACCAGCCCGCGTGTCACCTTTGTTGAAGATTTCAAAGGGAGAGAAAAGTAGTCTTTGCGGAGAGATCCGCGAAGTTGGAAGCTGCCCGCCAACAACACAAGGTTGGTCCTTGTTTGGATGGGGTTTCGAGATAAAACATACGACGGAATAGATTGAAGTGAGGAAGAATGCCGAGAAAAGCTTCACACACATGAATAAAGAGGGCTATGTGGAGCATCGAGTTGGGGTTCGGATGGTAGATGTGAAGACCATAGTAGTCCAAGAGCCCCGAAAGAACTCGGAGGTGGGAAGGCTGAACCCGCAATAGAAAAAGGAAGTAAAGACAACGAGCTCACCGGTGTTTGGGGTCGGGAAGTCCTCCCCGCCGCCGGGCGCCATCCCACAAGTTCCTTCGGCGGAAGCACGCCGTGCTTCACCATCTCCTTGAGGGTGTATTCCCTCACATCCGAGGTGGCCCATTGGTCGAACGGAATCCTTTTCTCGTCCGCCATGAGAATGGGTTGATGGGAAGTGGATCGGTCGGGAAAGTTGGATCTTTGGCGATGGAATGTGGGAGAGTTGGTGTGGAGGCTGGTTGTTGCGAGAGATCGAGCTCTTAGATGGACGGATTTGGGAGCGCGCGAGTCTAGGGTTCTCCGCGGTGAGTGTTGAACAGTACCGTGAGAAGGGGAATCATTTGGAAGGCAAAGAGGCGGGGACGACCTCGCGTCTTTATAAGAAAGATTTGAGGGTTGCGCTAGGTTTTCGGTGAGTGGGCCGAGCCCATAAGAAAATCTACGGCCCAACTAAGGTGTGGTCCGATACGTGTCCTTAGGGACTTAAGCGGATGAGCTTAAGCAGATTTGCCCGGCAATATGCGCGTGTCCGAGTGCCCAATACCTTTAAAGATCCTTCCATACCGCGGTTTGTCTGACTTTATGAGAAGCTGGCACGATGCAATTTGGAAGGTGACCAACGGCTGAGTTTTTATAGCTACCTTGGCGAACAAGGGCTGTTTGGTTTTTTGGCATTTGGTCGGGTAATCTTACCAATGCTTGTTTATTTTCCACCTTGGTGAAGATCTTTATGAGATTGAGACCAGTATTATGGCAAAAGCTATTTAATAACTTGGTCATATTTTTCATATGATTGAAAAAACTTGTTTTCCCATGAGGGATGAATGAAACATTTATTGGGATTACTCGGCAAATCCACTCGGATGAGCAAGAGTTCACCGAGTGCTTTTTACCCACGAGGGATGATTGAATTATTTGTTCGAGACGATTCGGGCAAATTCACTCGGATAAGTATGAACTTGCCGAGTAATGAGATTTCTATGATTGCTTTAGCACGAGCTAGGCATCTACATGAGAATGATTTTTTATGGTTCTTGACTATATGCTTAGCCTATTTTTGACTAACCACATAGTCGGGGCTACACCTAATTAGGTGCATCAGGAGATGCACCTAGATATTTATTTTTGAGATATTTTCAGCCCTTCACAGTCTTTGGAGCCACTCGGGAAGATTCAGGCAGAGATGATGGAATCACTCGGCGTCAAAAGCACTCGGTCAAAGAGATTTTTGGTTGAGTGCTGCTTTGGTCTGAAGTTGAGTTGTCTCGTCGGAAAAGGACTCGGGGGCTCTTGTGGAGATTGTGGCAATCGGGTATCTACATGGCAAGCTTATCCGACTGGAGGTAGGGATAGATTGCGCCTGCCATATCTGTAAGCCGAACTTGACTTGGGTGTTACGGTTGCCGATAGAGATAAGGCAATCGGCCTATAGTCACGGTTTGGTAAGATTGAGGAATCCGTCTTAGAGTAAGATAGGGTTTCCGACTTGTAAACCCTTCCTCCCAAGACTATATAAGGGGGGTAAGGGGCGTCCCTTGAGGGATATCAGATGCTAGATCAGATTCTAGATCAACTTTTAGCCTTCAGCTTTAGATCACGAGATCAATAAAGACACTCGGCGGATCGAATCCACCGAAACAGGAGTAGGGTATTACCTCACGAGAGGGCCTGAACCTGTCTAAACTTTCTTCTTCTTCTAACCCATTGTGCTTGGCGATCTCGATGCGACCCCGAGAAAATATATTGCCAAAACCAAGTTTCGACAAGAATCATAACCGACAATGGGACACAATTCACGGGGAGGCATCTTCAAGGAATTCTGCGAAGATTTCGGAATCAAAATTTGCTATGCGTCAGTTGCCCATCCCAAAAGCAACGGACAAGTCGAGCATGCCAACGGCATGGTCCTTCAAGGCATTAAGGCCCGCGTGTTTGACCGCCTAAATCCTTATGCCGACAAGTGGGTCCAAGAGCTCCACTCAGTTCTATGGTCCCCGCGAACCACGCCCAGTTGGGCTACCGGCCAAACTCCCTTCGTTTTGGTCTATGGCGCGGAAGCCATGTTGCCAAATGAGATGGAGTATGAATCCCTTCAAGGGTTACGCGGAAGCTACGCTAGCCGAAAACAAAAATTTTTCTACCGCGCAAACCATGAACACTTCCAAGTAAGGGCCGATAGATCGTTACCGATTGGAGTGTGCGGAAATAGCCAATCGGGGCTATCGATGCGGGCTGCGTAGCCGATTCCCGCAAGCCGCGCCCGATTCCGGGGACGGCCGATTCGCCAATCAGCCAATTCGCGGAGTCGTACGGTCATGTTCTTGCGCCTTGCTCCGACGCGCCCGACCGCAGCCCGATCCGAAGCCGATCAACAGCGTGCAACGTAGCAGCGCCTCTACCGGTATCCACACGTCCGGGGACAAAACACCGTACACCCGTGTGCTAGCACGCGATGCAACGCCGGGGTTTGGCTCGAAAGTGGGGAGGGTTTCCGTGGAGATTGATCTCGGCGACTTCTGCTGCGGATTCGGTTCAACGCGATGCAATTGACGTCACGCAGCTCTCCACCCCTCCCTCCTTTATATAGAGTTGGCCGACGGGACTCGTGGCCGATCAGGACTCTATTTCAAATCGGATCCTATCCGAATCTCATAGAGTTGACCGCCCACACGTCGTAAGCCCATATGACTCTATCCGATCGGATCCCTATCCGATCGAGCCGTATCCGAGTCCAACTCGAATGCCCGTTCTTATCCCCTTAAGCGTGCGACCTTGTAGGTTCGGTATACTTGGTTTCGGCTATAGTCTAACTTAGCCGATCGTCGGCTCGAGTCCAACTCAGCCGACCCATCAACAGCGGTGCCTAGCGGCACATATTGACACCATAGTATACAAGAATAATATTGGCTCGAACCTGTAATGTGTACACAAATCCCTTTGCCTCACGATACCGGTTAAGCTATAGGCAAGATGTGTGCCATCCCTTCAATAGCTTAACCATTCACTCGAACCGTATTGGATTATCCGTCGTTGATTGACTCCTCAATCAACTTAGCATGGCCATGCATTTCCATAATCCATTACCTCGAGGGCCCGAGATATCTCTCCAAAGGAGGGGCAAAGTCCATCTTGATCACTCACATCCCACTCCATGTTTCATAGCAAACCCGAAAACTACCTTTATAACTACCCGATTAGGAAATAGCGTTTGGTAGTCCCAAAGTAGGCTACTACACAAGTTGAAATCCATGGTGATCTCGGGTCTAAGGACTTTGTACCAACACTACACGAGACCAACTAATGGCACATTAATTCTGTAGTGTCTCATGGTGGGTCTATCCAACAATGTGTTCTCCAACACATGTGTCCATGTTTATTGATTTGGTATCTCCATACCCATGATCTATGAGACATGATCATCAATCAATAAACATACCGATCTTAGAATCATATTTGTTCCAACAATATGACATATGATCGAGTGTCGTTTAGAAATAGATTCATACATAAAGAGTCTCATAAATAAGTCACATACTTATTGATCAATACAAGATGTCTATTTCATGGAACCGAATAACACTTTATTCATTTATACATAAACATTGACATGATATCCAACATCTCCATGTTGCCTCTAGGGCATATCACTAACAATCTCTCACTTGCACTAGAGTCAATCATGTAAGTATCTAATACCCATTGCTCTTATGTGCGCCTCATGCTTCGGTGAGGGAGAGGTTTTGTCGGCGGATCGGCTATGTTGAGACCCGTGTGCACTTTGCATATCTTGACATCACCTCTGTCCACTATCTCACGGATGAGATGATATCGTCGAAGTATGTGTTTGGACTTCGATGTGATCTCGGCTCCTTGGCTTGCGCAATGGCTCCACTATTATCACAATAGAGAGACATTGGACCGGTCGTACTAGTCATCACACCAAGCTCGAAACGAATTTCTTGATCCAAACAGCCTCCTTTGCAGCTTCCGAAGCAGCAATGTACTCGGCCTCCGTTGTAGAATCGCAACGGTATCCCGCTTGGAACTCTTCCACCGATGCGCCTCTGTTCAGGCAAAACACGAACCCGATTGCGATCTATAATCATCCTTGTCCGTTTGGAAGCTAGCATCGGTGTAACCACTTACAACGAGCTCTTCTTCACCTCCATAGACTAGGAACATATCCTTAGTTCTTCTCAAGTACTTAAGGATATTCTTTACACGATCCAGTGACCTTCACCTCGATCGGTGGTATCTGCTCGTAGCACTCAAAGCGTACGAGACATGCGGGCGTGTACAAAGCATGGCATACATGATGGATCCAATTGCCGAAGCATATGGAACCATACCCATCTTATTCCGCTCATCATGTGTCGAGGACACCGATTCTTGCTAAGATTAATGCCATGTGACATGGGCAAGAAACCTTTCTTGGAATCATGCATGTTGAACCTTTTCAACACCTTGTCAATGTATGTACTTTGGCTTAATCCAATTAGCCTCTTGGATCTATCTCTATAGATCCGAATGCCCAATATGTATGTTGCCTCCCTAAGTCTTTCATGGAAAAACTATTTTTCAATGAAGACTTGACGGATTCTAACATAGGGATATCATTTTCAATCAACAATATGTCATCCACATATAAGATTAGAAATACAATTGCGCTCCCACTCGACCTTTTTGTAAACACAGGCCTCTTCTTCATTTTTGATGAAACCAAACCCTTTGATTACTTCATCAAAACGAATATTCCAACTCCGAGATGCTTGCTTCAATCCATAAATGGATTTACGTAGCTTGCATATCTTTCCGAGCGATTCTGGATCGACAAAACCCGAGGTTGTATCATGTATACATCCTCGCTTAGGTTTCCATTTAGGAAAGCCGTTTTGACATCCATCTCGCCATATCTCATAATCGAAATATGCAGCAATCGCTAGGATAATCCGAATAGATTTAAGCATTGCAACGGGCGAGAAGGTTTCATCATAATCAACTCCTTGAATCTGTTTAAAACCTTTCGTCACCAATCGCGCCTTATAGATGTGAACATTTCCATCCATATCGGCCTTTTTCTTAAAAACCCATTTGCACTCAATGGTTTTGACACCATCAGTGGATCAACCAAGTTCCAAACTAGATTGTCATACATGGATTCTATTTCGGATTTCATGGCTCCAAGCCACTTGTTGGAATCGGGTCCCACCATCGCTTCCTCATAGGTCTTAGGCTCATCGTTGTCCAACAACAATATATCACGTTGTTCCTTTGTGTACATCGGGCGCACGACGTGATCTTTAGACCTCCGTGGGGCTAGTGTATCTACAACGGTGGCGCAACACTTTGCTCCTCCTGTTGTGGTTCCGTGGTCGCTGAAACATTTTCGGTGTTTCTTGAACTTCTTCAAGATGCACCCTGCTCCCACTAACCCTTCTTGAAAGAAACTCTTTCTCCAAGAAGACACCGTGTCGGGCGACAAACACTTTGCCTTGTTCCCGATTATAAAAGTAATATCCCTTAGTTTCCTTAGGATATCGACAAAGAAGCACTTGTCGATTTGGGTGTGAGCTTGTCGGGATAAACGTTTTACATAAGCTTCGCATCCCCAAATTTTGAGAAAAGACAAACTAGGGGTTGCCCTGTCCATATCTCATATGGTGTCTTTTCAACCGACTTAGATGGAACTCTATTTAGTGTGAGCGCATTGTTTCAAGAGCATATCCCGGAAGGATAACGGAAGATCACTTTGGCTCATCATCGACCGCACCATGTCCAACAAGGTGCGATTTCTACACTCCATTCCATTGTGGAGTTCCTGGCGGAGTCAGCGTGGAACAATTTCACAATCTTTCGGATGATTATCAAACTCTTGGCTCAAGTATTCCCCTCCACGATCGATCATAGAAACTTGATTGTTTTCCCTAAATGATTCTCGTACTTCATTCGGAATTCTTTGAACTTTTCAAAGGATTCGGACTTATGCCTCATTAAGTAGATATAACCATATCTACTAAAGTCATCGGTAAAGGTAATGAAGTGCGATAACCACCTCGGCCGTTGAGCTCATTGGTCTACATACATCGGTATGTACAAGTGCCAACAAGTCACTTGCTCTTTCACCGTGTCCCGTGAAAGGTGCCTTTGTCATCTTACCAAGTAAACAAGACTCACATGTCTCAAATGATTCAAAATCAAAAGAGTGAAGCAATCCATCCTTATGGAGCTTCTCCATGCGTTTCGATTTATATGGCCTAAGCGACAATGCCGGATAAATGTGGGGTTTGTATCATTAGAGAGTTGCCTTTCGTATTAATGTTATAGATGGGAGACGCTTCAAGATTCAAAACGTATAATCCATTCACCAATGGAGCATGAAAATAGAACATATCTCTAAGATATATTGAACAACCATTGTCCATTGATCTAAAATCATATCCTTCCGCTTGCAAACATGAAGCGGAAATAACGTTTTGACATAGTGTTGGAACACAATAACAATTATTCAATTTCAAAACTAATCCGAAGGTAGATGAAGTGGTACTATGCCGAAAGAAGCGTAGCAACGCTTGCTCCATTGCCGACGCGCGGGTTCACCTCGCCCCTTCTCAATCCTCTACTTCTTCTCATTCCATGCAACGATTTGCAAATATGAGCTACGATCCGGTATCAAATACCCAAGAGTCGTAGGTGAAGTAGCAAGATTAATGTCTATAACATTAATACCTGAAGCGAAGTCGTACTTTGCTTCTTTTGAGATCCTCCATGTACTTCTTGCGTTCCTCTTCCAGTGGCTGTCTCCTTGCAATAGAAGCAAACGACATCGATGCCGCGACCCCTTCTTGCCCTTCTTTGCATTGGAGGCACTCGCAATCTCATCGGGAGTTAACTTCATCTTGGTGCAAAGTTTCTTGACAGTGGTTTGTGCTTAGCCTTCGCATCATCATCACATGATGACCATTCTTCGGATACTCTCCTCATGTCTTTAGCATCCCATGCAATTCAGCCAAGGTTCTATCCATATTGTTCATGTGATAATTCAATATGAATGGCTCGAAGCTCGGAGGGAGCGGCGGAGAATCACATCGGTAGCCAACTCTTGGCTAAGGGAAAACCTAGTTTTTCCGGACTCTCAATGTAGCCAATCATTTTTATCACATGCGGATCGACGGGATTCCCTCAACAAGCATGCACGCAAACAAGGACTTTGAGGTGTTGAACCTCTCGGCCCGAGCTTGGTTCCCAAACATGCCACTCAATCCCTGAATAATAGTGTGAGCATCGCTGCTCTCATATTGCTTCGAAGCTCGGGGACATTGTAGCAAGCATGAGACGCTTATATCTAGGGCATCATTAGTGTGCTTCTCATAAGCCCTCCGTGCGTTAGTGGCATTATTTGGCAAATCCTCGGGATAGGGTACTTCAAGAACGTACTCCTTACGCTCTTGCTTGAGAACAATTCTCAAGTTGCGATACCAATCCATAAAGTTTGTTCCATTTAATTTTTTCTTTTCGAGAATAGATCGCAAATTAAAGGTACTAGGTGTAGTATTAGCCGCCATTTATTCTACAACAGAAAAAGCAAAGTATAGCACAATGTTTATGCTATGTCTATTGTTAAACAATTTAACATTAGACTCCCATTACGTATTTTCCACCTTCCCTCTAGGTTACGTATTGGGTCAAGATCCACATGTTAATTAATTTTCTAGTGAGCTTTGGCATCACTTGCTAGAAAATTAGTAACATCGATAAGCAACTCCTTGATAATCACATCTCTATGTGACTCTTGTTGTTGGTGTGACATCTCCATGCCCCGGCGCCAACCTATGCCCCAAGGCCCAAAAGCTGTTTTGATAGCCTTGTTAAGTAAACCAAATGCTCCTGCATGTATATGTCGACATATACCCCCTCGTGTTATGATAGAGAATGGCACTCTGCTTTGGCGGACCCACCATTGACGAGCATAACGGTGACGGGTGCAACATTTGGAAGGGCATCATTACTACTTAATATTGTGAGGGATGCTGTCCTATCAAACAAACATATCACATATGAAAGCAAGTAGAATAGCATATAATGAAATAGTATGGCCCCCTTCACATGGTGATCTCCATCTCCATGTCGGCGCCGAGGATCTCCATCTTCGGCACCATCTTCCAATGTGCATGATGCTTGATTTCTTCAAACTAAGCTACTACTATAGAAGCTCTAATTGAAGATTACATCGACTCGCAGGTCGTGAAAGAATATTACAAGCATTGCACGTATGAAAGAATATTACGGGATTGCACAAATGAAAGAATATTACATGCATCACATGCATCTCATACATACTATAGGGCCATACCATCTCAAAGCATTCTCTGCAAAAACAAGTTAGGCGTAGAAACGTTTTCTACCTATCGCAGAGAAACGGCATCGAGACGACCTATAAGGGGTACGCACACGGCGGTCCGCGAGGCGCGAGGCAGCAAATAAAGTCGGACTACGAGATAGCTTCGGTATAATCACATTATACCGTTCCGATACACTATCAAGGAACGCTATCTCGAACCCAACTCAAACTGAGTTATATGGAAAATGCTTCGACGTAATCACATTATGCCGTTCCGATACACTATCAAGGAACACAATTACCATGAACTCTCCTCAATAAATCCCGTAAAACCGATTGATCTAATCAACCCGTGCACAAAACTTGTTCCAGATCCAATCTAAAACCCGAACTAAGCAAGATTAGCTCGATACCACCGAAGGGTTACGCGGAAGCTACGCTAGCCGAAAACAAAAATTTTTCTACTGCGCAAACCGGGAACACTTGCAAGTAAGGGCCGATAGATCGTTACCGATTGGAGTGTGCGGCGGAAATAGCCAATCGGGCTATCCGATCTGGAACTGCGTAGCCGATTCCCATAAGCCGACAACCGATTCTCGGGGACAGCCGATTCGTCAATCAGCCGATTCGCGGAGTCGTCCGGTCACGTTCTTGCGCCTTGCTCCGACGCGCTCGACCGCAGCCGATCCGAAGCCGATCAACGGCGCGCAACATAGCAAGTGCCTCTACCGGTATCCACACGTCCGGGGACAAACGCCGTACACCCGTGTGCTAGCACGCGATGCAAGGCCAGGGTTTGGCTTGAAAGTGGGGAGGGTTTCCGTGGAGATTGATCTCGGCGACTTCTGCTGCGGATTCGGTTCAACGCGATGCAATTGACGTCACGCAGCTCTCCACCCCTCCCTCCTTTATATAGAGTTGGCCGACTGGGACTCGTGGCCGATCAGGACTCTATTTCAAATCGGATCCTATCCGAATCTCATAGAGTTGGCCGCCCACACGTCGTAAGCCCATATGACTCTATCCGATCGGATCCCTATCCGATCGAGCCGTATCCGAGTCCAACTCGAATGCCTGTTCTTATCCCCTTAAGCGTGCGACCCTGTAGGTTCAGGTATACTTGGTTTCGGCTATAGTGCATATCACTAACATCTCCATGTTACCTCTAGGGCATATCACTAACATCCCTCTGAGTCCACAGCTTCAACAATGAACGCTACGACCCAGACCGAGTGGATGACCTTACCCGACTGGAAGAGGCCCGAGAGGCAGCCCTCATCCAGTCGGCGAAATATCTTCAAGGGCTCAGACGATACCACAGTCGTCGCAACGTTCGAGCACGAGCTTTTATCATTGGCGATTTGGTTCTACGCAAGGTTCAGACCACCAAGGACCATCACAAGTTATCCCCCTTATGGGAAGGACCGTATATAATTGCTGAGGTGACTCGGCCAGGCGCATATCGTCTAAAGCGAGAAGACGGATCTATGGTGGAGAACTCCTGGAACATCGAGCATCTTCGATGATTCTATGCTTAAACTAAGTTAAGTTTCATATTTTTTCTTGCCAACCTCAAGCAAGATGACTTCTTGAGTTAGCGAGTTGGGGCTTACATACGTCAATAAAGCATAGTTTTCCTCATCAACTTTTGCGCATGATTCGGTTTATCATTGTTTAATGATCCTTGATCCGAGTTCAGTGTTTAAGGACTGAGAATTTTTTGATGACCTAATCGAGCATAGGCTCGGTGATAGTCGGACAAAAATTACTTAAGAAATTTCATATAAAAACTCGGATCAGGGCATTAACATAAATAAACTGAATATTCATAGGTCTACATCAGAACGTCACAATCACACAATGTTTACAAGACAAATCAAGGCCGGAAGTGGTTCACTACATCGGAGGCCACCTTTTTGGCCGATTCCTGTGCCTCACTAATCAAATCAAGGGCCTGCTCATCTGAAGTTCCTTCAGCGAAGCCCTCCCCGACTGAGTCCACGTCCACTCAGGGGTAGAGTTACTTCATTTGTGCAAGGGCGAAGCCCGCTCCCATCACAGCCGCCTCGGAAATGTTGGCTAGATACTGGTCAGGGGCTCGCCTAACCTTGCCGAAGACTTCAAGCGGGTCCGGTGAGCTGGTCCCGACTCCATTGTGGAACAAAGACAGCAGGATCGGCGGCTGCTGTGTTCGCCACATCTTCTCGGACCCTTCCAGCTTGTTTGACCCTCTCAAGTAAGACGTCATATTGAGCTCGGGTCTTGACTTTGTAAGCTGCCAAAAGAACATGATCACGCAAAGTACTCGAAGACAAAGCAGCACAAAGAATGTTACTTCAAAAAGCTTACCTTCAAACTCGGCCTCCACCTCGGCCTTGCCGAGGTTGGACGCTTCCAGTGGGTGCGAAGCAAGTGGACCTCCGATGAATTTTCTACAAGAAGAGAGGTTGTCAGCAACCAAAATTCACACAGAAGCCATAAAGAGATTGAGAGGATGGGACTTACTCCCGAGTGAACCCCGGAGGTCGAGGTTTTCTTCCCGAAGTTTGGCTATTTCCCTCCTCAGGGCTGCTTCCCTCGACGCGGCTTCTTCTCGAGTGGTCTTCAACTTTTGCTGGATGTCCTCCAGGGAGTTCAGATGCGGGACCAACTTCTCGAGCGCCTCGGACTTGGCCATTGATCGACAGTACTCTTTCTGCGTGCAAAACCGAAGTTGGCCGGCGAAAGGAACAATACTACAACAGGAAAGGATCAAGGCTTACGTTGAGTAGCCGAGTCGCCTCATTAAGGCGTTGACGAGGGCATCCCTTTCCTTGCTTTCCTTGCTTATCCAAGACGATGCCCCGCCTTTGGCCTTCGAATCTCGCCACTCGATCTTGATCGGAGGAACCCGGTTTGAAGCGCAACACTGGGATTTCTTCTACGTGGCGATAGATCGGGGGAACAGATGAAGATACGAAAGAATCAAATTGAAGATTAAAGATGAAATCTCAATTCAAGACTTACCGGCTTCGGCGGCTGAACCCTTGACTGGATCAGCTCGGCTGGACTTTTCCTTCTGACTTTTCACCGTGATCTTGATCGGGGCCTTGAGCTACGGTCGGTGGCTTCTCGCCGGCGGTTCCCGTCGGGATGTCGGGGGCGGTCGGGGCTCCCTCCTTGGGATATCTTTGCTTGGAGCGAGGGCTTTGCCGGAGCGCTATCGTTCGGAGAGGGCTCAGGGGTTTTGGTTCCGCGAGCTTGGATGCCTCGGACGCGGCGGTGGGCTGGCCCTTCACTCTTCCCGGCGGGGTCTATATCTTGGGGCCTCCTGCCAAACGAACGACGCGCTCAGTCGGAATGAAGACGAAGAAATTTTCAACAAAATGCCTAACATCAGTCATAAGGCGCACCTGGATGACCAGCGGATCTTCGGCGCCGCCTTCGGTGACGGCCTTGGAGGGGTTGCTTCGGCTGGAGGAGCTGGGACATCATCGTCCGAGTCATCGATGACGAGTCTCCTCTTACTCGCCCGTTTGCTGGTGTCCTCACTCGGGGCCGCCCTTTTTCCGACTGGATCGCTTTGGATCTTCACTCCACCGGTCGGCCTCTTGGCAGGGCGAAGCGGCACGTCATCATGAGGAACTTTGTACGGTTTTGAAATAATGGAGGCATTTTCCTGCAAGAGAAATTCTCACAATACTAAGAAGTATGACATCAAGATTGTGAGGCAATGAAAGAGTTCAGTCGGCTTACCGGAGGAGGAGGTCGGTAGAGGCTGAAGGGAAGGACCAGCAGCACGAGGCTGCGCTCGACGGCGAATCCAGTCGAGAAGACCTTATACATACGAGATCTTCGGGATCTCAAAACTAAGGGAGTCTGGTCTTCCCGATAGGGGTCCGCTCGCCTTCATACTTGAAGGTGGCTTTGTCGCTCTTTAATCGGCGCCAGTCGGCTCCTGATGAAATGCCGAGTGATTTGCTCGCCGCGAAGGCCCTTCTGCTTCATCTCCAAGATTTTCGCTAGCAGTTTGTTGGCTTCATCCCAATATTGGGCCACCGGCACAGTGCTCCAAGTATGCTTAGGCACAGGGGGAAGGTCGACAAAGTTTGGCAGGCTGGGTTCAAGGTTGCTAATATAGAACCAGCTCGCATGCCAGCCCTTGTTGGAGGATTTCAAGGGAAGAGAGAAGTACTCCTTGCGGAGGGATCCGCGGAGTTGAAAACCCGCTCCACCAACGACACATGGTTGGTCCTTATTCGGATGTGGTTTGAGGTAAAACATGCGGCGAAAAAGTTGGAAGTAGGGGAGGATGCCAAGGAAAGCTTCACATACATGAATGAAGAGAGCGATGTGAAGCATGGAATTGGGGTTCAGATGATAGAGTCGAAGGCCATAATAATCAAGAAGTCCCCTAAAGAACTCGGAAGTAGGGAGGCTGAACCCGCAGTAAAAGAAAGATGTGAAAACAACGAGCTCGCCAGTGTTCAGGGTGGGAAAATCTTCACCCGCCGCCGGGCGCCAACCCACAATCTCCCTAGGAGGAAGCACTCCGTGCTTCACCATCTCCTTGAGGGTGAATTCCCTCACATCCGAAGTGGCCCATTGCTCAAAAGGGATTTTCCTCTCATCCGCCATGAATGTGGTTTGTGTGGGGAGCAGATCTGGCTTGAAGGATGGGGGTTTGAGAAGGGGATCTTGGGAGCTGGATGTGGAGGCTAGTTTGTGGCGAAGGGCGAGCTCCTGGATCGACAGATTTGGGTGCGCGCGAGCCTAGGGTTTTCCGTAGGGAGCTGGTAAACAGTGCTGCGAAAAGAGGAAATTTTTGGGAAGACGAAGTGACGGGGATGACCTCAAGGCTTTGTAAGAAAATTGAGGGTTGCGTTAGGTTTTCTTGTGATTGGGCCGAGCCCATGAGAGACCTACGGCCCAGCTGAGGTGTGGCCCGACGCGTGTCCTTAGGGACTTAAGTGGATGAGCTTAAGCAGATTTTCCTTGGCAATATGCACGTGTCAGAGTGCCCTATACCTTTGGAAATCCTTTCATACCGCGGTTTGCTTGACTTCGTGAGAAGTTAGCATGATGCAATTTGAGAGGTGACCAACAGCTAAGCTTTTTATAGCTGCCTTGATGACAAGGGCCGTTTGGTTTTCTAGCGTTTGATTGGGTGACTATATCAATGCTGTTTTTCCACCTTGGTGAAGATCTTTATAGATTGAGGCCAGTATTATGGCAGGAGCTATTTAATACCTTGGTCATATTTTTTAGATGACTAAAAAACTTGTTTACCCATGAGGGACGATTAAAATATTTGTTCCAAAATGACTCGGGCAGATCCACTCGGATAAGCATGAGCTTACCGAGTGCTTTCCACCTATGAGGGTTGATTGAGTTATTTGTTCTGAGATGACTCGGGCAAATTCACTTGGATGAGCATGAGCTTGCTGAGTAATGAGATCTTTTATGATTGCTTTAGCACGAGCTAAGTATTTACATGAGTATGATTCTTTATAGTCCTTGCTTGTATGTTTGGTCTGTTTTTGGCTAATCATACAGTCAGGGGCTACATCTAATTAGGTACATCAAGAGATGTGCTTAGATATTAATTTTGAGAATTTTTTAGATATTTTTCAACCCTTCACAGTCTTTGGAGCCACTCGGGAGAATCAGGCAGAGATGATGGAATTGCTCGGCGCCAGAAGCACTCGGCCAAAGGGTTGTTTGGTTGTGCACTGTCTTGGTTTAATGCTGAGTTGTCTCGTCGACTGAAAAGGACTTGGGGGCTACTATGGAGATTATGGCAATCGGGTATCTACATGGCAAGTTTATCCGACTGGAGGTAGGGATAGATTGCACCTACCAGATATGTAAACCAAATATGACTTGGGTGTTACGTTGCCGATTGAGATAAGGCAACGACCCATAGTCACGGTTTGGTAAGATTGAGGAAACCGACTTAGAGTAAGATGGGGTTTCCGATCTGTAAGCCTGTCTCCCAAGACTATATAAGGGGGGTAAGGGGCGTCCCTTGAGGGATATCAGAAGTTAGATCAGCTTTTCAGCTTTTGTTACGCAAGATCACGAGATCAATATACACTTGGCGGATTGAATCCCCAAAACAGGAGTAGGGTATTACCTCACGAGAGGGCCTGAACCTGTCTAATCCTTGTTTTCCATCCAACCCATTGAGCTTGGCGATCTTGACTGCACCCCCAATTTTCTATTGCCGAAACCGAGTTTCGACAAATTTGATACCCTTTGGAATAGCACCTCTCCATCTAATGAAGCCGCTAAGTCGTTTAATGCCTCCACTAGCAACGGTTGTGCTAGGTGCTATAGCTATGATTTGGATTCCTATGCAACTAACCTTGAAGCTATAGCGACACTCAAGAAGGAAAATCAGAGGTTGGGCACCTTGGTGAAATATGGTTGTTTGAGGAACTATCACTCAAAAGACGCATCTACAAGACCATAGCCACCCATGTCAATAAAGATGGGTATGGTCTTGGATTCTCCTAAGAAAGCAAGCCCTCAAGAAGGGTAATTGTGAATGAGAAACCATGCTTGAAGTTTGTCAAAGAAGGAGGCGCCCCACAAGCAAGCAAGGTGAGCTGTCCCTTGGCTGATCAAAGCTCCGGAAGTTCTGGACCTGCTGACCGGAAGTTTCGGGCAAGAAGATCTCTCGGACAGAGAGAAATTCCTGAAAGTTTCGGTCGGACCGATCAGATGTTTCGGACCTCCACCAGACCTAGGGTGCTGGCAGGAAGTTCCGGGCCTAGGGCCAGGAAGTTCCGCCCAGAAGGTATATACTATGATTCATTTGTGATCAGCAAGAATCACAATGGTAAGGTTGTTGCTCATTTCAATGGAGATCACAATGATGAGTATTGTGCTTGTGTGTGGGTGTCCAAGGCGCTAGTGGCTAATATAAGAGGACCCAAACTTCGACAAGTTTGGATAACTAAAACGCTAGCGTGACTTTTTTTGTAGGCATACTCCTCCGGTGGATCAAGTTGGGTGGTGGACAGCGGATGCACCAACCATATGATGGGGGAGAGGAGTATGTTTACAAGTCTTGACGAGGAGGGATGAAATCATGAGAATATCATCTTTGGAGATGACGGTAAAGGAAAGGTAATTGGGTTAGGTAAAATTGCTATCTCAAATGATCAATCCATCTCCAATGTTCTCCTTGTCAAGTCATTGAGCTTAATCTTCTTTCCGTTTCACAATTATACAAAATGGGTTATAATTGTTTGTTTACCGACGAGGATGTGACCGTTTTTAGGAGAGATGACTCATCCTTGGCCTTTAAGGGAAAGTTAAAGGGTGATCTCTATCTTGTCGACTTCAACATAGATATTATAAACCCTGAAGCTTGCTTAATGGATAAATTCTCCATGGGTTGGCTATGGCATCGAAGGCTAGCCCATGTAGGAATGAGGAATTTGTCAACTCTTTTAAAAGGGAACACATCCTCGGTCTTACTAATGTGACCTTTGAGAAAGATCGTGTGTGTAGCGCTTGTCAAGCCGAGAAGCAAGTTAGAAATCCACATCCTATCAAGAACATCATGACCACCTCAAGACCACTCGAGCTTCTTCACATGGATCTATTTGGCCCCATGGCTTATCTAAGCATAGGAGGTAACAAGTACAGTTTTGTGATTGTTGATGATTATTCCTGTTTCATTTGGGTATTCTTTCTCCATGACAAAAGTGAAGCTCAAGAAGTCTTCAAGCACTTCGCTAGACAAGCCCAAAATCAATATAATCTCTCCATCAAGCGAGTGCGAAGCGACAATAGAGGAGAATTTAAGAATACACAAGTGGAGGAATTTCTTGATGAAGAAGGCATCAAACACGAGTTCTCCGCCCATATGATCCACTTCAAAATGGAATTGTTGAAAGGAAGAACCGCACACTCATTGAAGCAGCAAGAATGATGCTTGATGAGTACAAGATCTCCGATGTCTTTTGGGTGGAAGGCTGTGAGCACCGCATGCCATGCCATCAACCGTCTCTACCTCCACAAGCTTTTGAAGAAGACATCTTATGAACTCTTGAGTGGAGAGCAAATTGTGGTGCATGTTGTAGATGATGTGCTTCCAAACAAGGCAATTGCGATGAAAGCTATTGGCAACATACGACCAGTCGAGACGCAGGATGATCAAGTGAATGGTGATCAACCTCCGTTGTCGACAACCAATAGCTCTTCACCAAGTCAAGGTGATAATGTCCCGGAAGTTCCGGTGCCCGCAGCCCGAAACCTCTGGACCGATGCTCAGAGTCCCAGGGGTCAGAATATCCGGGCATCAGGACGACCAGAAGTTTCGGGTCCAACAGACCAGAACCTTCGGAATGATGAAAATGAAGGCGTACCTTCGGCACAAGTGTATGGGCTCGACACCGAGGGCAGTCAAGAGCTACCTGATCAGGCTGTAGTCCCCTCCGTGCACCATCCAAGGATACACCACACCATTCAACGAGATCACCCCATCGATAACATTCTTGAAGATATTCAAAAGGGGGTAACCACTCGATCTCGTGTTGCTAGTTTTTATCAGAATTACTCTTTTGTCTCTTCTTTGGAACCAATTAGGGTGGAGGATGCACTTGGTGATCCGAATTGGGTGATGGTCATGCAAGAAGAGTTGAACAACTTCACTCGCAATCAAGTGTGGTCGTTGGTGGAGAGATCCAACCAAAACGTGATCGACACCAAGTGGATCTTTCGCAACAAGCAAGATGAGAATGTAGTAGTCACTCGCAACAAAGCCCGGTTAGTGGCACAAGGGTTTACTCAAGTCGAAGGCCTCGACTTTGGTGAAACCTTTGCGCTGTTGCTCGTCTTGAGTCCATTCACATTCTTTTAGCCTATGCCACTAACCATGATTTCAGATTATCTCAAATGGACACCAAGAGTGCTTTCTTGAATGGACCAATCTCCGAATTGGTGTTTGTTGAGCAAATCTCCCGGCTTTGAAGATCCCAAATATCCAAATCATGTGTTTAAGCCTCACAAGGCACTCCACGGGCTCAAGCAAGCCCCTAGAGCATGGTATGAATGCCTTCGGGATTTTCTCCTCAAAAATGGCTTTGAGATAGGCAAAGCCAACACTACTCTCTTCACTAAGAAATTCAAGAATGATTTGTTTGTGTGCTAAATTTATGTCGATGACATAATATTTGGCTCAACTAATGTCTCATTTAGTGAAGAGTTTAAAAGGATAATGACCAAGAGATTCGAGATGTCAATGATGGGTGAGCTCACATTCTTCCTTGGGATTCAAGTCAAGCAAGTCAAGGAAGGAACTTTCATCTCCCAAACAAAGTATTTGAAAGACGTACTCAAGAAGTTTGGGATGGAGGATGACGCCAATGCCTACCAATGGTCATTTGGATCTCGACAAAAATGGCAAAAGCGTGAATCAAAAGGTTTATCGCTATATGATTGGATCCTTGGCTTTATCTTTGTGCATCTAGGCCCGATATCATGCTTAGTGTGTACATGTATGCTCGCTTTCAAGCGGCACTGAAAGAATGTCATTTGACTATCGTTAAGAGAATCCTTCGATATTTGGTGCATACTCCTAACCTTGGCTTGTGGTATCCTAAGGGTTGTGCCTTTGAGCTTGTTGGCTATTTCGATTCGGATTATGCCGGGTGTAAGGTTGATCGCAAGAGCACTACCAACACTTGTCAATTCTTTGGACGATAACTTGTTTCTTGATCCTCCAAGAAGCAAAATTCTATTGCCCTATCCACTGCCAAAGACGAATATATAGCCGCCGGATCTTGTTGTGCTCAACTCCTTTGGATGAAACAAATCCTACAAGACTTTGGCTACAACTTTTCCAAGATTCCTCTCCTATGTGATAATGAGAGCACCATAAAACTAGCCAACAATCCCGTCCAACACTCAAGAACCAAACACATAGACATTCATCATCATTTCTTGAGAGATCATGAGGCGAAGGGTGACATTGTCCTATCCCATGTGAAAACCGAGAGTCAACTAGCCGATATTTTCACCAAACCCTTGGATGAGAAGAGGTTTTGCGAGCTTAAGAGTGAGCTCAATATCTTGGATTCTCGCAACATTTGTTGAGGATTGATTGGCTAATCAATAGTCAAGCTTGAATCAAATTGAGTGCAAATTGAAATTGAACCTTTGTATCTAGAGATTGCTACTTGTGTAGAACCTGATTTTGATATGAAAAATAAGGTTCAAACATTTCTTTCTTGCCCAAAAACCATTTCCAAAATGTTTGCAAAAATTGTTATGTGCTTTTGATTGCAAAAACTTGGTTTTTGATCCTTCTTGTGATGCATTGTGATCATTGTTATGTATTGGTTGCTTGTGTGCTGATCACGTGCTTCACATTTTGTTTTCATGTCCATCCATTCTTAGACTTGTTCCTTTCAGCTTCTTGTCGGAAGTTCGGATCCTAGCCCGAAACTTTCGATAATTTCTATCTGTCTCATTTTCGGGTGCAACCCAAAGTCCTGGTCAGGGCCGACCGGAAGTTCCGGTAGTCGGTGTTCAAATCCAGGGGTGGCCGGCAGACGAACCCTAATCCCTCACTTCTCCACCGCCACCATCTCTCTCCTCTCTCTCCCCTCTCCCGATGATCTGGTGATTCCACCGTGTTTCCTCTTCTTTATCGATCATATTCATGTTGTTTTTTGTCGAGGATCGACTTCCCGCGGTTGTTTTTAACTTCCGTATGCCCGAGGTACTTCTTTCGATCTCTCTCCCTAGTTTCACCTTCTTTTGCCCCGATCTCTAAATTCTTGGACCTAGGGAGAATTCCATTTGGTTAGAAACTCAATTAGCACCTTGTAGTTGGCTGATCTATGTATTTTGAGGCAATGCACGTGATTTTTGGCTGGGGGGCTGTGCGGTTTCCATGCACACCGGAAGTTCTGGTGTTCAAGGACCGAAACTTCCGGTCCCCTTGCAGTTCTCCATCCCCTTCCTTCCGTCAATTCTTTTTCTCACTGCAATTCCCTTATCTTTGCTTGTTTCTTATTACAGTGATACTATGCCTCGTGAAAAGCGCCAAAAGACCAGCCAGGATGTCTCAGGGGATGACGGTGACAATAGTCCTCCCGTTCGTTACCCTCGGGGATGTCTCGGCAAGGAAAAGGTGGTGTTCGAGGGCAATCGTGGTGATTGCTCTCCTCCTAGGCCCTCTCGTGCTACTTGGAACCGGTCCTTGACCATTCGAGATGCCGGAACCGAGGCAGCTGGTGGTTTTCAGGTCGCTCATCCACCTCCCCGTCCTGCTCGGCGCTCCAATGCCACCCGTCCTCAACCAGGCAAGCCGAGATCCTGGGGGAACCCCATTGCCCTGCACAAGGCTCAGGAGCATGACTACAATGTCTCTCACCACACTGGACACCAGAGGATCAACTATCTCAAGTAGATAGCCCGGTGTGGTCGTGATCGCCTGGTGGATCCCGACTCTGTCCCTCAAGAGTCCGAGGATCCAAGGTTTTGGACCTTCTTCCAGCTCGATTGGTGCAATTCCGTATTTCTTATCCAGACTAACTCTGTTGTGGAGATGAAGTGGCTGGACTGAGGGTATCTCGTGTCCAAGAATAGTGTACACTTCAATGACTTGATGCAGGTGTGAAAAACCAAGAACATCAAAGAGATCCTCTGCCTTGATTACTCCTGGAACACTGAGGTGATTGGCCAGTTCTATGCCACGGTGTTCTTTGGCTCCACCAAGAATGGAGTCCCCTTCATGAAGTGGCGAACCGAGGGGCGTCTGTACAAGGTCTCCTTGCCTTAGTTCACGGAGATTTTGGGGCTTGATTTGGTTGATCTAAACCGCCCCAACATCCACTCCGAGGAGCCAATCTCGATGGTGCGCACCAAATTCCTCTACGCGCCAGATGCTCCTCGCGACTGTCTCGGAACCACCAAGGGGCTTCTTCCTCAGTACAAGCTCTTGTACTCCATCTTCAGGTTTGGAGCATCCTTGTTTCCTTTGCTCTGTTGTTTTGGTTTCCTGTGTCAAGCTTCTGTGTTTGTCTCCTTCTTCAGATGGACCTTGCTCCCAAAGGTCGGGGATGCGACTGCTCTTTCTGCACGCCATGCGCATCTTCTTAGTCACATGTGGTACAATCAGCCGTCGTTCAATGTGTCCAAGCTTATCTGGTTCGAGATATACAACACCGCCTGCGATCCCAAGCGGGTGTGTGTGTATGCTCCCTACATCATGAAGGTGATCAATGATGTGACCGGATACTACTACATCTACGATGCCTCACACAAGCCGTTTCGTCCTCATGTGCCTTTTGCACCGAGGAGGCCTCCTTCAGGTCCTTCTTGTTTAGCTTCAGGTTCTGGCCCTTCCTCTGCTCCTCCACGGCCTTCAGGCTCGAGCTCCAGCTCGTCCATCAAGAAGGCGCTATGTTCTATCTTCTGTCTCTGTGCCAAGATTGCCTCCGAGGTCAAGAAGATAGAGCAGCGTCAGAAGATGCTTCTAAGGGAGGCCGGTCATGTGGTCTCTGATAATTTTGACAAGGAGGTCTTTGAGGACCCATTCATGGCGTTTGAGGTCGCTCGTGATGTTGTTGCTGGCGAGGGCACCTCGGCCTCCGTCCCTCATGCCTTCGCGGAGGTGTCCTCGCACTCTGAGGAGGACGACGAGGAGGACACTCCTGTTGTGGCTTCTTCAGCTACTCTTGGTCTCCGATGAATTTTGGAAAATCACTCCTTCACGGCAGAGCAAGCCGATCGGAAGTTTCAGGGTTCCAAGCCGGAACTTCCGGACTTCATCACCTCGCAGCCAAAACCTGTGTACCAACTATTGGCCGGAACTACCGGTAATCCCAGACCGGAACTTCCAAATAGTATTCCAGCTGACTTTGTGAGTAACGGCTAGGTGACGCAATCATGTACCTATATATATCCCACCTTGTCCCTAGCTCACTTTTGGCCATCCAACTTTCGTTTTTCAGTCCCTAGCCTTTCCCATGGTGTTCTAGCCCATTCCAACTCAACCCTTGAGCCACATAACCAAATTTGTGAGAGATTTAAGTGATAGGAGGGATTGTGAGAGTGAGAGAGCTACATGACTTGAGCACTTGGTGATTCTTGCAGGACTTTGGAGTGGTGCCTATTACTCTTGGAGAGCAATCTCCTAGATGGTTAGGTGTCTCCCGCGAGCTTCTAAATAATTGTGGATTGGCCCCGCAAAGTTTGTGAAGGATCATCTCTCCTCCGCAAGGAAACGAGGTATGGATAGTGTGAAACCAAGCTGATCGTTAGGAGGTTGTCTAGGTAGAGCAATTCACGTTTGTGGTTCACGCTAGAGGATCGAATTTGGATCTTGGTGGTCATTTGATCTCTAGGCAAGAACCTAGGAATGTTGGAATTGAAGATCGTAGACTTCTTCCTAGGGATTTGCTTGGTGAGGCAAGGGGTTAATTGAGACCCAACTCCACGGAGTTCCTCAACGGAGAGTAGGATTCTTTGAATCCGAACTTCGGATAAAAATCCTTGTGTCTCGTGTGCTATCTCTTTACTTCCTGCTATTTAGTTATATCGCCTGTCTGTATCTTCCTGTTGCTAGCTATAAACTTGTGTAGAAAGAATTTAAGTTTGAGTTTAGATACCTTTAAGTCATGGAACACCGAAAGTTTCGGACAGAAACTCCGGAAGTTTCGGACAGCTTGCGCTGACCAAAAGTTCCGAGGTTCAAGTATCGGAAGTTCCGGTGCCTGTGTGTTTTAACCGCTGCATTCTCAGGAAAATTTCAGGATGGTCTATTCACCCCCCTCTAGGCGACATCTACGGGCCTTCGGGGAGGACTGGACTTTGTTCCTCGGGAAGTCCCTTGTCGAGGTGGCCAACATCATGGACTTGGTGTCGAAGAAAATAATCAGCGAAGGACAGGGCAGGTCCCCTGGCGAAGACGTCGTCCCGTAGTCGAGAGACGATGAAACTATTATCTTTGTCGCCTTCCTAGATGTGGGACTCCGCTTTCCTTGCGACGATATGTTGCCAACTATTCTACGGATGTTTAGTCTAGAGCTGCCACAGTTGAGCCCTTTGGCTGTTGTGAGAGTGGCCATCTTCGACTAGATGTGTCACACCTCTAGCTTCGCCCCTACAGCCTTTGCCACCATCTTCACCACTGTTGTCTTCTCGAAGATGGTGTTTACGCCTGCCGGATCAAAGAAGACCGTCTTTAGCAATGTAAACTTCAACTCCCGCTCGGATCGTGCCGACATGTGGCTGATCCTAGCTTTTATGCCAAAGTGGGAGAGGCGGTGGCTGGAGTAGTGATTTACCACAAAGTCCCATATCATGTTGGATCTGAAAACTCCATGGCTCTTTGGATGTGGCGCTAGGCATTCAGGCTAGAGGCGAAGCCACATGTCTCTCCTGATTGCACATTGGAATCCCAGCAAAGCTTACTTCGAAAGATGTCTCGGCGATTCAACTGTCGAGATCTCATCAAAGAGTTTAGCATGCTGAGGATATTCCATCTGGCCCATGACTGGTGGGTGTCGCTTGACCCGAAGAACGAGGCCTTTGGCATCCCTTGTATTGTGCCCCCCGCCAGTCGGCCAAGTAAGACAGTTTGCGACGAAGAAACTTGTTGGGGATCTCATCCCCAAGGAATATGGCATTATGCTGACGCGGTAGCCGAAGGGTGTGCGAATCACATGTACGAGGGCGTCCTTCTGCCTCGCGAGAACCCTACGAAGGAGGTTGCTGCTAATGATGGCGATTTGGGTCCTTCTTCATCGAGGAAGAGGAAACATGCCACATGGTAAGCTAAATCCTCGCGTCGCGTGAAGACCGATGAGATGACGACAACCCGAGCAAGGACGAGTCAGACACCAAAGATGGTAGCGACAGGGAGGCGGACGATGGGGGCGGCGAAGATTAGGGCAAAGACGCCATTAACACCGACGCCACTGCCGGCTTCGCCTCGGGTGGTGACAAGTCACCGAGCTATACTCCTAGTCCCGGCACTCTTTCTCTGCTAAAGGATGGGGCTAGGACTGGTGCCTCGTCGCTTCGTCCCCAAGACGTCGTGGGGTGTCACGCCTTATTTTTCCCCTACTCTAAAATTTACCTATGAAATTACGGAAAAGAAATCGCTGGAAAATTAAAGCAAACACAAGAAATAATTGATAAAAATCATTTAATAATTGGAAAAGGCTTGGTGGAATTTTTCTTAAATTCACCATATCAAAATTCATTAACGAGTTTTTATCGAATTTTCGAGCAAGAAAAAAATTTTAAAAATTGAATTAGGCTAATTAGAATTAATTCCCTAAAGAAAAGTGCCTTTCCCTTTTTCTTTTCCTTTTCTTCCTTTTTCTCCTTTTTTTCGGTCGTGGGCGCCAGGCCTACTCCTCCTCTCTGCTTTCTCGCGCGCCGCCTTTCCCCGTGGGCTGGCCAAGCCAAGCCGAGCGCGCCGCGCAAGTCCGCTTTTCCTCCTCCTCCGGGATGGAACGCCGATAGGTGGGGCCCACACTGTCGGCTTCGTCCCCAACCTCCGTTGCCTTCCTTAGGGCGTCGTCGCCCACGTCGCCGCGCGTTCTCCGACCATCTCGTGCCCTACCTGGCCGCCTCACCCCACTCCCCCACTCGCCTGCAGCTCGCGCCGCACTTCCCTCTGTCCCTATATGCCGCCGCGTGCACGAAAGGGCCAACGGCCGAATTTCAAAATTCCGACCACCGCCATTCCCGTGCCACCATGCTCGGGCCGCCATTCCGCGCCCCTCGGCCATGTCCGCACTGCCTCAAACCCCTATAAAAACTCCTCGAGCCTCGACGCACATTTCCCTCTTTTCCACTTGCGAAATCCAAGTCTCTCCCATGCTCCCGCGCCATAGAACCCAAGCCACGGTCGCCAAATTCAACTCTGACTGCCCATTCCACTCAACCCGCTGCTCGCCGCATTGAACCACCACCACCGTCGCGTGCACTGTCTCCCGGAACACGCCGGCCACCCGTTTCCACCAAAAATCAGCCACCATTTCGTTCCGTTGCCATCGTCTTCCTCGTCTTTGGCCATCGGTGAGTAGCTCCGCTCTCTCCCCGTTTTATTCTCCTCCTTTTCCGTTCGGTCCCGTGCGTGCTTAGCTCTCGGCCACGTCGCGCGGCGCGCGTCATCTCCGCCGCCCGTCGGTGCCACTAGGGCCCGTATGCCGCTCGTGCCGCCGCTGGCCGCGCCTAGCGCCGCGCCTTCTCCCGGCCGTCGGATCCATCCTGCAAATGGATCCGAGCCGTCCAATCCATGCCGTGCCGTCATGGCGTCCGCCGCCCACGTGTCTACTGCGTAGGCGCCACGCAAGCGCCACGTGGTGCGTGCTCACCCGGGGCCGGTGGATCGAGTCCACCGTGCACCCGTCTCTCGTGCGCCATCGACCCATGGGCTCCACCGTCGGCTGACGTCAGCCCTAGCTGACGCTTGCACAATAAATTGTAATTTCCCATTTTTCCTTATTAGTAAATCACTAAAACTTCTAAAATCATATAAAATTCACCCAAACTCCGTTTGAGTCCGTTAAAGTTGCAGTGGACTCATAAATATGTCTACAATCCATTAAAAATAGTTTAATTGTCTGTTTCTGTAGTCTTATAGCCCCTTTTTTTGTGCTTTGTTTGTTGATTAGATTCCGGTTCTGCGGAAGCCCCGGTTTATTTTGAGATAGTCGCAGAAGTTCAGCCAGCGCAAGACCAAGGCAAGTCATGTTACCTATTGATCATATTGTTCCTACTTTACAAAGTTATCTCTCTTTATCTATTAATTGCATTTTTTATAATGTCATCAGGATGTGACCTATAGTACTCAACCTAGGTTGTTCATCCTATTTCATTGATTGACTCGGAACTAATATGACTAGATGTTTGGACTAGGACATGCTTAGCCTGCTTAGTCCAACTAGCTCACTATTGGGAGAACTATACTACTAGCTTATAGTCACATGAAATGATGGTCATAGACCAGTACTACTATAGTATGGATAGTAAATAAAATATGACCAAATGGTGGGCTATCGGTGCACGGTTTTGATAGATGCACCCATGACAAATTAAGGACCGGTTCACGGAAAACCCTAGAAGAATTAATTGTGCATACCACAAGCCAGCGTGGGCAACGACTGGGCTTGTAGTGTAGCTCGCTCCTGTCCGACGCACCCAGGCAAGGGTGAGCGTGATGGAGTTTGGATGGACTAGGAAAGATCTATGCGGCTCCCGGATTCACCTAGCTAGTCACAAGATGGGGCTGTCTACCCTGGATTTAGGGGTAGGGGCGAAACCTGAGGTGTGGTGTCGCTTGGATAGGGAGGGTTATGTGACTGGTCTTGTCGCATACCCCTTTTCGATATGTCGTGGTGACATGTTGACGCACGGGAACATGTTTTGGGGTTGTGTCTTGTGGGTACAGATGTACATCTCTGATCAGAGTAGAACTATTCGGATAGCCGTGCCCGCGGTTATGAGCGGTCAACCAGATTCATCGTGATTAGTCTCACTTAAGGATAATTTGGAATTAATGGAACTGGTTAGAATAGTTGGATAGATTGGGCCTGTCTTAACTTGGTGTAACATTGAGCAGAGATGATTAATCTTGAGTAATAAAACTTGATTACTGTTTTACCGCTTTCAACTTAATCTCTGTGAAATGCTCGTCTTGTGCAAAATTAACCTTAGCCTTCCCTTGAAATATCCTGCATCATACCTCCCTTTGGTGTGACTTGTTGAGTACCGTGGAATGTACTCAGTCTTGCTTCCTTTTCTCCCACCTCAGAGTTGGAGGATGAAGCTATAGATGAGTTCGTCGATGAGTAGGCTTGTCGTTGCCGTCAAGGATGTCTGTGGAGTGGAGTTGTCATGCCGCGAGCTTCAAGTCTAGTTGTTTAGCCAGTTTATTTTCCTTTTTCGCTGCATCTCTGTAAGACTTTTTATATGTTTATAAGATATGTATTCTATATATACAATTTGTCATTTGTGTATCCTAGCTGAACCTAGACAGGGATTTAAATACACATTCAACTTCGGAAATTCGGGGTAGGAATTTCTGGGTGTGACATGGGGGCCGAAGCCTTGGCCGCGATCGCTTCCCACATCGTCAATGCTTCCAAGGCAAAGGCCCCTGAGACGACGCTCCCACCAAGACCGTTGGAGGGGTATGGCTGGGCAACAGATTTAGCGACTCTGAATCATCTTTGCCCATGTCACCGATGACTATTTTGCCCTACATTCCTCATGCCATGGGGGCCCTCGCTCTGCCTAAGGTTGTGCCGCAAACCATTTCCACCTGCGACCAAGAGGCGGTGCTAGTCGAAGGTGATTCTACTTCGCTTGACATCAACATCGCCGCGGTGTTCACAGACCAGCCCATGGCAATGTTGGTTTTGCCTCTCAACCACCACGAGGGCAAGCAAGCGGCCAAAGATACATCAGTGTTTGACGAGTTTCGACATCGGCCGCCAAGCTTTGTCCAAGCGGATTTCAAAACTTGCGTCGAGCTTGTTCCCTTTATTGATGGGTTGTCTCACTTGGTCGCGGCCCCGGCCAACGTCCACCACTTCGCCAACTTCCACAACTTTGACAGTGGTCTCTTGGCCATTCGTAGTTTGCTCGTTCAGGTGAGGTTTCGTGCTCCCTTTGTTTTTTATATCTCTTACTTTATTTCCTTTGTGTATTTCTCACTCCGACTCTCTTTTTGGTTTCTAGTCTCTTTCGGCTTAGTTCAGCTTCGAGCAACTTACCCGTGCCCATTTGGACACCTACAAGGACCGTCTTCATGACATGGAGGCTGCCATGGGTCGGTCGAACCAGGAGCGGAGCGTTCTGTTCGAAGCATTAAAGAATGCGAAGGCCAAAAGCAGAGCCCTCCGGGACGAAGCTGCCAAGCTCAAGGCTGGTAACACAAGGCTCGAGATGGAGGTTGCAGCCCTCGTTGCGCACTACAAGGACTCCAAAAGCGAATTATCTTTGCTTAGGAAACAGGCGCAAGAGGCCCAGGCTAAAGTTGCATTTCTCCAGAGTAAGGTCGCGTCTCCTGAAGCTGCCCGGGCAAACAGTTGTGCTCATGTTGCCAATTTCCCACATATGCTTTCCGGGGATCTACCCGAGTCAAGCGGTTCAGTGAGGTCCGAGTTGCAGGCCTTTCACCAGCAATAGTGGGGCCCTAGGGACGCAAGATCGCCCACGAACGTCTTCGGCACAGCTTGCCCATTGGGCCATGGCCGACTTTGCCAAGGGTGATGGCGGGGCGGCCAAAGCAGTCTCGGTGGGCGTGCAAGCTCCGACGGGCGAGGCGGACAAGGATCACCCTGAGGTGTGAGGCTTTTCACTCTTACTTCGTAGTTAGTAGCCGTAGTTTTATTGTCCATGGTCGGAATTTGTACAAAACATTCCATGTAAGGCCTTTGCTTTGGCCACCCTATATGTATAATATTTTCTTCACGTTCTGCCAAGTGCTTGAGTGCCACTTGTTTGGTCAGTCTTCTACATAGGTTAGATGTTGAAAGCTTTGTGTTTGGCCTTTTCGTGGAGACTGGAGATGGGCGAATCTCAAGGTGGTGGCGAGCAAACGCCTGCCAAAGCCACGTTACTTAGATTTCCATGACCGATGGCTGTGGAGGATGCCTCCCCGAGGTAGCCCACGCTAAGGAAAGGAGGTCGGGTAGGTCGGACCTGGAGTCCTCGGGCTGGGGTAGGAAGCCATACCTCGGGCAAGGATGGCTAGCCCGACCTCTGCCCTCTGGCTTGACCTCAGCCCCTTAGCTCGACCTCTACACGTGGCTCCGACTTGAAAAGGGCAGGCCTTCCCTCTCGGGAAGGAGGCTTCCTTGACAAGCCTGACAGATAAGACAAGGAGGGACTAGCCGACAGAGGATGATGTCACTCGGCAAGATTGCGCACAAGATGCCTATAGTGAGCAAATCTCGAGGCAAGACTGTGCACAAGACGCCCACGGCGGGCGGACCCCAAGAGGATTCTGTTTTGCTTTTAAGCTTTAGTTTGTATTTGCTTTTTGCTTTACGACTAGATTTCTCGCGCCTCAAGCCCCTTGTACCTGCCCTCCTTGGACTATAAAAGGGAGGGCAGATCGCATGGGCAAGGGGATGAGATCCAAGAACGCTCTTGGACTCCTGTATTAAAACCCTAATCTTTCATCACCCTAACATAGAACATAGGAGTAGGCTTATTATCCTCTGGGAGGGTGAACCTGTCTAAAAAACCTTGGCTCATCTTGTCCCGAGTTGACCATCAAGCTCATTGGTAGACGCCCCGACCACTCTTTCACCTCCACGGGAAGCCCCCTTGGAGGACTGCTCGGCACCATGTCGATGGTTGGCACGCTAGGTAGGGGCCGTCTTCACCATTTCGAGTGGTTTTGATGGTTGGTTTGTTCTCCTCTGACTTCACGGTTCTCACGGGGATGATGTTCGTCTTAGGGAGCTTGGTCTTCCGCTCTTACGACTTCAGCCGCCTCACCCTCTCCCAGGAGGCTTGTGGCGAGTTGGAGCATGCTGCCGCGCTATGGTGCACGACGACGGTGGCGAGGCACTCGGCTCCACGCCCTGCGGCCTCGACTCTGGAGGCTTGCCCGGCTATGAAGGCCTGGCGGCCCAAGCTTCTGACTGTCCGCACGACGGTCCCGAGGGCAGACTCCATGTGGACGCGGATCGAGCACACCATGGGGCGCCACGTTGCATGCATGGCTCTCCCGGCGCCGAAGCCGTCTTCACCGACCACGCCCGCTACGGGACGCCTCTCCATCCTCTTTGAGCCAGCGAGCTTTGCGAAGCCCACCCGATGCGCTCTCCCTCGTCTTGCGACACCCGCCAAGAGGCTGTGCCGACTGGTGTTCACCCCGATAATAGCTGGCCGGCAAACTTCGTCATGATGGTTGACTTGGATGACGAGGCCACGGGCTCTAAGGAGTCCGACGCCCATCACAACACCCGTCGCCATCGCAATGCTGGTCAAGTTGCCCGACGCGAGCTGGCCCAGCGCGCCCGTGTTCTACCTCAACGTCGATTCTATGCATGAACAACTATGTATCTTGTACCATACTCTTTTGATAAAGCACTTCGTTTTTCATAGCTTTTCTTCTTGGTCCGTTTCGCCGACCCGCTCTCCTCCCGACCCCCAGGTGGCCTGCGCATGCTCAATACCTTCTTCGCTATGCTCATGGTCCGCCCTGAGCTACGCGGCCCCATCCCCTAATGGTCGGGGTTTTGCGCAAGAGTCCGCCTCTCCGAAAGGAAGCCTATTGAGTACGCCTAAGCTGCTCGGGGGCTCGGCCCTCTCTCCCTTAGTTTCTCCACATACCTACTCGCAACGTATTTGATTAGACGCAAGAGCTCGGCCTGATACTCCTCGGATCAAGATAGGGCATGCTCCCTACCACAGTGGGGCAGGGTTGGGACCCGACGCAAGACAGTCAAATACGGTGCAAGTAATTTAAATTCACTCTCTGCGTTCCTATTCGCAACGTATATGACTAGACGCAAGGGCTCGACCTGATACCCCTTGGATCAAGACAGGGCACGCTCCCTACCGTATCGGGCTAAGGTCGAGACCCGACGCAAGACAATCAAAAACACGAGGCGAATAGAGAACTTCAAATTTACTCTCCAATATGGCAAACTCAAAATTCCGTTACATTAAAAGGAATGACAAAGTTTTTAACATGGACTTGACTGACTCTCTATGTTTCCTAAAAAGTGAGGCCCTTGGCAATCTTCTCGACGGTCGGCTCCACCTCGGCGTAGATGTCTCCGACGTCCGCCTCAGACACACCCTCGGGCCAGCCCTCGCTGACCGCCTCCACCTCGACCCACGGGTACAACCTCCGCACGACGCTGAGGATGTGCGATGCCACCAGCTTGGCCGCATCCCGCACATAAGTGCGGAAGTGCACTGGCCTGTCAAACAACCGTGCCATCAACGCATCCTTGGTCTTTCCAAGCGGCGGCTTTTCGGAGTCGGGCTTGGTAAGAAGCAATTGGACTCCTTCCTAATACCTGGCTGACCAGCCCTCGGCCGATCAACAGATCTTGAGATCTTGAGATCAATAAACACTCCGCGGGTCGAATCCCCAAAACAGGAGTTGGGTACTACCTCACCAGAGGGCCTGAACCTGTCTAAACCTTGTTTTCCACTTAACCCATCGAGCTTGGCGATCTTGACTGTACCCCCAAATTTCTATTGCCGAAACCAAGTTTCGACAGTTGGCGCGCTAGGTAGGGGCTCACGCGTCAAGTTTTCTTCTTCAATCTCGTCAGCAAACACGATGGGATCTCCATCAGACATCAACGACTTCGCCGCCAAAGGATTCGACAGGATCTCCTTCCTCGACTCGAATTCGGACCAGTTGGGAGGGGGAACCCGCTCGGCGCTGTTCGGGCTACCGAACAACGCCAAGATCTACAACAAAGCTTTGACTTCCAAGTTGGAGTGCATCCCCTCGGGAGGAGAAACCCTCTCGGCACCGTTTGGGCTACCAAACGCCGTCGAGATCTACTGCAAACTTCTTTCCTCCGAGTTGAATTCGATCCACTCGGAGGAACCCTCGTCATCAAGCTACAACCTGGACTGGAGCGATCCAGATTCAAGCAACCCAGGCTCAAGGGAAGTCGCCGTCATCCTCCAACCGTTCGGGTCATGCTCATCCACGGAACTCGACGAGTACCTCAGTTCGTCAGGCTTCGACGATCTCTACGGCATCTCCTCCGATGAGGCCAACGACTCCGACTGCAACAAGGACTACGAGCCGAAGTGCTTTGATGTTCTCATGGCTGAGGTGGCCGAGACCGACTCAGCCATGGCCCGCAGGGTCGCAGAGGAAGAACAAGCCAGGATTGAGCAGGAGCGCAAGCTGGCAGAAGATGAAAAGAGGCGCAAGGAGGAAGCCGACAGGAGAAAGCGGGACCTGAGGGCGACTAGATGATCCGCTCGGGAGGCCATACTTTAGACGTGAGTCGACAACACCAACATCTTCCAGATGCCTCAATAGAACGCCATGGCCGTCCTCACCCTCCTCGACACCGTTATCGAAATGGCACCCGCTACGGTGACGCCGATCCTTGACAAGATCAAGACCATCGTCGCGGCTACGGCCAACTGCTCTTCCTCCACCTCAGCACGAAGGCCGAGTGAGTCCGTGGCAGAAACACCCGACAGAAGCCGACTTCCGCCGCTGCGGTCGAAGGATTACAAGAAGCCCGAACAAGATCGGACGGCCACTAGGTCAAGAGACCCTCGCCATGAGACCACACGAAAGCATCAAGAGCAATCGGCCGACTCCCACGGAAAGCGGCATGGACGGCCACCCGTCCACGACCGGGTTTGCCGCAGCAACAACTCGGACTACCGAAGCAGCCTACCAAGGACTCCGTCGAGTGATCTGTGGGAAGTCCTCGACCGACGCTATCAGGAATGAGATCAGCGCTCCCACGAGGATCGAAGGAGATCGCCCGACAGCAAGGACGATGGAGTACCTGCGTTCACTCGGGACCGTCGCGAGTGCACTGGCCGAGTGGTTTTAAGCCGACAGGAATTGAGAAGTACGACGGGAAGACCGACCCCGTGTGGTGGCTGACCGTGTACACCCTCGCCATCCGTGCAGTAGGAGGATACAACAAGGCCATGGCCAATTACTTGCCTGTTGCCCTTGCCAACTCAGCCAGGAACTGGCTCACAAGCCTGCCGAGAGGCTCAATCGGCTCATGGAGCGAACTGAGGGACCACTTCGTCGCCAACTTCCAGGGCACCTTTGAAAGGCCTGGGACCCACTTTGACCTCTACAATGTCATCCAGAAGCCAGACGAGCCGCTGAAGGACTACATCCGGCGCTTCTCGGAAAAGCGCAACAAGATCCCCAACATCACAGATGACATCATCATCGCCGCCTTTCAGAAGGGAGTCCGTGACGAGCTTTTGATCGGGAAGTTTGGGCGTAAGCCACCGAAGACGGTAAAACAGATGTTTGAGACGGCGAACTCCTACGCCAAGTCCAACTACGCGATCAAGGCGGCGTGGCAAGACCGGCCTGACAGAAGGGACGACAAGCAGTCGGGAGGAAGCCGGCATCCTAAGAAGGATAATGGCAACAACAACCAGGGCCAGAAGGATCTCAAGCGCCGGCCTGAGGACCTGGTTGCCGCGACGTCCAACTCCCAACGCTGTCCCCGAGTCGCGGCCTACGACGCGATCATGAATGCTCAGTGCACGCATCATCCAAACCTCAAGCATGCGGCCAAGGACTGCTTTATTTATAAATAATTCCCCGAGCAATATGCAGCACAACTTAACAACAAGAAGCCGACTGACGAAGCTAGCCCATCAGGGACCAAGAAGAACAACCCGACTGGAAATACGGAGCCCTTTTAAGACCCCGTAGGCGAGCTGAATCACATCTTCGGGGGGCCGCAAGCTTATGAGTCCAAGAGGAAGCAGAAGCTAACCGACTGCGAGGTCCAACAATATCTACGGTGGTCGGAGGTGGCCACCACGTTCGACCGCTCAGATCACCCTGACCGAGTGGTTCACCCGGGGCGGTATCCCCTGGTACTAGACCCGGTGGTCCGCAACATCAAGCTGAAGCGCGTCCTCATCGATGGGGGCAGCGCCCTTAATATCCTGTTCGCCAAGACCCTGGACGAGATACAGATCCCAAGAGCCGACTTGAAGGCAAGTTCAGCCCCCTTCCACGGAGTTATCCCGGGGTTGTCATCCACGCCACTCGGGCACATCGCCCTTCCAGTCACCTTCGGAGTTCGAGAGAACTTCCGGACGAAGAACATCACTTTCGAGGTGGCCGACTTCGAGATGGCTTACCATGCAATCATCGGAAGGCCTGCACTCGCCAAATTCATGGCGATACCGCACTATACCAACCTCTGCATGAAGATGCTCGGTCCAAACGGCATCATCACTCTGCGCAGCGACGTCAAACAAGCCTTCACTTGCGACAAGGAAAGCTACGACATGGCCCAATCTCGTGAGAGATCACGTGGCCAGGAAGAAATCCGACTGGCTGCATCAACCTCTGGAGAGGGCGAAATCCCCGTAAAAAAGATAGCCAAGTTGGGACAAGGCAACGCCAAAACGAAGAAAATCTCCCTTGATCCATCGGATCCTTCCAAAACCGTTGTAATCGGCGCCGAGCTAGATCCTAAATAGGAAAGCGCGCTCGTCGCCTTCCTCCAAAATAATAAAGATGTTTTTGCTTGGAAACCATCTGATATGCCTGGAATTCCTAGGGAGGTGATCGAGCACTCTTTACACGTCAAAGATGACGCGAAACCTATCAAACAACGATTACGCCGTTTTGCTCAGGATCGAAAAGATGCCATCAAGGAAGAACTCACAAAGCTTGTAGCAGCCATTTTATCAAAGAAGTCCTCCATCCCGACTGGCTGGCTAACCCGGTCCTGGTCTGGAAGAAGACAGGCGATGGCGCATGTGCGTTGACTACACCGACCTCAACAAAGCCTGCCCCAAAGATCCGTTCGGGTTGCCTCACATCGACCAGGTCGTGGACTTCACAGCCAGCTGCCAGATCTTAAGCTTTCTGGACTATTACTCAGGCTACCACCAAATCAGCTTGAAGGAAGCCGACTGCCTGAAAACATCGTTCATCACGCCGTTTGGAGCTTACTGCTACATCACGATGCCCTTCGGCCTGAAGAACGCCGGAGCCACATACCAGCGCATGATCCAAAGATGTTTTCAGACGCAGATTGGGAAGAACGTGGAAGCTTACATCGACGATGTTGTCATCAAGACCAAGCAGAAGGAAGACCTGATTGCCGACTTAGAAGAAACCTTTGCAAACATTCGGGCCTTCAAAATGAAGCTGAACCCGGAGAAGTGCACGTTCGATGTGCCGTCAGGCAAACTGCTCGGCTTCATGGTGTCCCATCGCGGAATTGAAGCTAACCCAGAGAAAATCAACGCTATCCTCAATATGAAGCCCCCGAGTAACCAGAAAGACGTCCAGAAGTTCACTGGCTGCATGACGGCACTAAGCCGATTCATCTCCCAACTCGGCGAGCGAGGCATGCCTTTCTTTAGGCTACTAAAGAAAACCGATGACTTCCAATAGACCACGGAAGCCCACAAGGCCTTTGAAGATTTTAAAGAATTTCTCACGATGCCGCCCGTTCTAGCCTCACCTCAGCCGCAAGAACCCCTGCTGTTGTACGTCTCAGCGACTCACCAAGTGGTCAGCATGGTTCTCATCGTTGAGCGTGAGGAAGAAGGACGAGTCCAGAAGATTCAGAGGCCAATCTACTTTGTTAGCGAAGTGCTGGCAGGAGCCAAAATTCGCTATCCTCAGGTACAAAAATTGCTATATGGTGTTGTGATAACCGCGAGAAAATTGGCGCACTACTTTCAGGGTCACTCGGTCACTGTCGTCACTTCCTTTCCACTCGGCGATATCATCCACAACCGGGAGGCAACTGGGTGCATCGCAAAGTGGGCCCTGGAACTGATGCCGCTGGACTTAACTTTCAAGGCGAGAATGTCTGTAAAGTCACAAGCCTTGGTGGATTTCCTGGCCAAGTGGACCGAACAACAAGAAGATGTACCTCGAGAAGATCTATAGTACTGTACCATGCACTTTGACGGATCCAAGAGGATCACTGGCTTGGGAGCAGGAGTCGTGCTGATCTCCCCGACTGGGGAAAGGCTAAGATATTTTCTTCACCTTCATTTTTCCGCCTCACACAACGTTGCCGAGTATGAAGCCCTGCTGCATGGCCCGCGACCTGCTGTTTCACTCGGGATACGACGGTTAGTCGTGATAGGAGATTCCCAGCTGGTCGTCAACCAAGTGATGAAAGACTGGTCTTGTTTGAACGACGCCATGGAGGCCTATCGGCAAGAAGTTCGCAAACTTGAAGACAAGTTTGATGGATTGGAGCTATCCCATGTCTTGAGACATAACAACGAGGCAGCCGACGAGTTGGCGTAGTTCAGGTCCAAGCGAGAAGCTGCCCCAACAGATGTTTTCGTAGAGCATCTCTATGAGCCAACTGTTGCGGCAAAACCAACTCCTAATGAGCGAGCTGGAAACCAAGTCACCATGATCGACGCCGACTGGAGGACACCACTCATCAAATTTTTAACTCAGCAAGAGCTGCCGGAAGACCGGGATGAGGCAGAACGAGTCCGACGTCGTTGTCAAGCTTACCTCATGGTCGACTCTGAATTGTACAAGAGGAGCCCCTCTGGAGTCCTAATGACATGTATCTCTCCTGAGGAAGGACGACAACTACTCCAAGATATCCACTCGGGTATATGCGGAAGTCACGCGGCAGCACGCACCTTAGTAGGCAAAGCCTACAGACAAGGCTTTTTCTGGCTTACGGCGGTCTCCGACGCCGACAAAGTGGTCTGAATGTGTGAAGGTTGCCAGTTCTTCACTCGGTAGAGCCATGTCCCAGCCCAAGAGCTACAAATGATTCCATTATCCTGGCCATTTGCGGTATGGGGCTTGGACATGGTCGGTCCTTTCAAGAAGGCCCCAGGAGGATTCACGCATCTGTTCATAGCTATTGACAAGTTTTCCAAGTGGATCGAGGCTAAGCCGGTTGCTACGATCACCGCTGACAAGGCGCAAGACTTCATCCTCAACGTCGTGCACCGGTTTGGCGTCCCAAACAGAATTATTACCGACAATGGGACCCAATTCACTGGAGGCATTTTTAAGGAATTCTGTGAAGACTTCGGCATCAAAATCTGCTACGCATCGGTCGCCCATCCTAAAAGCAATGGACAGGTTGAGTGTGCCAATGGCATGGTTCTTCAAGGCATCAAGGCCCGAGTGTTTGACCGGCTAAATCCTTATGCCGGAAAATGGGTTCAAGAGCTCCCCTCGGTTCTATGGTCTCTACGGACTACGCGCAAACGAGCTACCGACCAAACTCCTTTCTTTCTGGTTTACGAGGCAGAAGCCATGTTGCCGAACGAAATGAAGTATGAATCTCTGCGAGTCCACAGCTTCAACGATGAACGCTACGATCAAGACCGAGTGGACGATCTGACCCGACTGGAAGAAGCCCGAGAGGCAGCTCTGATCCAGTCGGCAAGATATCTTCAAGGACTCAGACAATACCACAGTTGCAATGTTCGGGCGAGAGCTTTCATTGTCGGCGATTTGGTTCTACGCAAGATTCAGACCACCAAGGACCGTCACAAATTATCTCTACTATGGGAAGGCCCATATATAATTGCTGAGGTGATTAGGCTAGGAGCATATCGACTAAAGCGTGAAGACGGATCCATGGTGGAGAACTCGTGGAACATTGAACATCTTTGATGATACTACGCTTAAATTGCCTTAAGTTTCATGTTATTCTCGACTGCCAACCTCAAGCAAGATGACTTCTTGAGTTAGCAGTCGGGGGCTGCATACGTGTCAATAAAGCATGGTTTCCTTCGGCAACTTGTGCATATTTGGTTTATCATTGTTTAATGTTCCTCGATTCGAGTTCAATGGATAAGGACTGAGAATTTTCTGATGACCTAATCAAGCTTAGGCTTGGTGACAGTCGGACGAAAATTACTTAAGAAATTTTACATAAAGACTCGGATCAAGGCATTAACATAAATGAGCTGAATGTCTACAAGTCACATCTGAAAGTTATAAACATACAATGTGTGGAGATTATGGCAATCGGGTATCTACATGGCAAACTTATCCGACTGGAGGTAGGGATAGATTGCGCCTGCCATATCTGTAAACCGAACATGACTTGGGTGTTACAATTGCCGATAGAGATAAGGCAATCGGCCTATAGTCATGGTTTGGTAAGATTGAGGAAACCAACTTAGAGTAAGATAGGGTTTCCGATCTGTAAGCCCTCCTCCCAAGACTATATAAGGGGGGTAAGGGGCGTCCCTTGAGGGATATCAGATTCTAGATCAGAGAATCCTATGCTAGATCAGCTTTTAGCTTTCAACCTTAGATCACGAGATCAATAAAGACACTCGGTGGATCGAATCCACCGAAACAGGAGTAGGGTATTACCTCACGAGAGGGCTGAACTGTCTAAACCTTCTTCTTCTTCTTCTAACCCATTGTGCTTGGCGATCTCATTGCGACCCCGAAATTACATTGCCAAAACCAAGTTTCGACGGTTGGCGCGCCAGGTAGGGGCCCGCGCATCGAGACTTCTTCGTAATCTCGCCGATAAGCGTGATGAGATCTCCTTCAAGATTCGGCAACTTCGCCGCCTACTTCGCCGCGATTCCTCCTTCGACTCGGATTCGGACCGGTCGGAAGGAGAAATCCGCTTCGACGCCGTTCGGACTCCCGAACGGCGCCGGGATCTACAACGACTCCTTGAAGACCAAGATGCAATCTACTTTCTCCGACGACGGACTTCACTCGGCACCATTTGGATTACCGAATACCGCCGAAATCTGCGCCAATCTTCTCACCTCCCGACGGAGGCGATCTTTTCGGACGAAGACCTCTCGGTGCCGTTTGGGTTACCAAACGCCCGCGAGATCTCTGACAAACTTCTCTCCCGAGTCGGCGGCGACCCACTCGGAGGAGCCCACACCCCAAGCTCGACTCGGGTGGAACGATCCGGACCGGGCTACCCGGGATCAAGGGAGGTCGTCGTCATCCTCCCATCATTCGGCTCCTGCTCATCTTCGGAGCTCAATGGATACCTCAGCTCCGCCGGGTTCGACAACCTCTATGGCATCCCTTCTGACGAAGCCGACAACTCCGATTGCCGCATGGACTACGAGCCGAAGTGCTTTGATGTCCTCATGGCCGAGCCAGACGAGTCCGACTCAGCCATGGCTAGGAGGCTTGCTGAAGAAGATCGAGCCAAGATTGAGCACGAGCACAAGACGGCCGAAGAGGAGAAACAACGCAAGGACGAGGCTGACAAGAGGAAGCAGGATCTACGTGCAGCCGGACGATCTGCCCAGGAGGCCATCCTCCAAAAGCGGGTCCGCAACACCAACATCTTCCAAACGCCACAGCAGAACGCTATTGCCGCGCTCACGCTCTTGGACACCGTCATGGAGACGACACCCGCCAATGTGACTCCGATACTCGACAAGATAAAGACCATCGTCGCTGCCACAGCTAACGGCCACCCCACCACCTCGGCACGAAGGCCGACTGAATCTGTGGCCGAAACGCCAGACAAGAGCCGTCTTCCGCCTCTAAGGTCAGGAGACTATAAGAGGCCCGAGCCAGATCGGTCGACAACCAGGCCAAGAGGCCCACCCCGCGAATCCACGCAGAAGTACCAGGAGCAAACGGCTGACTCCCGCGACAAACGACACGGACGTCCACCCGTCCACCATCGCGTCCGCCACAACAACAGCTCCAGCTATCCAACCAGCCAACCAAAGACCCCGCCGAGTGATCTGCGGGAAGTCCTCGATCGCCGCTACCAAGAGCGGGACCGACGCACTCGGGAAGATCGGAGGGGATCACCCGATAGCGGCGACGACGAAGTGCCGGCCTTCACTCGGGAGCTTCGCCGAGTGCATTGGCCGAGTGGTTTTAAGCCTACAGGAATCGAAAGGTACGACGGCAAGACCGACCCCGAGTCATGTCTTACCGTCTACACCCTCGCCATCCGCGTAGCAGGGGGCGACACCAAAGCTATGGCCAATTATCTTCCAGTGGCCCTCGCCAACTCCGCCAGAAACTGGCTCACGAGCCTGCCAAGAGGCTCAATCAGCTCGTGGAGCGAGCTGAGGGACCACTTCATCGCCAACTTCCAAGGTACCTTCGAGAGGCCCGGCACACACTTCAATCTATACAACGTCATCCAGAAGCCAGACGAGCCTCTAAAGGATTACATCCGCCGTTTCTCCGAGAAGCACAACAAGATCCCCAACATCACCGATGACATCATCATCGCCGCCTTCCAGAAGGGAGTCCGCGATGAGCTGTTAATCGGGAAGTTCGGGCGCAAGCCACCGAAGACGGTGAAACAAATGTTCGAGACGGCGAATTCATACGCCAAATCCAACGACGCCATCAAGGCCGCTCGTCAAGACCGTCCCGATAGGAGGGAAGACAAACAGGCAGGACGAAGCCGCAATCCTAAGAAGGATGGCGGCAACAGCAGTAACCAGGGCCAGAAAGATCGCAAGCGCCGATCTGAGGACCTAGTGGCCGCAACCTCCAACACTCAGCGTCGTCCCCGCGTCGCCGCCTACGACGCCATCATGAACGCCCAGTGCACCCATCATCCAAATCATAAGCACGCGGCGAAGGATCGCTTCATCTACAAACGGTTCGCGAGAACGATGCGCGGCGCAGCTCAACAAGAAGCCGACCGATGAGGCTGGTCTGTCAGGCGCCAAGAAGAACAACGCGGCTGAAAATGCCAAACCTTTTCAAGACCCTGTGGGAGAGCTTAACCACATCTTCGGAGGGCCGCTAGCCTATGAATCCAAGAGGAAACAGAAGCTAACCGACCGAGAAGTCAACGCGCCCAACCCGAAGTCCCTCGGTATCTGCGATGGTCGGAAGTGGCCATCACTTTTGACCGCTCGGACCACCACGACCGAGTGGTTCACCCGGGCGCTATCCGCTCGTCCCGGATCCGTGGTCCGCAACATCGAGCTTAAGCGCGTCCTCATCGATGGGGCGGCGCCCTCAACATCCTGTTTGCCAAGACCATGGATGAGATGCGAGATCCAGGGCCGAACTAAAGGCAAGCTCAGCCCCTTCCACGGAGTCATCCAGGGCTATCGTCTACACCACTCGGGCACATCTCCCTCCCAGTCACCTTCGGGGCCCGAGAGAACTTCCGAACGGAGAACGTCACTTTTGAGGTGGCCGACTTCGAAACAGCATACCACGCCATCATTGGAAGACCTGCGCTTGCCAAGTTCATGGCGATCCCACATTACACATACCTCTGCATGAAGATGCCGGGTCCCAACGGCGTCATCACTCTTCGTAGCGATGTGAAGCAAGCCTTCACCTACGATAAGGAGAGCTACGACATGGCCCAATCTCGCGAGAGATTAGGTGGCCAATAAGAAGTCCGATTGGCTGCATCAACTTCGGCAGAGGGCAAAGTCCCCGCGAAGAAGATAGCCAAATCGAGATCCGGCGATGCCAAGACCAAGAAGATCTCCCTTGATCCGTCGGATCCCTCGAAATCTGCTGTAATCGGCGCTGACCTAGATCCCAAATAGGAAAGCATGCTCGTCACCTTCCTCCAAAATAACAAAGATGTTTTTGCTTGGAAACCATCGATATGCTGGAATTCCTAGGGAGGTGATCGAGCACTCTTTGCACGTCAAAGATGATGCCAAACCGATAAAACAACGATTACGCAGATTCGCACAGGATCGAAAAGACGCTATCAAGGAAGAGCACGCAAAGCTCTTGGCTGCCGCTTCATCAAAGAAGTCCTTCATCCCGATTGGTTAGCCAACCGGTCCCGGTCCGCAAGAAAACGGGCAATGGCGCATGTGCGTTGACTATACCGACCTCAAGAAAGCCTGCCCCAAAGATCCGTTCGGGTGCCTCGCATCGACCAAGTCGTTGACTCAACGCCATGTGCCAACTTGTGAGTTTCTTGGATTGTTACTCGGGCTATCACCGGATCAGCTTGAAAGAGTCCATTGCTGAAGACATCGTTCATCACGCCGTTTGGGCCTCTTGTTACATCACCATGCCTTTCGGCAAGAACGCCGATGCCACATACCAACGCATGATCCAAAGATGCTTTGCACGCAGATCGGCAAGAACGTAGAAGCTTATGTCGACGACATTGTCATCAAGACCAAGCAGAAAGAAGACCTGATCGCCGACCTAGAAGAACCTTTGCAAACATCCGGGCCTTCGAGAATGAAGTTAAACCGGAGAAGTGCACTTTCGGTGTTCCATCGGGCAAGCGCTCGGCTTCATGGTGTCACATCGTGGCATTGAAGCCAATCCAGAGAAGATCAATGCCATCCTGAGCATGAAGCCCCCGAGTAACCAGAAGGACGTCCAGAAGCTCAGCTGCATGGCGGCGTTAAGCCGCTTCATCTCTCGACTCGGCGAACGAGGCATGCCCTTCTTCAGGTTGCTAAAGAAGACAGACGACTTCCAGTGGACCGCGAAAGCCAACAAGGCCTTTGAAGATTTCAAAGAGTTCCTTACAACGCCGCCCGTCACGGCCTCGCCTCAACCCGGGAACCTCTCGCTGGCATGACGTTTCAGCCACTCACCAAGTGGTTAGTACGATCCTCGTGGTCGGCGCGAAGAAGAAGGACGGGCTCAAAAGATTCAGAGGCCGATCTACTTTGTTAGCGAAGTATTGGCAGGAGCCAAAATTCGCTACCCTCAGGGTCACTCGGTCACCGTCGTCACTTCCTTCCCACTCGGCGATGTCATCCACAACCGGGAGGCAACTGGGCGCATCGCCAAATGGGCTCTAGAGCTGATGCCATTAGACTTGACTTTCAAGGCGAGGACATCCATAAAGTCACAAGCCTTGGCGGACTTCCTGGCCGAGTGGACTGAACAACAAGAGAACGTACCTCGGGAAGACCTCCAACACTGGACCATGCACTTCGATGGATCCAAGAGGATCACTGGCTTGGGAGCAGGAGTTGTGCTGATCTCCCCGACAAGGGAAAGGCTAAGATACGTCCTTCACCTTCACTTCTCCGCCTCACACAACGTCGCCGAGTACGAAGCCCTCCTACATGGACTGCGCCTCGCAGTTTCACTCGGGATACGTCGGCTCATCGTGAAAGGCGACTCCCAGCTGGTCGTCAACCAAGTAATGAAGGACTGGTCCTGTCTAAATGACACTATGGAGGCCTACCGGCAAGAGGTCCGTAAGCTTGAAGACAAGTTTGACGGGCTTGAACTCTCACACGTCCTGAGACATAACAACGAAGCAGCCAATGAGTTGGCTCAGTTCGGGTCTAAGCGCGAAGCTGCCCCAACAGACGTCTTTGTCGAGCACCTCTATGAACCAACCATCACGGCAAAGGCAACCCCAACGAGCAAGTTGCGAACGAGTCGCCATGGCGACACCGCCGGAGGACGCCGCTCATCAAATTCTTAACCCAGCAAGCTGCCGGATGGCCGAGATGAAGCGAACGCGTCCGGCGTCGTTGCCAAGCATATGTCATGGTTGACTCCGATCTATACAAGAGAAGCCCCTCCGGAATCCTAATGAGATGCATCACACCCGAGGAAGGGAAACAGCTACTCCAAGACATCCACTCGGGCATATGCGGAAGCCACGCGGCGCACGCACTCTGGTCGGCAAAGCTTACGAGCAAGGTTTCTTTTGGCTTACCGCGGTCTCCGACGCGGACAAAGTCGTACGAACCTGCGAAGGTTGCCAATTTTTGCCCGACGAGCCATGTGCCGGCTCAGGAACTACAAACAATCCCACTATCCTGGCCATTCGCGGTATGGGGCCTGGATATGGTTGGCCCTTTCAAAAAAGCTCCAGGAGGGTTCACACACCTCTTCGTCGCAATCGACAAGTTCTCCAAGTGGATTGAAGCCAAGCCAGTCGCCACAATCACTGCTGACAAGGCACAGGACTTTTTCCTCAACATCGTGCATCGCCGGCGTCCCAAACAGAATCATAGCCGACAACGGGACTCAATTCACGGGAGGAATCTTCAAGGAATTCTGCGAGGACTTCGGAATCAAGATCTGCTACGCATCAGTCGCCCATCCCAAAAGCAATGGACAAGTCGAACGAGCCAACGGCATGGTCCTCCAAGGCATCAAGGCCCGCGTTTTCGATCGCTTAAACCCTTACGCGGGCAAGTGGGTCCAAGAGCTTCCCTCGGTCTTATGGTCGCTGCGGACCACACCCAGTCGGGCTACTGGCCAAACTCCCTTATTTTTGGTCTACGGCGCAGAAGCCATGTTGCCAAACGAGATGGAGTACGAATCTCTCCGAGTCCGCGGCTTCAACGATGAACGCTACGACCCCGACCGAGTGGATGACCTCACCCGATTGGAAGAGGCCCGGGAGGCAGCCCTCATCCGATCGGCCAAATATCTTCAAGGGCTCGGAAGATACCACGGTCGCAACGTTCGAGCACGAGCTTTCATCGTTGGCGACATGGTCCTACGCAAGATCCAGACCACCAAAGATCGTCACAAGTTATCTCCCTTATGGGAGGGACCGTACATAATCGCTGAGGTGACCCGGCCCGGTGCGTACCGGCTAAAACGAGAAGACGGGTCTATGGTGGAGAACTCCTGGAACATTGAGCATCTTCGATGGTTTTATGCCTAATTTGATTAAGGATTCATGTTTTCCTTGACTGCCAATCTCAAGCAAGATGACTTCTTGAGTTAGCAGTCGGGGGCTGTACATATGTCAATAAAGCTTAAGTTTTCCTCATGAAACTTCTGTGCACGATTTGGTTTATCATTGTTTAATGTTCTTCGATTTGAGTTTAGTGTCTAAGGACTGAGAGTTTCCCGATGACCTAATCGAGCCTAGGCTTGGTGACCGTCAGACGAAAACTACTTAAGAAATTTCACACAAAAGCTCGGATCAAGGCATTAACATAAATGAACTAAATATATCACAAGTCCTACATCAGAGCATCATGACCACGTGACATTTACAAGACAAAGTTTGGAAGGTGAATCAAATCCGAAAATTGTTCACTACATCAACGGAGATCTTCTTTGTTGACTTACGCGCCTCACTCGGCATATCCAAGGCTGCTCATCGTGGTTCCGTCGGCAAAGCCCTCCCGGCCGAGTGGATGTCCACTCGGGGGTAAAGGACAGTGCGTGCAAGAGCCGAGACCAGCCCCTATGTTGGTTGCTTCGGTGATGTTGGCCAAATACTGGTCAGGAGCCCTTCGCAGCTTGTCGAAAATTTCTACCGGCTCTAGCGAACTGGCCCCGACTCCTTGATGGAATGAAGATAGCAAGATCGGCGCGGCAGCATTGGCAACCTCTTCTCGGACCTCCCCGGCTCGTTTGGCCCGCTCAAGCAAGACGTCATATTGAGCTCGGGTCTTAACCTTGTAAGCTGCCAAATGCATCTGATCATGCAAAGCAGTCGGAAATAAAGCGGCGCAAGGCATGTTACTTCAAAGAGGCTTACCTTCAAACTCGGCCTCCATCTCGGCTTTGTCGAGGCCGCCCTCCACTGGACTTGAAGCGAATGAACCTCAGAAGAATTTTCTACAAGAGAATAAGATCATCGGCAATGGGTTAACATAAGAATCATGAAGAAACTTGGAGAGACGGGCTTACTCCCGATTGATCCTCAGAGGTCGAGGTTCGCCTCCCGAAGCTCTGCGATCTCTCTCTTTAAAGCCGCCTCCCTCGACGCGGCCTCCTCCTGAGTGGTTTTCAGCTTTCGCTGAACGTCCTCTAAGGAGTTCAGGTGAGGAACTAGCTTCTCCAGCACCTCGGACTTCGCCATGGAGCGGCAGTACTCATTCTACGCGTGAAATCAGAAGAGTGACCGACTGGAAAAGGATGATAACACAATAAAAGAAAAAGACTAAGGCTTACATTGAGTAGCCGAGTCGCTTCGTTCAAACTCTCAACCAGGGCATCCCTCTCTTCCCTCTCAGCTTGCCTATCCAGGATGATGCCCTGCCTCTGACCTTCCGAGTCCCGCCACTATATTTTGATTGGGGGAACCCAGGTTTCAGAAGACTGTAGCCTGGGGATTTCCTCCACTGTGGCTGGCAGATAAGAAGAACCAATGAAGACATGAAAGATTCAAACTAAAGGAGCAACAAGAACACTTTGACGCGCGAGACTCACCGGCTTCGGTGGCGGCGCGCTTGGGTGGAACGGCCCGGCTGGCCTCCTTCCTCGGCTCTTCGCCAGAGTGATCCTCGATCGGGGCTGCCGAGCCGCGGCTGAGGTTTCCGGCCGTTGGCTGGTTTCTAGTCGGGACGTCCAGTGCGGTCGGGGCTCCTTCCTTGGGGCATCCTTCTTTGGAGGCGAAGGTTTTTTACCCGGAGCACTCTCGCTTGGATGCGGGCACCGGGGCTTTGGCTCTGCAGGCTTTGGCACCTCGTGAGCTGCGGCAGGGGTCGGCCCCTCACCTTCCCCGGCAGGATCAATGTCCTGGGGCCTCCTGCGACAATGAATACAGCTGGGGTAAAGACAAAGAAAGCTTTCAGCGAAAAAGTTTGGACTTTGGTTATAGAGCATACCTGGACGACCGACGGATCTTTGGCGCCGTCCGCGGCGATCGCCTTAGAGGAGGGGTCTCGACTGGAGGAGCCGAGACGTCATCGTCCGAATCTTCGATGATTAGCCTCCTTTTGCTCGCCCGCTTGTTTGTGTCCTCACTCGGCGCCGCCCGTTTCCCAACTGGGTCGCTTTGGATCTTGATCCCGCCAGCCGGCTTCTTGGCGGGGCGACGCGGCGCGTCATCGTGGGACACCTTGTACGGCTTGGAGGTAACAGAAGCATTTTCCCTGCAAGAGAAGTTCGCACAACACTAAGAGACAAGAAATCAAGATTGAAAGACACTATGAAGCAACCGGTCGGCTTACGGAGGAGGAGGTCGGTGGATCTTTGAAGGGAGAAGCGGCAGAATGAGGGCGCGCTCAACTGCAATTCCAGTCGAGAAGATCTTGTCCATCCGGATCTTCAGAATCTCGTAGCTGAGTGGATCTGGATCTTCCCGATTGGGGTCCTTCCCACCTTCGTATTCGAAGGCTGGCTTTGATCTCTCCTTGATCGGAGCCAGTCGGCACCGGATGAAGTGCCGAGTGATCTGCTCGCCGCGAAGACCCTTCTGTTTCATTGCCAGGATCTTCGCGAGCAGCTTATTGGCCTCGTCCCAATCTTGGGCTACTGGAACAGTGCTGCAAGTTGGCCTGGGGACAGGGGGAAGACCGACGAAGGCTGGCAGGCTGGGTTCGAGGTTGTTAATGTAGAACCAGCCCGCGTGCCATCCCTTATTGGAGGACTTTAAAGGAAGAGAGAAGTACTCCTTGCGGAGAGATCCGCGGAGTTGGAAACCTGCCCCGCCAACGATGCATGGGTGGTCTTTATTCGAATGTGGTTTAAGATAAAACATGCGGCAGAAGAGATGGAAGTGGGGGAGGATGCCAAGGAATGCTTCGCACACATGAATAAAGAGAGCGATGTGAAGCACCGAGTTGGGGTTCAAGTGGTAGAGTTGAAGCCCATAATAATCTAGAAGCCCCCGGAAGAACTCGGAGGTGGGAAGGCTAAACCCGCAATAGAAGAAAGAAGTAAAAAAGACAAGCTCACCGGTGTTCGGGGTTGGGTAGTCTTCCCCCGCCGCCTGGCGCCAGCCCACGATCTCCTTTGGGGGAAGCACGCCATGCTTCACCATCTCCTTGAGGGTAGATTCCCTCACATCTGATGTGGCCCATTGGTCAAACGGAATCCTCTTTTCCTCCGCCATGAGTGTGGTGTTGATGGGAAGTGGATCTGGTCGGAAAAAGAGGGGATTTTGACAAGGGAACTTGGGGGATTTGGCTGCGGAAGCTGGTTGTTGCAAAGAGCGAGTTCCTGGATTGATGGATTTGGGAGTACGCGAGTCTAGGGTTCTTCGCAGAAGCGGTGAAGCAGTCTTTGCGAAAAGAGGAATCTTTTGGAAGATGAAGAGGCGGGGACGACCTCGAGCCTTTATAGAAAGATTTGAGGGTTGCGCTAGGTTTTTTTGTGATTGGGCCGAGCCCATAAAAAAATCTACGGCCCAGTTAAGGTGTGGCCCGACGCGTGTCCTTAGGGACTTAAGCGGATGAGCTTAAGCAGATTTGCCCTGGCAATATGCACGTGTCCGAATGCCCTATACCTTTGAAAATCCTTTCATACCGCGGTTTGCTTGACTTCATGAGAAGCTAGCACGATGCAACTTGAAAGGTGACCAACGGCTAAGTTTTTATAGCTGCCTTGGTGACAAGGGCTATTTGGTTTTTTAGCATTTGATTAAATGATCATATTAATGCTATTTTTTCCACCTTGGTGAAGATCTTTATAGATTGAGACCAGTATTATGGCAAAAGCTATTTAATAACTTGGTCATATTTTTTCATATGATTGAAAGAGCTCGTTTTCCCATGAGGGACGATTAAAATATTTGTTCCGAGATGACTCGGGCAGATCCACTCGGATAAACATGAGATTACCGAGTGCTTTTCACCCACAAGGATTGATTGAGTTATTTGTTACGAGATGACTCGGGCAAATTCACTCGGATAAGCATAAGCTTGCCTAGTAATAAAGTTGCTTTAGCATGAGCTAAGCATCTACATAAGAATGATTTTTTATAGTTCTTGACTATATGCTTAGTCTGTTTTTGACTAACCACATAGTCGGGGGCTACACCTAATTAGGTGCATCAGGAGATGCACCTAGATATTTATTTTTGAAAATTTTTTAGATATTTTCCAGCCCTTCACAGTCTTTGGAGCCACTCGGGAAGATTTAGGCGAGATGATGGAATCACTCGGCGCCAAAAGCACTCGGTTAAAGAGGTTTTTGGGTGCTGTTTTGGTGCGAAGGCGAGCTGTCTCGTCGATGAAAAGGACTCGGGGGCTACTGTGGAGATTATGGCAATCGGGTATCTACATGGCAAGCTTATCCGATTGGAGGTAGGGATAGATTGCGCCTGCCATATCTGTAAACCGAACATGACTTGGGTGTTACGATTGCCGATAGAGATAAGGCAATCGGCCTATAGTCACGGTTTGGTAAGATTGAGGAAACCAACTTAGAGTAAGATAGGGTTTCCGATCTGTAAGCCCTCCTCCCAAGACTATATAAGGGGGGTAAGGGGCGTCCCTTGAGGGATATCAGATTCTAGATCAGAGAATCCTATGCTAGATCAGCTTTTAGCTTTCAACCTTAGATCATGAGATCAATAAAGACACTCGGTGGATCGAATCCACCGAAACAGGAGTAGGGTATTACCTCACGAGAGGGCCTAAACCTGTCTAAACCTTCTTCTTCTTCTAACCCATTGTGCTTGGCGATCTCGACTGCGACCCCAGAAATTACATTGCCGAAACCAAGTTTCGACACAATGTCCGCAAAATAATCAAGACCAGAAATTGTTAGCTACATCAGCGGCTACTTTCTTGGTAGACTCCTGGGCTTCATCAATCAACTCCAGAGCCCGCTTGTCCGAAGTACCATCGGCAAAGCCCTCCCCGACTGAGTCAATGTCTATCCGAGGATAGAGTGACTTGGCCTATGCAAGGGCAAAGTTTGCTCCCATGGTGGCCGCTTCCGAGATATTGGCAATATATTGATCCGGAGCCCTCCTGAGCTTGTCAAAGACCTCGACGGTGTCTAGCGAACTGGTCCCGAGCCCATGATGGAACAGCTACAAGAGAATCGGTGTCGCCGCGTTAGCAACATCGTCCCTCATGCTTTCGGCCTTTTTGACCCTTTCAACAAAGATGTCATATTGGGCTCGGGTCTTGATCTTATAAGCTATCAAAGACATACGATCATACAAACATTCGAAGATGAAGCAAAATGAAGAGCGCTGTCTTGAAAAAGCTTACCTTCAAACTCAGATTCCAGCTCGGCTTTGCTGACATTGGCTTCGTTTAGCTTGGTCCGGAGCGTATGGTCTTCCGACGAGTTCTCTGCAACAAGAAAAGTTATCAGCGCCAAGATCAAAACAGACTACGAATAAAGGCACAAAAAGACTAAAGAGATCAAGCTTACTCCCGACTGAACCCCGGAGGTCGAGGTTCTCCTCCCGGAGTGCGGCTATCTCTCTCCTCAGAGCTGCTTCTCTCGATGCAGCTTCTTCTTGAGTGGCCTTTAGCTCCTGCTGGATGTTCTCCAGGGAGTTCAAGTGTCGGACAAGCTTCTCGAGTGCATCGGATTTGGCCATTGACCGGCAATACACCCTCTGCACATGAGTTCAGAGTTGGTCGATTGAAAAGCAATCATAAAGCTATGACAGAAAAAGAGCAAAACTTACATTTAGCAGTCGAGTAGCTTCATTCAGGCTGTCTACAAGCATATTCCTTTCTTCATTCTCCTTTTGCTTGTTCAGGATGATGCCCTGTTTTAGGCCCTCAGAGTTGCGCCACTCAATCTTGATTGGAGGGACCCAGGTCTCAGAGGACTGCAACCTGGGGATCTCCTCCACTTTGGCGATCGATTGAAAGAGTGAGTGAAGACACGGGAAAAATAGGCGAAGATTAAAGAACAAAAGATTGCTTGAAGGCTTACCGGCTTCGGTGGCCGAATCCATGAGGTACTTCATTTGCTTTTCTCTTCTTGGTTCTTACCCGTGGTTCTCGTCGGGGTCCCTTGAGTGGCAGCCGGGGGCTCTTCTTCGGCCGACTGGTTTCCAGTTGGGGTTTCCCGGCTGGAGGTCGGGGGCTCCTCCCTCGGGATATCCTCACTGGGAGGAGGGGGCTCTTCACTCAGAGCGCTCTCACTCGGGAGAGGGCTCCGGGGTTTTGGTTCTGTAGGCCTTGTCGCCTCAGCTAGAGCAGATGGCGTTGGTCCCTCACTCTGCCCAGTAGGGTCTATGTTTTGAGGCCTCCTGCGAAGAAGACGGAAGCAATCGGGACAAAGGCCGAAAGGTTTGCAACAAGAGCGCGATTTCGAGTCATGAGGCGTACAGTCGAACGGCGAATCTTGGGTGCGATTTTGGTGACGGCCTTGGAGGGTCACTTGCTTGAGGGGTTGGGACATCATCGTCCGAGTCATCAATCACCAGCCTCCTCTTACTTGCCCGCTTGCTGATGTCCTCACTGGCAGCGGCCCTCTTGCCGATTGGGTCACTCTGGATCTTGACGCCGTCAGCTGGTTTCTTGACGGGCCGAGCCGGCACGTCATCATGGTGTATTTTATACGGCTTCAAGATAATGAAGGTGTTTTCACAAGAGAGATTCTTTGAACACTAAGAAGTGCGACATCAAGATTGAAAGACAATAAAGAAGTGAGTCAACTTACTTGGAGGAGGAGGACGACATAAGGCATGTACGGGAGGACCGGCGGCATGAGGCTGCGCTCGACTACAATCCCGCAGACGAAAATATCATGTACATGCGGGTCTTCAAGGTCTTGTAGGCGAGGAGTCACGGTCTTCCCGATTGGGGTCCCTCTCGCCCTCGTACTCGAACGCGGGCTTGGACCTCTCCTTGATCGGCGCCAATCGGTTCCTGATGAAATGCTAAGTGATCTGTTCACCCCGGAGGCCCTTCTTCTTCATCTCCAAAATATTTGCCAAAAGCTTGTTGGCTTCATCCCAATCTTGGGCTGCGGCGCGGTGCTCCGGTTGGATCTTGGCACTGGAGGAAGGCCAACAAAGTTGGGCAGACGGGTTCGAGGTTTGCAATGTAGAACCGGTTTGCATGCTAGTCCTTGTTAGAGGATTTCAAGGGAAGAGAGAAATAGTCTCGGCGGAGGGATCCGCGGAGCTGGAAACCGGCCCCACCAACAACGCAGGGCTCCTCCTTGTTCGGATGTGGCTTGAGATAGAACATGCGCCGGAAGAGTTGGAAGTGGGGAAGGATGCCAAGGAAAGCCTCACATACATGAATGAAGAGAGCAATATGGAGCATGGAGTTGGGGTTCAAGTGGTAGAGTTGAAGGCCGTAGTAATCAAGAAGACCCCTAAAGAACTCGGAGGTGGGGAGGCCGAAGCCACGGTAGAAGAAGGAAGTGAAGACGACGATCTCACCGGTGTTCGGAGTGGGGAATTCCTCACCGGCCGCCGGACGCCAGCTGACAATCTCCTTAGGAGGGAGAACTCCGTTCTTCACCATCTCCTTAAGAGTCGACTCCTTGACATCCGAGGTCGCCCATTGCTCGAAAGGGATCTCCTTCTCTCCTGCCATGGATATGGTTTGGGGGGAAGTGGATCTAGCTCGGGGGATGGAGATTTGAGATGGGGATCTTGGAGCTGGATGCGGAGGCTAGCTTGTGGAGAAGCGCGAACCCCTGGATCGATGGGTTTGGGTGCGCGCGAGCCTAGGGTTTTCCGCCGCGAGCTGTTGAACAGTGTTGCGAAAGGGGAAATTTTCTGGGAAGATGAAGTGGCGGGGATGACCTCGAGGCTTCATATGAAGAGTTGAGGGTATTGCTAAGTCATCTCGCGATTCGGCCGAGCCCATGAGAGACTTGCGGCCCAGCTAGGGTGTGGCTTGACGCGTGTCCTTAGGGACTTAAGTGGATGGACTTAAGCAGATTTGCCTGGCAATATGCGCGTGTCACATAGCCCAATGCCTTTAAAATCCTTTCATGCCGCGGTTTGCACAACTTCATGAGAGGTTGGCACGATACAATTTGAAAGGTGACAAACAGCTAAGTTTTCCATGGCTGTCCTGATGACAGGGACTGTTTGGTTTTTAAGTATTTGATTAAATGATTATATCAATGCTATTTTTCCACCTTGGTGAAGATCTTTTTAGATTAAGACCAATATTATGGCAGAAGCTATTTAATATTTTGGTCGTATTTTTTGGATGACTGAAAAATTTGTTCACCCATGAGGGTCGATTAAATTATTTGTTCCGAGATGACTCAGGCAGATCCACTCGGATAAACATGAGCTTACCGAGTGCTTTTTACCCATGAGGGTTGATTGAGTTATTTGTTCTGAGATGACTCGAGCAAATTCACTTGGATAGATTTTTCATGATTGCTTTGGCTTAAGCTAAGCATTTATATGAGAATGATTTTTTATAGTTCTTGACTATATGCTTAGTCTGTTTTTGACTAACCACATAGTCGGGGCTACACCTAATTAGGTGCATCAGGAGATGCACCTAGATATTTATTTTTTGAGAATTTTTTGGGATATTTCCAGCCCTTCACAGTCTTTGGAGCCACTCGGGAGATTCAGGCAAAGATGACGGAACCACTCGGTACCAAAAGCACTCGGCTAAAGAGTTGCTCGTCTGTATATTATCTTGGTTCAAGGCAAAGTTATCTCGTCATTGCGAAGGACTCGGGGCTCTTGTGTAGATTATGGCATCTGTCGACCCCGATTTTGAGTCGGAATCTTTCGTGTTCATAGTACCATTCCTGGATCAAGTAGTTGGTACCCACGAATGCGATCTTGGATAATCAAGTGCACATGCACGAATAGTCTTACAATACCATTATTACATAAATAGGCCCGAAGGCATTGTTCATTCCACAGGACCTTATGGTCCGAATACAACATAAAAACAGAGTTTAGATAAGGCGGCGGAAAGAGGCGGCGGCTTGTCCATTGCCACGAGCAACGGACCGGGACTAAGGTCTAATATGCGCCGTCGGTTCCTTCGCCCTCCGCGTAGTACGCGTAGGGGTCTTCGGCTCTTCATTTCCATCTTTGGAGGTTTGTGCGTATAGCAAGGGTGAGTACCAACCGTACTCGGCAAGTCAACACGAATTGATGCATATGATAGGGATATTCAAAGAACACGGCTAGGGTTATTTTGCGTAAAGCCGTTTTTCAATTCTTTTCACAAGCCTACCGACTAGCCAAAATCCAGTTTTAATTTCATGGTTCATTAATCCGGCGACGGTTTGTCTACCATCCATCGTGATTCCAAGGATGGCTTCCGTCTCCGGTTCGTCATGATTTTCAGGGAGTCCACCCCTTCTCGCATTCTCGAGAAGTTGATCCACGCGAACAAAATCATCATGCAAACCCATCCCAGCAGTTTTAAGTTTAAAATCTAGCCAAGCGAAAGTCTTGTCACGATGCTCAATATCCGCGAGCACGGCTATTCGAATAGATTGATTCATTCACCTTTGCGGTGGATGTACACTTTACCCGTACTCCGCGACAGCCCAACAAATGAGCCTACGCCTCAACACATGAGGCGGTCACGGCAAAGCCTTTCGATAACCTTGCTTTGGCGTACCCGCTCCATGAACTTTAGCCCTCATGCACTCTAGCCGTCCTTTTCTAGCGGTGAGAGGAGTTACAGGCGCACCAGGGGTAAGGGAAGTCTTTCCGGATCTTTAAGTTTACTTAACATTAGTTTATTCCCACCATTCATAACAAAGGCCGCAGCCTCATCCTCATCCCATAACCACATCATAGAGAACCATCTATGCAAGGATCTGCCTCCGCTCGGCTATCTAGTCGGCTAGGTCTATACCCATTCGAGAAGTACGGTTGTGCTTGGCTCGTTTCCGGCTATCTCATGGCTCGGTCCTTAATTGACCAGGGTCGGCACTTGCCTTTTCCGGAATCCACCCAAATCATCCAGTAGCCCAGTCTAAAACATTTGTATAGTACTTTCAATTTTCATCAAACTTAGTTCATCGGGGCCATGTGGCGCTCATGTCTCCACATGCCGAAGCTCAACTACCTCCCCTAAGGTAGTTGCCCAAGCACTAAAGCTTTTTCATAAAGTCATGAGTATGCATGGTCTAAGTTTAGCGGGGCTAAGCGGTTTAGAAGTTATGCTTCGGTTATTTGTATCACATCGCGAGTTACAAGGAGTAATTCTAAAGGTAAACAATAGCAAGGTATGGCATAACAAGTATAGGCAATCCGGTAAAGCATGCATGTTTAGAGTTTAAAATAACATCATTTCGCAAAGGGGATCAATATGTTCAAAGGGTGTGAAGACTTGCCTTGCTCGCACACTTGAGGGTGGGATCTTCGGCGGTGTCGATGCCGGTTTCTTCGGACGCTACCCGTACGTGCGAGAGATCAATTGAATTCAGTTAGAATTCAACTAAACACCGAGAGATCGAAAAGAACCACAAAAGCCATGAAAACCACTTCAAAGAGTTTTGCCGAAAATTCTACTCGAGTTAGAACAAGGGTTGCGAGGAAAAATCCGGGTTTTGGAATCGAGTTGATGACCTAGGGTTTTCGCAAAGTCGGCGATCGTAATAAATTTGGAAATTACGTTTGAAAATATCAGCGAAGAAAATTCATGCTCGAAAATTGAGGGTTTGGGTACAAAAGCGAAACCTATTTCGATGGCGGGAAAGAATTAAACGGAATCCGGATCGAAAAACGATGCGATTGGAAATTTGGAAACGCCCGATTCCGATTTTCAAACATTGCACCTTTGAGAAAACATGCGAGAAAATAATTTATTTTTGCCCAAAATTTTACTCAAGACTTCCCAAAATATTTTCCAAATTTTCCAAAATTTTTCCAAAATTTTTCCCTATTTTTCTTTTTCTTTTTTTTTTCCTTTTTCTACGGCGCCTTGTTCATTTGCCGCAAGCTGCTCGACCGGTGACCGGCGAAACGAGGCAAGCGGCCAGTGCGCAAAACGGCGGCGCAAAGGGGCTTACGGCGACGGCGGCTCGGGGAGGAGCAAGGGAGGCACGGGGACGCTTTGCGCACTGCGGCGACGGCTAAACGGCGGCGGCCCTCGACGGCGGTGCTCGGGAACGGGGAGAGGAAGCGGCGGTGCGGCGAAAGAGGCGGGCGCGGCCTTCTTATAGGCATGGTGGGGGCGAGGAATGGAGGAGGGGGACCGGTGCAGCCCGGTGCCACGCGGCGGTGCTGCGATTTGGGCCGGCTCGGCGCGCGGCGTGGCGGAAGGGCGCGGCGCAAACGCGGGGCCACGTACGGCGTCGTGCGCGCGCGCGCGAGCGGGCGGGGGGCCGCGCGGGTCGGCGACGCGCGGCAACGACAGCGCGAGGCGCGGCGCGGGCCGGGCAAGACGGCGACGGGGGCGGGCGCGGCGCGGGTCCGGTACGGCGGGCGCGCGTGGCGGCAACGGCGCTTGGCGCGGCGGGCGGGGCGCGCGCGGGGTTGTCGGGCCGGGTGCGGGCGCGGCGCGCTCACGCGACGCGTGGCGCACGCGGTGCGCGCGTACGGCGGGCGGCGCGGCGGGCGCGAGGCGGGGCGGGACGGCGTCGAACAAGTGGCGACCAATGAACAGTGCGGCTTTTTAATTTCCCGATTTTCTATTTTCTTTTCCCATTTTCCATTTTCTTTCCTTCTAAAAATTCCAAAATAAATCCTAATATTGTAAAAATAATTTTTAACTCTATATTTTAAACTTTTTCTTGACTTTTATTTTCCACAATTATTTTTCATACTTATTTAAAATCTTTTTCCAAATTTTCATAATTCACTCATTTTTAACAAAATCAAATTCCCACATTTTGGAGTACGCCTCCCGAAAATTTTACTATTTATTTTGTATTTTAATTTATCTTCTCCCAACCAAAATTTTTATTTTATATTACTCGAAATGCGTTTTCACAAATCCGCACTTTTTCCGGATTCTTTTAAAACCTGGTGCGACTTCCGCACCGACATTTTGTCAACTCCGAAAACTCCAAATATGCCAAAAAGGGAATTGACCACGACTAAATTTATGCATGGTGGCAAATAAGAAACAACAAACCCAGAAATAGCAATAAACCAAGGTTTTTGAAAGTTCCGATTTTTACGTTCCGATTTCGGTTCTCCGATTTTCAGGATGTTACAAACCTACCCCCCTAACAATAAATCTCGTCCCCGAGATTTCTTACCATTCTTGAGTAGGTGTGGGTATTACGTCCTCGGGAACTCTTCGCTTTCCCGTAGCCTCTTCTTAGTGTGATTGCTCCATTGTACCTTGTACATGCGCCATGACTTGGTCCGTGTCTTCTTTTCCGCCTCGTCTAGTATCTTGATTGGATGTTCCGGGTAGGTAAGATCACTTTGTGGACATGGATGGCTTCTAAAGGAGCTTGCTCTTACAGTACCCGCAAACATTTCTTCAGCTGCGATACGTGGAATGCTGGGTGGACATCGGAGAGAATCTCGGGCAGTTCAATTGGTAAGCCACTTCTCCTCTCCTAGCGCTTATCAAGAATGGGCCCACGTATCGTGGTGCGAGTTTCCCCTTGACTTTGAATCTACGAGTTCCCCGTAGTGGTGAGACTTTTATATACACGTAGTCACCTTCTTTAAATTCCAATTCTCTTCGACGGGTGTCCGCGTAGCTCTTTTGTCGGGATTGAGCCGCTTGTAGTCGGTCCGGATCGGGCGAACCTTTTCCTCCGCCTCCTTGATTATGTCGAGGCCCGAATACGGTTCGTTCACCGGTTTCGACCACATTAGTGGGGTTCGACATCGGCGACCAAATAAAGCTTCGTTTGGCGACATCTTCAAGCGGCTTGGTAGCTATTGTTGTAGGAGAACTCGGCGTACGGCAAACATTTCTCCCAATCCTTGGTGAAATCCAACGCACGAGCTCTCGGCATGTCTTCTAGCACTTGATTTGTCCTCTCGGTGCCAGTCGGTGCGGGTGGTAAGCGGTACTAAAGGCAAGGTGACGCCGAGTGCTTCGTGAACCTTGCTCCGAAATGAGATGTGAATTGGGTACCACGATCCGATATAATCCTTTTTGGTACACCGTGGAGACACACAATCCTACTCATATATAATTCCGCTAGCTTGGCTTGTTGTAGTTGGTTTTCACGGGAATAAATGCGCGATCTTGGTGAGCCGATCTACTATTACCCAAATGGAATCGTAACCGAGTCGCAGTCTTGGGTAATCCTACTATGAAATCCATGCCTATCTCGTCCCATTTCCATTACGGAATCTTGAGTGGCTGCAGCAAGCCGTGGCGTTGATGTTCGGCTTTCACCCTTTGGCACACATCGCACACGGCTACGTATTCGGCTACATCCCTCTTCATATTAGGCCACCGGTATTCTCCTTTTAAATCTGGTACATTTTCGTGCTTAGGGATGTAACGAATATGCCGATTCGTGGGCTTCCTTTAAGATCAATCCCCTCAAACCGCCTCGTTCGGGCACACGATTCTCTTCTTGTACCACAAGATTCCCTTGTCATCTACGAAAACTCCGAGCGCGTCCAGCGGCCATACGTTCCTTAATTTCCTGGATTTCCTCATTCCCTCTTTGGGCTTCCTCTATTTGAGTTCTCGGTAGGGGCTGGATTTCCGGTGAGTTCACTTCTCCGTGAGGAATCGGGTGCGAGATTGAGCGAGCCATTTCTTCTGGAGCTCATTAGCCACACCTCCCAATTCCATGTGGTTGCATTGGGCTTTGCGGCTCGGCGCATCGGCCACTACATTTGCCTTGCCGGGATGGTAATGGATTCCTAGATCGTAATCCTTGATCAACTCCAACCATCGCCTCGTCGTAGGTTGAGATCGGGTGAGTAAAGAAATATTTCAAGCTCTTGTGATCGGTATACACATCACGGTGGTTTCCGATCAGATAGTGTCTCCAGATCTTCAATGCGTGTACCACCGCGGCTAATTCCAGTCATGTGTGGGGTAATTCTCTTCGTGGGGTCGTAGCGTAAGTGAGGCATACGCTACGACCTTTCCATCCTGCATCAACACTCCTCCCAATCCTTGCCGGGATGCATCACAGTACATCACGAAGTCCTTGGTTGTCGGGTAAGGTCAAGATTGGAGCGGTGGTTAACTTTTCTTTTAATTGGTCGAAGGCTTTTTGGCACTTTTCATTCCATTCAAACTTCTTTTCCTTCTTCGGGAGTTGAGTCATAGGTCGGGCTACGGTGGAAAACCCTTCGATAAACCGTCGGTAATAACCGGCCAAGCCCAAGAAACTCCGAACTTCCGTTACCGACTTGGGTGCCTTCCATTCCATAACGGCTTCGACCTTGGCGGGGTCTCTTGCTACTCCTCCTAGCTGAAACCACGTGGCCAAGAAAAGCGACTTCCTTGAGCCGAACTCGCATTTCTTGAACTTTGCATACGGTTGGTGCTCTCGTAGCTTTTCCGGTACTAGTCGTAGATGCTCCGCGTGTTCCTCATCGTTCTTGGAGTAGATAAGTATATCGTCGATGAACACCACTACGAATTTGTCCGGGTACTCCATGAACACCTTGTTCATTAGGTTCATAAAGTACGCGAGGGCATTGGTCAATCCAAAGGACATCTTGTGAACTCGTATAAGCCGTATCGTGTAGAGAATGCCGTCTTAGGAATATCTCAGGCTCTAATTCTCAATTGATGATATCCCGACCGTAGATCAATCTTGGAGAACACTGCGCACCCTTAAGTTGATCGAATAGGTCATCGATTCGAGGTAGCGGGTACTTGTTCTTGATAGTGACTTCGTTCGCGATCGATAGTCCACACACATTCTCATGCTCCCATCCTTCTTCTTGACGAAGAGCACTTGGAGCTCCCGGGGAGAAGAGCCGGGGCGAACGAATCCCTTCTCTTGTAGTTCCTTTATTTGCTTCTTGAGCTCCTCCAACTCATTGGCGGCATTCGATAAGGCCTCTTGGATATGGGGGCGGTGCCGGGCATTAGATCAATGATAAACTCTATGTCGCGATCCGGGGCATTAGGGCAATTCCTCGGGAACACGTCGGGTATTCTTGTACTACGGCATTCCGTCTAGAGGTAGCATGGTGAACACTCCGCAGCTTGTTCGCATAGCTTTGGGTTTTGATCCATAGTTATGCTCATCGGTGATCCCCACGGGGTGGATACCGTGACTTCCCTTCGATTGCAGTCTATGATTCCATCATTTTTGGTCAACCAATCCATTCCGAGTATGACATCTATGGTTTGGGCGATAACACCATAAGGTTTGAGAGAAACACCACGTCTCTAATCCGTATGGGCACGTTAATGCGAGGCATGGGGTACGGTTATGTCTCCCCGGGTGAGTGTACCAACATAGGCCTCTTAAGTGCTACTTGGTGTAGGTGGTGTTGTTTGCTTACTTGGGAAGATATGAATGAATGCGAGGCTCCAGAATCGAATAAAACTTTAAGCGGTGTAGAGTTGATAGAGAACATACCCATCAATACGCTCTGGTCCTCCGTGCTTCTTACGCCCGCACATGATACACTGGCCACGTCGAAACCCGGTGGCAGCCTCGTTGGGTAGCGGGGTCTGAGCGGACCTCGTCTGCCGCAGGGGTGGGGTTCCTCGGACGGGTGTGGCATTGGCGCCGGTGCGCACGAGGGGTGTTGCGTGGTTTTGGGCAGCTATTGGAGTAATGCCCGAATTCTCCGTATTGAAACGGCTCACATTCCTTCTTCTGGAGCGGCTAGGGTTGGTGTGGGTGTACGAAGGCGTGGTGTAGCCGGCCAGGTTGACATGGTCGGAAGCGAGAGGACGTCCGCTTGCCGGACGTTTGGCTTCCATCCGACGGGTGGCTCCCTTGGGGCGTTGTGGCGTTCCCCGAAATGGGCGAGCCATAGCGAGCCTCCTTTGCGGTTATTGTCCACCACCTTTTGGTCATGCTCAAGTCGGACGACCTTGTTGATGAGGCTTTGGAAAGCGGTGTGATCTGCCCGATCATTGGTCCCCTCGGTTCGTCATTTAGTCCCTCAATGAATTTGTCTATCTTTTCTTCTTCGTCTGCCGGTCGGGTGGCGTAACGGGCAAGCTGGGTAAACTGTTCGATACTCCTGTGCGAGGTGTTCCCTTGACGCGATCTGCGGAACTCGTTCTTCTTCATCCTCATTCTTGCACTGGCACGAAATTCTCACGGCGCAGCCGTGAATTCCTCCCATGTTGGCTCGCCGGCGTCTTCAGCTCGTGTCTCCTTGTAGGTGTCCCACCAGTCACTCGCGGGACCCTCCAACCGGTTAGTAGCGAAGACCACTCTATCGGCTTCTCGGACTCGACGAGGGTTAGCTTCTTTTCTATCACTCTTAGCCAATCTTCGGCGTCCATAGGTTCTTCGGCCGTGGAAAAAGTGGGCGGCTTAGCTCTCATGAATTCCCAGACTCGATCCTCCTCGACCTCCTTGATTATTGGCGATCGCTTGGAGTAGGCTGGGTCCGCATAGCCATGACCTCCGCCGGGTGGAGGGGTTGGGTTCCGGCGGGTTTTCGTTGGTTGCCGCGGCTCTGCGACGATGTGCCATCCGAAGAAGAGAGATGAATTAAGAGAGCGATCTAGTTTAGGTTATGGTTCACGGAAATTTTTCTTCAAGTTCCTTCGAATGATCTTCACTCAACGAGGCAAGGTGAAACAATAAATAGCATACGAATTAAGACATCGCAAGGCGTGCCCGGGTTCATCATATTACATAAGGGGTACATGGACCGTATACACACGAGTCCTCCATGCCAGATAGCAATAATAATTATATCGTTCAACTAGATCAACTAATTAAGGGTAAATAGGAAGTCTTTTGGGCCGGGAAGGTCCTTCGCCTAGTCATCCAACCACCCGCAAGAGCCGGGCGCCGGAAGCGGGTGGTGCATCGTCACAAGCAAACCGAAGTCCCCACGGCTCGGAGGTGGCGGCCTCGGAGTCACGCCGAATCTTTCGACTCGGTGGCCGCGTACTCTTGCGAGGCGGCGGGTGAGGGGCCTCCCGTGTGAGTCAAGCGACGAGGGGAACTTCCTCCTCCATTGAGTCGGTGTCGCTAGACTCCCATTTGATCTCCATGGGCTCCGCCTCGGACTCCGTGTCGGTGTGGATCTGGATGGGGTTACCCTCTCCGATCCCGGCTCGGAGGGTACGCACGGAGCTCGGGGTGGCACGAGTGGGGTCGACCGGGTATGGTGCGGCTCGTGCTCAACATGAAAGCTTGCTCCATCATAGCTTGAAAAGTATCAAAGCTTGCTGGAGTTATATGGTAATAGTGGTCGGGCACGGGGCGGGATGTGATGGTACGGGCTCGGTGGAAGTACTGCAGCGTAGACGGGATGAGTGTGCATTGTTCCTCTAGGCTGGTTGATCTGCGCTTGCTTTTCCGAGCTGCTCTTCCAGCTCTACTAGAGCCTCCCCTCGGGCCATGTAGCGGTCCGAGAGTTGCTCATACTGAGCACCATTGGCCTGCAGCTGTGTCTGCAGCATGCTTATCTGGTCTCCACAGCCTTGGTGGCTGGCGACCAGATCATTGAGGCGTGGCTGCCGATCGTTGATCTCGAGCGGGGCCTCCTCGTAACGTCGTCGTCTTGTCTCCGCCCAACGCGATAAACGCGTGACCATCGGGTTGTAGCGGCGGGGTAGCCTCCACGGTGCGAGGCCAGGGTTGCCCTCTTCGCGGTAAGGGTGATGCACGAACTCTGTCATTGTGAGTTCGGCACGGTGTTCCGCATTAAGGCGAAGGAAGGCCTCGCGAGCGGCATCCTGAATAGCTGCTTCTGCTAGGTCCCGGTGGTAGCGAGTGTGGAAGCAGTAGGATGTCTCACTCCCCATGCGGGCTTCTATGGACACGGCTGCCTCCCAGGCTGGATACATCTCGGAGCCATGTCTCTTGGTGTGATAAGTGGGCGGTTCCGGGTATCTCAAGCACCATAGTAGGGCGAAGTTGTACCACGAACCCCTCGTCTCGCGGGTTAGTGACTTCCCGGGTTCCGTCGTGGTTTGACATCGCTTTTACGGGCAATTTAGGGTTAGCGAGAGGGAGCTATCATAATCATTTGGTATAAAGAAATACGGATGTAGAAAAGATATATTTGCATTTTCGGAAATAATAGTTTAAAACTGTTCCTACGTAGGGATATTTCCCTTTAGCCATCTAGTTAGGGGTAGGGCGCCATTTGGTCTTAGCCTACGGTCGCATGGCTCGATACCAGCTCTACGTCGACCCCGATTTTGAGTCGGGAATCTTTCGTGTTCATAGTACCATTCCTGGATCAAGTAGTTGGTACCCACGAATGCAGATCTTGGATAATCAAGTGCACATGCACGAATAGTCTTACAATACCATTATTACATAAATAGGCCCGAAGGCATTGTTCATTCCACGGGACCTTATGGTCCGAATACAACATAAAAACGAGTTTAGATAAGGCGGCAAAGAGGCGGCGGCTTGTCCATTGCCACGAGCAACGACCGGGACTAAGGTCTAATATGCGCCGTCGGTTCCTTCGCCCTCCGCGTAGTACGCGTAGGGGTCTTCGGCTCTTCATTTCCATCATTGGAGGTTTGTGCGTATAGCAAGGGTGAGTACCAACCGTACTCGGCAAGTCAACACGAGAATTGATGCATATGATAGGGATATTCAAAGAACACGGCTAGGGTTATTTTTGCGTAAAGCCAGTTTTCAATTCTTTTCACAAGCCTACCGACTAGCCAAAATCCAGTTTTAATTTCATGGTTCATTAATCCGCGACGGTTACGTCTACCATCCATCGTGATTCCAAGGATGGCTTCCGTCTCCGGTTCGTCATGATTTTACTGGGAGTCCACCCCTTCTCGCATTCTCGAGAAGTTGATCCACCGGCGAACAAAATCATCATGCAAACCCATCCCGCAGTTTTAAGTTTAAAATCTAGCCAAGCGAAAGTCTTGTCACGATGCTCAATATCCGCGAGCACGGCTATTCGAATAGATTGATTCATTCACACTTTGCGGTGGATGTACACTTTACCGTACTCCGCGACAGCCCAACAAATGAGCCTACGCCTCAACACATGAGGCGGTCACGGCAAAGCCTTTCGATAACCTTGCTTTGGCGGTACCCGCTCCATGAACTTTAGCCCTCATGCACTCTAGCCGTCCTTTTCTAGCGGTGAGAGGAGTTACGGCGCACCGGGGTAAGGGAAGTCTTTCCAGATCTTTAAGTTTACTTAACATTAGTTTATTCCCACCATTCATAACAAAGGCCGCAGCCTCATCCTCATCCCATAACCACATCATAGAGAACCATCTATGCAAGGATACGCCTCCGCTCGGCTATCTAGTCGGCTAGGTCTATACCCATTCGAGAAGTACGGTTTGCTGGCTCGTTTCCGGCTATCTCATGGCTCGGTCCTTAATTGACCCGGGTCGGCACTTGCCTTTTCCGGAATCCACCCAAATCATCCGGGCCCAGTCTAAAACATTTGTATAGTACTTTCAATTTTCATCAAACTTAGTTCATCGGGGCCATGTGGCGCTCATGTCTCCACATGCCGAAGCTCAACTACCTCCCTAAGGTAGTTGCCCAAGCACAAAGCTTTTTCATAAAGTCATGAGTATGCATGGTCTAAGTTTAGCGGGGCTAAGCGGTTTACCGAAGTTATGCTTCGGTTATTTGTATCACATCGCGAGTTACAAGGAGTAATTCTAAAGGTAAACAATAGCAAGGTATGGCATAACAAGTATAGGCAATCCGGTAAAGCATGCATGTTTAGAGTTTAAAATAACATCATTTCGCAAAGGGGATCAATATGTTCAAAGGGTGTGAAGACTTGCCTTGCTCGCACACTTGAGGGTGGGATCTTCGCGGTGTCGATGCCGGTTTCTTCGGACGCTACCCGTACGTGCGAGAGATCAATTGAATTCGGTTAGAATTCAACTAAACACCGAGAGATCGAAAAGAACCACAAAAGCCATGAAAACCACTTCAAAGAGTTTTGCCGAAAATTCTACTCGAGTTAGAACAAGGGTTGCGAGGAAAATCCGGGTTTTGGAATCGAGTTGATGACCTAGGGTTTTCGCAAAGTCGGCGATCGTAATAAATTTGGAAATTACGTTTGAAAATATCAGCGAAGAAAATTCATGCTCGAAAATTGAGGGTTTGGGTACAAAAGCGAAACCTATTTCGATGGCGGGAAAGAATTAAACGGAATCCGGATCGAAAAACGATGCGATTGGAAATTTCGGAAAACGCCCGATTCCGATTTTCAAACATTGCACCGAGAAAACATGCGAGAAAATAATTTATTTTTGCCCAAAATTTTACTCAAGACTTCCCAAAATATTTTCCAAATTTTCCAAAATTTTTCCAAAATTTTTCCCTATTTTTCTTTTTCTTTTTTTTTTTCCTTTTTCTCGGCGCCTTTGTTCATTTGCCGCCAAGCGCTCGACCGTGACCGGCGAAAGAGGCAGCGGCGCGCGCAAAACGGCGGCGCAAAGGGGCTTACGGCGACGGCGGCTCAGGGAGGAGCAAGGGAGGCACGGGGACGCTTTGCGCGCTGCGGCGACGGCTAACGGCGGCGGCCCTCGGCGGCGGTGCTCGGGAACGGGGAGAGGAAGCGGCGGCGGTGCGGCGAAAGAGGCGGGCGCGGCCTTCTTATAGGCATGGGCTGGGGCGAGGGAATGGAGGAGGGGGGACCAGGCGCAGCTGGTGCCTGTGGCGGCGCTGCGATTTGGGCGGCTCGGCGCGCGGCGTGGCGGGAAGGCGCGGCGCAAACGCGGGGCCACGTCGGCGTCGTGCGCGCGGCCAGCGCGGGCGGGGGCAGCGCGGGTCGGCGGAGCGCGGCAACGGCCAGGCGGGCGCGGCGCGGGGCGGGGCAAGACGGCGGCAGGCTGGCGGCGCGGCGCGGAGTCGGCTGCGGCGGGCGGGCGCGTGGCGGCAACGGCGCTTGGCGCGGCGGGCGGGGCGCGGCGCGGGGTTGTCCGGGGCCGGTGCGGGCGCGGGCGCGCTCACGCGGCGCGTGGCGCACGCGGCGTGCGGCGTACGGCGGCGCGCGCGCGGCGGCGCGAGGCCGGGGCCGGGGCGGCGTCGAACAAGTGGCGACCAATGAACAGTGCGGCTTTTTAATTTCCGATTTTCTATTTTCTTTTCCCATTTTCCATTTTCTTTCCTTCTAAAAATTCCAAAATAAATCCTAATATTGTAAAAATAATTTTTAACTCTATATTTTAAACTTTTTCTTGACTTTTATTTTCCACAATTATTTTTCATACTTATTTAAATTCTTTTTCCAAATTTTCATAATTCACTCATTTTTAACAAAATCAAATTCCCACATTTCGGAGTACGCCTCCCGAAAATTTTACTATTTATTTTGTATTTTAATTTATCTTCTCCCAACCAAAATTTTTATTTTATATTACTCGAAATGCGTTTTCACAAATCCGCACTTTTCCCAGGATTCTTTTTAAAACCACAGTGCGACTTCCAGACATTTTGTCAACTCCGAAAACTCCAAATATGCCAAAAAGGGAATTGACCACGACTAAATTTATGCAACGAGGTGGCAAATAAGAAACAACAAACCCGAGAAATAGCAATAAACCAAGGTTTTGAAAGTTCCGATTTTTACGCTCCGATTTCGGTTCTCAGATTTTCGGGATGTCACACAATCGGATACCCACATGGCAAGCTTATCCGACTGAAGATAGGGATAGGTTGCGCCTTCTAATTATAGAAACCGGCTATGACTAGGATATTATGTTGCCGATTAGATAAGGCAACGGCTGATGGTCACGGTTTGGTAAGATTGAGGAAACTGACTTAGAGTATGATAGGGTTTCCGACTTGTAAGCCTGCCCCTCGAGACTATATAAGGGGGGTAAGGGGCGTCCCTTGAGGGATATCAGACATATACTTTACGAGCTATCAACTTTAGGAGCAACAGATCTTGAGATCAATAAACACTCAGCGGATCGAATCCCCGAAACAGGAGTAGGGTATTACCTCACGAGAGGGCCTGAACCTGTCTAAACCTTGTTTTCCACTTAACCCATCGAGCTTGGCGATCTTGACTGCACCCCCAAATTTCTATTGCCGAAACCAAGTTTCGACAGTAATGGACACGATTCCTATTACAGATTAAATCTCTAAACTAACCAACAGTATCACAAAAGGAAACTATACAAGATATCCTAACTTAAAAGATACAATTGCCGTTGCAGGACCTTATCCGTAGATGGCAATATCTTTAACGTAACTTGGAAACCAAATCCAATAATTATCTCTTAAGATTTCCTTCCGGGACCGGCCTTTCCTTCGGTCTTCAATAGGAATTGGCTATCGGCTATCCTGCTCTGACTCAGACTCAGCCGACTGGCTCTGTAGCCGATTCGGACTTAGCCGATACAATCTCTATTTTCGCAGATCGTGCATTCCTCCAATTCCGCCTCAATCTTCGCTTCAAACCTGGGGATTTGCTTACCAAATTTGGTCATTAACACATGCCCCCCAAGTCCGCGGCATTGATAATGTTGCGGATTTTATTCAATCCTATTTCCAGCACAACCCTAGGTCGAATCTGTTTCGGCCGTTATGAAAACCCTTTAAATAATGCTCCTTCACGCCGAACAACTCATGCCGTCAACATAATCCACAAACTAGCAAACATCCTCGAGTTCCCCCGCAACCTCTTCATCTTCATCAACTTCGCCGCAGCGATCCCACCTCTCCGGCGACCTCAACCGCAGCAATGGCGACCCCCGCCACTCAACCAGGCTCTGCACCCGCCGAGTTCCATGAGGTACGCCCAATCAGCCCAACCTTTTCTTTTCCCACCTTTTTAGCCGTAGGCCTGAATTTTAGGTCTTCCGAATCTGAAATCCATATCATTTCCTGATTGTAGCATCTGGCGCGTCAAATACCAATCCCAAGCCTAGTTAGCGATGAGAGATACTACTTAGGGCCTATCGGCAATAAGGATCCTACTGAGTTCATCATAGCCGAGATCAACAGAGTGCCCTATAGAATGAGAAACCCACACCTAGGCCATTGGAACAACACCTTTAAATCTTGGCCTTCAACTGACAAGTCATGGCCATCATGGTACAAAAGGATGCAGGCCAGCAAACAAAGTCATTGGGAAGAAATCGGCATAGCCCAATGCCTCACTCTATCCATAGCCGACATGCCTAAGGACGAACCACTAATGTCGGCTGCCACATATTTCTGGAACAACACACTGAATGCTTTTCTTTTCCAACAAGGCCCAATGGCTCCAACCTTAGCCGATTCCTTCATGCTCATAAAACTTGACATCATGTCATCGGCTAACCCCAACCAACTGGATAGCAAGGGGCAATTTTCCTTTAAGACCAAAGCAATTAGGGGTTGGAACGGGTATGTGGCCATGAACATGGGAACTGGGCCGATTAATGCAAGAGAGCATACCGCCTTTCTGATGATGTGGCTAGAGAAGTTTATATTATGCGGATCAAGCTGTGGTCCCACAGCCAACTGGCAAATACTAGCTGAGGCCTTGGTCGACTAGAAAAAACTCCCCTTAGGGAAATTCCTCCTCGGCTATCTTTATTAGATGTTAAGCCAAGCTGTGTCCAAAATCGCAGCCGATGCCACTATTAGCACTGGAGGCCCTTGGTGGTTTCTGCATCTCTGGCTCATGTTACTAACAAAAAAAGTGTATGGTTGGCCGAGACTAGCCGACGCCTGCTTCCCCCTCCTGGAGCCGATTGAAGATGATGATGGAAATGAAGTAGCTACCAGGAGATGTCTGTCATTCGGGGAAGCGGCAGCCACCCATGCTTGATCAAGGCAATCGAGTGAGCTATTGGCCGAGTGGTTCATTTCCTTTTATGACGGTCTGGCAAAAAATAATCGGACTTGGTTCTTCTATGAAGACCGAATGGAATTCGAGTTGCCAATTGATTTGAACTTGGATTAAATCAACTCAGCCAATTATCCCAAGTGCAAGAAATCTTCACCGCGGCACTCATTCCATGCATCTTGCCGACTGGGGTGCATCAAGGCCAGAATGTAACAAGGACATGTGAGTTTTACTATCCAATGTCGGCTAGAAGACAACTCGGACTCGGACAGCTGCTGATCGGCTGCTATTATGCCGACAAGATAGAGACCCGAGGGGTGGTGGACTCAAGCCTGATGATGAACAGATTAATGGAAATAGAGAGCCCACCCCTCGGCAGCATCAGGATCTTAGAGCTGGCCACAAGAGGAGCACGGCTTATGATAGGTGGTGGGTGGAAATCAAGCAACATATCTTCCACCAACGCGCCTCAATGTACCTCACCACGCTCTTACCAGACGAAATCCCTTCTGTAAGCATTTATGTCCCTAAATATCTTTTTGTCATTGATCAGTCGGCTGTCGTCTTATGCTAATACTTCAAACATTTTTTCCTTTTGCAGACGACAGACTCGGATCCCCCCACGGTGAGCAACTCCGGTATCGCCATTGGATACTTCTTGGGGGTTCTTACGAACAGATGCGGATACGCTCCGTCGGCCATCGGCTGGGACGCATCGAAGCTAAAGACCTTAATGCACAACCAAACCCATCAAGCCGTGTCAAGGAAGAAAAGGGCCGCCCCACCGGCTGTGGGACCGTCGGCTGCTCCCGTGAAGAAGCAAAGGAAACCAAAGCCGACTGTACCAGCCGATAGCCTGTCCTCACTTGACCCCAGCATCGACAAGGCTCTCCACAAAGAAGTTATGGATGAAGATATCTCAGAAGCTGTGAAAGAGGCGGCTGAATCGAGCAGCTCCAGCCATAACTCCGTCACCTGCCAGCCGATGATCCAATCCCTCCAAGCCCTCCTGCTCTAAAGCGATCGGTAAGTATCTTGTTTTTTCTGACTTGGCCTTTAGATCATAATCGTTCAAACCCTGACTGAATCCACTTTGTAGTTCAAGAGATTAGCTAGCCGACCTCCTCGTCCAGCTTCACCAGTAATTTCTGAACTTATTTTTTACTTATGCTTGCATTGGCCGATTCGTACTAACACTTACGTTGATTGCAGCCCCCTTGGTCTCCATCTGCTGCCCCCCGTGCATCGAGCGAGCAGACTCTATCGACCACGGGCAGCCACCATGCTGGAGAAACAGGTGTGCCAGCTCCTGTTGTACGAGTAAGTTCGCTTCTCTTCCTTCTTAAAAGTTTAGGATCGGCCGTCATGCTTTGTTTTAATTGTGAAAATCTTCCTGCAAACTCTAGCCGATTTGCTTCCATTTGACATCAAAGAGTTCATCACTGAGGAAGAAGAAGCCACTAGCCAAGACCAAACTGCCATAGCCGATAACCTCAAGGAGAAGCTTCAAAAAATCCATCGTCGACTCAGCATCGATGTAGATCAACTGGTGATGGCGTGCGGGCTAGCCCGAGCACGCTTCAATGACATTCAGGGTCAGCTCCCTGATGACTTGGCTGAGAAAATCTCCCGGGCCGTCCTTATCGACCAGCACCGATTCAAGCTAGAAAGGGTCGTACAAAGAATGGTTTATCGGTGAGCTCAAGCCGACTTGGCGGCCTCGATCAATTCCACTGTGGAGAACATAGTGGCCGAGAAGGCCAAATTGGATGAACTGGCGGCTGGACCATCGGCCACGCAAACCAAGATCGGCCTAATCGAAGAAGAAGAAGCTGACCAATTGGCAAAGCTCGAGCAGTGCAGGGCCAAACTTGCAGCAGAGAAGCAAGTGCTAGCCGATCTCCCCAAGGCGACCGAAGAATAGAAGGCCAAGGTGACCTTCACTATCAAGTACTTGGGAGAGCTCCACAAATCGGCCAGATCGATCCCAGGCACTGAAGAACAAGACATGGCGATGGTCGAAGAAATCAAAGCCATCAAAGAAAGGGCGACGTCGGCCATAGAGCAATTCCAGAGAATATAATAAGACTTAGCCTTCAGAACTTGTGATGTCTTGATTCGTGCCTTGGCTCGGTACATATAGCTTCTGTAATCGATCGTGCCCTTAGTGTTAATCATATGCCTTACGCCGATTCATTTGTTTCCATGTACTAAACTGCTTGACAAAATTTCAAAGTCCTAGAAAACTTTTTTTAAGTACTCTGAGTTTTAAGTGCTCTGATTGTGATCTCTGACTTCGTATAGTATATGCCCCCCTAATTTTCTCAATGTTGTCCTCGACATTGATAAAATTATAAGTCGAAGCTTTGCATCACCTATCGGCTAGGTTCAACTGTTTGGACAAACTTAGGAGGGAAAAACTCAGTAAAGATGTCCTAAAGGCGATGTGTGTAACACATCGGCTAGCATGGATCAGCAGGGACTTAACCGAATCATGAATTGATCCAAACACTTGGGTAATATTTTTTCAAGTATTTACCATTAAGAGTCCTTCCAAATACCTCTCCATCTAATCCTTCCAGCATGTACGCTCCTTTAGAGACGTATTTGTGGATCTTGAAAGGTCCTTCCCAATTAGGTGACCACTTGCCGAATTTGCTATCTCTCGAGCCGATCAGCAGTATCAGTTTCCAAACAAGCTCGCCTTCTTCAAAAGACTTAAGCACAACCTTCTTGTTGTAGTGACGAGCCACTCATTCTTTATCTCTGGTCACCTTTTCCAAAGCGCACATCCTTGACAACACCAGGTCTTCGGACTCATCTACCATCATATTATAATAATCATCAGCTGTTAATTCATCCTGTAGTTGGATTCTTCTTGAGCCAATGATGTTTTCCCATGGTAGGACTGCTTCGTGTCTGTAGACCAATTTATATGGAGGCACCTGGATCGATCCGTGGCAAGCCATTCGATAAGCCCATAGTGATTCGGCCAATCGTCTATGCCATTACTTTGGATACTCAGCGATCTTTCTCTTTATCAACTTGATCAGACTTTTATTTGAAGCTTCAGCCTGTCTGTTAGCCTGAGCATAATATGGTGAACAATTTAACAACTTAATCCCCATGCTGTCGGCAAACTGAACAAACTCATCAGAGACAAAGATAGATCCCTGATCTGTGGTGATAGTTTGAGGGACGCCGAACCTGTATATAATATGCTCCTTAACAAACTCGATTGTGTCCCCGGAGTCTACCTTTTTCAAGGGAATTGCTTCCACCCACTTGGTAAAATAATCAGTTGCAACCAATATAAACTGGTGTCCTTTGCTGGAGGGTGGATTTATCTGCCCGATCAATGTCAATTCCCCAACCTCTGAACGGCCAAGGCTTGATGAAGGGGTTCATGGCCGACGTTGGTGCTTTCTGGATGGCTCCAAATTTTTGGCAATCTTGACAGGCCTTGTAGTACTTGAAGCAATCTTCCAGCATAGTCGGCCAAAAGTATCATGCTCTCCAAAGTAACCACTTCATCTTATGAGCCGATTGGTGAGTGCCACAGATCCCTTCGTGCACCTCTCCTGTGGCAACCTTTGCTTGATTGGCACTCAGGCACTTAAGTAGCACACCGTCAATCGTCCAATAATATAGATCTTCGTCGAGCAAGACATACCATAGAGCCTTGTAACGTAATTTTCTTGAGGCCGACTGAGAAGAGTTTTGTAGATAATTGTAGACATCAAACCTCCAGTCGTTGGCTGAGATGGTTGCAATCTCGACTTCGACGTCTTTTGTCATCGGCTTGTAGCCCGATGCCCCCTGAGCCAAATCATTTGCTTCTGAGTTCTGCTCTCTGGGGATGTGTTTTAAGGTTACCAGCCGAAAGTTATCCATCAAATCTCGGCATTTCTGATAGTAGACCATCAGCGTGTCATTCTTGCATTCGTATTTCCCTAATAATTGGCTGATGACCAATAGTGAATCACCCATTATTTCGATGGCGTCGGCTTCGACCTCCTCGAGCAGTTGCAATCCCTTGAGCACGGCTTCATATTCGGCTTGATTGTTTGTGGCATGAGGTGTGATAGAAAAAGCAACCTCGATGCTTTCCCCCTAGGTGAAATTATCACCAAGCCGATGCTACATCCGTTTGTGCAAACTGAGCCATCAAAAGTCAAAGTCCAAGGCATGATGTCCACTGAGCAGATTGAGTCATCCCTGTGCTCTACTATGAAATCGGCTATAGCTTGTCCTTTTACTGCCTTGGGTGCTTGATACCTTAAATCAAAATATATCAAAGCAAATATCCATTTCCCAACTTGCCCTTTCAGGACTGGAGCTGATAGCATATACTTTACTACGTCGGCTTTGCAAACTATAGCGCATTCGTTGGATAACAAATAATGCCTTAACTTTGTGCATTAAAAATATAGGCACAAACACAATTTCTCCACGGGAGAGTACCTTGTCTCTACATCCAGAAGTCTTCGGCTAAGATAAAAAAATTGCCTTCTCTTTCCCTTCGATCTCCTGAATCAGAACTAAGCCGATAGACTTCTCGTCGGCTAACAGGTATAATTTGAACGACACTCCCTTTTGTGGAGGAATCAATACTGGAGGGGAGCTCAGATAATTCTTAATATTGTCCAAAGCTTCTGCTGCTCTGCCCCCAAGTGAATGCTTGATCGGCTTTCAGCCAAAGCAGAGGTGTGAACGGCTCCATCTTCTCTGACAGATTGGCTATAAAGCGCCTGATGAAGTTGATTTTTTCGATCAAAGACTGCAATTCCTTCTTGTCCTTCGGAGGTTGAATAGTCTTGATAGCATTGATGCTTCTCTGGGTGACCTCGATTCCCCTCTCATGAACAAGAAATCCCAAGAACTAGCTAGCCGACACGCCAAACGCGCACTTCATAGGGTTCATCTTTAGGCCATATTTCCTTGTCCTCTCCAAAACCTTTCTTAAATCGGCTATGTGGTCTTCCACCTCCTTGGATTTTACAACGACATCATCAATGTAGATTTCCACTAGGAAGTCGATCAAGTCATGAAAGATGTAATTCATGACCCTCTGATACGTAGCTCCAATGTTCTTCAGGCCAAAAGTCATGACGACCCACTCATATAAGTCGATTGCCCCTGGGCAGCTGAAAGCTGTCTTGTGAATGTCCTCCTCGGCCATGAAGATCTTGTTATAACCAGCGTTGCCATCCATAAAACTTATAATTTTGTGGCCAGAGGCGGCATCTACCAGCAAATCGGCTACGGGCATAGGGTACTCATCTTTAGGGGTGGCCTTGTTCAAATCTGTGAAGTCGATGCATACCCTAAATTTGTCGTTTTTCTTCATTACTGGAACTATGTTTGAAACTCACTCTGCATATCGGCAGGGCCGAATAAAACCAGCATCATATAGCCGAGTGATTTCGGCTTTAATCGCCTCATACATATTGGCCTTAAACCTCCTGGGAGGCTGTTTGTACTGCCGATATCCAGGCTTAATAGGGAGCCGATGTTCGATGATGGATCGGCTAAGACCAGGCATCTCAAAATACTCCCAAGCAAAGCAATCTTTATATTCCTTCAATAAATCAATAAGCTTGGTCCTAAAATAAGAAGACAAATTTTTGCTAATGTATGTCGGCCTAGGCCTATCTCCTGGACCTATATCTACTTCTTCCAATTTGTCGGCCGACATAAAACCTTGCCCCAGTTTACCGTCGATGTCGTCCACGGTGTCCTTGTTGTAGATGCTCGAACCCTCCACGACGCCCTCAAAGTAATAGTTGGGGCTCTTCGTCTCCAATTGGTTGTCGGTTGGCACGATCTCTATCTTGTCGCTTTGCCATTGGATTAAGCTTTGATGCATTATGGAAGGGATGCAGCAGTTGGCGTGGATCCAATCCCTTCCGAGCAGTAGGCTGTACGACCCCTTCCCGTCGATGACGAAAAACGTTGTGGACATGGTTTTGCTGCCGATGGTCAGCTCGACGTTTAAAACTCCCTTGGCCTCCGATGGGTTGCCGCCGAAATCCTTGAGCACCATATTGGTCTTGATCAAGTTGTCGGCTCCCTTGCCTAGCTTTCTAAAGGTTGCATAAGCCATAAGATTCCTTGCGGCCCCTCCATCAACTAGCATTTTTGACATCGGCTTTCCATTTACAAATCCTTTGACATACAAGGGCTTCAAGTGCCGATTTTCTGTCCCCTCAGGTTTCTCGAAGATAGCCTGTTTCGGGGACAATACTAGTTTGGCCAAGGTGTCTTCAACATTGTCTGCATTGGCCTCGAAAGCCTCGAACTCGACCGGCAATATGAACACCATATTGACCGATGCAGAAACTACTCCTTTCCCTTTCGCTGCCCTCTTGGCTTTGTTGGCTGGGCTCTCGTCGGCTGAGGTTGCTGTTTTTGACGCGCCACTGTTTTCTGCCCTGCCGATGTTGTTGACGCTGAATCATTTCTTGGACTTCTTCCTCCCGTCCTTCGCTCTTGACCTCTAAATTTTCCTTTTCGCGTTTTGGTGAACAGTCCGAAGGACACCATTCGGGTTTGGCCGATTGTTCTCTTTCAGCCTCTTCTTCATCGTCCTCTTCGTGCTCTTCTTAGAGAAAGTCCTGGTGAATTGGGACGAGCCGATCGTGGACGGAAAGCTTCCATTGGTTGAGTTGAATGACTCGGGGGACGAATCGGCTAGAGCTTTCCATTAGTGGATCCATGTATTCGTCCTCCCTGTATTTGCTGCAAGCCAGGCAGTTCTCAAGAGTGGGCAGCCTCATTCCCGATTTCCAACAGAATCGAAAGAACTCACAGCGCCAATGCGGATCACAGCCATCATGGCAGTGAAAGTATGCCACTCCTAGCTGATCCGGCGTCCTCCGGTACAGCTTGTCGCGTCGGTTCTCTTCGTCTTCATGAACCTGTCTTTGGAAACACGGTCAGTTTGTCCTTTGTACGGGCGTCGATCGGTGCGATCGGCCTTTGGTGTAAACCATGTTAATTGACGCGACGTTCATCGTGGTTGGCTCTTGTTGATCCAAGCCGGCCTCGGTTGTTTGTTGGGATTTGGCTGAGCCCTACGCCATTCTGTTCTGTCGATCAGCTCGCCTAGGGCCGGCTTGGACCATGTTGACAGGGAAGCGATTACCGTCAACTTTCATCGGCTTAGCCGATTCCTCAAACTTAATCTTCCCTGCCTCGATGGCCGATTGTATCTGTTGGCGCAAGACCTTGCAATCGTTGGTGCTGTGGTTGATGGTGTTGTGCCACTTGCAATACTTTTTCTTTTTGAGATCCTCGGCCGATGGAATGACATGCTTGGCCGGAAGCTGTATCTGTTTCTCCCTTAGCAGTAGATCGAAGATCCTATTGGCTTTAGTTATGTCAAAATCATACTTTTCTTCCTTAGCCGATTTCTTCAGCCATTGGCATGTTATAGCCTTTTTGTTCTTAGTCCATTCGGCTGCTGCAACTTCTATGTCGCTGTCGCTTGAATCGGAATCCGTTGCGTAGACGACGTGAGTGACTTTCTTAAAGGCCTTCTTTGATTCTTGAAACGTTTGTTCGTGGGTCGTCACCTTCTGAGCCAGATGTGCTAAGCTCTCGAAATCTTGAGCCAAAAACCTCTCACGGATTTGGGCCAAAAGGCCATGAAAGGCTAAATCGGCTAGCTGTGAGTCTGACAGTACCAGGCTATAGCAACGGTTCCTCATGTCCCTAAACCGCTGGATGTAGTCTTGCACCGATTCTTCGTGCTTCTGCCTGACACTGGTCAGATCTGACACTTCATTTCGTGCGGGCCAGAGTAGAAGTAGCTGTGGAATTGCTTTTCGAGATCGGCCTAGCTGTGGACCGAGTTGTAAGGCAGGGATGAAACCATGTAAAGGCCGATCCCGAGAGTGACACTGGAAATAAGCGTACTCTGAGCACGTCAGTAGCCGATGCTTCTCCGCATTGTGCCAGAAATCGGCTGACGTGTTCGTAGGTTGATACGTTGTCTTGCCCAGAGAACTTCGAAAAGTCCGTCACCTTGTACCGGTTTGGCAGGGGCACCCTCTCGAAATATTCTGGACACAGGTACTGGTACATATTGCCAGAATCCTTCGGCTTGAGGCCGAATTGATCACGCATAACATCTGCAATTAAATCGGCCAAAGGCTTATTCTCTTGCATTTGCGGTGTCGGCTCGTATTGCTCGTGGTGGGTTGGCCCTTGCCGATACTGCATTGGTAGCGTCTGAGGCCGATAGTGTCGCTCATAGTTGCCCCCTGGAAACTGATGTTGAAACTGGTTCATAGCAGGAGGTTGTCGAGAAGCAATTGGTGCTGTTTGCTCAGGGAGAGGCCGATTTCCGCTGGAGTTGTGAGGTGGATCCGACAGATAGTTACCAATCGGCACGTTATGTATGACGGATTGCTGATTGGTGTTAAACATGTCTTCCGCCTGCTCATGAGTTGTCACTAGGATGCCGAGGCCCTGGTGTTGAGACTGCTGCCGAACCAGAATCTTGGGATGCGGCCGCATAGCCGACGACTGTGCATTCGGCTGGATCGGGGCTCCCCCTGGAGGAATTGGCTGCCCGAGCGGAGGGACTGGCAAACCGTGGGTTGACAGTGTCCTATACGGTCGAAACTAGCCATCAGTGAAATATGTAGGCCCTCTTGGCAGCTGCTCGGCTATCTTCGAATCAACCATGGTGCTTATCATATTGTTCAACATGTTCACCAGTATCCCTAACTGGTTGACAAGCGCGTGGTGGACCGAGTCGATCCGGCCTTGCAGCGTGTGGAGCCCTAAATTGTCCTGTTCCTGCTTGACTTCCTCCATCTCTTTCTTCCCTTTCTTGTCCTCGCTGGAGGAAGTATCAAAGTCTTCAATGCTAAACTTGAATTTCTGGAGGACTGCCCCGGATCTGGTCTGGACAAAAGATTGCAGATAATGTGCTTACAGCTGCTCAACCATCTGCTGATATTCGGCCTTTTGTTCAGCCGAAAGCTTGTCCATCGTCACCGGGATGACGTTTTCTTGGTCGAGATCAGCCGATATGACGTTCACCATTGCGCTGAATCCGAAAGATGAGGTCCCACCGGGCGTGCCAAAAGTGTGTTGGTGTGAATTTTTTACACGCAATGGCCTGGGAGATCCGCTTAACTCCAGTGCAGGTCCAAATTGGTCGCCTCTGGTGATTGAGCAGGCGTGCCAGTTGGTTTGATCCTGTAACCAACAAGAAAACAAAGAATAAGTGTTTGATTAGGGTTAGATCTTACTCGATCGACTATGGATATTAATAAGTATACAATTGCTATCCCAAAGCACATTTAGATTAAGTGATTGGGATAGATCGGTAGTATACCGAGACAGTATAAATCACTTAGATCCAAATGTACATTAGGACCACAATTATATATATATTCATGACCTAGCCGATGTCGCGAGATCTAATGTAAATCGGCTAGTACTGCTTTATATTTTATAAAAAGATATTAATCTAAATTAAATGTATTAAACCAAGATCAATCGGTTGTTAATATAAACTAACAGATTGATATCAGCTTAATACATTTAAGTAGATTGAGATCTTAATATAAAAGATAATTCTAATACATCTAACAGTAATAATACATAAAGATGATCAGAATGGGTAAGACCGGTTGAAACCCTGGTTCTATCTCTAATAGCAAACATTGAACCAAGTAAATCTACATAATTCTAAAGGTGACTTAATAGGTCGATTAGATGCAGCATTAAGTACCAAAAGAATTATAGGATCTATATAGGCTAATGAGAACTCTTCGAGATGGTAGATACACCATATAACCTAAATCAACCTCTGGATCTAGCTCTGTCGGCTGCTATCTTCAAAGAGATATTAGCCGATCGTGAGATAGATCTAGACATTGATCTAGATTATATGCCGCATATGATAAATTAAGCAGTTTGCAACATCAGAATCAGAGTATCATAATGATGGAAGCACTGCCCCGATACCACAAGCCGCTTGTAACAAGAAATTACCGTTCCTAGAGATCGAAGTCGATGCAGCCCGAGGTCAAAGCAAGAACTCATTAAGAAAAACGTAAAACAAAAGGTTGGCGATGTGCCGAGGTTTGTATTGATGTGTGTTCATATGTTTTACAAGGTCTCGGGTCATATTTATACCCGAATATACAATAAGTCCATAACGGACACATTCCTATTACAGATTAAATCTCTAAACAAACCGACATTATCACAAAAGGAAACTATACAAGATATCATAACTTAAAAGATACAATTACCGTTGCAGGACCTTATCCGTAGATGGCAATATCTTTAACGCACCTTGGAAACAGAATCCACTAATTATCTCTTAAGCTTTCCTTCTGGGACCGGCCTTTCCTTCGGTCTTCAATCGGAATCGGCTATCGGCTATCCTGCTCCGACTCGGACTCAGCCAACTGGCTCCGAAGCCGATTCGGACTTAGCCGATACAATGTCTGTTTCCGCGGATCGTGCATTCCTCCAATTTCACCTCAATCTTCGCTTCAAACCTGGGGATTTGCTTACCAAATTTGGTCGTTAACACCTCCCTGACCGGCTCAGACTCGAGGGCTCCCTCACCAGTTGAGGCCGTGCCGACAGCAGCGACGACAGCGGCCACATGGGAGAGGGGCACCAAGGCCCTATCCAACTCCAGCGGCACTTCACCAACGATGCCGGTCGCCTCTGGGTCCGGCTGAGGCTCCGCCTCCACCGCTGTCTCCCCCTCGGTGTGATCGGCCTCTGGCGGCGCATCCAGCACCTCCACGTCGGCGAGAGGACGGCTCGGCGCCCCCTGCCCGACCTGGGCCAATGGCTCCTCGGAGGTGGGCCGACCCGACACCTCGAGGGGCAAGCTCTGGTCGGCAGTGCCGCTCGGGGGCTCGGCCACCTCCCTCGGCTCCTCGGGGCAGGGGTCGACATCCAAGGCTTGCCTGTTCAAAAGAACTCATCAGCACCCAAAAGTTGAAATATACCACGGCATAACAAAGTGCAGTACTTACCTCTTAGAGGCCTTGAACCCCATGGCGAAGCGCCCAACCCTCTTCAGGGCTCCCGACATCTCGCACTTGCCGACCTCCTCTGGGGATCGGCCGTCCATACCATCGAGTCGGTCGACGATGAGGCGGGCTGGGCGTCAACCTCCCCCGAGTCATCCGCATTGGAGGAGACGACAAGCATGCGCTTTGCCCCGGGGATCTTCAGACTCCCTGGCGGCACTGTCTTTATCTCCGGTTTCGGCCGAGGGACCTAGGGTTTCTTTCCCTGGGAACTCGGGGGTCGGTGAAGTCATTCTTCGCCACTAGGGCCCCAGAGACCGACGGCAGTGAGACATACGCAACCATTTCCAGTTAGCGTTAACACCTGGCAGGTGATGTGCCGAACAAAAAAAGAAGAAAAAGAAGAAGAAAAGGAGAAGGAAGATCGGACTCACCTCTGTCCGTGGGTTCGATAGGCTGTCATTGAGCGGACCCCCCGGACCAAGATCCGCCGAGCTCGAGAAAAAGCTGGCCAGCCTCGGCCGCACACGCTCGATGGGGACCATGGCCTCCCGAATAGGGTCCCGGCTGCCCGAGTACTCGTACGCCGACTTTACCCTCTCCTTGCAGGGCTAAAGGCAGTTGATGGCAAAGTTGAGTGCCACCCTCGCGCCAGTCAGACCCCCGCTCCTTGTGGCTCTCCACCTTGGTGACGAGCTCATTGACCTGGTCTTGCTCGATTGTGGAGCAGACAGTCGACCAGGTGCTCGCCGAGGTAGGCTCTTGGTAGATCTCGGGAGAGATCGACAGCTCGTGGTTGCCGATGTAGAATCAATCGGTGTGTGTTAACGACCAAATTTGATAAGCCAATTATCATATTTGGAACTAAGGCCGAAGCCGATTTGGAGGGAATTGGGATGGTTGGAAGCAGAGTACGCGCCAAGTGCAGACCGAATCGGCTAAGGAGTTCGTCGGCTGATGACCGAATCGGCTAAGGTAATAGTCGGCCGATACCGAATCGGACAAGATAAGCCGATGTAGCCGATGCCGGTAAGATAATATTGGAATCGTCTTTGGATTTGTTTAAAGTGCTTCATGAGGATTTCCATACATGGATAGAGTCCAAAGAAGACAATTATATCATTAAGTTTGGTTATTTAAATAGTTTTCTTATAGATAATGTGAGCGAGAGTTTGTTTTAGGCATGTATATGTAATTTAACTCGTAATAGAGATAGGAATCGTGTCCGTCAAGGACATATCTTGTATCTGGGTATAAATACGACCCAGGACCTTGTAAAATAACAACAATCAAGTTTAATACAGTCTTGGCGCATCGCCACCTTTTTTCTTTAGTTATTTCGACGAGTTCTTGCTTCTAGTTGGGCTGCATCGAGTTTGATCTTCAGCGAAAGGTAAAGCTTGTTATGGCGGCTTGTGTTCTCGGGATTAGTGCTTCAATCATAATGATGCTCTAGTCCAGTTTATGTAAATCGTCGAGTTATCATATATATTAATAATCTAGATCGATGTTGCGATCTAATCCTAATCAGCTAGTCTCTGTTACTAGACAACAGCCAATAGGGTTAGATATCATTGTTGACTTGGATTATATAACGTATCCACCATCTCGAAAGGTTTTCATAGTTTTGTTTAGATCTTATGCTTCTTCTTACGCTTAATGCTGCATCGGTTATGTCAGACCTATTAAGTAATACTTAGAATCATAATATCTATCTTATCTCATGATCACTATTAGGGATAGTATCAGGGTTTTAGCCGATCTTACATATTTTAATTGTCTTGTTTATTTTATGTTTACTTGATATGTTAAAGTTGTCCTTTATATTAAGATCTCACTTTAAGTAAATATGTTAAGCTTGTTATCGATCTGTTAGGCTATCTTAACACTTGATTAGTTCATGTTTAATGTATTTAGTCTGCAATGATATCTTAGTATAAAGTGGTATTAGAGTACTAGTTGATACACATTAGACCTATGACATCGGCTATGCTATAAATATATATAATATGCATGTTAAGGTATTTTTGGACTTAAGTGGTTTATACTGTCTCGGTACACTACCGATCTATCCCAATCACTTAGTGTAAACGTATCTTGATATTTAGATTATGTATTATGAATATCTACAGCCGATCGATTAGATTTAATTTCTCCTGGCCTATTCAGTGCATACCGCATCGGCTTAACAACAAACGATACGTCATCAGCTACCAGCCGATCAGCTATCGTTTATAAACAAATACTTGTTTTCTTTCTTTGTTTCTTGTTGGTTGCAGGATCAAACCAACTGGCACGCCTACGAACCTAAGAAGCAATATTTTGGATCTGCATTAGAGTAAAGCAAACATCTTAGGCCAGCGCATGATTTTCCAAGTCAACACACTTTCAGCATGATTTAGGATCAACACGCTTTTTGGCATGCCTGGTGGGACGCGATTACAAGCCAGACGCAATGGTTGACATCAAGACTTCTGAGATTGACCAAGAAAACATTATTCCTGTCACGATGGATAAACTGACACTAGAGCAAAAGGCCAAGATAGAAGAGATGATGAACAAACTGCAGAACCAGTATCTACACTCCTTTGTCCAAACTCGGTCAGGCATCTTCGTCCAAAGGTACAAGATAAAATTACCAGATGATGATGAGCCCGAGTCAGCAAAGGTGCCAAGACTCAGGACACCAAACAGGAGGAGGGCCCGGAGCTGAACAATCTATAGGACAGAATTGACTATGTTGTCCACCAAGCCTTGATCAATCAATCTGGAGTGCTGGTCAACACTCTCAACAATATGATCAGCTCTGTTGTCGACTCCAGAATCGCTGAGCATCAAGCCAAGGGCTCGATCTTCCTTCCTGATGGCAAATTTCTACCATACAGGACCTTGGTTACCGACGGATTTCAACCTGTTGCAACTATACCCCCAGAACAGCCGATGGCATCAACATCGGCTCCTGTGAAGCCGACTATATCATCATCGGCCCAAAAGTAGCTAGGTTTCAGTCCTATGCTCCTGACTAGGCCGCAGTCTTAGCGCACGGGACATGACGTCTCCCAAGTCACTTCAGACCAGGTTGCGGCCATGTTCAACATGAATCGGCCACCGGTGGAGCCGATTCCACGAGTGTCGATAAGATCATACAAGCCAAACTTGCAGCAACACCCTATCGGTCCCCAGCTCATTCACAATCAGCCAGCTCACGGGGTGCATCAGTCTCCTCAGCATCACATGGAGGGCAATTTTAATCCACAATATCAACCTCATTCACCCCAGATGCAGTATCGGTAGGGACCGCTTCAATTTGATCAATTCGAGCCGATACAGCAGCAGGTGCAAGGAGCACAGCAACAGAAGCCTTGGGCACACATGATTGCAGATGTGATGAGGGAACAATTTGGCCTCAAGCCCAAGGATACATGCAATATGTATCAGTACCCATATCCAGAATACTTTGAGAGGGTTCCACTGCCCAGCCGATACAAAGAGCCAGACTTCTCCAAGTTCTCAGGGCAAGACAATGTCTCTACATATGAGCATGTTAGCCGATTTTTAGCCCAATGTGGTGAGGCATCGGCTACTGACGCTCTAAGAGTTAGATTATTCCCTCTCTCTAGATCGGCTTTTACGCAGTTTTCTTCTCTACCTTACAATTTCGTGCAAAGCTGGGCTAATCTAGAGAAACAATTTCATAGATACTTTTACAGTGGTATCATGAGATGAAACTGTTCGATCTAACAGCTATCAGGCAGAAGCATGATGAATCTGTCCAAGACTACATCCAAAGATTCAGAGACATGAGGAACAGATGCTATAGCCTGGTTTTGTCAGACTCCCAGCTATCCGATCTTGCTTTCCAAGGCCTGTTGACACCAATAAGGGAAAGGTTTTTGGCTCAGGACTTTGAAAGTTTGGCTCACTTGGCTCAGAAAGTATCAACACATGAACAAAGATTCCAAGAGGTCAAGAAAGCTTTCAAGAAGGTTAGCCATGTTGCATACGCCTCTGAGTCAGAACAGAAAAGTGACTCCGAAGTGGCAGCGGTCGATTGGGCCAGGAACAAGAAAGTTGTCATGTGTCAGTGGGTGAAAAACTCTGCTAAGGAAGAAAAGTACAATTTCAACATCACCAAAGTTGACAAAATTTTTGATCCGTTGCTTCGGGAGAAGCAAATTCAGCTTTCAGCTAGTCACGTGATTCCATCGGCTGAGGAATTAAAGAAGAGGAAGTATTGCAAGTGGTACAACACTGGATCTCACAACACTAATGATTGCAAAGTCTTCAGACAATAGATCCAATCGGCTATCGAGGCAGGCAAGATCAAATTTGATGACTCGAAAAAGCCAATGAAATTTGATGGCAATCCTTTCCCTATCAACATGGTCCACACAAGTGGTAGAGCACCCGATAGAAGGGATTATCAGCAGCCCAATTCTGCTAGGATCATCAATAATTCCCAGAGAAAGTATGATAGGCAGCAAGAGGACGACAGCTTCGATCCCCATTGAGGCTGTGAATTTTTTAGGTTTTGCTGGAACGAAGGGATGAGGCTGCCATCCATCAAAGATTGTCCAGCATGCAGCAGTCATGGTGGCAACTACGCAGGAGAGTCTAGCCAATCTCGTCTTGAGAGAAATCAACTGCTACAAAAGAAGCTCCCTGTTCACCAGAGGTTGGATCCGATTCATCAAGATTTTCTACACGATTCTGACGAAGATGAAGACAAGGCCATGAACCCGCAATGGTGCCCTTCTGATACTTTCACGAAGAGTCAGAAAAGGAGGGTACAGAGGATGAAGAGCAGGGGTCGGCTCTAGGAAGTTCAAGCCAAGATCGACCATTGACTGAAGAGGAAGAGGCAAGAACGTCCAAAGAAAGAGTGGCGTGTTAAGAGCAAGGTGCTCTCAGCCGATGAAGTTCAAGCCGACAAGGCGAAGAGATTGGCTAACGGAAAAGTTGTGGCCTCCGCATTGGTCAACATGGTTTTTGTGTTGCCAGCTGAGTATGAAGCATCTCAAGCCGATGCAGAAGTGGTTGAAGAGTCCCTGGCCAAGTTGGTTTTGTCCCCAGAGCAAGCCATCTTTGAAAAACCAGAGGGGACAGGGCATCGGCATCTTAAGCCGCTTTATGTTAAAAGATTTGTCAATGGCAAGCCGATGTCCAAAATGTTGGTCGACGGAGGGGCTGCTGTGAACTTGATGCCCTATGCTACATTCAAAAAATTGGGCAAGAGTTCTGATGACCTCATCAAGACCAACATGATTTTGAAAGACTTGGAGGCAACCCATCAGAAAACCAAAGGGGTTTTAAATGTGGAGCTGACAATCGGCAGCAAGACTGCGCCTACCACATTCTTTGTGATCGATGGGAAGGGATCATACAGCCTGTTGCTGGGAAGGGACTGGATCCATGCCAATTGCTGCATCCCTTCAACCATGCACCAGAGCTTGATCCAATGGCAAGGTGACAAGGTCGAAATCGTTTCAGCCGACAGGTCAGTTAACATTGCCAATGCCGATTTAACCCTTTGGGAGATGGATGGCACTGATTGCTTGTCTGGCAAGGTTTAGGAAGCCGATTATCTAAAAGTGTCCAATTCTGAAATATAGCCAATTGGACATGAAGAGCCCCAATTGCTGCTTTGAGGGCATCGTGAAGGGGTCAAGCTTCTACACAAAGGACACTGTAGATGATCTCGATGGCAAATTGAGACAAGGCTTCATGTCGGTCGACGATTTAGAAGAAGTTGATATAGGTCCAGGAGATAGGCCTAGTCCGACATTCATTAGTAAAAATTTGTCTTCTTAATTTAGAACCAAGCTAATAGAACTTTTGAAAGAATATAAAGATTGTTTTGCTTGGGAGTATTTTGAGATGTCAGGACATAGCCGATCGATTGTTGAACATCGGCTTCCTATCAAACCAGCATATCGGTCGTTTAAGCAATCATCCAGAAAGTTCAAGGCCGATATGTATGATGCTATCAAGGCCAAAATCACTCGATTATATGATGTTGGTTTTGTTCGGCCTTGCCGATATGCTGAGTGGGTTTCTAACATAGTTCCAGTGATCAAGAAGAACGGCAAACTTAGGGTGTGTATTGATTTTTTGAGATTTGAACAAAGCTACCCCCTAAGGATGAATACCCAATGTCGATTGCCGATTTGTTGGTCGATGTTGCTTCAGGGCACAAAATTATAAGTTTTATGGATTGCAACGCTGGATATAATCAAATTTTCATGGCAGAAGAAGACATCCACAAGACTGCCTTTAGATGCCCTAGTGCAATCGGCTTATACGAGTGGGTTGTGATGACTTTTGTCTTGAAGAACGTTGGAGCTACATTTCAAAGGGCCATGAACTACATATTCCATGATCTAATCAGCTTGTTGGTGGAAATCTACATTGATGATATGGTCGTAAAATCAAAGGACGTTGAAGACCATATAGCCGATTTGAGAAAAGTGCTTGAAAGAACAAGAAAATATGGCTTAAAGATAAATCCCACAAAGTGTGCTTTTGGCATATCGGTTAGACAGTTTTTGGGCTTTTTTCTCCATGAAAGGGGGATTGAAGTAACACAAAGGAGTATCAACGCGATCAAAAATATTCAACCTCCACAGGACAAGAAGCAGTTGCAATCTCTGGTCGGCAAGGTGAATTTCATTAGAAGATTTATTTCTAATCTACCTGAAAAGATGGAGCCCTTTACACCTTTGCTAAGGTTGAAAGCCGACCAGTAGTTCACTTGGGGGGCAGAGCAACAGAAAGCTTTGGATAATATCAAAGAATATTTGAGTTCCCCTCTCGTCTTGATTCCTCCATAGGAAAGGGTACCTTTCAAGTTGTACTTGTCAGCTGATGATATGTCAATCGACTCGATCTTAATCCAGGAGTTCGAGGGCAAGGAAAGATCAATATTCTATTTGAGCAGAAGGCTTCTGGATGCTGAGACAAGGTATTCTCCGATGGAGAAGTTATGCTTATGCTTGTATTTTTCTTGCACGAAGTTAAGGCACTATTTGTTATCCAATGAATGCACCATAGTCTGCAAAGCCGATGTTGTCAAGTATATGTTGTCTGCTCCAGTGCTGAAAGGACGAGTTGGCAAATGGATCTATGCCTTAACAGAGTTCGATCCCAGGTATGAGTCACCCAAAGCAATCAAGGGACAGGCCATAGTCGATTTCTTGTTGAGCATCGTGATGACTCAATCGGCTCAGTTGACATAGTTCCTTGGACTTTGTTATTTGATGGATCAATTTGTACCCATGGTTGTGGTATCGGCTTGGTCATCATATCACCTAGGGGGCAAGTTTTGAGTTTGCCTATACTATTAAGCCCTATGCTACCAATAACCAAGCCGAGTACGAAGCAGTTCTTAAAGGATTGCAACTTTTGAAGGAAGTTGAAGCCGATGCTGTGGAGATCATGGGTGATTCTTTGTTGGTCATCAATCAATTAGCTGGAGAATTTGAGTGCAAGAACGATGCATTGATGATCTACTATGAAAGTGCCGAGAATTGATGGAAAGTTTTCGGCTAGTGACTTTGACACATATTCCTCGAGAGCAAAACATCGAAGCTAATGATTTAGCTCAGGGGGCATCGGGATACAAGCTGATGATGAAAGATGTCAAAATAGAAATTGCTACAATCGCAGCCGACGATTGGAGGTATGATGTTTTTAATTATCTCAAGAATCCTTCTTAATCGACTTCGAGAAAATTGCGATACAAGGATTTAAGATATGTGGTACTCATCAAGATGATGACCTATATTATCGAACGATGATGGAGTATTACTAAGATGTTTAAGTGTCGATCAAGCTAAGGTGGTGATGGGCGAAGTACACGAAGGCATATGTGGTACTCATCAATCGGCTCACAAGATGAAGTGGCTGCTTCGACGAGCTGGGTATTTTTGGCCGATGATGAGAAGATTGCTTTAGATATTATAAAGGTTGTCAAGATTGTCAGAAATTTGGAGCAATTCAAAGAGCACGAGTGTCGGCTATGAATCCCATAATCAAGCCATGGCCATTAAGAGGTTGGGGAATTGACATGATCGGCCAGATTAATCCACCCTTGAGAAAAGGACATAAATTCATATTGGTGGCAACCGATTATTTTACGAAGTGGGTGGAGGCAATTTCGTTGAAGAAGGTCGATTCTGGGGATGCAATTCAGTTCGTCAAAGAGCATATCATATACCGATTTGGTGTTCCTCAGACCATTACAACTGATCAGGGATCTATTTTTGTATCCGATGAGTTTGTCCAGTTCGCAGAAAGCATGGGGATCAAGTTGTTGAATTCTTCACCGTACTTTGCACAAGCTAATGGACAAGCAAAAGCATCAATAAAAGTCTGATTAAATTGATCAAAAGAAAGATCTCTAAATTTCCAAAGCAATAGCATAGCCAATTGATCGAAGCATTGTGGTCCTATCGGATGGCTTGCGATGGATCAATCCAAGTTTCTCCCTACAGGCTAGTTTATGGACATGAAGTTGTCTTGCCATGGGAGAGTGTCATCGGCTCAAGAAGGATTGATTTGCAAGATGAGCTGACAGCCGATGACTATCGCAATCTAATGATAGACGAATCGGAAGAATTGGTTCAATCCAGGATGCGTGCTTTGGAAAAGGTGACTAAATATAAACAAAGAATTGCTTGTCATTACAATAAAAAAGTTGTGCCCAAATCTTTTTCAGAAGACGAGTTTGTTTGGAAATTGATTTTGCCGATTGGTACTCGTGACAATAAATTCAGCAAGTGGTCACCGAATTGGGAAGGGTCCTTTAAAATCTACAAGTGTGTTTCCAAAGGAGCTTACCTGTTGCAAGGGCTTGATGAGAAGTTTTGTGAAGAGCTCTCAATGGAAAATACTTGAAGTAATATTATCCAAATGTTTGGATTAATTCATGATTCGGTTGTGTCATGTCGATACATGATAGCCGATGTGTTTACATCGCCTTGAGATGGTCGATATGACTCATATCGCCCTTAGTCTCTTTAAAGTATCATAATCGGTTGTGCTCTGCCAATATGTGATGGCCGATACAAGTTGTGTCGCCCTTAGACCTTATAATCTATCAAAATCGGTTGAGTTAAACCAATGCGTGATGGCCGATATTTATTCTATCCTAATTTTACCAATAATCGGTTAACATTACAAAATTAAGGGGGAATATACATACAAAGAGATGAAATCTGTGGACTTCAACAGGACTTCAACATTTTGTGGACTTCAAAAATTTTGGATTGCATAAATCGACAGGAGTTATATTACAAGGCTTATAACCCAAGTTCACAGAGTTTGTAAACATCAGCACAAAAGAGTATATTACAGAAGTTTGGAGTTTACAAAAGTTCAAATCCTAGTCTATTACAATTGGGTTAGCCAGATAAGAAGTCGTTGATAGCCGATATCGCCCTTCACTGAATACGATCAACTTCTTCAATGGCTTTGGCATCGGTTGCGTCGGTACCAGGGATTGGCTTCAAGGACTTCGTGAGGTCTCCCAAGTTCTTCATTGAAGCCTTCAACTTGGACTTTTGTTCTGATATGGCCCTGGGGAGATCGGCTATTCTCTGTTCTTCAGATAAGATATCAGCATTGAGTTTGGCAAGCTCAGCCTCCAATTCTTCTCTCCGCTTGCGCAGCCGATCAAGGTTGGAGTTGTGTTCAGCCGTCATCTCATCCAACTTAGTCTTCTCGGCCATGATTGTCTACCGATTGGCTTCGACAGTGGCCTCTAGAGCCTTCCTCTCTCGCCAATCGGCTATTCTTTGTCGCGCCCTCTCAAACTTGTGCCGATGAAGTTCAAGGTAAGCGGCTTGGGAGATGACATCGGCTAAATAATCTGGAATTTGATCTTGAATTTCTTCGAATCTTCCTCTTATTGCTCCACAATCAGTGACTAAGAAATCCAGGGAGCTTTCCAGCCGTTTAGCCATGTCCAATAGTGTGCAGTAAGAGGGGCTAAGGCTTTGCTTGTGGTCTCCTCATCATCATCCATGAACTCCTTTATGTCAAAAGGAAACATATCGGCTAAAGACTACAAAGCAAGATTTAAGATTGTTAAGTATTGAAAAGATTTAAACAACCGATTTGGGTTTGAAAGAAAAACTTACAGGGATGATGGGAGCTGGTACTTCTTCTGCCTCGACATGGTGGCTACCCCTAGCCGATTGAGTTCGTTCGCTTGATACATGAGGGGCAGCCGATGGAGAATGGGGAGGCTGCAAAAAAGGAAAAGAGACAAGATTGGTTCAGAATTGGTTGAATGAAAAATTGAGAGCAATTTGAATATAGAATTACCGATGGAGGTGGAGCCGGCCTTTTCCTTTTAGCCAATCTCTTTTTCTACAAGACAAAAAATTTAGTGAGAATTCAAATGTGAAAAATTTAGAACAAGAAGATTTCAGAAAAGCACATACTGGCTGAGGTCGACGCTGAGGCTGGCGTCTTGGGGGACTTGGCGTCTTTTGAAGGGCTAGGTCGTCGGCTGGCGGCGTTTGCACAGTTCTTCTTGTATCACTTATGGTTGTCGCAGCCTCGTCAACAACCTCATCAATTTCTTCTTCCATTGCTTCTTGATCAATAGCCTCCTCCATATCTGGGTCCAACGGTGGCAAATCATCGGCTGGGGCTGTCTTCTGTTTCTTGGAAGTCTTCTTCCTCACAGCTGATGGATCGGCAACCGATGTCTTGGCTCTTTTCTTCTTCCTTGCCTCAGAAATCGGCTGATGAGTCTGGCCATGCAGCAAGGTAACAACTTTTGGCGTGTTGAAGCCGATTATAGATGGAGCGAGGCCACCACCATTTGGGATGAGTCCTGGAGCATAGTGGATGTTGACCCCAGTGTTGCTAACGTGAGGAGGAGAGGAATCGGTTGTCTGCAAATATAAGAAGATATGGTTAAGTGTTAGAGAATGTTAGCTGACAAATGAAGAATTTGACAAAGGAAAGAACACTTGAGGAACCGATTCTGGAAGGATGGTGGTGAGGTACATTGAAGCCGACTGATGAAAAAGATGTCTTTTCAGTTCAATCCACCATCGGTCAAAGGCCGCACTCCTCATCATGGCCATCTCTAATTTCTCAATGCTGCCGAGGGGAGGGCCTTCAATACTTAGCAACTTGAGCATCATTAGGCCTGAGGTGATCTCTCCTCTAGTCTAAATCTTGTCGGCAAAGTATAATCCGATCGGCAGTTGGCCCATTCCCATCTGTCTAGCAGCCACCACTAGATGGTAAAATTCATATGATAAGGGGACATTTCTGCCCTGATGGATGCCGACTAGGAGGATGCATGGAGTGATGGCAGTTGTGAAGATTTCCCTTGGTTTTTCATATTTCTCGGAGTTGATTTCGTTGAACCTAAAGTCGAAGGGGAGCTCAAAGTCTTCATAGCTCGAATAAGGGAACGAGATTCTGGTGCTCTTCGGGAACTCGTCATATAGGATAGTAAACCAATCGGCAAGGAGTTCAGCCGATAGCTTGGAACCGGGATAAGAAGAGGCGGCTTCTCCAAATGACATACATCGGCGCGTAGTGACTTCTTCGCCATCTTCATCCATGGTCGGTTGCACTCTTGGAAAATTGGTATCTGCCAATTCAGGCCGTCCAGCAACTTTTTGGGTATGAAGGATTAACCACAATTACAGGAACCACCATGGACCCCTGGTGCCTATGACTGAATTGGTTGCAATCTTAGCCGATGTTGTGTTCATCATCTGATACAAGTAGCCTAGCAGATACTCGCAAAAGGGGACTAATTACTTTTCTGCGAGGGCTTCGGCTATGTGCTGCCAATTTGATGTGGGACCACAGCTCGAGCCATAGAATACAAATTTCTTTAGCCACATCATCAGGAAGGTTGTGTGCTCCCTAGGGTCTACTGATCTAGTTCCCATGTTTTGGCTTATGAAGCCATTCCAGCCTTCGATGGCCCTAGTCTTGAAGAAGTACTGGCACTTAGTGTTGATCGGACAGGATTGACCGATGTGGTGATGTTCAGTCTGGTGAGCATGATTACATCCAGCAAGGTTGGTGTCATCGGTCCTTGCTGAAAGAGGAAAGTGTTGAAGGTGTTTGACCAGAAGTAACTGGCAGCTGACAACAAGGGTTCATCCTTAGGCATATTGGCTATAGTGAGCGCTAGGCACTGTGCTATCCCTAACTCTTCCCAGTGAGTTTGCTTGCTAGCCGATATCCTATCATATCACTCCGGCCAGGATTTATCACTAGATGGCCATGATTTGAAGGTGTCGGCCCAATGTGTTAAGCTAGGGTTTGCTAATCTATAGGGGATCCTGTTGGTCTTGGCATTAATGGAATCGGTTGGTCCTCATTGCTGATTGGGCCAAGAAAATAACGGTTTATATGAATGAGACTAGGGGTCGTGATTTGATGTGCAAGGTGCTACGATGGAAGGAAAAAGAAGAAGTCATGAAAAGCAAGAACACAGATCTACGGCGAAAGAAGAAATAGGGCCGATGGGACTTACCTCTGGGAATTCAGCCGATGGCGCGGCGAAGGGGGCAGTTGAGGAAGACATTGTCGAAGTTGAGGTTGCCGCCACAGGGGAAGTCTCCTACGAGTGCACCAAGAGCTTCGAGGAAGTTGCCGGTGAAGATTGGAGATGTTTTTGGGGTAAGGCGATGCAAGCAAAAGTGATGGTGTGAAAAACTCTAAGGCGGTGGTTGTTATTTAAAGAGGCGCAGTAACCGACCGGTGGAAAGTCCTAAATTTTCTCAGAGGTAAGATCATGCAAAGCCACAACATTAACAATATAGCGGACTTGGGGGCATGTGTTAACGACCAAATTTGGTAAGCCAATTATCATATTTGAAACTAAGGCAGAAGCCGATTTAGAGGGAATCAGGATGGTTGGAAGCAGAGTGCGCGCCAAGTGCAGACCGAATCGGCTAAGGAGTCTATCGACTGATGACTGAATCGGCTAAGGTAATAGTCGACCGATACCGAATCGGACAAGATAAGTCGATGTAGCCGATCCCGGTAAGATAATATTGGAATCGTCTTCGGATTTGTTTAAAGTGCTTCATGAGGTTTGTCATACATGGATAGAGTCCAAAGAAGGCAATTGTATCTATTAAGTTAGGTTATTTAAATAGTTTCCTTACAGATAATGTCGGTGAGAGTTTGTTTTAGGCATGTATCTGTAATTTAAATTGTAATAGAGATAGGAATCATGTCTGTCAAGGACTTATCTTGTATTTGGGTATAAATATGACCTAGGACCTCTTAAAATAACAACAATCAAGTTCAATACAATCTCGGTGCATCGCCACCTTTTTCCTTTAGTTATTTCGACGAGTTCTTGCTTCTAGTTGGGCTGCATCGAGTTCGATCTCCAGCGAAGGGTAAAGCTTGTTATGGCGGCTTGCGTTCTTGGGATTAGTGCTTCCATCATTATGATGCTCTAGTCCTGTTTATGTAAATCGTTGAGTTATCATATATATTATATAATCTAGATCAATGTTGCGATCTAATCCTAATCGGCTAGTCTCTGTTACTAGACAACAGCCGATAGGGTTAGATATCATTGTTGACTTAGATTATATAATGTATCCACCATCTCGAAAGGTTTTCATAGTTTTGTTAGATCTTATGCTTCTTCTTACGCTTAATGCTGCATCGGTTATGTCCGACCTATTAAGTAATACATAGAATCATAATATCTATTTTATCTCATGATCACTATTAGCGATAGTATCGGGGTTTTAGCCGATCTTACCTATTTTAATTGTCTTATTTATTTTATGTTCACTTGATATGTTAAAGATGTCCTTTATATTAAGATCTCACTATAAGTAAATATGTTAAGCTTGTTATCGATCTGTTAGGCTATCTTAACACTTGGTTGGTTCATGTTTAATATATCTAGTGTGCAATGATATCTTAGTAAAGTGGTATTGGAGTACTAGTCGATACACATTAGACCTACGACATCGGCTATGCTATAAATATATATAATCTGCATGTTAAGGTATTTTTGGACTTAAGTGAATTATACTGTCTCGGTACACTATCGATCTATCTCAATCACTTAGTGTAAACATACCTTGATATTTAGATTATGTATTATGAATATCTATAGCCGATCGATTAGATTTAATTTCTCCTGGCCAATTCAGTGCATACTGCATCGGCTTAACAAAAAATGATACGTCATCGGCTACCAGCCGATCGGCTATCATTTACAGACTAATACTTGTTTTCTTTCTTTGTTTCTTGTTGGTTGCAAGATCAAACCAACTGGTACGCCTACGAACCTAAGCAATATTTTGGACGTGCACTAGAGTAAAGCAAACCTCTCAGGCCAGCGCGTGATTTTCCAAGTCAACACACTTTCGGCACGATTTGGGATCAACAATGTCCCACCCCTTATTCGAGGAGGTCAGCTCGACAAGGATGTAGCGCAGAGCCATCTTTTCCCAAAATTGGATTCCGGCCCCGCCAACGGTCCGCCGGAGACAGAAATAGTGTCGACCACCGTCAGCCTTCGGGCTATGGTTTCTTCGACTTCGCCGACCACCATCAGCCTCCGGGCTATGGTCTCTCCGACCTTGCCAACCACCATAAGCCTTCGGGCTATGGTTTTTCCAACCTCACCGACCACCATCAGCCTCCGGGCTATGGTTTCTCTAACCTCGTCGAGCACCATCAGCCTCCAGGCTATGCTTCTTTCAGCCCATTGGATAACACTAAGCCGACCATTTGATCTGACAACCATCAAAGGATGGTGCGGAAGGATTGACCCTGGGCCTGAATGTTCCATCTGGCCCCAGGCTCAGGGGCTACACTGGCAGGTGCACCTGATCGGTGCCCCTGCCCAAGCCCGCTCAAGAAGCTTCAAAGACCGACCAGGGATCCCAGCTTGAGAAAACTTGGATCCTAGGGCCAGATGTCCCATCTGCCCCTAGGCTCGAGGGCTACTATGGAGGATGCCTCCCTAGGGTAGCCCACGCTAAGGAAAGGAGGTCGGGTAGGTCAGACCGGGAGTCCTCGGGCTGGGGTCGAAAGACACACCTTGGGCAAGGACGGCTAGCCCGACCTCTGCCCTCTGGCCCGACCTCAACCCCTTAGCTAAACCTCTACGTGTGGCTTCGACTTGAAAAGGGCAGGCCTTTCCCCTCGGGAAGGAGGCTTCCTTGACAAGCCGCGCAGATAAGACAAGGGGGGAAAGGCGACAGAGGATTGAAGGATTACGCGGAGGCTACGCTAGCCAAAAACAAAAACTTTTAGCTGCGCAAACCGGGAACACTTGCAAGTAAGGGTCGATAGATCGTTACCGATTGGAGTAGAGTGCGGCGGAATAGCCAATCGGGGCAATCCGATCCGGAGCGGTGTAGCCGATTCCGGAGACGGCCGATTCGCCAATCGGCCGATTCGAGTCGTTCGGGCGCGTTCTCACGCCTCGCTCCGTGCGCCCGGCCGCGCCGATTCCACCACGGTCGATCGCTCAGGTGCGGCCGTCAAGCCGATCAACGGCGCGCAACGTAGCGAGCGCCTCTACCGGTATCCACACGTCCGGGACGAACGCCGTACACCCGTGTGCTAGCACGCGATGCAAGGCTAGGGTTTGGCTCGAAAGTGGGGAGGGTTTCCGTGGAGATTGATCTTGGCGACTTCGTTGCACGCGATGCAATTGACGTGTCGCAGCTCTCCACCCCTCCCTCCTTTATATAGAGTTGGCCGGCGGGACTAGTGGCCGATTAGGACTCTATTTTTGAATCGGATCTCATCCGTATCTCATAGAGTTGGCTGCCCATACGTCGTAAGCCCATAGGACTCTATCCGATCGGATCCCTATCCGATCGAGCCGTATCCGAGTCCAACTCGAATGCTGTTCTTATCCCCTTAAGCGTGCGACCACAGCAGGTTCAGGTATACTCGGTTTCGGCTATAGTCTAACTTAGCCGACCGTCGGCTCGAGTCCAACTCGGCCGGCACATGCGGCGCCTAGCGGCACATATTGACACCATAGTATACAAGAATATAATATCGGCTACGAACTTGTAATGTGTACACAAATCCCTTTGCCTCACGATACCGGTTAAGCTATAGGCAAGATGTGTGCCATCCCTTCAATAGCTTAACCATTCACTCGAACCGTATTGGATTATCATGCATTGATTGACTCCTCAATCAACTTAGCATGGCCATGCATTTCCATAATCCATTACCTCGAGGGCCCGAAGATATCTCTCCAAAGGAGGGCAAATTCCATCTTGATCACTCACATCCCACTCCATGTTTCATAGCAAACCCGAAAACTACCTTTATAACTACCCGATTACGGAATAGCGTTTGGTAGTCCCAAAGTAGGCTACTACACATGTTGGAATCCATGGTGATCTCGGGTCTAAGGATTTTGTACCAACACTACACGAGACCAACTAATGGCACATTAATTCTGTAGTGTCTCATGGTGGGTCTATCCAACAATGTGTTCTCCAACACATATGTCCATGTTTATTGATTTGGTATCTTCATACCCATGATCTATGAGACATGATCATCAATCAATAAACATGTCGATCTTAGAATCATATTTGTTCCAACAATATGACATATGATCGAGGGATCGTTTAGAAATAGATTCATACATAAAGAGTCTCATAAATAAGTCACGTACTTATTGATCAATACAAGATGTCTATTTCATGGAACTAAATAACACTTTATTCATAAATACATAAACATTGACGTGATATCCAACATCTCCATGTTGCCTCTAGGGCATATCACTAACAAGGATGATGTCACCCGACAAGACTGTGCACAAGATGCCTACAGCGAGCGGATCCCGAGGCAAGACTGCGCGCAAGACGCCCAAGACGAGCGAATCCCAAGACGATTATATTTTGCTTTTCGGCTTTAGTCTGTATTTGCCTTTTGCTTTACGACTAGCTTTCTCGCGCCCCAAGCCCCTTGTAACTTCCCCCCTTTTACTATAAAAGGGAGGGGCCCCCTTGGACTATAAAAGGGAGGGCCGATCGCACAGGCAGGGGGATGATATCTAAGAACACTCTCCGACTCCTGTACTAAAACCCTAATCTTTCATCACCCTAACACAGAACATAGGAGTAGGCTTGTTATCCTCCGGAAGGGCCGAACCTGTCTAAAAAACCTTGGCTCATCTTGTCCCAAGTCGACCATCAAGCCCATTGGTAGACGTCCCGACCACTCTTTCACCTCCTCGGGCAGCCCCCTTGGAGGACTGCTCGGCACCCTGTTGACAGTTGGCACGTCAGGTAGGGGCCGTCTTCACCATTTTGACAATGGCAGATAACCATAAGTGGCCAAAATTACCCCGTCCCTAGCATGGCAAAGTGGATGCATAAGTATCCTAGTCGAACCATTGAAGATTTTGACCGGGATTACTATTAGCATCAGGAGGCAATGACCTCTTTCTGGTGATGTTTTACCATGTTCGAACGTCAGGCTACTATTTCCCAATGTAGGTATAACATAGTTTGTGTTTCTTTCCCTACCCCTCTTAATTTATTCTTTAATGTCGATGGCAACACCGAGTCTTCTGAGGACGGGCCTAGTGTTAGTTTTAGTTCTCCCAGTTGTTTTGGGAGTTATCTTAGTTTTTCAGAGTTCGAGTCCAGCCCTTCGGTTGGCAATGTGTAGTCGGATGCAAAGTGCTCCTTTGGTAGTCGATGCAATTGTTGACATGAAATTCGTCATTTACACGATGGCTGTAAGATTTTCTTTACTTCAGTGCAGGCCATATTATTTTGGGTTTAGGCCATGCTAGTTAGTTTGACCTTGCAACTAACAAGAATAAACGAGAGAATATTATATCGATGGGCCATTCGGCCAAGTGGCCGATATAATATGGTTCGCCCAAGCCGATGCCGATGGAATTTTGAATCGATCGTCTATAACTGATAGATTTATATATCAAAGTAATAAACCCTCATCGGCCAGGAATTAGACATCATATATTTAATAAATCTTCTAACATTATTACAATCAATGGATAGATCGGACCTAAGCGAGACAATATAAGATTGAGAGTAATAAAATAGAATCTTAATCAAATATATATTTATCTTTGGATATAAGCCGATGAGTTGAGAAAAGAAATTCTCATACTCTATGTAAAACAAGTAAACTCATATCAATTATTAACAAGGTAAAGTATAAAATTATCAATAATCTATGAGTATTAATCACAATCTATGATTACTAAATCTTGTAAATTTATCCGTTACAACAAGCTATAGTATGATAAGCGAGATACCTTATCGGCTAAAACTCCAATAAAACCATGAAAAATACTTATCGGCTTGCATAAATCTAATCAGTAAATTGTAACTTAGATGATTGGACTTAACCAAGATAGTTCGAGGCTAATAATAAGTGTAATAGATTTACACTAGTCAATTAGTATTTTTCAAGGTAATTGATATATTGAATCTAACTAAGGGAGCAAAAGCAATCGAAGAAAGAGACAATACATCAGATAGTCAACGCAAGCAAAAGCTAAATTAGTATATCGGACTTAACTGAGGAAATACTAATTCTGTCGATACAAGCGAAGTTGACAAGACGTACTTTCACACGGAAGATCAAACTTAACCGATGCAGCCCAAACTCGAAAACAAAAACTCATCGAAAGAGAATATATCCTGTGAATCAAAGGGGGCTTTAAGATGCTATGCAGCCATGCCATAAACCCCTTTCTTGTGTTCTTAGTCTACTAGCAATATATTTTTTGTATCCATATGAATCTGTTCTTCATAATGGTTGTTTATATTAAAGCTATGCATTATTCAGATGAAGATTAAGTGAAAAACAAGCCACTCCCAACTTAACTTTTGTTTGATGGATATGCCAGATAGAAACGCATGTGTATGTTCTTGGCCTCTTTGGTCAATGTATCGCACAATGCCGTTTGTTGATGAACTCCATATATATATAAGGTCAATTGTGTTGCACATGTTTTTTGTGTTGATGTGAGGTTACTAGGCTCACAGTCCTTATATATATATATAGGTTATTGGTGGTAGTTTGGTTTTGGATGATTGGATTTTGTTTTATTTTTGCAAACGTCTCGCAATTTGATATAAAATAATGTTATTTAAGATGATGACCTCCGCCTCCCTCCGTAACCGTCATCCCTCTCGCGTTGCTAGAACATATGAACAAAAAAATTGATGGAGGGACTAAGGGGGGGAATCCACTACTTCGACGGGGGTAGGGGGCCAAAGCCCCCCCCCACCCCAACCCAGCCCCACCGTCAGATCCACCCCTGTTTGACCGATGTAGGTATTAACCATTTCATGTTTGTAGGACCAAACGTATCATTCATACCGCTGGGCTTTTGTTGTGGATTGAACTAGCAGGTTGAGGACAATGCACATGGACTTGTAATAAAAAATGGATCACTTCCTGTCGCTGTGAATTCTCACTAGAAAGAGGTAGTTGCGTGGCAAACTCCTTCCAATATATATATAAGAGGGAGATGGAGATTGATACAAAAAAATTTTTATTTCAGGTGTGAAACGCTCATTACAATATATAATGTCACACACCACACGCCAAACACAGCGGAGTACTAGTACCTGTGCAACAGTGCGAATGAAACATGCAAGTACTATATAACGACACTACACTAGCTTACTTGGTACGCACATGGCAATAGCGTCAATTACATCACTTGTTGCCGAAGCACTTGTCGTTGACGACGTGCTTCATCATGCAATCAACAAGACGGAGGAGTCTCAGGAGGTACTGCTTCATGCACCACTGCGCAGTCCGCTCAAGGCACACTAGGCACCTTTCGCCACAGCCTAGCAGGTCGAATGTTTGGAGCTACTCATGCAAATGCATGAGGGCTGCCGTCAAGTTGCCTGTGACTCCATGCGGCGGCATCGTAGCGGCACCTAGATGGATGAGTAAGAAAAGGGACAAGAGTAGTGCAAGGATAGTACTAGCCTTGATCTTGGTAGCGCTGTGACAACCAATGATATGTCTGGCAATTTGATATAAAATAATGTTATTTAAGCCGTGAAGATTAGTGGCCATACAGAAACACATGCCAAATCGACATATTTTGCAAAATTGAGCTACATTCAATTTCTATTAAAGCTATGCATTAATATAATTTCTCTTCCATACACGTGGGGGTTTTCTTTGTGCTCAATGACTACCCCATAGTAGACTTGTTGATTCACGTGTATCATTGCTAAATAGTACTATGTATAGTGGTTTAGTTTTTAATGCTTGTGAATTTGGTTTCCCAAGACGTAGCTAACATGATTTTTTCAGTTGTAGTTTACTCTTTTAATAGGCAACTTGTTTATAAACTTTAACACCTCGTACGGTGTTGGTCATATGTCATTTTAGAGCACTTTTCGAGTTTAATATGACACAAACGACACGATGCATGTTGATAATCATCTTCCTGCTATTCGACATATTTTCATATATTATATATTCTTTTATTTACTTATTTATTTGATCTGAAAACAGCTAGAGACTACGGTATATTTCATAATATATATTCTTCTTTTATGTTCACTTTATTTAGTTTGATGCTTCCACTCTTGGGTCGGTGTCTGCTTTATAACAAAAATGATCATATGCATTATATCGTCCGATGGCGAATCTAGGAATATTTCATAGGAGAGGCTGAAGTTGGTGATGGCGCACTTGCGAAAAGATGATGACCTCCGCCTCACTCCGTAAGTCCTCCCTCTCGCGTTGCTAGAATATATGAAGCTAAAAATTGATGGAGGGGCTAAGGGGGACTCCCTGCCGGCGGGGTAGGGGGCCAAAGCCCTCACCCCACCCCACCCCACCGCCGGATCCGCCTGTTTGACCGATATAGGTATTAACCATTTCATGTTTGCGGGACCAAACGTGCCATTCATATCGCTGAGCTATTGTTGTGGATTGAACTAGCGGTTGAGGACAATGCACATGGACTTGTAATAAAAACGAACTATTTCCGTCGTCATGATTCTCACTAGAAAGAGGCGTGCGTGGCAAACCCCTTCCAATATATATATATATAGAGATTTATTATTTAAGAGAGGTGTGAAACGCTCATATCAATATATACATGTCACATACCACACGCCAAACACAAGTGGAGTACTAGTACGTGTGCTATAGTGTGAATGAAACATGCAAGTACTATATAACAACATTACACTAGCTCACTCGTACGCACATGACAATGGCGTCAATCACATCACTTGTTGTCGAATCACTGGTCGTTGACGACGTGCTTCATCACGCAATCAACAAGACGGAGGAGTCTTAGAAGGTACTGCTTCATGCACCACTGCGCAGTCTGCTCAAGGCACGCTTGGCACCTTTCGCCACAGCCTAGCGGGTCGAATGTTTGGAGCTCCTCATGCAAATGCATGAGGGCTGCCATCAGGTTTCCTTTTCCTCCATGCGGCTGCATCGTAGCGGCACCTAGATGGATGAGTAAGAAAGGGACAAGAGTAGTGCAAGGATAGTACTAGCCTTGATCTTGGTAGCGACGTGACAACCCATTATATGTCTGGCAATTTGATATAAAATAATGTTTTATTTAAGCTGTGAAGATTACTGGCCATACAGAAACACATGCCAAATCGACATATTTTGCAAAACTGAGCTACATTCAATTTCTATTAAAGCTATGCATTAATATAGTTTGTGTGCTCAATGACTACCTCATAGTAGACTTGCTGATTCACGTGTATCATTGCTAAATAGTACAATGTATGGTGGTTTAGTTTCTAATGGTTGTGAATTTTGTTTCCCAAGACGTAGCTAACATGATTTTTTTCAGTTGTAGTTTACTCTTTTAATAGGCAACTTGTTTATAATAAGAGTTTAACATGACACAAACGACGACGATGCATGTTGATAATCATCTTCGTGCTATTCTGACATATTTTCATATATTATATATTCTTTTATTTACTTATTTATTTGACTGAAAACAGCTAGGGACTACGGTATATTTCATAATATATATTCTTCTTTTATGTTCACTTTATTTAGTTTGATGCTTCCACTCTTGGGTCGGTGCTGCTTTATAACAAAATGATCATATGCATTATATCGTCCGCAGTGGCGAATCTAGGAATATTTCATAGGAGAGGCTGAAGTTGGTGATGGCGCACTTGCGAAAAGATGATGACCTCCGCCTCACTCCGTAACCGTCCTCCCTCTCGCGTTGCTAGAATATATGAACCTAAAAATTGATGGAGGGGCTAAGGGGGGACTGCACTGCTCCGGCGGGGGTAGGGGGGCCAAAGCCCCTCACCCCACCCCAGCCCCACCGCCAGATCCGCTCCTGTTTGACCGACATAGGTATTAACCATTTCATGTTTGTAGGACCAAACGTGCCATTCATATCGCTGAGCTATTGTTGTGGATTGAACTAGCAGGTTGAGGACAATGCACATGGACTTGTAATAAAAAAACGAACTATTTCCTGTCGCTGCGGATTCTCACTAGAAAGAGGCAGCTGCGTGGCAAACCCCTTCCAATATATATATATATATATATATATATATATATATATAAGAGAGATTTTTTATTTCAGGTGTGAAACGCTCATTTCAATATATAAATGCCACATACCACACGCCAAACACAGTGGAGTACTAGTACGTGTGCTATAGTGTGAATGAAACATGCAAGTACTATATAACAACATTACACTAGCTCACTCGGTACGCACATGACAATGGCGTCAATCACATCACTTGTTGTCGAATCACTGGTCATTGACGACGTGCTTCATCACGCAATCAAAAGGACGGAGGAGTCTTAGGAGGTACTGCTTCATGCACCACTGCGCAGTCTGCTCAAGGCACGCTTGGCACCTTTCGCCACAGCTTAGCGGGTCGAATGTTTGGAGCTCCTCATGCAAATGCATGAGGGCTGCCATCGAGTTTCCTTTTCCTCCATGCGGCGGCATCGTAGCGGCACCTAGATGGATGAGTAAGAAAGGGACAAGAGTAGTGCAAGGATAGTACTAGCCTTGATCTTGGTAGCGACGTGACAACCCATTATATGTCCGGCAATTTGATATAAAATAATGTTTTATTTAAGCTGTGAAGATTACTGGCCATACAGAAGCACATGCCAAATCGACATATTTTGCAAAACTGAGCTACATTCAATTTCTATTAAAGCTATGCATTAATATAATTTCTCTTCCATACACGTGGGGTTTTATGTGTGCTCAATGACTATCTCATAGTAGACTTGCCGATTCACGTGTATCATTGCTAAATAGTACTATGTATGGTGGTTTAGTTTCTAATGGTTGTGAATTTGGTTTCCGTACGTAGCTAACATGATTTTTTCAGTTGTAGTTTACTCTTTTAATAGGCAACTTGTTTATAATAAGAGTTTAACATGACACAAACAAGGACGATGCTCGTCGATAATCATTTTCCCGCTATTCTGACATATTTTCATATATTATATATTCTTTTATTTACTTATTTATTTTGACTAAAAACAGCTAGAGACTATGGTATATTTCATAATATATATTCTTCTTTTATGTTCACTTTATTTAGTTTGATGCTTACACTCTTGGGTCGGTCTTGCTTTATAACAAAATGATCATATGCATTATATCGTTCACAGTGGCGAATCTAGGAATATTTCATATGAAAGGCTGAAGTTGGTGATGGCGCACTTGCGAAAAGATGATGACCTCCGCCTCCCTCCGTAACCGTCATCCTCTCGCGTAGCTAGAACATATGAACCAAAAAATTGATGGAGGGGCTAAGGGGGACTCCACTACTCGGCGGGGTAGGGTGCCAAAGCCCCCCCACCCCACCCCACCGCCGGATCCACCCCGTTTGACCAATGTAGGTATTAACCATTTCATGTTTGTAGGACCAAACGTGTCATTCATACCGCTGAGCTTTTGTTGTGGATTGAACTAGCAGGTTGAGGACAATGCACATGGACTTGTAATAAAAAATGGATCACTTCCTGTCGCTGTGAATTCTCACTAGAAAGAGGTAGTTGCGTGGCAAACTCCTTCCAATATATATATAAGAGGGAGATGGAGATTGATACAAAAAAATTTTATTTCAGGTGTGAAACGCTCATTACAATATATAATGTCACACACCACACGCCAAACACAGCGGAGTACTAGTACCTGTGCAACAGTGCGAATGAAACATGCAAGTACTATATAACGACACTACACTAGCTTACTTGGTACGCACATGGCAATGGCGTCAATTACATCACTTGTTGCCGAAGCACTTGTCGTTGACGACGTGCTTCATCATGCAATCAACAAGACGGAGGAGTCTCAGGAGGTACTGCTTTATGCACCACTGCGCAATCCGCGTAAGGCACGCTTGGCACCTTTCGCCACAGCCCAGCAGGTCGAATGTCTAGAGCTCCTCATGCAAATGCATGAGGGCTGCCATCAGGTTGCCTGTGATTTCATGCGGCGGCATCGTAGCGGCACCTAGATGGACGAGTAAGAAAAGGGACAAGAGTAGTGCAAGGATAGTACTAGCCTTGATCTTGGTAGCGACGTGACAACCCATGATATGTCTGGCAATTTGATATAAAATAATGTTATTTAAGCTGTGAAGATTAGTTGCCATACAGAAACACATGCCAAATCGACATATTTTGCAAAATTGAGCTACATTAAATTTCTATTAAAGCTATGCATTAATATAATTTCTCTTCCATACACGTGGGGGTTTTCTGCCCCATAGTAGACTTGTTGATTCACGTGTATCATTGCTAAATAGTACTATGTATAGTGGTTTAGTTTTTAATGCTTGTGAATTTGGTTTCCCAAGACGTAGCTAACATGATTTTTTTCAGTTGTAGTTTACTCTTTTAATAGGCAACTTGTTTATGAACTTTAACACCTCGTACGGTGTTGGTCATATGTCATTTTAGAGCACTTTTCAGAGTTTAATATGACACAAACGACGACGATGCATGTTGATAATCATCTTCCTGCTATTCGACATATTTTCATATATTATATATTCTTTTATTTACTTATTTATTTGACTGAAAACAGCTAGAGACTACGGTATATTTCATAATATATATTCTTCTTTTATGTTCACTTTATTTAGTTTGATGCTTCCACTCTTGGGTCGGTGCTGCTTTATAACAAAATGATCATATGCATTATATCGTCCGCAGTGGCGAATCTAGGAATATTTCATAGGAGAGGCTGAAGTTGGTGATGGCGCACTTGCGAAAAGATGATGACCTCCGCCTCACTCCGTAACCGTCCTCCCTCTCGCGTTGCTAGAATATATGAACCTAAAAATTGATGGAGGGGCTGGGGGGACTCCACTGCCGGCGGGGTAGGGGGCCAAAGCCCCTCACCCCACCCCCCCCCCACCGCCGATCCGCCCCTGTTTGACCGACATAGGTATTAACCATTTCATGTTTGTAGGACCAAACGTGCCATTCATATCGCTGAGCTATTGTTGTGGATTGAACTAGCAGGTTGAGGACAATGCACATGGACTTGTAAAAAAAACGAACTATTTCGTCGTCATTGGATTCTCACTAGAAAAAGAGGGAACCCTTCATGTATAAACCCTATATATATATATATATATATATATAAGAGAGATTTTTTATTTCAGGTGTGAAACGCTCATTTCAATATATAAATGCCACATACCACACGCCAAACACAGTGGAGTACTAGTACGTGTGCTATAGTGTGAATGAAACATGCAAGTACTATATAACAACATTACACTAGCTCACTCGGTACGCACATGACAATGGCGTCAATCACATCACTTGTTGTCGAATCACTGGTCGTTGACGACGTGCTTCATCACGCAATCAACAAGACGGAGGAGTCTCGGGAGGTACTGCTTCATGCACCATCGCGATCGCTCAAGGCACGCTTGGCACCTTTCGCCACGGCCTAGCGGGTCGAATGTTTGGAGCTCCTCATGCAAATGCATGAGGGCTGCCATCAGTTTCCTTTTCCTCCATGCGGCGGCATCGTAGCGGCACCTAGATGGATGAGTAAGAAAGGGACAAGAGTAGTGCAAGCATAGTACTAGCGTTGATCTTGGTAGCGCTGTGACAACCCATGATATGTCTGGCAATTTGATATAAAATAATGTTTTATTTAAGCTGTGAAGATTACTGGCCATACAGAAAAACATGCCAAATCGACATATTTTGCAAAACTGAGCTACATTCAATTTCTATTAAAGCTATGCATTAATATAATTTCTCTTCCATACACGTGGGGGTTTTATGTGTGCTCAATGACTATCTCATAGTAGACTTGCTGATTCATGTGTATCAATTCTAAATAATACTATGTATGGTGGTTTACTTTCTAATGGTTGTGAATTTGGTTTCCCAGTACGTAGCTAACATGATTTTTTTCAGTTGTAGTTTACTCTTTTAATAGGCAACTTGTTTATAATCAGAGCTTAACATGACACAAACAAGGACGATGCTCGTCGATAATCATTTTCCCGCTATTCGACATATTTTCATATATTATATATTCTTTTATTTACTTATTTATTTTGACTTTAAACAACTAGGGACTACGGTATATTTCATAATATATATTCTTCTTTTATGTTCACTTTATTTAGTTTGATGCTTCCACTCTTGGGTCGGTCGCTTTATAACAAAATGATCATATGCATTATATCGTTCACAGTGGCGAATCTAGGAATATTTCATAGGAAAGGCTGAAGTTGGTGATGGCGCACTTGCGAAAAGATGATGACCTCCGCCTCCCTCCGTAACCGTCATCCCTCTCGCGTAGCTAGAACATATGAACCTAAAAATTGATGGAGGGGCTAAGCGGGGGACTCCACTACTCCGGCGGGGGTAGGGGGCCAAAGCCCCCCCCAACCCCACCCCAGCCCCACCGCCAGATCCGCCCCTGTTTGACCGATATAGGTATTAACCATTTCATGTTTGTAGGACCAAACGTGTCATTCATACCGCTGAGCTTTTGTTGTGGATTGAACTAGCGAGTTGAGGACAATGCACATGGACTTGTAATAAAAAATGGACCACTTCCCGTTGTCGCGAATTTTCACTAGAAAGAGGCGTTGCGTGGCAAACTCCTTCCAATATATATATAAGAGAGAGATGGAGATTGATACAAAGATTTTTTATTTCAGGTGTGAAACGCTCATTACAATATATAATGTCACACACCACACGCCAAACACAGTGGAGTACTAGTACGTGTGCAACAGTGCGAATAAAATATGCAAGTACTATATAACAACACTACACTAGCTTACTTGGTACGCACATGGCAATGGCATCAATTACATCACTTGTTTCCGAAGCACTTGTCGTTGACGACGTGCTTCATCATGCAATCAACAAGACGGAGGAGTCTCGGGAGTGCGCTCATGGCCAATCCGCGTAAGGCATGCTTGGCACCTTTCGCCACGGCCAGCGGGTCGAATGTTCGGAGCTCCTCATGCAAATGCATGAGGGCTGCCATCAGGTTGCCTGTGATTCCATGCGGCGGCATCGTAGCGGCACCTAGATGGATGAGTAAGAAAAGGGACAAGAGTAGTGCAAGGATAGTACTAGCCTTGATCTTGGTAGCGACGTGACAACCCATGATATGATGCTTCCTCTACTATGTGTTTTCTTCTTCTTTCTGTGCGGTGCACATAGTAACTATGATTGGAGAAGTTTATTCTAAATATGCACATAGTAAATATGCAGCCTGCGGGCACTATTTATATAGCACAAGCAAAGCAAACTGACCGGTCGATCCCTGGGTGGGCAGGAACAAGATATCTCACGTTATGAAAGTAATTAAGCCCCACGCTAGCTAGGAATCGATATCTCACTTTTTCTGTTTAGAATGAATGAACAAATCATAATTGCATTCTCTCCCTCTTTCTTTCATTTTCCCCAAGAGGCAGGATGAGAGCTGGCCCGATTAGGTCAGTGGGCAGATCCAAAGCTAGCTAGACTCTAGCTTATATCCCACCCTATACTCCTAACTAGTACTCCAATAATGTACTCCAATAATAACTCCAAGTAGTAACTAGTAATAATAGAAATGTCTCGAACAAAACCATCATCAAAAAGCTATTATTATTGATGGAATTGTTCTCTTTATATTAGTTTCATTAACACTTAAAAACATATCTAGCACGAACCGGCCTTCGGGTTTGTAGGCATCAAACTTTGTTAATGTTGCTTAGGTGTGTTTTGTAAGGAGGAGAAACAGAAGATTAAACAAGATGAGTCATTAGCTTATGATTAGCTGGTTATTAATCAATTTGAACTTTTAAAATGAATTAAATATGATTTTTAAAGCAACTTTATATCAAAAATTTTGAAAAAAGCACACCGTTTAGCAGTTCAAGAAGCATGCACACGAAGAATGAAGGAGTTTTTCTCCCAATGCTTGAAAAAGGCAGCCTTAGAGGGTACATTTATAAAGCAAAGGATAAGTGAATGTCGAGGGCATCGATGATGAATATGTCACATTACTCAAGGTTACAATGAAACAGTCCTATTTAAGATAAGAAGTGCTTTACACTTGGACGGGATAAAATTCAGATGAAAGAGTCACGCCCGTTTCTGAAGGGTATGCTGAACAGGACTCATGAGCATAAATATTTTTTGGCTAACTTTACAAATAGGTCCAAGGAGGCTAGTAGCTACACTTTTGACTCAAGGCGGTTTGCAACCTATCTAGAAGTAAGATGCCTACGAAAAGGGATATTTAATATGGAGGTATTGGGCAAACCGGGAGGTCTTTCTGATAAATCCATACCAATTAAAAATCACTTTCTAAAAAGGAATAATAATAGAAATCATTAAAAGTCTAAAGCAAACCTCAAACACTAAAATACATCCAAGAAAAAAACGAATGTGGCTTGGAGCATTTTTATTAAATTATTCATGCTCTAAAATGTCTCGTCAATTTTTACGTGAAGTTTCAAAGCTCCCTAAATAATTTAAATGCAACACCAACTAATTTCAGATTTAATTAAAATGAAAAATCTAAAAATAATCATATTTCTCTCTTTGGGCCGAATCCGGCCTAAAGCTCTCTCTTCCTCTTTCGGCCCGCCTCTCCCTCCCTCCCTCTCCCTCCCGGGACTCTCTCTCCCTCTTGGGCTGCAGCCGCCTCGGCCCTTGCGCCCCTCTCCCTTGCTGGCTCAGGTGCAGGCCGAGGCCTTCCTCCTCGCTCAGGAGCAGCCCAGCAGGAGGACGTCGTTGTCTTCCCGAGCCGCCGCCCGTTCTTCTCCGGCCGAAGAACCCTAACGCCGCTGTCCCTCTTGATCTATTCTCCTTCAAATTGATTATAAAAATCGGTTCCTCTCCTTCTTCTCTTGATTTCCCCATTGTTTTACCCTTTCAAATCGGCTTAAATTCTCCGAATTTATTCTCCGGTGAACCACCGCCATTGATGGCCAGCCGGCGAGCTCCCTCGGCCGTTCCCCTCCTCCTCCTCCCGGCCTATAAATGGCGCCTCCCTCCTCCCCTTCACCCCATTTCACAGGCACCTCGAGCTCCGTTGCTCTCCTGTCATCTCTCCGCTCGACCTCTCTCCACCCAGGTGCGAACTCCGGCGGCCCCTCCCGTTGACTAGAGCAGCGTCTTCTGTGACAGAATTTCTTGTGACATTGATGCTAATCGTCATTATGCCACTCATTATGCCATTTCATTTTATGACGTTTGGTAGGGAGTGGTGTGGTTTAGTGACGATGAGACCAAAAATAAATTATCGTAAACTAGTTCAACAGTATATCATGACGAATTTTATTCTGTCAACCAACCAGCAAACGTTATAAGTATATGATTGAAAACACCATGGCCATAATTTGTAAGCAGTTAAAAATTACTTAATATTTTAGAATTTATAATAATATGCAAATCAATTAAGTTCAATAAAGTGAACAGGAAAATAAATATTTTTAATAGATCATGGTGCAAATAATTTTCCCTAAATTCTCCATGAACTAAAATACTATATGAAATTTTGGAATTTTGAGATCTATATTATTAATTTTAATAATACAAGAGTTATTTTTTAATTATTTTAAACACAAACTAAAGAAATCTCTTAATCAGTATAGGGCTAATTTCAGTCTTTTTTGAGAAGGACGAAAAACAGCCCACCCATTAGACCTCTATATTCTTGGACCGATCGGCTTTGTGCCATGTCATCGTGGCACGCGTGTGAGGGATGGACATGATCTTGCGTGTTGCTCCATGCCACTGCCCTTTTTGTCGGTCCTATATCTTCGAGCTAGCCGACGCGGTGGCGCACCCCTACCGTGGGAAATGTCTGTCACACTGAAAGAAAAAAAAACACATACACATGTGCTCTTCTTAAGGGCAAACTTTTATTTTCTCGTTCTACATAGATGCTTTTCTAAATGCTAAATGTTATATGTTTTAAATAAATTTTTGTGGTAAAGATATTTTAAGAAACAATATTAATCCATTTTATCAAGTTTTATTGAGGTAATACTCAATTAATCAGCGCTAATTTGCTATTCCATTTTACGTTTGGGGAAAGGGTTTCCAGCCCCTGCGTAAAGATTATATTAATAGCCAAATACAAAAGTAATCTAACATGCATTTGCTTTAGTTGCGAGTGTCCCGTATTGTTGTTGTCAGTGACCCTGCGAGGTTGTTGTCAGTGACCCCTGCGAGATTGTGTATTTAAAATTTGAAGTGGTAACTTTTTATAGGCAAAAAAGCATAATATTTGACATGTATAATATTATAATAATATTAATGAATAATATCTAGCATAGTATCATGGATTGAATATGACATTTTCTTTATTATTGATGTATATGCATTGCAAATAGTATATACCTACTTTTTAATAAATAATCTTATCCATCCGTCCGACAACCTTTGAATTGAGCGAGGCCCGCCTCGATTGTCGCATCCAAGAATGGATGCCATTGAGTTAGATCATCACGCACGGACATGGTGAAACCCGGTCGATCACCTCGTGTGAACATCTCCTAAAATACAGGAGTTTATATATATTTGAACGATATCTCTTGAGATGGATCATGAAGGTATTATCCATATCTTGATATGGATACATTACTAAAAAGGGTTTTTTCATGTGGTCAAAAAGTGTTTCCGTGGGCGGCTCGGCTTCCTGCCTGCAACCGAAGGCCAGTAAAAATCGTCAATCTTCACAGGCGGGTCTTCACCCTTTGGAAAATCAATTTTCACAAGCAGCTAGCTTAAGCCGATCGCCAGTGAAAAGCAATTTTCACAAATGGCTGGGTTAAGCCAATCGCCAGCAAGGATATTTTCCAGAAAAACAAGAAACAAATCACACGCCCAAATCCCTTTTTGCCTACAATTTTCAAAACACGAACATACAAGCATCAATCCATATCCAAAGAGATCAGCATGAACACATAAACAGCCACAGAGCATCAACATCAGTTGAACATGAACAGTAGCACAACACATCACAGAACAAAAGTGCAAAAACATCACCAGGTGTCTCGTCGTCATCACAGGATGCTCGCATCAGCCGCAGAGGTTGGATCCACCTCCCACCATCATCACCGAGCACCGCGTTCACCGAATTCACCGCTACCCTATCGTTGATCCATCGGTGTCGTCAAGGGCCACACCCGCCGGATCCACCACTCCCAGGCCCGTCGTCGCCGGATCATGGAACGTGGACACATCATCGTCGATCCATGTCTCAGGGACCCGTGGCCATCGGATCTGCGCCCTAGGAATCTGAGGCCGCCGGATTCATCGTCGAGATGAAGCTGTCGCCCGAATCTGGTCGTTACCCTTACCGCCGATGTTGGATGTGGACGCAGTCGTTGTCCATCCCTAACCATACCTTTTCTAGAGCCTTTCATTCTCGCCAGAGCCATCTTACACGAAGCGTTCTTGTGAACTTTCTCAGGTCTAGCACGCCTAGGCCACCATTGTCCATTGGCTGGTGTTGGCTTAGATCTCACTCAGTATGCATGTATGGCCTCAGCGCCACTGGCAGGCGATCGGGGCAGCGAACGGACTTGGCATAGCTAACTGTTTTCGAACCGCGGGCAAGATGTTTAGTCGCTACTTATTTCGTCATTGTACGTTGCCTTGGGCGAAACGACGCTCTTGCGCATCATCCCCAAGTACCCGTCGGCCAACACCGCTCGCTTTACAAGCCCTTGCCGATGGGCCACGACACCATAGGTCGATATGGCTGTTGCTTCTAGCGCATGTGTGCCATTTGTTGCGTCAGCGGGTGCACACCGGTCTGCCCAAGACCACCCTTCGAAGGCGGTAGCACAACATACAACATCCGCGTGCGGTTCCTATCGGGACGATGATGATGAGTCGCCGATCGCTCTCAGCCCGTCTGTTGAGATATATAGTTGACGATTAGGTGTCGACGGTGTACACGGGACACATACGGCAGCTGGCGGTGGGATTGAATCATTTGGAACAAATTTATTGTGACATGGAATCCCATTAATTAAATAGGTTCACTCAGAGATGATCACGACCCAAATATGTTGGTGTTATTGAGTCCAATTGTTGCATGGGGCTGAACTACTTGTTGAGGGGTACCCAGAAATATGGTCATGAATTTTTTTATCTTAGTTGGTCTATTTTCACCATATACACACTTTCTCAGTGTAAACTTAGGTACCTCTTAAATTTTGTCCAAAGCAAAGTAAATCAAGCACGTGGCACCCCTTTTCAATTCGTTCCAGCTCTGTCCCTACTTGTTGTGGCATGGACGACACACTACGCACGAATATGCACGCACAGAAGTGGACGACGACGTAAGGACCATGGAAGCTTTACGTTTTCTTAAAAAAAATACTTACTTACTTATTGCTTTCTATGTATTTTTTAAGCAGGGTAAGATTGAGATTTCATATTTCGTATATGTACTAAAGAAAACTGAAAAACAAAAAGGCCTCAACCAGCCCAACAAGAAAAGAAACGAGCCTTGTGAGCCGGCTCCCTCCCCCTCCTCTGATGGCCCATTCGCACGATTTTCTCGGACCCAATTGGCAATTACTTTACTACAATATTCCCAAAGAAATTCCCCAATCCCCTACTCCCTAGGAAACGAACCCTAGCTAGTACACGGCTATATACACCGATCGATATTTCGATTCACGATGCAGGCAGCGGTGACGGCAGCGGCGCGGGAGCAGCGGAGAAGACGCGGCGCAGGCGTGCAACGGCGTCCTGGCGACGGCGGCACCTCCTTCGCCCTTCGTGTCTTCGTTCCCCACCTGGGCGCCACGTCGGCGCCACCCCACGTGCTGTTCAACGCTGCACAATGTCAGCACATTAGAATGGGGCCTGTGCGTTGGACTAAGGGTGTGTTCGCAAGTGATTTTTATGGCTGCTGATTAGCCACACGTAAAAAATGAAAAACATGATTAGCATATGATTAATTAAGTATTAATATATAAAAAATTAATAAATAAATTTATTAGATTTTTAAGCAACTTTTATATAAAATTTTTCGCACGAAACGTATCATTTAACAGTTTGAAAAGCATGCTAACGAAAAACAAAAAGAATAGTGTATTGAGTATACACTCACGGTCGCGTCCTAAGGCAGATTGGCAGAGTACATCTCTTGCATATTGGCCTCTGCATCGTATGGTAGGGACTAGGGAGTGGGTGGTTAGCTGGATGGAGGGTGGTTCGTATGAGGGGATACTGCAAGGTGATTGTTTGGTTGTCTGGATGTGCACTAGAGACTCTAGTGCAAAATATGTTCTCTAGCTTGGCTCGAGAGGAACGCAGAAAAAGAGCTTCGCTCCTTAGCTAGGTCCGGCTCATGCAGACGCAAGGACAAGCTGGTGTAGTGTTGATGAAGTTAAGTTTATTAAATTATTGTCATGTCACTCATGCGCTAAAACTTGTGCTCGACCGCTAGTTGTGTCTTTTCAACAATGCGATACTATATTTATGGCACTGAATATATTTCGAACACCAAATTTTGGGTAGCAAACCGAATTAATATGGACACACTTTATTAGTATTATCATAATTTTGATAAGGTCCATTTGGGGCTATTTTGGTTTCAAACAAAAATATGCATTAGCATTTGAATAGTACTTTGTTAGTGTTTGTTTTCTACCAAATGTGCTAGGAACACACATAAGTTGCCAAAATTTTGACACTATCAAACCAAACATTTTGGCATTGTCAACATTTTGACATCATACCAAATCAAACAAACCCTTGACAACAAACCTTTTTATTTTTCTTATGGCATTGGCATGGCATGCCTTCCCTTTTTAGGTTGTGTTAGAGCACACAGATTATTGGTATTTATTATGAGCACGGAATAATTTGCAAGTATACAGATACCGTTATATCTTTTACCCAAAAGGATTCCAGGTTATCGTATCCATAGAGAACGTGTGTGTACAATCTAAGAATAAGATTCTTCCTAGGACAACAACTAAATGGTAGATTTAGGATAGAGAGGATACCTATGGGTTAATTATCTTAATTTAAGTTAAGGTAAAACTCTATCAAATTCTTCAGGTACTGGCTTACCCCCTAGTTTGCCAAGGAGACTTCAACCTATAGCTCTATGATGTACCCGAATGTGGAGGATTACAAAGGACGGACAGAGTTATCACCACCTACCGCCTACCTCTACAACCCATGAAGCACACAACAAACAAAGGTAATCTCTAGCCTAGATATCACGTCTATGCTATTGATTACTACCCTAATCTCAACACCACGGTTATAGAAGATTAAGGTACTCTACCTTACCAGAGCGATGAACCCACAATGATGAGAATATATCTTACTTAAATAAAAAAATAAATACCAAAGAAGATCATGAATACTTACTTATATAAAAGAAACATCCATCTGGAACTCCCCTGGATGAATGCCAACATCTTCGGCACTTCTACCAAACTTCCCTGGAGAGAACTCTTGACACTTGTGGTACTCCTTTCGGAGATTTCCCTCACTCTCTTCCTACTCTACTAGAGCAATGCCTAAATATGAAAGTGAGTTGTACTCCACTTTGTTATGCTATGTTTGAGAGTGAAATGAACTCCTCCTTTTATAGGGCAGCTATGATGGTTGTGAGAGGCGGTTTCATCCACAACCGACATTGAAACCAATGGGGAAGTGCCATGTGAAGGGCCAGGTTGACGCCGACCACTAGGTCCCACCTCTCATTGCTCCTTCGCTTGGGTGGCTGCCCGCGGGCTCTCTGCATGTACTTTGGATTGGCTTAATTTTAGTCGGTTTTGATTGACATGTGGGCCCAATCCATGTAGTCGTGTCCGATTGGCCGGAGGTTTATTTCATAGCATGGCAGATGGTTTTCGTCCATAATTCACATGCATACAAATATTCACCAAGACTTATGGAAATGGTTAGAAATGACCACTACCTCTAAGTGTGGCGTTTCATTTTGTATTCTTTCATTTGCTTTTATGCAGGAATTGACGGCCGGATTTGGTACTTAAGGACCGTCAACACAGATATTGCGTACATAGTTTGACCCTTTGCTATATGGAAGAAGTCCATTTTGACTTCCTCAAATATAGGTATAATCTTATTTGTATCCCTTAACCGTAAAACTAGGTATAACGACTCTCCTAGCTGTTAAAATCGTTACAAAATAACTCCTAAGGCAATATTGAGTGTGGTATTGGTTGACATGGCACATAACCACGGTGAAAAACGCTGAGTCGGCAACAAAGTTGGGAATATTCTATGGAGCCCACATGTCATCCTCACTCTCTCTCCATTTTCCCCTTCCTCTTTCTCTAATATCTCTTTCCTCCCTCATCCCCTTAGGGAGTGGCAAAGTGACAGCGATCGGGTGGGGAACGAGAGCCTTCCACAGTCGAGGCTAGAGCAGTGGTGGCAAGGCACGCACTAGAGCCAGATGATGTCACTGCCGGTGTCGAGCTCCATGAGCACAGTGGTGGCAGGTATGCCGACCCCAACCTAGCGAAGTACTCCCCACTCTCCTGTGGCATGCCGGACATCATGGGAGCTATGAAGCCACCGAGCCTCGAAAGGCGTTTGGCATTGTTGCCTCCGCTGGCGTGCACAATGTCTGAGCAAGGAGGTGCACGAGCAGATCGGAGGTGGTGATGTTGAGCGCAACATCCAAATTGGACGAGGTGGAAATGGAGTGTGGAAGTGTTAGTGTCATGCATGGCGAGTCTAAACTGCTGCTCCTAAGAAGTAGTGATAGTGATAGGGTCGGGAGAGAGCGAGGTGGCAAAAAGAGACTGCGTGCGCATAGGCTCCAATTGCTACTTGTCCCCCGGCAACTTGGCAGCCCGAAGAAGGAGAAGGCTGTGGGTCAAATTGACACGCCTTTTCTACCCCAACCAAGCCATCGCTGCCCCTACCAATGCCATAGGAGGAGAAGGCGGCGCATCAAACTGCTTTGTGGAGGCCGGTTGCTTGGGCGACATCACTGAGGAAGGGCGACGTTAGTTGTGGTTATCCATGGCCGTAGCCAGCACCAAGGAGCAACGGAAACAATGGGATAGTGGGGAAGGATACCGCAACAACGGTCTCCCCATGGCTATGACCAATAGGCACCAGTGATATTTACTGGTGGGCTGCCACACCAGTAAATATTACCCTCAATACTACCTTGGGAGACTTTTTACTGGTTTTAACAGTTAGAAGAGTCGATATACCCACTTTTGGGGTTAAAAGATATGAATAAGATCTGACCATTATTAGGGATTAAATGTGGACTTCTTCATATGCAATACGAACGCTTAAGTCATTGTATGTCCAAACTTCCCTATCTAGGCCCGGCGAACAAAAACATCCTCCCAAGCCTTAATTTTTTGGCCTAGTCATGCTGCACTTTAGGCTCGGGCCAGGCCGTTCTGGCTCAGCCCACCAGAAAGTAACGGTGAAGATTATGCTACTTACCAAGAATAAGTCTACTTTGCCTCTCTAAACTATTGCTCTCAGTCTAATCATACCCCTTAATGGCAAAACCAGGTATAATACATTCTCTAACTTTGAAAACCGTATACATCGACTTTTGGTAGTTTGAAAAGTGGTTTATGCTTATGTGTAGACATAGGACCACAAATGAATGACAAAAAGAAATACCGTAGGACCCACATGTCTTCTTCTCTCTTTTTCTTTTCCCCAACACAGCCGGACAGGGCGAGGTGGCCGGTGAGCCCCTCCGCGGAGGTAAGCCTCCAGGTTGTGACAGCATGCCGGCCAGGCGTCGGGGCATAGGCATGGAGAGTCGCGGTTGTACAGCCTCAGCTTTGCTCCCACGAGGCCGGCACCGAGGTTCTCGGGCCACTCGGGCATGTCCTCGCGCCGTGCAGGACACAATGGTGATGTCCCGGCGGCCCATGCGCAGACGATGACGTAACCGACGAAGCTGGAGTGCCGCGTGAGCCGCCTGGACGTCCGATGCTTGCCATACTAAGATGCTGCATGCCGCCGCCGATGGCATGGAGTAGAAGAACACCGTATAAGCCGCCTGCACGAAGTCGTCATAGCGAAGGACCTCGCGGCGGAGGTTCTGGTCGAGGAGTCGAGCGGGTCGAGCAGCCCATCCCAGCCGTCCTCGCCGTGATACCTCTACGACTCTCCGGCGAGGGCGTGGCGAGAGCGTGAGGAGGCGCTGCAGGTGCGCGAGGCGGTCAAGGTCGGTGTGGTGCGCCCGGTGGTGGAGATGGTGTTCGATCGGTGCCTTGAGAGTTGACTGCCGGGTATGGCGTGGCGTGGCGGTGACTGCGGCGGCGGACATAGCCAGGAACACATAGGCAGTACACTGTCAGTATCAAAGATAACAGTAGAAGCTCGCGAGTGGCGAGTGCGCATGCGCGGGTGTCCGGCTTATAGGCGGCGTGGGCCGGCGAGAGACGAGGGCCCGACGAGCTACGAGCTGAGCTCGAGGAAGAGAGAGAAATGGGCAGCACATAGCAGTGCCGCTTGCCACTAGGTTCAGAACTAATTAAGCTATTGAAACGTTGCAGTCAACATGATCTGTTGGCGGCCAGCCACCATCTGCATGCCCAAAGAAACTAGGCGGTTAATCAGTAAAGTAACTAAATTAGCTCTTGGTCGGCGGCGGTTACACAAAAATAACGAGCGCGGTCAGCGCCGGCAGCAGCAGTGCAGCCGGCGTAGCGGGGAGAGAAAGAGAGGGGATGACATAGATGTCTCACTATAACCTTTTATTTTTTTATTAAGGAATCTGTTGTTTTAACATTTAAACCGTTTTTCAAACTATAAAAAAGTCAATTTACATCGGTTTTAAAGATGAAAAAGGTATATCTGATTAATGAAGATGATTCGATCAAATAAAGAAATACTTAAGAGATATATGAAAGGGAGAGCACGCATGCAAGAACCATACGCCTTCGACGTGCGTCCAAACCGAATTTTACCAATCTCTCGTGAGTCGTGAGAACCAGGGTGGCAGGGCACGATCTAACAGTCAGGAACGTGCACACCAGCTTGCCAGGGTGACAGGGTCGCAGGCTCGTTTGCTCATTGGTGAGAGAATTCCTGTAGTTTTTCAAATAACGGACAACTTTAATTATACTCTAAATATTCATGTTTTACAACGTGATAGACTCATATGATTAAGGATTGTCTGGGTGGATGGCTTGAGTATAAAGCATGGGCTAGACCCATATAATTAGGAATTGGAGATGGATTGAGAAGAAAGTAAATTCTACGGTGGTTAGGTACACGCGCATGGAAGAAGTACGAAGTTTAATCTTAAATGGTTAGGCTCACATTTCAAAAACATGGCCTCCTTTAACATTTGTAAATCTTTAACTTGTTGAATAGTACTCGCATTAGCTCTATTATTATAAAAATTGAAGATATTTTTGTCAGCATTTTTGGGTGGTCTCTGTTCGTCTTGGCCTGTCGCCTGTCGAGCCCTTGTTGATCCCTTCACGCGTGCGCGTTCTGCGTTCCCACCCGTGTATGATGTGTTTCCTTCCTCCACATGACACTCCGTTCCTCCGTTGATGGATCTTTCCACGTTCACGCTTCTTCTGGTTTGCATGATGCAAGTGAAACGGACTCTGCTTGATTTCGGTCCGACTATAGACTCTGCAGCTATGCTCCTTTTCCGTGGTATGGCATTCCCAGATTGTTTCATTCCTTCTGCTAATTGCTGAGATCCTGAGATTACTTTTTTCACTTTCTCAATGTAGGGCAAGCCACACAATGGGTTCTAGCTCTGTCCAGGGATATTACATATTTCTCTAAGCAATCGATTCGCATTATATAATTATTGTTTAGCTATTTTTCTTATTTGTAAGGCGATTATATAGTGAGGTGTAGTGTACACTACTGGAGAATTGATTTTTCCGTGCGGACCGAAAAACATCTTCCTATGCGGAAGGCCTGCCCGCACGAGCGAAAGGGTCTGAGAAAATCAAATTTTTTCGTGCGAGCGACTTAAGAGGCCCGCACAGGAAATCGATTATCTCATGCGGGCCACTTAAGCCGTCCGCACCGGAATATTGATTATCCCATGCGGGCCACTTAAGTCGTCCGCACGGAAAGATACATCCATCTTATATTACATATTGAATTATTAAAATAAATCGATAACTAATATCACATCACAAATTGCAAAAAAAAAATTTCACATCATCATCATAATTTTATCATATTCATATGTATAATTTTATAACAAATTTTACAACAAATTTTACAATGCAATGCGGTCGGAGGATGCGACCGCGGTCGAGCGCGGCGGAGGAGGAGGCGGTCGCGGTCGTGGTCGCGGTCGGAGGAGGAGGAGAGCGGTCGGGGCGGCGGGAGGAGGAGGAGGAAGAGGCGGTCGCGGTCGGAGCGGTAGCGGCGGCGGAGGAGGAGGAGGCGGTCGTGGTCGGAGGCGGCGGCGGCGGAGGAGGAGGAGGAAGAGGAAGAGGAGGAGGCGGTCACGGTCATGGTCGGAGGAGGAGACCGCGGTCGGAGGAGGGCGAGAGGAGAAGAAGGCGGCGCGTCGGTGGAGGTGGAGGCCGAGGAGGAGGAGGCGGCGGCCATGGTCGGTGGAGGAGGGGCGAGGAGGCGGAGGAGGCGGAGGAGGAGGAGGAGGCGGCGCTAGAAAATTTCGTCGGGAGTTAAAAAATTTCGGAGCCCGCGCACACCTATATAGGTGGTGGTGATCATCACGTGCAGGCAGCTTAAACGCCCGCACGGAAAGATTATCTTTCCGTATCTTTCCGTGTGGGCGACTTAATGGCCCGCACAGAAAGATTATCATTCCGTGCGGGCCGCTTAAGCCGCCCGTCCGCCCGCGATAATCTATAAACCTTATGGACTACAAAAATCATAATAATATCTAAATTTGGTCGAGAAATTTCTATAAATCGACATGATGACTTATTTTTGTTTCATAACACTATCATAAAAAATCAATCAGTTTTGATCAAGTGAGACTATATGTTGTTCATAAATGGTTACACCTATGTTGCATCTAAATATTTCAAAGTTTATATACCTTATAAAAAGCTATGATTAACATGGCAACTCATATATAATTAACATATCCTTTTGAAGCTTGAATTTATATTGCAATCCTAGACTATGTGCTTCTCTAGATATATTGTTTCTCTTTTGTCCCTCTCTATTTTTGCTTTTCATCTGATGTTGTTGTTTTTTTTGGAAAAATTTATTTTTTATTTTTTAATACTTTTTCTTGACTTAGGAGACACGAGAGGTAACCATATAAAATTTGAGCCTAAACAAGTGAAAGACATGGCCGGTGAAAAATTCAGAAGACATGCTCAGAATCGGAAAAAAAGCTTCCGGACTCAAAAAAGGCAACCTTCGGAGGTGTTTTTGGGCAAAATAAAATCGCCGAACATGGCAAAACTGCGGACGAACGCATCCGAAATTTGTTTCTCATTGATTTTCATATATGGAACGTATCGATCAGAGTCCGTATGCAAAAGTTATGGTCGTTTTAAAAACCGACTCCGAGTTAAAGGACGAAACGGGAACAATACGCACAAAAACTTATTACATGCGTACAAAACTGCATTATATATGTAGTAGGAGCACAAACTAAATGAACTCTAAGTTTTAAGTTATATACCTTATAAAAGTTATGAACTTGTATGTATATCAAATTTATACATAACCTTAACATTAACTCAATATCACAACATATATGGACATCATCTCGTGCGGTCAATATCACAACATATATGGGCATCATCTCGTACAGCCCACTTAAGTGACTGTACGGAAAAATAAATTATCCCGTGTGGCCTACTTAATCGGCCGCAAGGGAAAATGGATTATTCCGTGCGGTCACTTAAGTGGGCATTATCCCGTGCGGCCACTTAAGCGACCGCACGGGATAATCCATTTTTCCATACGGTCGATTAAGTGAGCTGTACGGGATAATGTATCTTTGGTTTTTCCAGACGCGACCATTTATGACCCGTTTGGAACCTATCGGGGGTCTCGTCCAGAAAAACCGTTTCTTCAGTAGTGGTAGCCTGATTAGATTTATAGATAAGAATAGCTACGCCAAAATTAAGGGCATAGAATTCGTTATTAGTCATATGAGGTTCTGCAAGTTTGAATGCGTAAAGTTAAAGCGGAAAAGCAATAGATTACTTGGGGTTTAGAACCGCATGAAAAAAATGAGAGTTTTTCTGGGCCTTTATTTAAAGGTGATCCACCCTGCATATAAATATTTGTTTTGACCATCTGCAAAAATAATTTACGGAGTAGCGAAAGTGCAAGAGCAATCTCAGAGCATCCCCAACAAATTCTCAAAAAACAATTCTCAAAAAAGCTCATTTAAAGAATTTCTAAAAAGTTTAGAGAATGAAATCAAAAATTGATACGGCAGATTCTCAAAATTGATTCTCTATTTTCCCTTTTTCAATCATAGAACTCATATTTGCATCGTATTCTATATCCATAGCATTTGAAAAATGAATAGATTTGGAGATTTCACTATGCAGTAGTAGCGACATCGATTTTTTACATACACGGGTGACTAAACCGAGTAGCCAAGCGATGCGAGCGGTGGCATGCGCCAAGATGTAGCGGCAAGCTTTTTCGGCGAGATGTAGGATGGCGGCGGGCGGCGCGAGCACCGGATGACGCAAATATGTTTTTTTTCGTGTAGGCCTCGCGGTAAAATAATTCTTACGGTGACATGAGCTATTTTAGAGAACCAAAACTCTATTATCGTTTTGAGCATGAGATTTTGATTTTAGAGAACCTAGATTCATATTGAGTCTCTGTTGAAGCTAGTTTTTAAAGAAAATTCTCTAAAACAGAATTAGATTCATTTAGAAATACTCTTGGAGATGCTCTCATTTCCCCTTCCTTATTCCTTTCCCTTAGTCATTGTTTGCCTGCATTGACCGTTGAAAAAAAATAAATTTCTATTTTGCATGCATCCGTTGGAACAGATAAATAGAGGAGATATTTTTCTATCATGACTTATGAACGTGTAATTATGATATATGTGACAACTAAGTATATTTATCTTTCCTGCAATATACATATAAAAATTATATGTGTGTATTTAGACTTTTAAGAAATTATAACTTTTAAGATGTGTTCGAGAAAAAACACTAAGGCTATACTTTTGAAGACAAGAGAAGTATTTTTTTCACCAAAGACCATTAGAATTAATGTTACATGGGCATGCAAATCAATTTTATTTATTTATTTATTTTATGTTGCCCTGTGGTCGCTGCCAATGTGCCAGCCCCATGCCCGTCTGTTCCGAAATTCCCATAGCAACGGAACCCGATCTCTCTCCCCGCAAAATCCGAGAGCCCAACCCTCACCACCACCTTCCCTCCTTCCCTCCCACTACTACACCCCCACGATCCCCACCGCCATCTCCACCACCGCCACCGCCACCGCCACCGCCACTGCCGCCGCCGCCGTCACCGTCACCTCCGCCTCCTTCCCCAAGCCGCGCAGCGCAGCGCCGCTCCTCCGCCGCGCCGGCCGTGCCCCCGCGATCGCTCCTCCACCGGCAGGTGCGTGACGCTCCGTTCCCCCGGGTTCCGTACGTGAACCCTGTCCGCCATTCCGCCTGATCGCCTCGTGGAACGGGATGAACTCTAGAGCGTGGTGGGAGGAGGGATGGGTCTTCTATTCTCTCGCCCTCATCTTTTTTTCTGTGCCGATTTCTCTTCGTTTCGGAGGCTTTCTTGCCGTTTGAACCCTAGATTAGTCTTGAGTTTAGCGTTTAGCATTACCAGATTTTATTTTGTTACTTTTTTTATGTTAGGGAGAGAATCATGTGCTACTTTCTACGGAATCGGTTAGTGATCCGTTTCTAGTTCCTGCTTCCTGTTTTGCTGTTCGCCGAATAGCCACAGATTCTTTGTTCTTGTAGTAGTACTACTAGTTCTGGATGAGGGAGCAATAATTCGAAGCGTGAATACCCCATAGCGCAATCGCCTCGTCGGTATCGAGCTTTTTTTTCCCCTGCTGGACAGACCGTGCAAAAGCCTGCGCCTTTCTTTCAACAAAATGCTTTTTTCCCGTGTTGGCCTTCTTCTTTTCATCGTCTAGTATCTATATGCGTAGAGTTTGGCCGTGTCCTTTTCCTGTGCCTCACATAATGTGTGCATTTGAGGTGCCAATAAAACGGAAGTCGCCCATGAAAATGAAACTCACCGTTTTGAAGGAAGTGGATGAGACGACCTATCTTTTTCGTGTTCTGTTTGAACCGACTTCTCATCAAGTGGTTTGGAACCTCGATTGGAGACTTTATTTTTTGTCGTACAACTAAAAGTTGCGGTAGTTGCTGCATGTTTTTACCTTTTGTTTTCATTATTTGGCTGGTTATCACTCTGTTTTGCCTGTGCACCCCCTTTTTTCTTTTGTTCCAACCTTAATTGGAAGATTCCAATCGAATAGTTGAACTCATTTGGATCGACAATCCGCTCTATAGGTTGTTTTCCATCTTCTTTTTTCCTTATCAAACTAGTTGTTCTCTGTTCTGTGAACAGAATCTTGTGAGCACTAAGCCTCTAAGTACATACACACGATTTTTACTGAGAGATACATGTATAGGATCCCTATTAGGTTGGTAGACACGATTGAACTAGTTTAGTGGTTCCCTATTAGGTTATCTTTTTGTTCTTGTAATGGTTATGGATGAACCTTACTGCTACAGTTTGTCATGCAGAGTTGATTCTATCACCTATAGCATCTGCATTAGGAATGTTGAACACATGTGATTATTCACATCATATTCTCCTCTGTAGGGACGGGCTTAGGAAAATCCATTAATAGAAATAACCCGGGGTTGTTGTGTTTCTTCGAGACATGGAATCTAAACATTTTGAAGTGGTTTACTGAATGGATATTGTGTTCTTGTGTAGGACAGATATTGGATTCTTCTTTTTTGGAAATTAAATAGACTGTCAGAGATGGTGATGTCTATAGACAATGTGAGGGGCTTCGCACTGGCCACATCATCTAGTGCATTTATTGGTTCAAGCTTTGTGATTAAGAAGATTGGGTTGAAGAAAGCTGGGGATGCTGGGGTAAGAGCAGGTTGTGCCTCCTCTTGTTGCTGGTTAAATAATTCATTTTCTATATTGCATAGGTGTTTTTTTAAGAATTCTCAAATTCCTTGTTCTGCAATTATGTTTCAAGTGGTATCTACATAGGTTCTTACATTATAATCCATTATTGATCCTTATGGTTTGCAGGTTCTGGAGGATACTCATACTTATATGAACCTTTATGGTGGATAGGGATGACAGCTAGTAAGTATGGATTACATTGTGCTCTTTTCTGTTGATAATGCGTGGCAAAGAAGGCATTCTCAGTCTAATCCAGTTTCCTTTTATTATATGATACAAATTTATGAAAATAAATTATTGGAACTACTAAGGTAGCTTCTACATAAGCTCACACTATAGATTTTCTCTCTTTTACAGTGATTCTTGGTGAGGTGGCCAACTTCGCAGCATATGCATTTGCTCCTGCGATACTTGTCACTCCTCTAGGAGCTCTGAGCATCATATTCAGGTTTTACACATATCTTTGATTCTAGGAAATAATTTTGATTAATCAATAGTATAATGTTTCCTTAACACTCTTTTATTCATTCAGTGCAGTGCTAGCACACTTTATTTTGAAGGAGAGGTTGCATATGTTTGGTGTTGTTGGTTGCATATTATGCGTTGTTGGTTCAGTTGGTATAGTTCTACATGCTCCAAAGGAGAAAAAGATTGATTCTGTTAACGAAATATGGCATCTTGCAACTCAACCAGGTAGCTCTTATCTCAAAGGTCTTTAACAGTTGTTCTAGTTGTCATTTCAGTAGATATAGCTGTGTTGTTTACCTTCGGAGAAAGTTTTAATTTTGTATTTGTGTTTTTAATATAATAATCCGTTTTATTCTCAATTTTGCCATCAGTGCTGACCTGCTGATCTGAAATGTAACTTGGCAAAAGAGAGAAGCAGTATTATTTGCAATTTTCTAAGAGTTTCTAAGAGTCTATTTGCATCCTTAATCATGTGGCTTCTCATTTTTCTTTTGGGATGATACATCTAAGAAAATGGTGCTTGAAGAATCAGTTTCTTGAGAATTTTCACGTGCATGACTGTTTTATGGAGATCTTCCATTATGCTGAGTTTTTTTCCATCATTCTACCAGAATTAATATATGTATGTGCTGTTTGTGGTTATATTTTATAGGTAATTATAGGGATACCACTTGCCTTCTCAAAATTCATTTTGATGCATAAGTGTAACATTATGCTTGCAGGTTTCATAGTCTATTCTTGCATGGCAGTTGTTGTTGCACTTATTTTGATTTTCTGGGTCGTTCATCGGACGGAACAACGGAAAATGCTCGCATACATTGCAATCTGTTCTCTGATGGGATCTCTTACGGTAGGCTCCCTGTGCATCATAACTGAACTGTTTGAATCAAGTTGATCCATTACGTTCTGATAAAGTAATATACTTGAGACAGGTTATCAGTGTAAAAGCAGTGGCTATTGCCTTGAAGCTTTCATTTAATGGAGTGAACCAATTTATCTACGTCCCAACCTGGTTCTTTATTGTTGTGGTGGTTATATGCTGTTTAGTGCAGCTGAATTACTTAAACAAGGTAACCGGTCACATCTTATGGAAACATCCAGCAGTTTTTTACTTGATGGGATATTATTATTGTTACTATCAATTTATTTTGGTTGTGGCTCAACATGGGTTTCATCTCTAGCCTACTCCAATGTGCTTGGGTCTTCCGTTCAGAAAAAGAAACGCTTGAGAGTTGAGGCTGTTATTATTAGATAGCTCACATGAATGGTCTATTCCAATAACGTACATCTTGTCTTGCCGTAAAATATTATTTACTTCACACTGAATCTTTTTGCGTTAACGTATTTCGGTGTAGAGTCTTTGCACCTGGATTTCTTTAATTGTACATTTGCTAATCACTGGCTATGATTTACATCTTTTTTTCTGGCATTGTGAGCCAAACAGATTGCCATCAATATCGTCTTTTTCTCTCAATCTTTTTTATGTGAACATTTTTCTTTGTTATTGTAGGCCCTTGATTCATTCAATACAGCTGTTGTCTCGCCTGTCTATTATGTGATGTTCACCATTCTTACTATTATTGCCAACATGATTATGTACAAGGTGATTTTCACATCGTTTATATCTTTCATTGGTTCAGTTCATGTGATTTTTCTACATTAAACCACTTTCCTATTTGATGAGACCCAAACTTGAAAGTTCAATATGTGTTTCTTGAGGATTTATTCATGGGAACCTATATATGGCATCATCTTAATATTTGCTTTGTGTAAAACTAAAATTTAACATCCGTTGTAAGCTGGTGTATTTCATGTCTATTATGGCATTGTTGGCCAAGAATTTTTTTTGATGCCAGTATGCATGACAATTCAGTATTCATAAAAGGGACCTCTGTGTCAAGATTCTTATTATAACTGAACTTGTAGCATTTTTTTTAAGTTTGACTCAAAAAACTTATATTTGAATTATGTATGATATTCCATTATTCATCTTCCACCATTCGATACTAAACATTTCCAAAGGAGCTAAGTCATTGTTAACATGACTTTTTGGAGATTGACAAACATTTGATGGTCCCTAAATTTTTATTCCAGGACTGGGCCTCTCAGAATGCAACGCAGATAGCAACCGAGCTTTGTGGGTTTGTGACAATTGTTGCAGGAACTTTTCTTCTGCACAAGACAAGAGATATGGGGAACGAACAATCTGAATCATCTTCTCTGAGAGGAGAATGTGAACTCCAGAATCATTAGCTAGCTAGTTACATATGTTGAGCATCTAACATATACAGTAAATTTTAGGATCACAACTCACTATGTGCCGTGGAGCCACTTAAAAATGATACTGATTTAGCTCGTTGGAAATTTAGGATATATATATATATATATATATATATATGCTTTTCACTGGGTTATTTGATACATTAATCAGGGACATTTTGTCAGTTCAAGGAGCACTAAAAGTTCTATTCCTTTGTAAATACAGTTCACGAGTGTAAGTGCGCGCTGTGAAATGTCAAAGCAATGGCTCATCAACTCCTATGTGTTGTTGCACATATAGCGTGCGAACTTTCAAAATTAAGGAAGCAATTCTGTTACAGATATCTTGCTTTTGAGGCTATATGCAAAGCATGCGATCTCTTTCTAATGTGGGGGCGTAAAAAGTCCGACACCCATGACCACCACATGTCCATATTTCCTTAACTGTGACTGTATAAGATCGTTTGCTGAAACGCAAGGTTGTTTCTTTAAATGTATAAACCAGCCACCTTGAAAAGATCAGCATTACCAATGGAATCATATATTCAGTAGGTTTGTTGCCAAGAATTCGACATTGCTAATATTTTGGTGAGACTAAACAACAAAGCAAAAGCCTAAACAACCATATTAGGCATAATACTTCTTACTTTGAAATAGATGGCGGGCCTTTGCTTATTGCATTACGAATTTTATATAGAAAGTTTTTCATAAAACATACTTTTTACCAATTTGAAAAACATGTGCATGTTAATAACTAGTTCTTCCTTTGTCCTAAAATATAGCAACCTATGATTGAATGAGACATGTTGATTCTTAAGTTGCTATATTTTAGGACGAAGATAATAGCTAAAAAGAACTAACCCTAATAAATTGATAACAATTTGACAATACACTCAAATTAGCAATTATCTAGACAATTTTTGCATTTCCTTTTCTTCTTGATGATATGCAAATAACATGTGCATTGGAGGTGCCATAATGTGCTTAAAAATAGGTCATAAGAAAAAAAAACCATTGACCTGATCAGTGGTTGTCACACCCTGAAGTTTTGCCCTTTAAAAATCATTTAATTAATTCCACAAAAGAATTTGAAATTTTGAATTAGCCTAGAGCAAATAATTAATTTTAAAATACAATTAATAAGTGGAAATGACATGGTAGGATTTTTTTTCAAATTCGACATGTCAAAATACATTAACTGAATTTTTAGTGGAATTTTCGAGCACCGAAATAATTTTTAACCAATTAAATCAAAACTTGGAATATAATTAAGTCCTTGAAAATTCATTTTGCCTTTTTCTTTATTTTTTCATACCTTTCCCGCTCTTTTCAGCTGGGCCGACGGCCCACCCCGCTGGCCCAATCCGCCGACGCGTGCCCCTTTCCCTCTCCCGCTGTGGGCCATGGCCCACAAGCCATGCCACGCGCGCCGAAGTCCAACGCCCTCCTCTCGCGCTCGGGCCGGCGACGAGTGGGGCCCACCTGTCGAGCCCTTCTCTCCCGAGCCGAGCCCGCACCGTCGCGCCATTCTCGGTCCGCCGCGCCGCACCTGATCCCACGCCTGAGCCCGTGCCCACGCGCCACACCGCATCCACCCGCGTTGCGCCGCCGTATCCGCACTCGCGCTCAGCCAAACCCTAACCAAATCCACGCCGCTGCTCTCTCTCTCCGAGTCCGAGAAGAATGGTGAGGAATCCATGTCGATTTCATGCAAAATCCGGACTCCAAAGCCCCCTATAAAACACCCTGCAACCCCCGCGTGTTTTCCCCTCTATCACCGCTCGAAATCGTGCCCTATTCGCTGAGTTCGCAATCCCGCCGCCGTGCGCCATCGCCTTCATCTTCGTCGTCAGTGAGCTGTCCCTCTCTCCCTCTCTCTGTTCCGTGCTTTAGCTGTCGCTTCCCACATGCGCCGTGCGTCACCCGAGCCCTAGCGCTGCTCGCCGTAATCCGCACCGCCATTCCGTCGCCGCTGCTTGCATCGCCGGCACATCGGCCGACCATCGCGCGGCCATGGCCGACCATGTCGAGCTCGGCTGCCGCCCGCTAACCCTAGCCGCAACCCTAACTGTCCGATCTACCGAGCGGTAGATCGGGGCCGTCCAATCCCGCATGCCCGCACAGCCGCTACGCTGGCGCCACGTGGCACCACGTCAGCGCCATGTGGTGCCACGTCAGCACCACGTGTGCCCACGTGGTACATTGCACCGCCGCACTCCCGTGGACTCGGTTCACCGTGGACTAGTGTCCGACATGTCCTGACGTTAGCCCTTGCGCCATGCTGACTTCAGCCCTCGCTTGCGTCATGCCGACGTGAGCCGCTTGCGTCATGCTGACATCAACCCTACCCGATTGCGTCAGCCCGAGACTTAATTACACAATAAATTATTAAGGACTTTTCTGTTTTAGTAATAAATACAGATAATCTTCTAAAATTCATATGTTTTTAATCCGAGCTCTATTTTAGTCCATTCAAATTTCATTAAATCTGGAAAAATACCAAGAATCCAATAAAAATAGTTTTGTGTGCTATTTCAGTAGACTTTTAGCATGTTTTGTTGAGTGCATTGTTTGTTGTGTAGATTCCGTTAGTTTCAGCGATCCCATTTATTTTGAAGTAGTTGCAGAAGTTCCCTAATCTTTAGAGCAAGGCAAGTCATACTTTACATGGATCATATTATGCCTATTGTTCTAAATGTCTTATTTCTGTCAAATATTACATATATTTTAGAATGTCATTTTATGGGATTACTTTACCTATTATACTTAGGCATATGACTTGTTCACCTTATACCATTGATAACTTGGGTTTAACATGACTAGATATTGGTTTAGGATATGCTTAGGCTGGCTTGGATCAATTAGCTCATTAAAGAGAATCGCATTACTTAACTACTATAGTGGAGATTATCATACAGATGTTGTCAAGTATGAGATACTGTGATATTGATAATTAATATTAAACATGACAATGGTGGATTGTGGGTGCAATGGTTTTGGATAGTCGCGCCCATGGGAGTTAAGGACCGGTTCGCGGGAAACCCTAGAAGAATTACCGTGCGTACCACAAGTCATCATGGGTAATGGTTGGATCTGTAGGGTAGCTGTCTCTAGCTGACGTACCCTAGTGAGGGTGGGCATGATGGAGTTGGGTCGGCCTTGGTTGAAAGGGTTGTTCGGCTGCCGGATTCACTACGGCACTCGAGGGGGCTGCGCATCGCCCTGATGGGAGTGGCGGCGAAACCTTAGTGTGGTATGATTGGTTAGAGAGAGTTATGCGAAGGGTCCTGTCACAGTCCCTTTCTGGGGTATCATGGTGGTACACTGGCATGCGAAAACGTGTCGTGGGGCTGTGTCTTGTGGGTACAAATGTACACTCTAATCAGATGATTAGTCTCATTCTAGTAAATAATTTGATTAATGTTACTTGACTAGAATAGATGGATGATTGGGTCTGTTGCAACGTGGGGTTAACGTTGAACAGTGATTATTCTAATATTGGTTAATTGTATACTACTGTTTTATTGCTTTTAATTGTTATTTGTGAAATGTTGTTTTATGCAAACAAAACTTTACCCTTCCTTGTGAATTATCCTACATCATACTTTCTCTTATGGTATGACTTGTTGAGTACAGTGGATAGTACTCAGTCTTGCTCAATTTCCTCCATCAGAGTCAGAGATCGAGGCAGAGGAAGGTTTTGACGAGGATTAGGTTTGCGTCCGTCGTCAAGATTGCTTGTGGTGTGTTGGTGCTTCGTCGCAAGAGTCAAGTTTCAGTCTAGCTAGTCGTTTCTTTTTCTGCTGCATTTTTGTAATCTTTTATATTGTGTCTAAGACGTGGATTCTGTAATATCAATAATGTCATATGTGTACCCTAGCTGGTCCTGGACAGACAAGCCAACTGGAAAGCCCTAAGAGCTCTCTAAAAACCCTTTCATTTGCATAATTTTAAAAAATCTTGGTTGTTTTCTCAAAGGGGATGTTTTTAAAAGTAAAGTCAGTCTAGGGTATTAGAATTTTTGGAAAAATGGGTCTGAGGTTAATTTGAGTTTCATTTGTCAGTCGGTCGGGATTATGGGATAGGTGTACTAAGTTAAGTTTAGGTGGGAATGGTCACAATTTTTCCTCTGCATTAATTTTAAGCATGGCTTTTTTGCTAGACAGTGTCAATAGTGTTTTTATTTGCCTTCATGAAAATGTTTTCTTGCATAAAAAATTCTTTTACTCGTTTGTTTTCTTGAGTCTTTTTCTGTTTTAGTTTAAATCGGTTTTGAGCATGCATTGATCCTCACCCTTTGTTTTCTATAGATGTCTGGTCTCCCGCTACGCACCGTGGTCAAGGTATGGTGGGCTTCATGGCAGAGCTGGCCCACATGACCCTGGCTGTTGGGTACACCGAGGCTCTGGAGTATACTACCCTTGCACCTCTCAGTGGCAAGCTGCCTCAACGTGTCCATTTGGAGGTTCACGGCTTCGTGGGCACCAGTCTTCCCAACATGGTGGTCACCGCTTCAGGAGGCACAGATGAGCATGCATGTCAGGAAGCTGCTTATCTGATGATGGCTAGGATGAGGAAGATGCACGACTACGACCTTTGCAGCTCCGCTTATCATTACCATCCTTGTCATGGCAGTTCCTCTGACGTCAGCATTTTCAAGTCTACGGCATATGAGAACAACTCTATTTTTGGTCGCATGTGCATAGGATCTAGGGTCTGGACCAGATGCACTCTGAGCTGCACAAGGCAGCCAAGGTTTTGAACGACAAGAAGATGCTGAGGATCGTGAGTTTGTAGGATAAGGTGGTTCGTCTCAAGAAGGAGGTCGCCGCTTTAGGATCTGCACTACGCCCCGTAAGACCACCACCACACCCATGCGAATCCAGCTGGCACTCAGGATCCCTCCACTAGCCCCTCCTGCGCCTCCTACGCTAGTCCCAGGTCCAACTCCTTTCGTTGCAGGACATGTCCTCACTTTCACCCCGGCTTCAGTGTACCAGGGCGAAGGTGGCAGAGGCGGGTGGATCACAGCTTCCAGTTCTAGCAACAGCTCCAGCTCCGAGGAACCAAGTGAAGATGTGGAGATGGAAGACTCTCGGAGTCGTTTCGAGGAGGAGGGAGATGCTCAGGAGAGCAACTTCGACTCCACCGACCACAAGATCCATTCAGACCGCTAGAGTCGTTACCCTCAGTTTTATCGTTTTGCTTAGTTTGTCTTCTTGGTAGTTGATGTGTGTGCGGTAGCTGGCAGTCTATATCAAGTGTGGTATGGCTATCCAATTAAGGATGTTGCTTGAGTTTTTCTTGTTTCGATTAAGATCAGAACAATGCAGTTCAAATAATAAAGTTTAGTTCCTAAGTCAGTCTATTTTTCTCCTTTTCTCTCCTTGTTCAGTCGCCCTCTCTAGATGGTGAACACCAGGACCAGCGCAGCCCATGGGAACAGTGAGCAGTTAGGCAACAACAACAATAACAACAATGGTGCTAATGGCAACACTCCACCACCGTCACCACCTGAGAACCCCACTATAGCTCAGGTGTTAGCTTCTCAAACCGAAATGATGGCTGTCATGATGCAGCAAATGCAGCAACAACACCCGCAGATGCAATAGTAGATGTTGCAACAAATGCAGATGCAGCAGCAGCAGCAGTAAAACAATTAGTTTGCTCCTCCACCTCCACCCCAGTCCAAGCTGCCGGAGTTTCTTTGCGTCCGGCCGCCAACCTTCTCCAGTACCACCAACCCTATGGAGGCCAATGGCTGGCTTCATGCTATTGAGAAGAAGTTGGATCTCATACAATGCACTGACCAGGAGAAAGTTTCTTTTGTGACGCATCAACTGCAAGGTCCTGCCTCTGCTTGGTGAGATAATTATTTGGTCACTCGCCAAACAGAAGCAGTAGTTACATGGGAGGAATTCTGTCGCAGTTTCAGGACAACGCATATTTCGGCTAGAATTGTCGCGCCAAAGAAGCGGGAGTTCCAATCTCTTGAGCAGGGCAATAGGTCGGTTACTGAATACCTGTATGAGTTTAATCGTCTTGCACGTTATGCCCCAGTGGACGTGCGAACAGATGCAGAAAGGCTGGAGAAGTTCCTATCCGGTCTTGATGATGAACTCACTGACAAGTTGATCTCGGGAGAATACGCTAACTTCGAGAAGCTAGTTGACAAGGTCATTCGGCAAGAAGCGCAACAAGATGATCAGAAAGAGAAATATAGTGCAATTTAAACCTCCACCTTAGCAGGGGAATCAGCAGAGGTCGCACTTCATGCCCGGTGGTTAGGGTGGACCTACCACCATGATTGTCCACCAATATCGGCCCTACCACCCTGAGAACTTTCAAGCTGGTAGCAGTGGCAGTGGGCAGCAGCAACGCAATTCAGCCCCGCATCCTCCAACGGCGCCACCCCAGCAGCAGTCCAAGCCACCACCACCAAAGAAGGACTCCGGAGGAAAGCCAGGAGTCTGTTTCAATTGTGGTGAGCCTGGATACTTTGTAGACAAATATCCGAAGCCAAAGCGCACCGGACCCAGGTTTATCCAGGCACGTGTCAACCATGCGTCCATAGAAGAGGCACAGGCTGCGCTCGAAGTTTGTCTGGGTATGTTTCCTGTGAATCTCACTCCTGCTACAGTACTATTTGATACTGGTGGTACACATTCATTTATTTCCAGGCAGTTTGTTGAGGCACATGGGTTATAAGTAGTGGAACTTAAGATATCTATGTGTGTCCAAAACCCTGGAAATCATTTAAACACCGCTCACTACTGCCCCTCGGTGGCAATCGAAATCCAAGGATCCCAATTTCTAGCCAATCTTATCCTTCTTAAATCAAAAGGATTAGATGTCATTCTTGGGATGGATTGGTTAACAAGACATAAGAGAGTGATTGATTGTGTGAGTCGCACGATCACTTTAACCAATGGAAAAGGGGAGAAGATCACTTTCCGTTCTCCAGTGCCATCGAAGACCGTAGCAAGTCTGAATCAGACTTCTACCAAGGGATCATCTGTTGATGAGAAATTTCTTTCACGCGTTGGCCTGGGAGATCTGCTTAACTCCAGTGCAAGTCCTTCTCGGCTACCTATGCTGTACAAGGCGTGCCAGTTGGTTTGATCTGTTAACCAACAAGAAAAATAGAGATATATGCGTTAAGTGTTAGGTTAGATCCTACTGGATCGGCTGTAAGAGTCAATTTACATATATATGCTATCCCGAAGTGTATTTAGGCCAAGTGGCTAGAATAGATCGGCTGCGGCGAGACAGTATTAACCACTTAATCCAAATATACAATGGGATAATAAATATATGCTTTAATAATCTGCCGATGTCGTAAGTCCAACTGTGAATCGGCTAATACTCCGATTTATCTTATGAAAGGATATTGATCTGAGCTAAATGCGCTAAACCTAGATCAGTCGGTTGTCGGCCGTTGCTGACAAACTGATTCTGGCTTAGGGCATTTAACTAGAGCAAGATCTTGATATAAGAGGCAATTTTAATGAATCTGATAGCAAAATATACCAAAAGAATATTAAAATAGATAAGGCCGACTAAAACCCCGGCGCTGTCTCTTAAACATATACATCTAGCCGAATAGATCATAAAAGCTCTAAAAAGGACTTAATAGATCAATGTTGATGCAACATTAAGTATAAAAAGAACAATCTGATCTACTGTAGCTGATGTAAATACCTCGAGACGGTGGATATCGCATATAATTCAGGCCAACCCTTAGATCTAGCTCTATCGGCTGCTGGTTCTTGACAGAAACGAGCCGATGTCGAGACAGATCTAAACATTGTTCCAGATTATATGCGATATATGATAACTAGCGCAACATAAATCATCGAATTTAGAGTGTCATAACGATGGAAGCACTAAATTCGACGAGATACACCACTAATGACAAACATTTACCTTAACTTGGGGATCGAAACGATGCAGCCCGAAGCCGGATCAGTTGTTCGTCTGAAGAAAAAGGAGGTGATGCACCGAAGGTTGTATTGATTGTGAGAATTTTTGATTACAAGGATCTTGGGTCCTATTTATACCTAAGAATAACATTATCTGTACAGACCCTGGACTCTATCTAAACTACTATTTTAAATACGACAATATCCCCGGAAGGACCCATGCCGCATTACAATAAACAGTCTAAACAAATTCCTAATTTACAGATACAATTGCCGTTATAGAACTCTATCCATAGATGGAAATATCCTTTAACGCACAATTTGGAAACCGAATCTTCTATTTATCTTCAACCACTTTCATCGGAAATGGTTTTATCCCCTCCTCTGACTTAGCATCGGCTATCGGCTATCCTCGTCCGATCCAGCCTCAGCCGATTGACCTCGTAGCCGATCGTTACTCAGCCGATTTGAGCATAGCCGATGTGGCCTCTGTTCTCCGCAAATCATTCTTCCGATCCAACTTCGCTTCAAATTCGACCTTGAACTTAGGGATTTGGTTACCAAATTTGGTCGTTAACATTGTCAGAAGTAGAAGCGAAGACCCCTGTGAAATTGGAGGATATTCCCATAGTTAGAGAATACTCTGAAGTCTTTTCAGAAGATCTAACCAAGATGCCACCAAAAAGAAAAATTAAATTTTGGATTGACCTAGTACTGGGAACTGCCCCAATCCACAAGAGAACATACAGAATGGGAGCCAACAAGTTGGTGAAAGTCAAGAAGCAAGTTGATGACCAGTTGCAGAAAGGTTATATCCGCTCAAGCATGTCACCTTGAGGTGCTCCGGTCATCTTTGTGGAGAAGAAGGACAAGACTAAGAGGATGTGCGTCGACTATCATGCACTCAATGAGGTTACTATCAAGAACAAGTACCCTCTATCACGGATTGATGACTTGTTTGACCAACTCAAAGGAGCGAAGGTGTTCTCAAAGATAGACCTGTGATCAGGCTACCATCAATTGAGGATCTGAGAGGAGTACATTCCTAAGACCGCCTTCATCGCTCGGGATGGTTTGTACGAGTGTACGGTCATGTCTTTTGGACTTACTAATGCACTTGCCTTTTTCATGAACTTGATGAACAAGGTGTTTATGGAATTTTTAGACAAGTTTGTCGTAGTGTTCATTGACGACATTCTAATCTATTCCAAGACCGAGGAGGAACACGAGCATCATCTTTGGTTAGTGCTTGAGAAGTTGAGGGATCATCAACTCTACACCAAGTTCAGCAAGTGTGCCGTCTGGTTAAAGGAAGTACAATTCCTCGACCACATCGTGAATGCCCAAGGAGTAGTAGTGGATCCATCGAATGTGGAGTCAGTTACCAAGTGGACCCCATCGAAGACAGTTACTCAGATTCAAAGTTTTTTTGGACTCGCGGGTTATTACCGTCGGTTCATTGATAATTTCTCCAGAATTGCCAAGCCTATGATGCAATTGTTGAAGAAGGATAGAAAACTCAAGTGGTCTGTAGAATGTAACAAGAGTTTTGAAGAGCTTAAGAAGAAGCTGGTGTCTGCGCCAGTCTTAATATTGCCGGATCCAACGAAAGATTTCCAAGTGTACTGTGATGCGTCCCGCCAAGGGCTAGGATGTGTGTTGATGCAAGAAGGCAAAGTGGTCGCATATGCCTCTCGTCAGTTGCGTCAGCATGAGAACAACTATCCAACCCATGATTTGGAGTTAGTCGCAGTGGTCCATGCTTTGAAGATCTGGCGGCTCTACCTGATCGGCAACCGTTGCGAAGTATATACGGATCATAAAAGCTTAAAGTATATCTTCACCCAATCGGGTTTAAACCTTCATCAACGAAGATGGTTGGAACTGATCAAAGATTATGACTTGGGAATACATTACCCCCCGACAAAGCTAATGTGGTAGCAGACGCTTTGAGCCGGAAAAGTTACTGCAACACCATTAACACGGAAGGAATGTGTAGCAAGTTGCAGCAAGAATTGGAACACCTAAACCTACGAATTGTGGAATTTGGGTTTGTGGCTGCCCTTGAAGCTCAATGCACTCTCATAGACCAAATTCGGGCAGCTCAGGCGTTGGATCCTGTGATAGCTGAACTCAAGAAGAACATGATAATTGGAAAAGCTCGTGATTTCACTAAAGACGAGCATGGGACAATCTGGATGGAAAAAAGATTGTGTATACCTGAAGACAAAAAAATGAAGAATTTGCTTCTCACAGAAGCTCATCAGACCCAATATTCAATCCATCCAGGGAGTACAAAGATGTATCAGGATCTCAAGGAGAAGTTTTGGTGGATCAGTATAAGGAGAAATAGTTGAATTCATTGCACTCTGTGATGTATGTTAGCGAGTAAAGGCAGAACCTCAACGGCCCATAGGACTATTACAACTACTCCAAATCCCGAAATGGAAATAGGGAGAAATTGGATGGATTTCATCACAGGTTTACCTCGGACGTCGTCAGGACATGATTCAATTTGGGTCATCATGGATCAACTCACGAAGGTGGCTCATTTTATCCCGGTGCATACCACTTATTTCGGAAAGAAGTTAGTAGAACTTTACCTTGCTAGGATCATGTGCTTACATGGGGTGCCTAAGAAGATCGTGTCCGATTGAGGAAGTCAGTTTACCTCTAAGTTCTGATATAAGTTGCATGAAGAGCTTGATACTCGTTTGAACTTTAGTACAACTTATCACTGGCAGACTGATGATCAAACTGAGAGGATAAATCAAAATTTTTGAGGATATGTTGAGAGCATGTGTGCTTGAGTTTGGAGGAGCGTGGGACAAGAGTTTACCTTATGCAGAATTCTCCTACAATAACAGTTACCAAGCCAGTTTGCAAATGGCATTGTTTGAGGCATTGTACAGATGGAAGTGTCGTACACCACTTTTCTGGGATCAGACTGGTGAGCGTCAGTTGTTCGGAACTAAAGTAATAAGTGAGGCAGAAGCAAAAGTCCGCACTATCAGAGAAAGGTTGAGAATTGCACGGTCTCAGTAGAAGAGCTACACAGACAACCGTCGAAGAGATCTCAATTTTGAAGATGGGGACTATGTGTACCTTCGTGTTAGACCACTTCGGGGAGTGCACCGTTTCCATACCAAAGGCAAGTTTACACCACGTTTTGTGGGACCATACATAATTCGGGAATGTCGAGGAGAAGTTGCTTACCAGCTCGAGCTTCCATCCAACATATCTAGTATTCATGACGTATTCCATGTTTCTCGGTTGAAGAAATGTTTGAGAGTACCGAAGAGCAAAGCGAGTCCAGACCAAATTAAGATTTAAGAGGACTTGACCTACATGGAGAAGCCACCCATATCCTTGAAACCGGTGAGAGAAGAACCCGAAACAAGGTTATCGGGTTCGCGCAGAGTTCAATAGACTCATCACTCCGAAAAAGAGGCTACATGGGAAAGAGAAGATGAGTTGCAGTGCTCACCCGCACTTCTTCGCCAGCACCTCCGAATCTCGGGGTCGAGATTCCGTTTAAGGGGGTAGGTTTGTCACACCCTGAAGTTTTGCCCTTTAGAAAACATTTAAGTAATTCCCCAAAAGAATTTGAATTTTTGAACTAACCTAGAGCAAATAATTAATTTTAAAATGCAATTAATAAGTGAAAATGGCATGGTAGGATTTTTCTTAAATTCTACATTTCAAAATACATTAACTGGATTCTTAGTGCAATTTTTAGAGCACTAGAAATAATTTTTAACAAATTAAATCAAAACTCAAAATTAATTAAGTCCCTGGAAATTCATTTTCCCTTTTTCTTTATTTTTTCGTACCTTTCTCGCTCTTTTCACTGGGCCGACAGCCCCACCCGCCGCCGAAGCCGCCCGCGTGCGCCCTTTCCTCCTCTGCCCGTGGGCCACGGCCCACGAGCCATGCCGCGCACCGCCGAAGCCGCCCCCGCGTGCGCCCCTTTCCTCTCCTGCCCGTGGGCCATGGCCGGCCATGTCGAGCTCGTCCACCGCCCGCTAACCCTAGCCGCAAACCTAGCCGTTCGATCTACCGAGCGGTGGATCGGGGCCGTCCAATCCCGCACGCCCGCACAACCGCCATGCTGACGCCACGTAATGCCCACGTGGTACACCGTACTCTCATGGACCCGGTTCACCGTGAACTGTTGTCCCGCGCGTCGTGACATCAGCCCTTGTGCCATGCTGACATGAGCCCTAGCTTGAGTCATGCCGACGTCAGTCGGTTGCGTCATGCTGACGTCCCGCGTGTCCTGACGTCAGACAATGTCAACAGAACAAGAGACAAAACAAACAATAAAATAGCTCAAAATTGACATATATATCATGGGGATTCAATAATATGATCCTATTACAGTCATACCAAAATTCGAAATCGCATAGTAGAAAATTAAATCTGGACTGATTGAGTTGCCATGCCTTGAAAGCGTGCAATGATATCATCATCACTAACACACTAAAAGTAGTCATGCTCAATGAATATGACCAAACAATCATTTAAGTACTAATCACCTATATTATTTCGTAGATGTTAACGACCAAGTTTGGTAAGCAAATCCCCGAGTTTGAAGCAAAGATTAGAGCGAAATTGAAGAAAACGTGTGATCCTTGGAAATAGAGGCTGCATCGGCTAAGTCTGAATCGGCTACGGAGTCAGTCGACTGAGTCCGAGTCGGACCAGGATAGCCAATAGCCAATTCTGATTGGGAGCAGGAGGAATCAGTTCCGGAAGAAAAGCTTACGAGATAACTATTGGATTCGGTTTTCAAAGTGCTTCAAAGATGTTGCCATCTACGGATAAGGTCTTACAACGACAATTATATCTTTAAGTTAGGATATTTTGTATAGTTTTCTTTATAGATAATGTCGATTTGTTTAGAGATATTTGAGATTTAATCTGTAATAGGAATCGTGTCCATTACGGACTTATTGTGTATCCGGGTATAAATATGACCCGAGATCTTGTAAAAACAATAACACACATCAATACAACTTCGGCGCATCATCATCCTTTTTGTTTTTACTTTCTCGATGAGTTCTTGCCTTGTTCTCGGGCTGCATCAAGTTTCGATCTCCGAATAAGGTAATTTCTTGTTATAAGCGGTTTGTGTTATTGGGGTTAGTGCTTCCATCATCATGATACTGATCCTGATGTAATAAACTGCTTAATCTATCATATGCGACATATAATTTAGATCAATGTCTAGATCTATCTCCTGATCGGCTAATATCTCTCTCAACATAGCAGCCGACAGAGCTAGATATATAGGTTGATTTAGGTTATATGGCGTATCTACCATCTCGAGGAGTTCTCATTAGTCTAAATAATCTTATACTTCTTTTTGTACTTAATGCTGCATCAAATCGACCTATTAAGTCGCTCTTAGAATCATATAGATCTATTCGGCTCAATGTTTATTATTAGAGATAGCATCAGAGTTTTAGCCGGTCTTACATGTTTTAATCATCTTTTATGTATTATTGCTGCTAGATGTATTAAAATTGTCTTTTATATTAAGATCTTAATCTATTTAAATATACTAAGCCCGGTATCAATCTGTTAAGTCATATTAACAGCTGATTGATCTTGGTTTAGTGTATTTAGTCCAGATTAATATCTTCGTATAAAACATATCGGAGTATTAGCCGATTTATATTAGATCTGTGACATCGGCTAAGCTATAAATATGTGTAATTAGTATTCTGATGTGTTTTTAGATATAAGTGATTTATACTGTCTCGATATACTACCGATCTATCCCAATCACTTAGTCTAAATGCACTTTGGAATGGTATTATATATTAGCCGATCGAGCAGGATCTAATTTTAACTTAATCGCCTATTCTTTATTTTTTATTGGTTGCAGGATCAAACCAACTGGCACGCCCACGCAATCATCAAAGGCGATCAATTTTGGATCTATATTGAAGTTAAGCAGACCTCCCAGATCAACGCGTGGAAAAAATCTCATCAACAGGTTCATAGCTGAAAATACCATCTTGACGCTTGCAGTAGCCACAGGAAGGATCAAACACCAATATGGGCCATTGGGCCTTCTTCTAACTTCTACTATAGGTTTATTTTGTAGACATAATATGGTTGTGTATTATTGGAGGTATATATTGGATATTTTGGCAAAAATTTTGGGGTTACAGATGTACCCCGATGCACCTCATTGCCTCCGCCACTGGACCTGGTTACAACATTATGGTGACATGTTGAGGAGGGATGAGCCGCCCATAATCTTGCAAACCAAGCGCAACCACTTAAAAGTATACTATGTTCTTTCTATATGTAGCAGGTTCCACATTATTGTCACTGTATTGTAATGTTGGATTTAAGATAACTAGTAGTACCATCCTTAAAACATACTAACTCCGTCCTAAAAATTACATGGTTAAAATCGCTTATATTAGGAGCTGACTTCAAATTGGGGCACAGCCCTCTGCTACTCCCGTCTCTGTTGATTGGCTAGGGGCCTAGCATCATAGCACATGCAAGAAGCATACGTGCATGTATGCATGGCCATAGCCTCCATCCATTAATCTCGATGCGAGTATCTAGGAACTTCCTTTCTATCTTAACCTCCTCTTCATCTCTGCAAATATTTTCTCTATATTAATTATCTGATTTATAATTTAATTACACTGTTACTCCTTGTAATTATAATTATAATAAAATCTCACATAATTATATTTTGATAAGAAAAATTAAACACTGTTTTACCATTTATAAAAATTATCTTATCACTTCGTCAAATGTTCGGTTCACTCATAAATCTATCAACCATTATATAAAACATTAAATCTTAATAAGTAAACAAAACAACATGAAAGATACAATATATTTAAGAACTTGATATTGTTGAAACATTTATATTATGTATGAACATCAAATTATATCTGTTAAAGCATTATAAAATACTTTTTGAAAGCACCATTTTTAACATTTACAAATTAATTTTGTGAAACATCAAAAAATACTAGTTGAAATATTTAAATAAACCACACAACATTTAAAAGAAGTCCATTAAAAATACTAAATTATTTTTCATGAAAATATAACCATGTGTGTCTTATGCTATAAAGATTTAATTACAACGAATTTAGTGCAATCGGATAATAAATTAGAGAAATAATTTGGAGAAAAAATATTTAAAAATTGTATGATGAGAGATGTATGATGCCTGGCATGAATGAGATGCTACCTTGTGCATGCATGCAAGGGAGTGAGGGGAGAACCGCACGCTAGCTACTCGCATACTCCGTACCTGATGATTGGAGAGAGACAAAAATATGGGAAGTTGGAGTGCCTGATTTTTCTCTCAGAGGCGAGTATTATCCCTTATATTATATTTTAGGACGAATATAATGGAACGAATATAGTATAGTAGAGTAAAGATTTTATTGGCAATACGTACTCTGTTTTTTTAAGAGACATTTTTGTAATCTGGACATATGTTATGTCTAGATTCATTGTAAAGTTGCTCTTTTTAATGGAGGAAGTCTGTGCTAATATAATGTTTATAATGTCTATCATCGTTCAAAAATAGCTAATCTAATTTTTCCATCCTTTCACACTTGGCAAGCTGATTGGTGGGTCCAAGGCAATGAAAGCTGGACTGTTACTTAGTTATTCTCTCTCTTTTTTTTACTATTAGGCTTCTTTAGGGCCCGTTCGTTTGTTCGAGTTTGAGGGAGATTTTTAGCACACATGAAGCGAAAAAACTCATTATTAACTCATAATTAAGTAGTAGCTATTATATATTTTAAAAATATATTTATTTAAATTTTTAAGCAACTTCTACATAGAATTTTTTTAAAATGTATCATTTAACATTTAAAAAGAACTGAGCAATGAGCCTTAGCATATAATTATAATTAATTTAGTATTAACTATTATAAATATAAAAAATAGATCTTATTTATTTTGTAAAAAACTTTTATATAAAGTTTTTATATAAAATATACTATTATTTAGCAAATTAGAAAGTGTGCTTATGATAAATGGATAAATGAGAGAATAGTAGTCTAACCCCACCTTAGAACGTAACCTTCATCCGATACAGAGGCTGGGACGTAGCTTATTGCCACACGAGAAACGAAAGGAGCTCTTAGAATATTGATTAATTAATTATTAATTATTATAAATTTAAAAATAAATTTATTTGGTTTTATTGAAAAAATTTATGTAGCATGTTTTTCACGCGAATTCGTAATATACAACAATATCATATACCTAACGATATATAGAAAAATATCCTTTAATTAAAAAATACGGTGATATAAAAAAATTATCTTCTCCGAATAGAAGGTGTCATAGTCCTATTTGGAAAAGAGAAGGTCTCCTTAAGCCCATATCTCCGAGTTCTATTTGAAGAAGGAGTTGATCCATGCTATAAGTATAAGGTTCTCTTGTGGAGGGGAGACATTGAATCATACGTCATAGCCACCTGTCACATTGAGAAGCAAGTTGGAGGAAGCCAGAGTCATATTCGTCGATTAGGTTTCGTCGGGCCATTCTCAGCGGGCCTAGTCGGCGAGTATAGCCCATCGACAGGGGTGCACCAGGTACGGGGCTTGGTACAAAGGGATCTTGACGAGATGACTTTGAGAGCCGTGATTTGTAGTAAGGGCTTTTATGATCGTCCTAGCCTAGAAGATCCAACCCAGCAGGCCTTCGCTTTTGTCCAAATCGGATCCATTGTCTTCCCAGTGCTCACTGTCTTTCCGACAGTCCCAACTTTGATTTCCACAAAAACGTTGCCACGACGCAATAGGCAAACAATCTCCCTACAACGGCCACTTCTTTGATATACACTGAGAATGATACGCCGACATCCCAATTTGCCAACAAACATTCTAAAGCAGCTAATCTCCCGACTTTCACTGAGAACCGAGTGCCGACAAGGAGATCCATCGACAACTACTCTGGTTGGTGTCCAATTCACAAGACTACTGCGCATTCCTTGGAAGATTGCCGGGTTGTACGAGACATGAAGGCTGAACTCGACGCCTACAAGGAACGAGATATCCAGCGCACGTCCCCATACAAAACATGGTGTCCTATTCATAAGTCTAGGAACCACCCTCTTACGGGATGCCAGATCTTTCTTAAGATTACCAATTCCCAGAGTTCTCCATCTAGCAGAGGTCCCAGTTCTTCGTGCTGCCTGATCCACTATCGTCAAAAACAACCTGGCGACGCATCTATGGATGACAACACTTTTGATGTGCCTGATCGGATGGTTAGATACATTGGATTGGACCCCCTTGAGCCATCTGTTCTTCATAGCTTGCACGACCTTGAATCATCAAGTTCGAACTCGCTTCGGGATGTGAACATGATCAATGGAGCAGTCCACAATTCGAGTGGCGACAGCCGTGTTCAGGATAGCATTGAGGACAGGGAAATCCACTCCCAAAATTGGACCCCTGCCCCAGTTGATCCAGTCCGAACACGTACCGAGCAATTGACCAACGTCAACACTCTGCTACGACAAGCTCCTTTTGACCCGGTGACTCATCCTGATGTAAACGCTTGGTTGGCGCGTATGAAGTCCATCGCTAACCTTAATTCCACCTTTAGGACCGCTGCGGCTCAAAGAAAGCCTCCTCAGAACAATGAGGTCCTCGAGGACGCTGTCACGCCTAGAAATTTAGCCAAATTTCTAGACTATTTTGTGTATAAATCCCTGTCCAGGAATCAGCCACGGGTACACAAAATGACAAATCAATATACAGATCCAAATATAAATAAAGCGTAAAAACTTACAGTAGAGGCACTTAGTCCTCACACCAAAAAGAAAGCAGCAGTGGAAAAAGGCGATCCTAGCAGGGCTTCAGCTCCACTCCACAAGCAAAACTCAACTACGTCTTCTAACTAAACTTCTAAAAAGAGGGTATAATAGCAAGGCTGATTACAACCACCGTACTCAGCAAGCCACACCAATGATGCAGACGTGAAAGGAGAGACAAAGGGAGACTTGTGGCTTTTTGATAAAGTTGGTTGCAAACGTTTACCATTAAAAATAGTAAAACTATTGATTAATTAAGTCAACATTAAATCTCCACTGAACAATGCTACACCACGTTGAACAGGCCCAACCATTCCACCTGAACTAAACAAGTTTATTAAGCCAAGTTGATTAATATTGTGGGACTAATCACGGTAAATCTGGTACATCGCCCATACGGGCATGACTATTTGAATAGTTTTACTCTGATCAGAGGTGTATAACTGTACCCACAAAACACGATTTCACACATGTTGTCATGCCCTGAAGTACCACCATGGTACTGCAAAGGGAGAAATCATGACAAGACCCTTTGCATAACTCCCCCTAACCAAGCGCACCACACTACAGGTTTCACCCCCACCCCTATAACCAGGTGGGCAGCCCCTCCTTGTGCCAAGGTGAATCCAGAAGCCGCTTAGACCATCGGAGGGTCCATACAAACTCCATCGCGCCCATCCTTGCCTTGGAACGTCCGAAAGGGAAAAGCTATACTACAAGTCCAGTAGTTGCCCACGCTTGCTTATGGTAAGCACGATATATCTTTCAGGGTTTCCCACGAACCGGTCCTTAATTGCCATGGGTGCAACAAGCAAAACCATGCACCCACATCCCACCATTAAGCCATATTTTAGTTGGATGATTACGACCAATAAAACATGGCCAGATGTCTCGAGCTCACAGCTCGTCGGATACTAAAATAAATAATGTGATTATCCCATTAAATGAGCTAGTGGAAATTAAGCATGGCTAAGCATAATATATTCTAGCAAGGTCAACATAAGTGACACAAGCTAATCAAATTATTACCATGTTTGACAAAGAATGGATATCAAGTAAACATGGCACAAGCAAGTAGATAGGTAGTCCCAATTCTAATGTAAGTAGCAAAACATGTAATTTATTTACAAACGATGAAACATTTTATAAAGTAGGCTCAGTATGCTTCTAGGGGGAATGTGTGACTTGCCTTGCTTCTTCAAACAATCTTCCAAACTATTTTCCTCGTGAGCGCGAACTTCCGAAATGGCGGAATCTACGCGCTGCCATGCAAAACAAGCTAAAACCCTAACAAAAGCCAAATAAACGGTATATAAAAAGTAAATAAACATATAGAGCTCAATTTTAGATAAATTTTTCAAGTTGAATGGCCCAATTTAGAGTTCGTATGAATTAGGTATCAATTTTAGAAGTTTTGAGCCATTTAAATGAATTTCTAGACATTAACTCGATTTATTGCATAGTTATTCTTTATTTTCTCAAAGAAAAAAGGTAAAGCTGATGTCAGCAAAGGGGATGCCGGCGCCGACAGGCGCGTCCCACATGTTAGTGGGTAAAGAAGGCTGGCCTACCATGGATCGAGTCCACGGAGGCGCGAGCGGGTGCACCAAGTGGTGCACTGGAGGCGTCGACAGGGCACCAACGTGGCGGCCATGTGGGCGGACACACATACGGCCTCGATCTGCTAGACGGCAGATCGGATGGCTCACAGAGGTGACATGGCAACACAGCAGGACGTGGTAGCGCCCACCGGCCGATCGACCGGGAGGCGACGGCGCCCGGCCCGATGGTCGCGAGCGGCAAAGGAAGGCGGAGAGGAAGAGGGGGTGCTCACTGAGTGCGACGGCGGGAGAGGCGACGGACGGCGCGGCGGCTTCTCGGGAAGGCAATGGGGGCGATGGTCCATTGGCTTCGGCAAAGATGGAAGAGCACCGCGGTGTGGCTCGACACCGTGGAGCCGGAGGAGGGGTCGGAGATGCCCGATAGTGCACCAATTTCTGGTGGTAGGCGGCTGGAGATGAGGGAAGCGATGGCAGCTGCTTCGAGCTCACGACGGAGAACCAGCTTCAGCGGTGGTCTGAGAAAGGGGAGTGGCGGCCGGGGTGTGAAGAGACGCGAGGAAGCTGGCGATGGCGGCAAATTGGCGCTACGGTAGCTAGGGCAGCGATGGCGTGCGATCGGAGACGGTGAGATGCCAACGAAGCTTGGGTTGCCAGTGAAAACGAGGAACCGGTGGCGATAGAAGGAGGTGGAGCGACGGTCGGGGTGCGGCACGGAGCGGCAAAGCCGGCGGGGTGGTTGCGTAGTACGACGGTGGCTCTAGCGACGATGGCGCACAGCTAGAAACGACATGATGGCGGCGAAGCTCGGGTTGCCGTTGGAGAAGAGGACTTGGCGGCCTTCGGGCTCAGGGAAGGGTCGACCGGGAACAGCCTCGAGGCGGTGAAGCCAACGGCGGTGGCGGCGTGGCACGGCGGTGGCTAGGTGGCGGCGGTGCGTGGCCAGAGTTGGCAACCAACGGCGGCGATGGGGGTTTGTCACGGTGGGGTGGTTTCAAGTACGAGTGAGCTTGGGGAGATTGGGGAACTCCATCCAGGCTTCTCTACCCTTGAGAAACTCCATGCCTTGGTCTTTCTTGATGTTCTCGGTTACCCGCTCCAGTTGGTCCTTCTTGAACCTTGTTTACCAGTACTTAGCCTGATGCTTCGTCACCTCAAAACAAATCTCCAGATCTGACAAGGACATTGTTAGCATCCCTGTTCCAAGAACAAGGGCAAAAGGCTACAACAATAATCTTCCTTACTCTGGTATTGTTCATGAAGGAGCGCGAGTTGAGCTTCATGAGAAGGCAACTCGGTGCCAGGGGTGATGATGACCAAAGCACGGTCACACTAGGAGTCGATGAAACATGAGGTGAAGTAGGGACATTGACAAGATCACTAGGTTGTCCGTGCTGCTGGACGACCTTGGTCTCATCTTCAAAATATCTACATTACAAAAGTGGCCTATGGAAATAAGAACAAACAAAAAATGTGTTCACGAGAACATAAGGCTAGAAATTGCTCTTAGAATACATAGTGATGAAAATAAGAAAATTACTCTTCAAATTAGGGGAATACAGATTCCATGACCTCCTCCAGCTCCGACATCATGTCTTCGCAGCGCTCGTCAGCTCCTCCCTTGGTCATCATCTCTTTGATGTTGATCTCAGAGTGCGTGAGTTTGAGACATGCGAGAACATGGCACATGTCAGTCTTCAGCCCGGTCTGCATCGCCTCCACCACCTGATCCGCCTGGGAACTTGCCATGGTCTCCAGCTCGCTTATCATGGTCCCCAGAGATCCCAGGACAATCATCTCGTCCGACAACTGGGAGTGAGGAGCGTGCTTCCCTAAGCTCTCGACGACTATGTCGAGGCGATTGTAGTTCTCGTGCAAGCCTTGTCGGAGGAGGCCAAGTTATCCCTCGAGTCAGACAATGCCTTCTCGAGCCCCTTGCACCGTTTGTCATCCCCCATGATCACTTCCTGCAACTTTTGGTTGTCCACGTGCTCTGTCTTCAACTAGGCCTCAAGGGCAGCGACACGGTCGTTGGCGAAAGAGGTAGCCTTCGCAAGATGGCTGATCTCCACGATGGTACCCTGGGAACAAGCCTCTACTAAACGACAAACTTGGATAAGCTTGTCGGCCACCGGGGAGGACCCAGGGGCAACAACGATACTGGTGGTAGAAGGTGGTGGTGGGGGAAGAATGGGTGTAGCCGCAGGAGGAGACTTTTAACTCACCTCCTCGCGGGCCCCTGCACTCCGCTCGGACGCAGAGGGAGACAGACTGCAATCAAACACAACCAGAAAATCATAAGATGGCTAAGCAGCTAGGAGAGCGACAACGACAAAGGCTAAGCAAAGAACTTACCTGATCTTAGTCCACTTAAGTAGCTTACCCTTCCCATAGGAGGTGGGCTTCGTGTTGGAGGTGGTCTATAGAAAGGGTGTAAAGTGAGGTTGGTGTCGATATCACAAGTGCCAAACAACTGTGAGTCGAGATCTTACCTCGGAGCCACCAATCTTTATCAATGTTTCGGCTTCGATCGACCTCGCCAATGTCAGCCAATGCTTCCTTTTTGAACCGTTACTTTCTGGCGCAAAGGTCGTTGCTCCTTGCTTGACCCTGACCTGCTCCTTCAGAGAGGCAGAAGCATGGTGGTTGAACAAGGGTCCGATGACATCCGTGAGAGGCCATGCCTATAATGGTTCTGATTAATATTCCTACAGGCATAGATACAATTGACAAGGAAAGTGGTATGAATACTTACGTTTTACTATGGCGTTCCACTCCATTTGCAGGAGATCACATATCGGCACAGGGATGTCGGTGACCATGGATGATGGATCGATTGCCACTTGCGCCACACGGTCCTTTTGAAGGAAAACACGTAGGCTACGATAGCATAAAACAAAATTTTTCTACCATGTAATCTAGGAAAGCTTGCAAGTAAGGGTCTATAGATTGTTACCAAAAGACGCGCAGTGCAGCAGAAATAGCCGATCAAAGTCTAGCCGACCTCGAGTAACGCCATGTCGACCTCGGACAGCACCTTGCCGACCTCCTGACCTTGAGTCCAATTCGCCCGACCCCGCCGATCTCGGATCGACTCGCGCGGACTCATTGATGCCGTGCCGATTAGTCCGACTAGTCCAACTTCCAACTACCGAATAAAGGGGTTGGCTAGTTGGAACTCGGGAATCTTCCAATGTCGCCGACTTACACCGCAACGTAGCGATGTCCCTACCGGTATCCACACATCCAGGGAAGGAACACTGTACATTTGTGCGCTAGGACATGATGCATGGGTAGGGTTTGGCTCGGACGTGGACTAGGGTTTCTGTGGAGAAATTGATGCAGCTTGGAAGTTGCGCGCCCCACCGTTTCCACCCCTTGCCCCTCTCTTTATATAGAGTTGCTGACCGGATTCGCAACCCCACCAAGACTCTATATTGAGTCGGATCTTATCCGAACTGAGCCATATTCGAGTCAAACTCGAATACCTGTTCCAACCCGTTCATGCATACTTGGTTTCGGCTGAGGACACTTCTCGGCCGACCCTGTCAACAGCGGCCCCTAGCAGAACGTATTGAGACCAAAGTATACATAAAGATCATATCGGCTAAACCTGTCATGTATGCACAGATCCCTTTGCCTCACGATACCAATTAAGCTATAGGCAAGTCACATGCCATCCTATCAATAGCTTAATCATTCACTCGATTTCGTATTGGATTATCTATCTTATGATTGACTCCTCAATCACTTCGGCATGGCCATGCACTTCCATAATCCATTACATCGAGGGGCCCAGAGATATCTCTCCCATAGGAGGAGCAAATTCCATCTTGATCATTCACATCCCTCTACAAGTTTCATAGCAAACCCGAAGACTACTTTTATAACTATCCAGTTACGAAATAGCATTTGGTAGTCCCTAAGTAAGCCACTACACACGTTGGAGTCCATGATGATCTCAGGTCTAAGGACTTTGCACGAACATTACTTGAGACCAACTAATGGCACATTAATTCCCTGTAGTGTCTCAAGGTGGGTCTATCCAATAACATGTTCTCTAACATATGTTCACGTTTATTGATTTGGTATCTCCATACCATGATCCATGAGACATGATCATAAATCAATACACGTGCTGATCTTAGAATCATATTCGTTCCTTAGATATGATATATGATCAGGGATCATTTAGAAATATATTTATATTACATAAAGTGTCTCATGAACAAGTCACATACTTATTGATCAATACTAATTATCTATTTCATGGAACTGAATAATAGTTTATTCATTAATATATAAACATTGACCATGATATCCAACATCTTCAAGTTGCCTCTAGGGCATATCACTAACACCTTCATCATCGACGCGTCGAGGACTATAAACAAAAATTTCACAAGACCATTAGGAGAGAGCAATGTCGGGTATCAATAATAGGGATACCAGCAGAAGGAGATCATGAACCGAGATGCTCGGACGCCTTAGGCAGGTGATCCCCGTCCTGGCCGACCCGAAAGGGACGGGCTACGTCTCTCTGACCTGGCTCCACCTCGCTCGACCCCAAGGAAGCAAGTTCCACCTCGCCCGGCCCCAAGGGAGCAAGATCCGCCTCACCCGGCCCCAAGGGAACGGGTCCGCTTCGCCCGGCCCCAGGGAGTGAAGCTCCGTCTCACCCGACCCCGAGGGGACATCGCCTCGCCCGACCCTGGGAAAGCGGGCTCATATTCTCTCGAACCTTGGGAAACGGGTCCTGCCTTTCCCTAAGATATGGGGCCCGTGATATGACCCGTGTGTTAGTGATATGCCCTAGAGGCAACATGGAGATGTTGGATATCATGGTCAATGTTTATGTATTTATGAATAAAGTGTTATTCATTTCCATGAAATAGACATCTTGTATTGATCAATAAGTACGTGACTTATTTATGAGACTCTTTACGTATGAATCTATTTCTAAACGATCCCTGATCGTATGTCATATTGTTGGAACAAATATGATTCTAAGATCGGCATGTTTATTGATTGATGATCATGTCTCATAGATCATAGGTATGGAGATACCAAATCAATAAACATGGACACATGTGTTGGAGAACACATTGATGGATAGACCCACCATGAGACACTACAGAATTAATGTGCCATTAGTTGGTCTCAGTAGTGTTGGTACAAAGTCCTTAGACCGAGATCACCATGGATTCCAACATGTGTAGTAGCCTACTTTGGGACTACCAAACGCTATTCAAATGCGGGTAGTTATAAAGGTAGTTTTCGGGTTTGCTATGAAACATGGAGCGGATGTGAGTGATCAAGATGGAATTTGCCCCTCCTTTGGAGAGATATCTGCGGGCCTCTCGAGGTAATGGATTATGGAAATGCATGGCCATGCTAAGTTGATTGAGGAGTCAATCAAGAGATAGATAATCCAATACGGCCGAGTGAATGGTTAAGCTATTGAAGGGATGGCACACATCTTGCCTATAGCTTAATTGGTATCATGAGGCAAAGGGATTTGTGTACACATTACAGGTTCGAGCCGATATTATATTCTTGTATACTATGGTGTCAATATGTGCTTGCTAGGCGCCCTGTTGACAAGTCGGCTGAGTTGGACTCAAGCCGACTGGTCGGCTAAGTTAGACTATTGCCGAAACGAGTATACCGAACCTACGGTCACACGCTTAAGGGGATAAGAACGAATTGAGTTGGACTCGGATACGGCTTGATCGGATAGGGATCCGATCGGATAGAGTCTGTGGGCTTACGACGTATGGGCGGCCGACTCTATGAGATTCGGATAGGATCGATTTGAAAGAGTCCTGATCGGCCACGAGTCCCGGTCGGCCAACTCTATATAAAGGGGCGAGGGGAGAGCTGGTGTACGTCAATTGCATCGCATTGTACCGAATCCGCAACAGAAGTCACCGAGATCAATCTCCACGGAAACCCTCCCCACTTTCGAGCCAAACCCTAGCCTTGCATCGCGTGCTAGCACACGGGTGTTCGGCGTTCTGTCCCCGGACGTGTGGATACCGGTAGAGGCTCTGCTACGTTGCACGCTGTTGATCGGCTGTGGAGGAATCGGCTGCGGTCGAGCGCATCGGAGCGAGGCGCGAGAACACAGTCGGACGACTCGGATCGGCTAGGCGCGAGAACACAGTCGGACGACTCGGATCGGCTACGGCATCTGCGAATCGGCTGATTGGCGAATCGGCTGTCCCCGGGTATCGGCTGTCGGCTTGCGGGAATCGGCAACACAGTTCTAGATCGGATAGCCCTGATTGGCTATTTCCGCTGCATACTCCAATCGGTAACGATCTATCGGCCCTTACTTGCAAGTGTTCCTGGTTTGCGCGGTTAAAAGTTTTTGTTTTCGGCTAGCGTAGCCTCCGCGTAACCCTTCACCGTGTTATCTCCCAACCACTATGGGCGTGAGAAAGGAGTACCGCCAGACCAATCTCCAACGGTGGAGTGGGAGTAGGAATGGGGTTTGACTCTTTCTCACGACCGGCCGTACCGAAGGGTTACGACATCTACAATGTTGATAAGCGGCCACTGTACTGCCTAATCCGTGTACGACACCCAATGCGGGCATCCGTCCCTACGTCATTCGCCTGGGTGGAATGAGACTCCACCACCTACTAGCCATGCCTTTGCGTGGCAACGGCGATGGAATAGGGACACCGGATAGAGTCAACCACGTCGTCATCAACACAGCTCACGAGGCCCACGCTGATGGAGAAAGAGGGAACAAGACGACACAAGGCACCTTTTTCCCTTACTTTCTCTCGTGTAACTCCCTCCACCACTTGGGCTACAAAAGGGGACAAGGGACGAGCGGAACGGACAAGTCAGAGACATAGGATAACATACTCTCTCATTTGTAACCCCTACTGCAAATTTAGTGTAAGTTGTTAGTGATATGCCCTAGAGGCAACATGGAGATGTTGGATATCACGTCAATGTTTATGTATAAATGAATAAAGTGTTATTCACTTCCATGAAATAGACATCTTGTATTGATCAATAAGTACGTGACTTATTTATGAGACTCTTTATGTATGAATCTATTTCTAAAGGATCCCTGATCATATGTCATATTGTTGGAACAAATATGATTCTAAGATCGGCATGTTTATTGATTGATGATCATGTCTCATAGATCATGGGTATGGAGATACCAAATCAATAAACATGAACACATGTGTTGGAGAACACATTGTTGGATAGACCCACCATGAGACACTACAGGAATTAATGTGCCATTAGTTGGTCTCAGGTAGTGTTGGTACAAAATCCTTAGACCTGAGACCACCATGGATTCCAACATGTGTAGTAGCGTACTTTGGGACTACCAAACGCTATTCCGTAACTGGATAGTTATAAAGGTAGTTTTCGGGTTTGCTATGAAACATGGAGTGGGATGTGAGTGATCAAGATGGAATTTGCCCCTCCTTTGGAGAGATATCTCTGGGCCCCTCAAGGTAATGGATTATGGAAATGCATGGCCATGCTAAGTTGATTGAGGAGTCAATCAACAGACAGATAATCCAATACGGTTCGAGTGAATGGTTAAGCTATTGAAGGGATGGCACACATCTTGCCTATAGCTTAATTGGTATCATGAGGCAAAGGGATTTGTGTACACATTACAGGTTCGAGTCGATATTATATTCTTGTATACTATGGTGTCAATATGTGCTGCTAGGCGCCTTGTTGACAGGTCGGCTGAGTTGGACTCGAGCCGACGGTCGGCTAAGTTAGACTATAGCCGAAACCGAGTATACATGAACCTACAGGGTCGCACGCTTAAGGGGATAAGAACAGGAATTCGAGTTGGACTCGGATACGGCTCGATCGGATAGGGATCCGATCGGATAGAGTCCTATAGGCTTACGACGTATGGGCGGCCAACTCTGTGAGATTCGGATAGGATCCGATTCAAAATAGAGTCCTGATCGGCCACTAGTCCCAGTCGGCCAACTCTATATAAAGGAGGGAGGGGTGGAGAGCTGTGGCACATCAATTGCATCGCATTGAACCGAATCCGCAACAAAAGTCGCCGAGATCAATCTCCACGGAAACCCTCCCCACCTCCGAGCCAAAACCCTAGCCTTGCATCGCGTGCTAGCACACGGGTGTTTGACGTTCTGTCCCCAGACGTGTGGATACCGGTAGAGCGCATTTGCTACGTTGCGCGGCGTTTCATCAGGCGTGGCACTTGAAGCAAGGCGGCTTTCACGAGATCGGCTGCGGTCGAGAACATCGAAGCGAGGCGCGAGAACGCGGTCAGACGACTCGACGAATCTGCTACATCCACGAATCGGCTGATTGGTGAATCGGCTATCCCCGGGAATCGGCTGACATCGGCCAGAACAGTTCCAGATCGGATTGCCCTGATTGGCTATTCCGCTGCACTCTACTCCAATCGGTAACGATCTATCGGCCCTTACTTGCAAGTGCTCCTGGTTTGCGCGGTAAAAGTTTTTGTTTTCGGCTAGCGTAGCCTCCGCGTAACCCTTCACAAGTAACATGAGCAACTCTCCACTAGACATAGGGACATTCTACCCAAACCAGTATACATCCTCGTGTTCCCTTTGCACACCATCCGAGCTGGACCCGCAAGTCACTAGAGACTCACTAGTCGGTGGTTAAAAACACTGACAAGCAACTTAAGCCTTTAAGCTATAGTGGAAGACTACAAGTTGTATACCTCGGTGCGACAACCGCGTCACGTCCTGTTTCCCCAAGTACTCGTACGTGGGGTAAGAATGGGCTTAGAGAGGTTGGATCCAACAACGGATGAAGTATTGAACAACCTTGTATCCGGTCAGACCGCATTGTCGGAGATTTTGGATTTTTTCTATGAAACTTTCTAGGGCTAGGGTCAGAGAAGGTGTTTACACCCAAAATTGGCACTTAGAAATCAAAATAGGAAAGATTGCCAATATTTGGAAGTTTGCCGGTTTCTTCGGAATGCACATGTCGATCGCGGTATAGGCGGTCGAGCCACGGGCGGTGGGGCGGTCGAGCCAGGAGGCATATAGTCGGTCTGACCGGCAGAGTCCGAAACATAGACGACTTCGTCGATCTTCGGGTTTCCTTTCTTCATACGGTGTATCTCGGGTTTCCAAACATGTTTATCCCGAATAGGACGTGGAGAAGGGCCTGTAGAGGGCAAGACCAACCCCTATATAAGGGCCAAGGCCGGTTCAATTGTAGGACACAATCGAAACACACAACATACAATCAATCTATTTGAATCGTTTTTTCTTTATTTTCAGCCATATTTTTCTACTTTGCCCTAGTTTAGTCCATCTTTGTCGGTTTGCGCTGAAAACCGTCCGCCGCCGCTGTGAGAGTGCGATAATTCTTTGTAAGTTTGTCTTGGAAACTTTCCGTTTGCTCACGAGACGAGTAGTTATCAACATATCCATCTAAATCGGTTCCACTAGCCAATTTGATCTACAAAACCCACTTTGTTATAGTTTTTGCTAGATTGAAGTGGTTGGCAACTCCGTACCAAGAACCACCGCAAATCTTTAGGTGAATCGATCGTGTTCGTGCCTTTGTCAAAAAAGGTGCCAACACGATTTTTGGCGACTCCGCTGGGAAAGACACGACGCCAACTCGGATTCAACGCCGCCATGTCCAAGCAAGCGATGCAAGACGTGGAGCCATTCAACGTTGTCCACATCTCGTTGGACGACCTGGATGGGGAGGCTCGCCAAATAATGGAGGAGCGCATACGAGCGATCACGCAGGAGGTGCTAGATCAATCTTGCACCAAAATGCGACAGGGCGTCATCATCAAGCCCGGGAGCCCGCTCAAGGTAACTCGCGGCGAGGTAAGTGCTGATCACATCTCTATGCCTATTCAAAAACTTGTTGCTAGTACAGTGGATGAGTCCGTTACCGCCGCCGTGAACAATAAGGTTGAATCCACTATGGAAGCTTGTTTTAATAGGTTATTTAAAGCGCACATGAGTGGTAAATCCGGTCTTCCCGCGACCGATTCGCCGCCTACCTCGGTTTGGGGAGCCAACCCCTGTGAACCACATATTTAGTAAAACCGACGGGGTGATTGCCCAAGGCCCGCGAAAGTAGTTCTGCCGCCTCGCCGGTCGGCCGGCCCTACGGCCGGTCGGCCGGCCTTCACTACGTCGGTCCGCCGGCCTACGGCCGGTCCGGCCGCCCATCATATCTCGGTCTTACCGGCCCATCGGCCGGTCGCCAGGAACACGTACGGTGGTCGGCCGTCCCTATGGCAGTCGGCCGGAGCTTACGCCGGTCGCCGGCTCACCTTATCGCTCGGACGCCGTCGGTCGGCCCACACCATACTACACCGGTCGGCCGGTGGCTATCTGGCCGGTCGACCGCGCCTTATCGCTGGTCGGGCCGTGCCCATGGCCGGTCGACCCGGCGCTGGGTGCCGATACGGGAGGTAGATCCCATCACGGGCAACTCGGTTCTATACCACGTTCCCGCACACGACTCCCCTGTGGCTACTTGTCCATGCACCAATTCCCCGCATGTCCCTAATCAATACAATGATCCTAATAGGGGATATCCGCGCGGTACGAGAGATGGCCAATATGATAATATTGTGCGCAACGCCACCTTTTAGGCCGCCGATCGTGCCCGACCCACCTAGGCCTGAAAATATGGAGGAACAAATTAGGAACATCATTAGAGAGTCGTTCGGAATTGAGCCGGGAATCGTGCTAAGATTTACCAAAAGCCGTATCCCGACTATTTCGATAACATCCCATATTCTCGTGGTTATAGAGTCCACTGAATTCACCAAATTCGGTGGAGATGATAATAGGACCACATGGGAACATATCGGCCAATTCTTAGCGCAATGCGGGGAGGCTAGCACTTGAGATGCTTTTAAATTGTGCTTATTTTTGTTATCTTTATCCAGTCTTGCTTTTACTTAGTTTACATCTTTAGGCTAACTCTATTCATACTTGGGCTCGGTTAGAACAGAAATTTCACAATTACTTTTATCTGGTGAAACGAGCTTAGACTTTGTGACTTGACATCGGTAAGGTAAAAACATAATGAATACATTACGGATTACATTAAGAGGTTTAGAGATGCTAGAAACCGGTGTTTTAGCTTGAGTATAGCAGAGAGACTTGGCCGACCTCGCTTTCAATGGGTTGCTTGCTCCCATTAAAGAAAGGTTAGATGGCCAACAATTTCTCGATGTTAGTCAAGTAATGCAGAAGGCTACGCTCGGAAAGCCGGGTGAGGGATGCTAAAAAGTTTGTTAGGCCCGGTGATAAGAAACCTCATGTTAGCGTGATCGATTGTCCTACTAGTGACTCGAGTCCGATGAAGTCGATCATGATATGTATGTCGCTAAGTGGTCTTAGACAAACAAGAACAAACCCTTTGTTTGTTCTAGCTTGAGCCTGACTCCTCGCAAGGATCGGCAGAGTGAGATTAAGTACGGTTTCGATGTGGCCAAGTGTGATAGGATTTTTGACTATCTTTTGCGGGAAAAACAGATCAAATTACCTAAAGGCCACATCATACCCTCATTAGAAGAGTTGAAGCACCGTTCTTATTGTAAATGGCATGATTCTTATTCACATTCTACTAATGAGTGTAATGTTTTTCGTCGACAGGTTCAATCGGCCATAGATGAAGGACGATTGAAATTCACCGAGGGCCCGAAGATGAAGCTTGACGCGATCCTTTCCCGGTGAGTACCATTGATCTTGATGGTAAGAAGGTGTTGGTTCGGCCGGAGCAAGCCGAATCGGCTAAGGAAAGGAGGTTGTCATCGGGGAGCCTAGGCCCAAGATGCTTGTCCCAAAGAGCCCAAAGGTTGGGACATGGAAGGAGAATAAGGCCAAGGCGTCTACATCAAGGAAGCCCTACAAGCCCAAACTGACCTTCGGGATGCTCCTTGACAAGTACAAGAAGAAGAGTGTCAAGAAGGAGCGCGCCAAAGGAAAAAGACCAAGATCGCCCCCTAAGGAGCGATTTGGTCCTTCGTCAAAGGTTTTGGTGTTAGTGATATGCCCTAGAGGCAACATGGAGATGTTGGATATCACGTCAATGTTTATGAATAAATGAATAAAGTGTTATTCAGTTCCATGAAATAGACATCTTGTATTGATCAATAAGTACGTGACTTATTTATGAGACTCTTTATGTATGAATCTATTTCTAAACGATCACGATCATATGTCATATTGTTGGAACAAATATGATTCTAAGATCGGCATGTTTATTGATTGATGATCATGTCTCATAGATCATGGGTATGGAGATACCAAATCAATAAACATGGACACATGTGTTGGAGAACACATTGTTGGATAGACCCATCATGAGACACTACGGGAATTAATGTGCCATTAGTTGGTCTCGGGTAGTGTTGGTACAAAGTCCTTAGACCTGAGATCACCATGGATTCCAACATGTGTAGTAGCCTACTTTGGGACTACCAAACACTATTCCGTAAGCTGGGTAGTTATAAAGGTAGTTTTCGGGTTTGCTATGAAACATGGAGTGGGATGTGAGTGATCAAGATGGAATTTGCCCCTCCTTTGGAGAGATATCTCTGGGCCCCTTGAGGTGATGGATTATGGAAATGCATGGCCATGCTAAGTTGATTGAGGAGTCAATCAACGGACGGATAATCCAATACGGTTCGAGTGAATGGTTAAGCTATTGAAGGGATGGCACACATCTTGCCTATAGCTTAAGCGGTATCGTGAGGCAAAGGGATTTGTGTACACATTACGGGTTCGAGCTGATATTATTCTTGTATACTATGGTGTCAATATGTCTTGCTAGGCGCCGCGTTGACGGGTTGGCTGAGTTGGACTCGAGCCGACGATCGGCTAAGTTAGACTATAGCCGAAACCGAGTATACCTGAACCTACTGTGGTCGCACGCTTAAGGGGATAGAATAGATATTCGAGTTGGACTCGGATACGGCTCGATCGGATAGGGATCCGATCGGATAGAGTCCTATGGGCTTACGACGTGTGGGCGGCCAACTCTATGAGATACGGATGAGATCCGATTCAAAATAGAGTCCTAATCGGCCACTAGTCCCGTCGGCCAACTCTATATAAAGGAGGGAGGGGTGGAGAGCTGTGGTACGCCAATTGCATCGCATGCAACAGAAGTCGCCGAGATCAATCTCCACGGAAACCCTCCCACCTTCGAGCCAAACCCTAGCCTTGCATCGCGTGCTAGCACACGGGTGTACGGCGTTCGTCCCCGGACGTGTGGATACCGGTAGAGGCGGCGCTACGTTGCGCGCTGTTGATCGGCCGGATCGGGCTGCAATCGGAGCGATCGGCTGTGGTGGGATCGGGCTGCGGTCGGGCGCATCGGAGCGAGGCGTGAGAACGCGGCCGGACGGCTCGAATCGGGCGATTGACGTATCGGGTGTCTCGGGAATCGGCTACACTGTTCCCGGATCGGATTGCCCTAATTGGCTATTCGCCTTGCACTCTACTCAATCGGTAACGATCTATCGGCCCTTACTTGCAAGTGTTCCTGGTTTGCGCGGTTAAAATTTTTGTTTTCGGCTAGCGTAGCCTCCGCGCAACCCTTCGGTGGTATCGAGCTAATCTTGCTTAGTTCGGGTTTTAGATTGGATCGGAACAAGTTTTGTGCACGGGTTGATTAGATCAATCGGTTTTACGGGATCGTTGAGGAGAGTTAATGGTAATTGCGTTCCTTGATAGTGTATCGGAACGGCGTAATATGATTACGTCGAAGCAATTTCCATATAACTCGGTTTGAGTTGGGTTCGAGATAGCGTTCCTTGATAGTGTATCGGAACGGTATAATGTGATTATGCCGAAGCTATCTCGTAGTCCGATCTTGTTAGCTGCCTCGCGCCTACGCAAACCATCTCCCTTGATAGTGTATCGGGACGGCATAATATGATTATGCCGACATGGTTTCCTTAAGCGAATTCATAGATTGGATCTATGAATTTCGTGTGGTGTTCGGCGCCGCCCCGGAAGCCCGCGAGGCGGCTTCCCTCGACCCCCGCCCGCTAACCGGCTAGCGGGACCGTCGTGTGCGTACCCCCTTATAGGTCGTCTCGATGCCGTAGCTCTGCGATAAGTAGAAAATGTTTCTACGCCTAACTTGTTTTTGAGAGAATGCTTTGAGATGGTATGGCCCTATTGTATGTATGAGATGTATGAGATGCATGTGATGCATGTAATATTCTTTCATATGTGCAATCCGTAATATTCTTTCATACGTGCAATGCTTGTAATATTCTTTCACGACCTGCGAGTCGATGTAATCTTCAATTAGAGCTTCTATAGTAGTAGCTTAGTTTGAAGAAATCAAGCATTCGGCACTCGAAAGAACGGTGATGAAGATGGAGATCCTGTACACCGGCATGGAGATGGAGATCACCATGTGAAGGGGCCATACTATTTCACTATATGCTATTCTTCTTGCTTTCATATGTGATATGTTTGTTTGATAGGATAGCATCCCTTGCAAAATTAAGTAGTAATGATGCCCTTCCAAATGTTGCACCCGTCACCGTTATGCTCGTCAATGGTGGGTCTGCAAAGCAGAGTGCCATTCTCTATCATAACACGAGGGGTATATGTCGGACATATACATGCGGGAGCATTTGGTTTACTTAACAAGGCTATCAAAACAGTTTTGGGCCTTGGGGCATAGGTTGGTGCCGGGGCATGGAGATGCCACACCAACAACAAGAGTCACATAGAGATGTGATTAGCAAGGTGTTGCTTACCGATGTTACTAATTTTCTAGCGGTGATGCCAAAGCTCACTAGAAAATTAATTAACATGTGGATCTTGACCCAATACGTAACCTAGAGGAAGGTGGAAAATACGTAATGGGAGTCTAATGTTAAATTGTTTAACAATAGACATAGCATAAACATTGTGCTAAACTTTGCTTTTTCTTTGTAGAATAAATGGCGGCTAATACTACACCCAGTACCTTTAATTTGCGATCTATTCTCGAAAAGGAAAAATTAAATGGAGCAAACTTTATGGATTGGTATCGCAACTTGAGAATTGTTCTCAAGCAAGAGCGTAAGGAGTACGTTCTTGAAGAACCCTATCCCGAGGATTTGCCAAATAATGCCACCGCAAGCGCACGGAGGGCTTATGAGAAGCACACTAATGATGCCCTAGATATAAGCTGTCTCATGCTTGCTACAATGTCCCCGAGCTTCGAAGCAATATGAGAGCAGCGATGCTCACATTATTATTCGGGGTTGCGTGGCATGTTTGAGAACCAAGCTCGGGCGAGAGGTTCAACACCTCAAAGTCCTTGTTTGCGTGCGAGCTTGTTGAGGGGAATCCCGTCGTCCGCATGTGATAAAGATGATTGGCTACATTGAGAGTCCGGAAAAGCGGTTTTTCCCTTAGCCAAGAGTTGGCTACGATGTGATTCTCCGGTCGCTCCCTCCGAGCTTCGAGCCATTCATATTGAATTATCACATGAACAATATGGATAGAACCTTGGCTGAATTGCATGGGATGCTAAAGACAGTGAGGAGAGTATCCGAGAAAACGGTCATCATGTGATGATGATGCGAAGGCTAAGCGCAAACCACTGTCAAGAAACTTTGCACCAAGAGGAAGTTAACTCCCGATGAGATCGCGAGTGCCTCCAATGCAAAGAAGGGCAAGAAGGGGTCGGCGGCATCGGATGCCGTTTGCTTCTTTGCAAGGAGACAAGCCCTTGGAAGAGGAACGCAAGAAGTACATGGAGGATCTCAAAAGGAAGCAAAGTGTGACTTCGCTTAGGTATTAATGTTATAGACATTAATCTCGCTACTTCACCTACGACTCTTGGGTATTTGATACCGGATCGGTAGCTCATATTTGAAAGTCGTTGCGGGAAATGAGAAGAAGTAGAGGATTGAGAAGGGCGAGGTGAACTGCGCGTCGGCAATGGAGCAAGCGTTGCTACGTTCTTGTCGGCACGATACCACTTCATCTACCTTCGGGATTAGTTTTGGAATTGAATAATTGTTATTGTGTTCCAACACTATGTCAAAACGTTATTTCCGCTTCATGTTTGCAAGCGGAAGGATATGATTTTAGATCAATGAACAATGGTTGTTCAATATATCTCGAGAGATATGTTCTATTTTCATGCTCCATTGGTGAATGGATTATACGTTTTGAATCTTGAAGCGTCTCCCATCTATAACATTAATACGAAAGGCAACTCTCAAATGATACAAACCCCACGTTTATCGGCATTTTCGCCTAGGCCATATAAATAAGAAACGCATGGAGAAGCTCCATAAGGATGGATTGCTTCACTCTTTTGATTTTGAATCATTTGAGACATGTGAGTCTTGTTTACTTGGTAAGATAACAAAGGCACCTTTCACGGGACATAGTGAGAGAGCAAATGACTTATTGGCACTCGTACATACCGATGTATGTGGACCAATGAGCTCAACGGCCGAGAGGAGGTTATCGGTACTTCATTACCTTTACGATGACTTTAGTAGATATGGTTATATCTACTTAATGAGGCATAAGTCCGAATCCTTTGAAAAGTTCAAAGAATTTCAGAATGAAGTACGAGAATCATTTAGGAAAAACAATCAAGTTTCTACGATCGGATCGTGGAGGGGAATACTTGAGCCAAGAGTTTGGTAATCATCGAAAGATTGTGGAATTGTTCCACGGTTGACTCCGCCGGGAACTCCACAATGGAATGGGGTGTCCGAACGGAGAAATCGCACCTTGTTGGACATGGTGCGGTCGATGATGAGCCAAAGTGATCTTCCGTTATCCTTCGGGGATATGCTCTTGAAACAGCGCGCTCACACTAAATAGAGTTCCATCTAAGTCGGTTGAAAAGACAACATATGAGATATGGACAGGGCAACCCCTAGTTTGTCTTTTCTCAAAATTTGGGGATGCGAAGCTTATGTAAAACGTTTACGATCGACAAGCTCACACCCAAATCGACAAGTGCTTCTTTGTGGGATATCCTAAGGAAACTAAGGGATATTACTTTTATAATCGGGAACAAGGCAAAGTGTTTGTCGCCCGACACGGTATCTTCTTGGAGAAAGAGTTTCTTTCAAGAAGGGTTAGTGGGAGCAGGGTGCATCTTGAAGAAGTTCAAGAAACACCGAAAACGTTTCGGCGACCACGGAACCACAACGGGAGGAGCAAAGTGTTGCGCCACCGGTTGTAGATACACCGGCCCACGGAGGTCTAAAAGATCACGTCGTGCGCCGACGGTATACGGGTGCGGAACAACGTGATATATTGTTGTTGGACAACGATGAACCTAAGACCTATGAGGAAGCGATGGTGGGACCCGATTCCAACAAGTGGCTTGGAGCCATGAAATCCGAAATAGAATCCATGTACGACAATCAAGTTTGGAACTTGGTTGATCCACACGATGGTGTCAAAACCATTGAGTGCAAATGGGTTTTTAAGAAAAAGGCCGATATGGATGGAAATGTTCACATCTATAAGGCGCGATTGGTGGCGAAAGGTTTTAAACAGATTCAAGGAGTTGATTATGATGAAACCTTCTCGCCCGTCGCAATGCTTAAATCTATTCGGATTATCCTAGCGATTGCTGCATATTTCGACTATGAGATATGGCGGATGGATGTCAAAACAGCTTTCCTAAATGGAAACCTAAGCGAGGATGTATACATGATACAACCTCGGGGTTTTGTCGATCCGAGAATCGCTGGAAAGATATGCAAGCTACGAAATCCATTTATGGATTGAAGCAAGCATCTCGGAGTTGGAATATTCGTTTTGATGAAGTAATCAAAGGGTTTGGTTTCATCAAAAATGAAGAAGAGGCCTGTGTTTACAAAAGGTCGGTGGGAGCGCAATTGTATTTCTAATCTTATATGTGGATGACATATTACGATTGGAAATGATATCCCTATGCTTGAATCGTCAAGTCTTCATTGAAAAATAGTTTTTCCATGAAAGACTTAGGGAGGCACATATATATTAGCATTCGGATCTATAGAGATAGATCCAAGAGGCTAATTGGATTAAGCCAAAGTACATACATTGACAAGGTGTTGAAAAGGTTCAACATGCATGATTCCAAGAAAGGTTTCTTGCCCATGTCACATGGCATTAATCTTAGCAAGAATCGGTGTCCTCGGACACATGATGAGCGGAATAAGATGGGTATGGTTCCATATGCTTCGGCAATTGGATCCATCATGTATGCCATGCTTTGTACACGCCCGAGATGTCTCGTACGCTTTGAGTGCTACGAGCAGATACCGTCGAGATCCAGGTGAAGGTCACTGGATTTTAGTAAAGAATATCCTTAAGTACTTGAGAAGAACTAGGGATATGTTCCTAGTCTATGGAGGTGAAGAAGAGCTCGTTGTAAGTGGTTACACCGATGCTAGCTTCCAAACAGGACAAGGATGATTATAGATCACAACGGGTTCATGTTACGCTGAACGGAGGCGCGATCCAGTGGAAGAGTTTCAAGCGGGATACGTTGCTGATTCTACAACGGAGGCCGAGTACATTGCTGCTTCGGAAGCTGCAAAGGAGGCTGTTTGGATCAAGAAATTCGTTTGAGCTTGGTGTGATGACTAGTACGATGGTCCAATGTCTCTCTATTGTGACAATAGTGGAGCCATTGCGCAAGCCAAGGAGCCGAGGTCACATCGAAGTCCAAACACATACTTCGGCGATATCATCTCATCCGCGAGATAGTGGACAGAGGTGATGTCAAGATATGCAAAGTGCACACGGATCTCAACATAGCCGATCCGTGACAAAACCTCTCCCTCAACCGAAGCATGAGGCGCACACAAGAGCAATGGGTATTAGATACTTACATGATTGACTCTAGTGCAAGTGGGAGATTGTTAGTGATATGCCCTAGAGGCAACATGGAGATGTTGGATATCACGTCAATGTTTATGAATAAATGAATAAAGTGTTATTCGGTTCCATGAAATAGACATCTTGTATTGATCAATAAGTACGTGACTTATTTATGAGACTCTTTATGTATGAATCTATTTCTAAACGATCCCCGATCATATGTCATATTGTTGGAACAAATATGATTCTAAGATCGGCATGTTTATTGATTGATGATCATGTCTCATAGATCATGGGTATGGAGATACCAAATCAATAAACATGGACACATGTGTTGGAGAACACATTGTTGGATAGACCCATCATGAGACACTACGAGAATTAATGTGCCATTAGTTGGTCTCGGGTAGTGTTGGTACAAAGTCCTTAGACACGAGATCACCATGGATTCCAACATGTGTAGTAGCCTACTTTGGGACTACCAAACACTATTCCGTAATGGGGTAGTTATAAAGGTAGTTTTCGGGTTTGCTATGAAACATGGAGTGGGATGTGAGTTGTCGAAACTTGGTTTCGGCAATATGATTTCTGGGGTCGCAGTCGAGATCGTCAAGCACAATGGGTTAGAAGAAGAAGAAGATTTAGACGGAGTTCGAGCCCTCTCCGAGGTAATACCCTACTCCTGTTTCGGTGGATTCGATCCGCCGAGTGTCTTTATTGATCTCGTGTGTCTAAAGCTCTTGCTTATGAAATCGTATCTCGGATCTTGTTTTGGATATCCCTCAAGGGACGCCCCTTACCCCCCTTATATAGTCTTGGAGGGAGGGCTTACAAATCGGAAACCCTATCTTATTCTAAGTTGGTTTCCTCAATCTTACCAAACCGTGACTATAGGCCGATTGCCTTATCTCTATCGGCAACCGTAACACCCAAGTCAAATTCGGCTTACGAGATATAGCGGCGCAATTTATCCCTACCTCCGATCGGATAAGCTTGCCATGTAGATACCCGATTGCCATAATCTCCACAATAGCCCCGAGTCCTTTTCGTCGACGAGACAACTCAACTTCAAACCAAAATAGTACTCGGCCAAAACCCTCTTTGGGCGAGTGCTCCTGTGTGAGTGATTCCATCATCTCTGCTGAATCTTCGAGTGGCTCAAAGGCTGTGAAGGGCTGGAAAAATATATAAAAATTTCTCAAAAATAAATATCTAGGTGCATCTCTGATGCACCTAATTAGTGTAGCCCCGACTATGTGGTTAGTCAAAAATAGGCTAAGCATATAGTCAAGAACTATAAAAATCATTCTCACGTAGATGCCTAGCTCATGCTAAAGCAATCACTGAAATCTCATTACCCAGCAAGTTCATACTCGTCCGAGTGAATTTGCCCGAGTTATCTCGAACAAACAATTCGAGTCAACCCTCATGGGTAAAAAGCACTCGGTAAGCTTCTTGCTTATCGAGTAGATTTGCTGAGTAATCTCGGAATAAATATTTCATTCATCTCTCATGGGAAAATAAGTTCTTTCAATCATATGAAAAATATGACCAAATTATTAAATAGCCTATGCCATAATACTAGTCTCAATCTATAAAAGATCTTCACCAAGGTGGAAAACAAACAGCATTGGTAAGGTTACCTAACCAAATGCCAAAAAACCGAACAGCTCTTGTTCACCAAGGCAGCTATAAAAACTTAGCTGTCGGTCACCTTCCACGTTGCATCGTGCTAGCTTCTCATGAAGTCAAGCAAACCGCGGTATGGAAGGATTTTTAAAGGTATAGGGCACTCGGACACGCGCATATTGCCAGAGCAAATCTGCTTAAGCACATCCGCTTAAGTCCCTAAGGACATGCATCGGACCACACCGTAGCTGGGCCGTAGATTTTCTTATGGGCTCGGCCCACTCACCAGAAAACCTAGCGCAACCCTCAAATCTTTCTATAAAGATGCGAGGTCGTCCCCGCCTCTTCGTCTTCCAAACAATTCCCCTTTTTTGCGGCACTGTTCACCAGTTCACCGCGGAGAACCCTAGACTCGCGCACTCCCAAATCCATCCACCTAGGAGCTTGCTCTTTGCAACAACTAGCCTCCGCAATCAAATCTCCCACGGTCCCTTGCCAAAAATCCAACCTTTCTCAGCCAGATCCACTTCCTAACAACCCATTCTCATGGCGGAGGAAAAAAGGATTCCCTTCGACCAATGGGCCGCTTCGGATGTGAGGGAATCTACCCTCAAGGAGATGGTGAAGCACGGCGTGCTTCCACCAAAGGAACTCGTGGGATGGCGCCGGCGGCGGGAGGACTTCCCGACCCCAAACACCGGTGAGCTCGTCGTTTTCACTTCCTTTTTCTATTGCGGGTTCAGCCTTCCCACCTCCGAGTTCTTCCGGGGGCTTACGGACTATTATGGGCTTCATCTTTATCATCGAACCCCAACTCAATGCTTCACATAGCTCTTTTCATTCACGTGTGTGAAGCCTTCCTTGGCATTCTCCCCACTTTCATCTCTTAGTCGTATGTTCTATCGAAACCTCACCGAACAAGGACCAACCTTGCGTCGTTGGCGGGCGGGCTTCCGGCTTCGTGGATCTCTCCGCAAAGACTACTTTTCTCTCCCTTTGAAATCTTCCAACAAGGGATGGCACGTTGGTTCTACATTAGCAACCTCGAACCCGCCTGCCCGCCTTTGTCGGTCTTCCTCCTGTCCCCAAGCCATCTTGGAGCACCGTCCCGTAGCCCAAGATGGGACGAAGCCAATGATCTGCTCGCGAAGATCACGGCGATGAAAAGAGAGGTCTTCGCGGGAACGATCACTCGGCACTTCATCAGTGCCGGCGGCACCGATCAAGGAGCGGTCGAAGCCGGCCCGAGTATGAAGGCGGGACGGACCCCAATCGGGAAGACCCGGATCCACTCACATACGAGATCACGAAGATTCGGATGTACAAACTCTTCTCGTGCAGGATAGCGGTTGAGCGGGCCCTCATTACGCCGATCCTTCCCTTCAGCATCCACCGACCTCCGCCTCCGGTAAGCCGACTGGTTGCTTCATAGCATCTTTCAACCTTGACATCTTGTTTCTTATCATTGTACTCTCTTTCTTCTGCAGGAAAATGCCTCTATCACCTCCAAGCCATACAAGGTGGCCCATGACGGCGCGCCGCATCGCCTCGCCAAGAAACCGGCGGCGGGATCAAGATTCCAGTGATCCGGTCGGGAAGCGAGCGGCGCCGAGTGAGGACTCGAACAAACGTGCAAGCAAAAGGAGGCGATCATCGAAGATTCGGATGACGACGTCCGGCTCCTCCGTCGATACCCCACCTCTAAGGCGGTCACCGAGGATGGCGCCGAAGATCCGCCGGTCATCCGGTATGCTCTGAAACCGAAGTCCGAACTCTTTCGCTGAAAACTTTTCTTTATCTTTACCCTTGCTTTGTATTCATTTTCGCGAGAGGCCCCGGGACATAGATCTGCCTGAGAGGGCGAAGGACCGACTCCGCCGGCGCTCCCGAGTGCCAAGGCCGGCGAGCCAAAGCCCGGAGCCATCCGCCAGAGTGCGGCGCTCAGGAAACAACTCTCGCCTCGAAGAAGGACGCCCCTAGGAAGGAACCCCGGCCGGTCGGGATATCCCGGCCCGAAACCGATCATCGGCCGGGAAACCCGAGGCGCGGCTCAAGCACCCCGACCGGGGTCACTCGCGCGAGCCGAAGAAGAAGACCGCCCCGGCCGCTCCACCTAGGTAGGCGCCACAAAGCCGGTGAGGCTTGCTTTGAAGCATTCTTTTGCTCTTTCAATTTTGAATCTTTCATGTCTTCATTTGTCTTTCTTGCTTGCCAGCCACGGTAGAAGAGATCCCGGGTTGCGGTCTTCGAGACTGGGTTCCCCGATCGGGATCGAGTGGCGGGACTCGGAAGGCGAGAGACGGGGCATCATCCTAGACAGAGCAAGCCAAAAAGATGAAAGGGATGCCCTTGTCGAGAGTCTGAATGAGGCGCCGGCTGCTCAACGTAAGCCTTTGTCTCTCTCTTTAATTATGTCATCATCGTCTTTCAATTGGTCACTCTTACGCCATTGCGTGCGAAGGAATATTGCCGCTCTATGACAAAATCGGAAGTCTTTGGAGAAGTGGTCCCCCACTTAAACTCCTTGGAGGACATTCGGCGACAGTGAAGGCCACTCGGGGAGGCCGCATCAAGGGAAGCGGCTTTAAGGAGGAGATCGCGAGCTTCGAGAAGCGAACCTCGACCTCCGCGGATCAATCGGGAGTAAGCCCGCTCTCCCAGCTTTATCATGATTCTCTTGTTGATCTTGGCTATTGATGATCTTCTTTCGTTGCAAAAATTCTTCGGAGGTCCACTCGCTTCAAGTCCAGTGGAAGCGGTCAGCCTTGACAAGGCCGAGATGGAGGCCGAGTTTGAAGGTAATCTTCTTTGAAGTCGAATTCCGTGTCTTGCTTTATATCCGAGTGCTTTAAATGATGCGGGACTTTTGGCGGCTTATAAGATGAAGACCGAGCCCAATACGACCTCTTGCTTGGGCGGATCAAATCTAGCGATGAGATACGGAAGAGGTCGCCAACGCCGCCACGCCGATCTTGCTTGTCCTTGTTTGATCAAGGAGTTGGGACCGGCTTGGAGCCGATCGAGATATTCGACAAGCTGCGGCGCTCCAGGACCGATATCGGCCAATATCACCGAAGCAGCCAGCATGGGGGCTGGTCTAGCTCTTGCTCAGACCAAGTCCCTTTACCCCCGGGTGGATATCCATTCAATCGGGGAAGGCTTTGCTGACGGGACGACGGACGAGCGAGGCCTTAGACATGCTAAGTGAGGCGCAAGAGGCGGCGAAGAAGATATCTCTTGATGTAGTAAACAACTTCAAGATTTGATTTGTATTCTGACTTTGCTTTGTAAATGTCGCGTGACCGTAACATTCGATGTGGAACTTTGTGACTCTTTTAGTTTATTTATGTCAATGCCTTGATTCGAGCTTTCGCGTGAAATTTCTTAAGTAGCTTTGTCCATTTGTCATCAAGCCTAGGCTCGATTAGGTCATCGGAAAACTCTCGGTCCTTAGACACGAGCTCGAGTCAAAGGACATTAAACAATGATAAACCAAATTATGCACAAGAGTTGTGAGGAAAACTTGAGCTTTATTGACATGTGTACCCCACTTGACTCAAGAAGTCATCTTGCTTGAGGTTGGCGAGTCAAGGAAAACAAGAGGCCTTAGCCAAATTAGGCATAAAATCGTCGAAGATGCTCGATGTTCAGGAGTTCTCCACCATAGACCCGTCTTCGCGCTTTAGGGTATGCACTGGCCGAGTCACTTTAGCGATTATGTATGGTCCTTCCCATAAGGAGATAACTTGTGTCGATCTTTGGTGGTCGGATCTTGCGTAGGACCAGTCGCCAACAATGAAAGCTCGTGCTCGCACGTTGCGGCTGTGGTATCTTCTAAGCCCTTGAAGATATTTGGCCTTGGATAAGGGGCGCCTCGCGGGCCTCTTCCAATCGGGTGAGGTCATCCACTCGGTCAGGGTCGTAGCGTTCATCATTGAAGGCTGCGAACCGGAGGACTCGTACTCCATCTCGTTTGGCAACATGGCCTCTGCGCCATAGACCAAAAACAAAGGAGTTTGGCCGGTGGCCCACCGGTGTGGTTCGCGGCGACCATAAGACCGAGAGCAGTTCTTGGACCCATTTGCCGGCGTAAGGGCTTAGTCGGTCGCGCGAGCCTTGATGCCTTGAAGGACCATGCCGTTGGCTCGCTCGACTTGCCCGTTGCTTTTAGGGTGAGCTGCGATGCATAGCGAGATCTTGATTCGAAGTCTTCGCAGAATTCCTTGAAGATGCCTCCGTGAATTGAGTCCCATTATCGGTTATGATTGTTTGGGGACGCCGGCGGTGCACGATGTTGAGGAAAAAGTCTTGTGCTTTGTCGGCGGTGATTGTGGCGACCGGCTTGGCTTCAATCCACTTGGAGAACTTGTCGATTGCGACGAAGAGGTGTGTGAAACCTCCGGAGCTTTCTTGAAAGGGCCAACCATGTCCGCCCCCATACCGCGAATGGCCGGGAAAGTGGGATTGTTTGAAGCTCTGGGCGGGACATGGCTTTGTCGGGCGAAGCTGCGGCCTTCGCAGGTTCGTACGACTTTATCCGCGTCGGGAGACCGCGGTAACAGAAAAAACCCTTGCTCGTAAGCTTTGCCGACTAGGGTGCGTCTGCCGCGTGGCTCCCGCATATGCCCGAGTGGATGTCTTGGAGTAACGCTTCCCTTCTTCGGGTGTGATGCACCTCATTAGAATTCCAGAGGGGCTTCTTTTGTATAAATCGGAGTAAACCATGACGTATGCTTGGCAACGACGCCGGACGCGTTACGCTTCATCCCGGTCATCCAAGCAAATCTTCTTGGGTTAAGAATTTGATGAGCGGCGTCCTCCGGTCGGTGTCGGTCATGGCGACTTCGTTCGTGGTTTGCTCGGTGAGAGTTGTCTTCGCCGTGATGGTTGGTTCGTAGAGATGCTCGATAAATACGTCTGTTGGGGCAGCTTCGCGCTTAGATCCAGTGTGCCAACTCATAAGCGGCTTCGTTGTTATGTCTCGGGACATGTGAGAGTTCGAGCCCGTCAAACTTGTCCTCAAGCTTGCGGACCTCTTGTCGGTAGGCCTCCATCGTGTCATTTAAGCGGGACCAGTCCTTCATCACTTGATTGACGACCGGTGGGAGTCGCCTTTCACAATAAGCCGCCGTATCCCGAGTGAAAGCTGCAGCCGCGGTCCATGTAGAAGAGCTTCGTACTCGGCGACGTTGTGTGAGGCGGAGAAGTGGAGGTGAAGGACATATCTTAGCCTTTCCCGGTCGAGGAGATCGGCACGACTCCTGCTCCCAAGCGGTGATCCTCTTGGATCCGTCGAAGTGCATGGTCCAGTGTTGGAGGTCTTCCCGAGGCACGTTTTCTTCTTGTTCGATCCACTCGGCCGGAAGTCCGCTAAGGCTTGTGACTTAATGGACGTCCTTGGCTTGAAAGTCAAGTCCGGCGGCATCGGTTCTAAGGCCCACTTGGCGATGCGCCGGTTGCCTCGCGGTTGTGGATGACATCGCCGAGTGGGAAAGAGGTGACGACGGTGACCAGTGACCACGAAAGTAGTGTGCCAATTTCCTCGCGGTTATTAGAACACCATAAAGCAATTTTTGTACACGAGGGTAGCGGATTTTGGCTCCCGCCAATACTTCGCTAACAAAGTAGATTGGCCTTTGAATCTTAGGCTCGTCCTTCTTCTTCGCGTTCGACCACGAGGACGTGGCGACCACTTGGTGAGTGGCGAGACGCGTACAGCCAGGGGTTCTGGGCCGAGGCGAGGCCAGGACGGGTGGCGTTGTAAGGAATTCTTTGAAATCTTCAAAGGCCTTGTTGGCTTCGTGGTCCACTTGGAAGTCGTCTGTCCTTTTTAGCAATCGAAGAAAGGCATGCCTCGTTCGCCGAGTCGGGATATGAAACGGCTTAGCGCCGCCATGCAGCCAGTGAGCTTCGGACGTCTTTTTGGTTACTCGGGGCTTCATGCTTAAGATGGCGTTGATCTTCTGGGATTTGCCTCAATGCCGCGATGTGACACCATAAAGCCGAGCAGGCTTGCACGATGGGACGCCGAAGGTGCACTTCTCCGGTTTAACTTCATTCGAAGGCCCGGATGTTCGCAAAGGTTTCTTTTAAGTCGGCGATCAGGTCTTCTTTTCGCTTGGTCTTGATGACAACATCGTCGACGTAGGCTTCAACGTTCTTGCCGATCTGCGTCGGAAACATCTTTGGATCATGCGTTGGTATGTGGCTCGGCGTTTTTCAGGCCAAAAGGCATGGTGATGTAGCTAAGCCCCAAACGGCGTGATGAACGATGTTTTCAAGCGGTCGGATTCTTTCAAGCGATCGGTGATAGCCCGAGTAACAATCCAAGAAACTCGGGAGTTCGCGGCCTGGTGTTGAGTCGACGACTTGGTCGATGTGAGGCAGCCGACGGATCTTTGGGGCAGGCTTTGTTGAGGTTGGTGTAGTCAACGCACATGCGCCATTGCCCCGTTTCTTGCGGACCAAGGCTGGGTTGGCTAACCGGTCGGGATGGAGGACTTCTTTAATGAAGCCGGCAGCCAAGTTGCCGTTCTTCTTTGATCGCGTCTTTTCGATCCCGTGCGAACCTGCGTAATCGTTGTTTTATCGGTTTGGCGTCATCTTTGACGTGCAAAGAGTGCTCGATCACCTCCCTAGGAATTCCGGCATATCGAGATGGTTTCCAAGCAAAAACATCTTTATTATTTTGGAGGAAGGTGACGCGCTTTCCTATTTGGGATCTAGGTCGGCGCCGATTAGCGTTTTCGAGGGATCCGACGGATCAAGGGAGATCTTCTTGGTCTTGGCGTCGCGGATCCCGATTTGGCTATCTTCTTCGCGGGGACTTCGCCCTCTGCCGAAGTTGATGCAGCCAATCGGACTTCTTGTTGGCCACGTAATCTCTCGCGAGATTGGGCCATGTCGCAGCTCTCCTTATCGCAGTGAAGGCTTGCTTCACATCGCTGCGAAGAGTGATGACGCCGTTGGGACCCGGCATCTTCATGCAAAGATAGGTGTAGTGAGGATCGCCATGAACTTGGCAAGCGCAGGCCTTCCGATGATGGCGTGATATGCTTTTAAGTCGGCCACCTCGAAGGTGACGTTCTCCGTTCGGAAGTTCTCTCGGGCTCCGAAGGTGACTGGGAGGAGATATGCCCGAGTGGAGTTGAAGACGACCCTGGGATGACTCCGTGGAAGGGGCTGAGCTTGCTTTCAGTTCGGCCCTTGGTATCTGCATCTCATCCATGGTCTTGGCAAATAGGATGTTAAGGGCGCGCCCCATCGATGAGGATGCGCTTGAGCCCGATGTTGCGGACCACGGGGTCCGGGACGAGTGGATAGCGCCCGGGTGAACCACTCGGTCGGGATGATCCGAGCGGTCAAAGGTGATGGCCACTTCCGACCATCGCAGATACCGAGGGACTTCGGGTTGAGCCGCATTGACCTCCGGCCGGTTAGCTTTTGTTTTCTCTTGGACTCATAGGCTAGTGGCCCTCCGAAGATATGGTTAAGCTCCCCACTTGGGTCTTGGAAAGGTTCGGCATTTTCAACCGCGTTGTTCTTTTTGGCGCCGACGGGCCAGCCTCGTCGCCCGGCCTCTTGTTGAGTGCGCCGCGATCGCTTGCGCTTGCTTGTAGATAAAGCAGTCCCTTCGCCGCGTGCTTATGATTCGGTGATGGGTGCACCGGGCGTTTATGATGGCGTCGTAGGCGGCGACTCGGGGACGGCGTTGAGTGTTGGAGGTTGCGGCCACTAGATCTTCGGGATCGGCGCTTGCGATCTTTCGGCCTTGGTTGCCGTTGTTGCCGCCATCCTTCTTAGGATTTCGGCTTCCTCCTCGCTTGCTTGTCCTCCCTTCTGTCGGGCCGGTCTTGACGAGCGGCCTTAATGGCGTCATTTGATTTGGCGTATGAGTTCGCCGTTTCGAACATTTGTTTCACCGTCTTCGGTGGTTTGCGCCCGAACTTGCCGATGAGAAGCTCATCACGGACTCCCTTCCGGAAGGCGGCGATGATGATGTCATCGGTGATGTTCGGGATCTTGTTGCGCTTCTCGGAGAAACGACGAATATAATCCTTGAGGGCTCGTCCGGCTCGGATGACGTTGTAAAGGTCGAAGTGTGTGCCGGGCCTCTCGAAGGTGCCTTGGAAGTTGGCGATGAAGTGGTCCCTCGGCTCGCTCCACGAGCCAATGGAGCCTCTTGGCGAGGCTCGTGAGCCAATTTCGGCTGAGTTTGCGAGGGCCACGGGCGTGTAATTGGCCATGGCTTTATTGTCGCCACTGCGGCTCGGATGGCAAGGGTATATACGATTAACCAAGATTCGGGGTCGGTCTTGCCATCGTACCTTTCGATCCCGTAGGCTTAAAGCCACTCGGCCAATGCACTCGGCGGAGTTCCCGAGTGAAGGCCGGTACTCCATTGTCGCCGCTATCGGGTGATCCCCTTCGGTCTTCCCGAGTGCGTCGGTCGCGCTCCTGGTAGCGGCGGTCGAGGACTTCCCGCGAGATCACTCGGCGGGGTCTTCGGTTAGGCTGGTTGGGTAGCCGGGCTGTTGCGGCGGACTCGGTGGTGGACGGTGGACGTCCGTGTCGTTTGTCGTGGGAGTCGGCCGTCTGCTCTTGGTGCTTCGGCGTGGACTCGCGAGGTGGGCCTCTTGGCTGGTTGACGACCGAGCCGGCTCGGGCCTCCTGTAGTCTCCCGACTTTATAGGCGGAAGCCGGCTTTTGTCTGGCGTTTCGGCCACGGACTCAGTCGGCCTTCGTGCCGAAGTGGTGGGATGGCCATTAGCCGTGGCGGCGACGATGGTCTTGATCTTATCAAGTGTAGGAGTCACGTTGGCGGAGCCGTCTCCATGACGGTGTCCAAGAGCGTGAGTGCGGTGGCGGCATTCTGCTGTGGCGTGCGGAAGATGTTGGTGTTGCGAACCCGTGTTTGGAGGATGGCCTCCTGGGCGGATCGTCCGGTTTGCACGTAGATCCTGCTTCCTTTTGTCGGCCTCGTCCTTGCGTTGTCTCTCTTCCGGCATTGTCTTGCGCTCAAGCTCCACCTTGGCTCGCTCCTCTTCGGCAAGCCTTCGGCCATGGCCGAGTCGGACTCATCGGCTCGGCCATGAGGCTCACCGATCCATGTGGCGGTCGGAGTTGTCGGCTTCGTCGAAGGGATGCCGTAGAGGTTGTCGGCCGGCGGAGCGAGGTATCCGTTGAGCTCCGAAGATGAGCGGAGAGCCGAACGATGGGAGGATGACGGCGACCTCCCTTGATCTCGGGAAACCCGGATCTGGATCGTTCCGGTCCGAGTCGAGCTTGGGGATTAGGCTCCTCGAGTGGATTGCCGCCAACTCGGGAGAGAAGTTGTTGTAGATCTTGGCGGCGTTTGGTAACCCAAACGGCACCGAGAGGTCTTCATCGAATAGATCGCTTCCGTCGGGAGGCGAGAAGATTGGCGCGGATCTCGGCGGTATTCGGTAATCCGAATGGTGCGAGTGAAGTCCGTCGTCGGAGAAGGTGGATCGCATCTTGATCTTCAAGATGTTGTCGAAGATCTCGGCGTTGTTGGGGAGCCGAATGGCGCCGAGTAGGTTTTCCTCCGACCGGTTCGAATCCGAGTCGAGGGAGGAGTCGTCGGCGAAGTCGGCGGTGAAGTCGCCGAGTCTTGAGGGGGATCCCATCACGCTTGTCGGCGAGATTGTTGAAGAAGTCTCGGCGCGCCCCCTACAGCGCGCCAACCGCCGAAACTTGGTTTTGGCAATATGATTTCGGGGTCGCAGTCGAGATCGCCAAGCACAATGGGTTAGAAGAAGAAGAAGATTTAGACGAGTTCAGGCCCTCTCCGAGGTAATACCCTACTCCTGTTTCGGTGGATTCGATCCGCCGAGTGTCTTTATTGATCTCGTGTGTCTAAAGCTCTTGCTTATGAAATCGTATCTCGGATCTTGTTTTGGATATCCCTCAAGGGACGCCCCTTACCCCCCTTATATAGTCTTGGGGGGAGGGCTTACAAATCGGAAACCCTATCTTATTCTAAGTTGGTTTCCTCAATCTTACCAAACCGTGACTATAGGCCGATTGCCTTATCTCTATCGCAGCAACGTAACACCCAAGTCAAATTCGGCTTACGAGATATAGCGGGCGCAATTTATCCCTACCTCCGGACGGATAAGCTTGCCATGTAGATACCCGATTGCCATAATCTCCACATGAGTGATCCAGATGGAATTTGCCCCTCCTTTGGAGAGATATCTCTGGGCCCCTCGAGGTGATGGATTATGGAAAAGCATGGCCATGCTAAGTTGATTGAGGAGTCAATCAATAGACGGATAATCCAATACGGTTTGAGTGAATGGTTAAGCTATTGAAGGGATGGCACACATCTTGCCTATAGCTTAAGCGGTATCGTGAGGCAAAGGGATTTGTGTACACATTACAGGTTGAGCTGATATTATTCTTGTATACTATGGTGTCAATATGTCTTTGCTAGGCGCCGCATTGTTGACGGGTTGGCGAGTTGGACTCGAGCCGACGATCGGCTAAGTTAGGACTATAGCCGAAGCGAGTATACCTGAACCTACGGGGGTCGCACACTTAAGGGGATAGAATAGATATTCGAGTTGGACTCGGATATGGCTCGATCGGATAGGGATCCGATCGGATAGAATCCTATGGGCTTACGACGTGTGGGCGGCCAACTCTATGAGATACGGATGAGATCCGATTCAAAATAGAGTCCTAATCGGCCACTAGTCCCAATCGGCCAACTCTATATAAAGGAGGGAGGGGTGGAGAGGCGTGGTACGCCAATTGCATCGCATGCAACGAAGTCGCCGAGATCAATCTCCACGGAAACCCTCCCACCTTCGAGCCAAACCCTAGCCTTGCATCGCGTGCTAGCACACGGGTGTACGGCGTTACGTCCCCGGACGTGTGGATACCGGTAGAGCGCTGCTACGTTGCGCGGCGTTGATCGGCCGGATCGGGCAATCGGAGCGATTGGCTGTGGTGGGATCGGCTGCGGTCGGGCGCATCGGAGCGAGGCGTGAGAACGCGGCCGGACGGCTCGAATCGGGCGATTGACGTATCGGGCTCTCCGGGAATCGGCTACTTGTTCCGGATCGGATTGCCCGATTGGCTATTCCATTGCACTCTACTCCAATCGGTAACGATCTATCGGCCCTTACTTGCAAGTGTTCTGGTTTGCGCGGTTAAAATTTTTGTTTTCGGCTAGCGTAGCCTCCGCGCAACCCTTCATTTGGAGCCGTCATTTCCCCATCTTCCTCAAGTTATGCCATGGGGACTATGCCCGATGCCGCCTCCAGGATATCCGTTCCCTTACTTCATGCCTTGGGGGGCACCCCCGCCTATGTACAACATGCCTCCAATGCAGAATCACCAAGGATGGAGAGGGGAGAGAAGATCGCCGCGAAGGCAGGCATCTACTTCTAGTGGAAGCCGGTTCCTCACAAAGGACCAGTTTGACGGTGAGAAAAGGGCACACAAGTGTGCCAAGCCTGAGGAAAGGGCTTCGGAGGCGATCACTATCAAGATAGGATCGCATGATGTGCCAGTGCCATCTGGCAATGAGGCTAAGTTGATATTTGGCCCTCGAACCAAAGTCGCGAAGGATGCCGCGCGGAAGGCGGTCGAGCCGGACGTCACGGCGGTCGGCCGTAGTTCAATAGCCGGTCGGACCAGAGCCTTCGCGCGGTCTAACCACGCGTGCGCGCGATCGAGACCGCGCCATGCGGCCCCAGTCGATGTTCGCTCACAGTCGGCCCGGGCTTGGTCGCCGGTCGAGCCGCGAGGCACGATACGGTCGGCCACCGGGCCGGTCGACCGACGTTCTGGTAAGAAGGGTACTAGGGTAGTCCCCTCTTCGGGTAAAGGCAACGGGGGACATTATTTGCCTCCTGGAACAGAGCCGAATCCTAGGTGGATGCCTGAGGATTTGACGGCTACCCAGAAGAGAAGGTTGCAGCGTCTTCGCGCTTCTGAGTTAAGGGAGAAGGAAGCCGAAGAGAGGAGAGACAGGGAGTTCGATGAGTTGCGACCACCGCCTGCGAAGGAGTGGAAACGTAAGTCATTAACTGCTGAGAAGCCGGTGGTTGTTCAAAAGGATGAACAACCGGCTGTGGAGGCATCGTCCGGCGAGGACATGGAGATCAACATGGTGTGCATGTTGCCCATGGAGTTTTGCGCCATGGACGAGGCCGAGGCCGCTCAAATGTCACTAGGTCCAAAAGATGCGGTCTTCGGGAAGCCCGACGAGTCAAACCGTCACATGAAGCCTCTCTATCTGAAGGGCCACGTTGATGGGAAGCCGGTCTCGAGGATGCTAGTGGACGGAGGCGCGGCGGTGAACCTAATGCCTTATTCTCTTTTTAAGAAGTTGGGTCGCGAGGAAGCGGAGCTGAAGAAGACCAATATGCTTCTCAATGGTTTCAACGGCAAATCAACGAAGGCGAAGGGGATCTTGTCCGTTGAGCTTACGGTGGGGAACAAGACGTTGCCTACCGCCTTCTTCATCGTCGATGTACAAGGTAACTATAGTGTCATCTTGGGACGGTGTTGGATTCATGCCAACTGCTGCGTCCCATCTACTTTACATCAGTGCCTAGTACAATGGGATGGCGATGAGGTTGAGGTAGTTCAGCCGGATACATCAGCTGAGGTTGCCATGGCCGATGTTTCTGTGGGATGGAAACATGGGGATATGCAGTGTTTATCAGGGCTAGATCTTTCTAGTTTTGACTTTATTAGTGTTTCCAAAGAAGGCTTTGTACCCATTTCTGTAAAGCCGGCTAGTTTAGCACGGCTGGGTGATATTACTTTGTATGATGAATAAAGAAACCAATTTGGAATGGTTACAAAGGAGGGTTCAAGAATATCGGTCAACAAAGAACGATATTGGGGAAACTATAGAGGATTTTGACGAGGTAGAGAAGCTCGGTCAAGGGTTCACATCAGCCGACCCATTAGAAGAAATAGATATAGGAGATGGGAGCGTACCAAGACCGACCTTCATAAATAAAAACATGAGAGTCGATCATAAGGTTAAGATGATCGAGTTGCTTAGAGAATATAATGACTCTTTTGCATGGGAGTACCATGAAATGCTCGGACTTAGCCGTGATCTTATTGAGCATCGGCTTCCGATAAAGTCAGGGTTTAGGCCTTATAAACAACCTCCTCGTCGGTTTAACCCACTTATATATGATCGTGTCAAAGAAGAGATAGACCGATTATTGAAAGCGGGGTTTATTAGGCCATGCCGTTATGCAGAGTGGGTGTCCAATATAGTACCGGTAGAAAAGAAGGGGAGTGGCAAAATTAGGGTTTTCATAGATTTTAGAGATTTAAATAAAGCCACTCCTAAAGATGAATATCCTATGCCTATAGCCGACATGCTAATAAATGATGCCTCGGGTCATCGAGTGATTAGTTTTTTAGATGGCAATGCCGGCTACAACCAAATCTTCATGGCAGAGGAGGATATGTATAAGACAGCTTTTAGATGTCCAGGATTTGTCGGGTTGTTTGAGTGGGTAGTTATGACATTCGGGTTAAAGAATGCCGACGCAACATATCAAAGGGCGATGAATCTAATTTTCCATGATTTGTTAGGCTTTATCCTAGAAATCTATATTGATGATATTGTAGTCAAATCGGATGATATGGATGGACATATGGCCGATTTGAGGTTAGCTTTTGAGAGGATGCGTCGGTACGGTTTGAAGATGAACCCACTCAAGTGTGCCTTCGGTGTGTCGGCGGGAAAATTCTTAGGATTCATGGTGCATGAGAGAGGGATTAAGATTGACCCTAAGAAAGTTGAAAAGATTCGAGTTTTCAAAGCGCCGGCATGCAAGAGGGAAATTCAGAGGTTGCTAGGTAAAGTAAACTATTTGAGAAGATTTATATCTAACCTAGCAGGTAGAATCGATGCTTTCGTGCCTATTCTATGCTTGAAAAAGGAAGCCGATTTTACTTGGGGGGCAGCACAACAGGAGGCGTTTGAAGGTTTGAAGAAATATTTATCTACTCCACCCGTGGTGCGAGCTCCTAAAGCCGGAATTCCGTTTCGGCTGTATATTGTTCGAAGACAAAGTTATTGGAGCTGTTTTGACACAAGAGGAAGACGGCAAGGAGTACATAATTACATATTTAAGTGGCCGTCTTCTGGATGCCAAAACAAGGTATGTATTTGTGGAGAGGCTTTGTCTTTGCTTGTACTATGCTTGTACCAAGTTGCGTCATTACTTGTTATCTAGTACATGCATAGTTGCTTGTCAGACCGATGTCATTAAACACATGTTGCAAAGGCCAATTCTAAGTGGTAGAATTGGCAAATGGGCGTATACATTAATTGAATATGATTTGGCCTATGAATCATTGAAATCTATGAAGGGCCAGATTGTAGCGGACTTTATAGTAGATCATCATGTAGACGTTGATTGTGGAGATGAAGTCTGCGTAGTTAGTGTTACACCTTGGAAAGTTTATTTTGATGGCTCTTTATGTAAGGAGGGTCAAGGCATAGGTGTAGTTTTAGTTTCGCCCAATGGTCAATGCTTTGAAGCATCGGTTCGTTTAGAATATTATTGTACAAATAATCAAGCCGAATACAATGCTTTGTTATTCAGTTTACAAGTGATGGAGATCATTGGAGCTACACATGTAGAAGCGTTCGGTAATTCGGAATTGGTGGTGCAACAAGTTGCCGGGGTCTACAAATGCTTCGACGTATCATTGAACAGGTATTTAGATCAATGCCTAGATATTATTGCCAGTTTCGATGAATTTACTATTAAGCATATTGCTAGAAATGAAAATTCTAGAGCAAATGACTTAGCTCAACAAGCATCTGGTTATAGCATCAAACGAGGTTTATTTTTCATATTAGATCAACCGGTGCTTGATTATAATTTTTTGGGCGAAATTGGCAAAGAGGTAGACCGTAGGCGGTCTGACCGGCACACTGTCGCCGGCCTGACCGTGGATGGCATCCGGTCTGACCGGCGTTCTGTGGCCGGTCTAACCGCGGGTGGTTGCCGGTCTGACCGAAGTTGCTTGGCCGGTCAGACCGACTTCATAGAAGGTGTTGGGGGCACAATCTTTTCAATACAGGAGCCGAATTAAGTGGTAATTCGGACATGTGTGCCCTAGAAACAGTAAATGATTGGCGAATTCCTTTGATTAGTTATTTGAAAGATCCTAGTCTTAGGGTTGATCGGAAAGTTCGGCGGCAAGCGTATAAATATACTTTGCTTGATAAAAAGCTATATCGCCGAAATATAGATGGTGTACTATTAAAATGTTTAGATGCCGATCAATCTAAAGTTGCTATGGGTGAAGTTCACGAGGGAATTTGCGGGACTCATCAATCGGCCCATAAGATGAACTGGCTGCTCAGAAGAGCGGGGTTCTATTGGCCGAGGATGATTAATGATTGCTTCAGGTATTATAAGGGATGTGAAGCTTGTCAACGGTTCGGCAATGTTCAATTGGCACCAGCTTCGGTGTTGAATCCTATAATTAAACCATGACTATTCTGAGGATGGGCTTTAGATTTTGTTGGTCAAATTTATCCTCCGTCTTCAAAGGGGCATCGGTTCGTGCTAGTTGCGACAGATTACTTCACTAAGTGGGTCGAAGCTGTGCCTCTCAGGAATATGACGCATAAGGAGGCAATTGATTTTATTCTGAAGCATATTATTCATAGATTCGGCATTCCTCAAACATTAACTACAGATCAAGGAGCTTCTTTTATGTCTAAAGAGGTGAAAAATGTTGCCGAATCTTATGGAATTAAGTTGTTGAGTTCGTCTCCTTACTACGCTCAGGCTAATGGACAAGCCGAGTCTAGTAATAAGACGTTGTTGAAGCTAATCAAGAAAAAGGTCGAGGAACATCCGAGAAGGTGGCATGAGGTGCTTTCTGAAGCTTTATGGGCACATAGAATATCCAAGCATGGTGCTACCAAGGTGACTCCTTTTGAGCTTGTTTATGGACAAGAAGTCGTTTTACCGGTTGAGGTAAATCTTGGTTCTCTTCGATTTATAAAGCAAGACGATTTGTCAGCTGAAGACTACATGTGCTTGATGGGCGATAATCTTAATGAAGTAATCGACAAACGTTTGAAGGCTTTGGAAGAGATAGAAAATGAAAAGAAGAGAGTGGCCAAAGCATACAACAAAAGGGTGAAGGCAAAGACGTTCCAAGTAGGAGATCTAGTATGGAAGACTATTTTGCCTTTGGGTTCCTGATCTAAAGAATTCGGTAAGTGGTCGCCAAGTTGGGAGGGACCTTATCGGATATACGGAATCGTTCGAGGCAATGCATATTTCTTGGAGACACTTCGAGGAGAACGGTTTCAGCGGGCTATCAACGGTAAATATCTAAAGAAATACTTCTCGAGTATTTGGCAAGATGCTTAGGGAGTTGTGTGGCCGATAATTGAGTTATCGTCCCAAGTTAAAATATGTCTTATGCTTTTAGATTCACGATGTTCATCATAAAAGGCAGGGGGCATGTGTTTACACCCAAAATTGGCACTTAGAAACCAAAATAGGAAAGATTACCAATATTTGGAAGTTTGCCGGTTTCTTCGGAGATGCCGGTCTGACCGCCGGGTATAGGCCGGTCAGACCGGGCAGTGGGGCCGGTCAGACCGGAGGCATATGGTCGGCCTGACCGGCAGAGTCCGAAACCTAGACGACTTCGTCGGTCTTCGGGTTTCCTTTCTTCATACGGTGTATCTCAGGTTTCTAAACATGTTTATCCCGAATAGAACGTGGAGAAGGGCCTGTAGAGGGCAAGACCAACCCCTATATAAGGGCCAAGGCCGGTTCAATTGTAGGACACAATCGAAACACACAACATACAATCAATCTATTTGAATCATTTTTTCTTTATTTTCAGCCATATTTTTCTACTTTGCCCTAGTTTAGTCCATCTTTGTCGGTTTGCGCCGAAAACCGTCCACCGCCGCTGCGAGAGTGCGACAATTCTTTGTAAGTTTGTCTTGGAAACTTTTCGTTTGCTCATGAGACGAGTAGTTATCAACATATCCATCTAAATCGGTTCCACTAGCCGATTTGATCTACAAAACCCACTTTGTTCTAGTTTTTGCTAGATTGAAGTGGTTGGCGACTCCGTACCAAGAACCACCGCAAATCTTTAGGTGAATCGATCATGTTCGTGCCTTTGTAAAAAAAGGTGCCGACAGAAGGTTTAGATGTCCATGATTCCGAGCGCGATGGCTTTTCATCGGGAACAACAAGGCAAAGGGGCATTGTCGGTGACGTGGAGATAGAACCACTTCTTCTTCCAGTCCTTCCTTGAGAATGGATAGTTGAAAGGAATATACTCATGTTTTATCCCATCCCAAAGACGGAGACCACAAGCACCCGGAAATCCTAGATGACTCCATCCACCTAAGCTCATAAAAGAATTTAAACAAATCTAGAAAAAGTTGTACCCTAAGGTACGCAGGAACACAATGGAGTTGGGGTTCATGTGGAGAAGATGACTGTCATAGAAATCAAGAAGAAGAGAAATAAATTCAAACGGAAGGTGCAGAAAGCCACATTGAACAAACGACATGAGGGTGACAATTTCCGCGGGTTAGTCAAGGGATGCTGTGCCTCCTTCTGAGTCGCCCCAACGCCTTGGCGCTTGACAAGGCGTCATCCTTCTGCAACTCCCTCAGTGCTTCCTAATCAACGGTGGACTTCGAGAAACCCATGAGGTTGTTAATGGTGATTGATGGAGTTTGAGGTTCAGGGTTTTGCGGAGGCTAGGGTGGAAGGTTGGGAGCGCGGGAGGAAAGTGAAGAGTTTGTTTGGGCAAGTGAAACCCAAACAGATCTCAAAAGTAGGATCTTATTACTCCGATGTTTTTAATTTCAAGGAAAAAAGAGATTAGCGGCGGAATTTTTGTGGAGTTGTTTATGGCAATTTGAGTTTTTGACTTCAATCCAAATTCAACCGATGGTCATGTTCTCGGTCAAGACTGGGTAGGGAATTTAGTTGCATACTTTATACCTTCTCGGCCATCCGAGAACGGTTAGATAAGTTCGTCAACTATTGTTCTAAGGTCTTTAGTCGAGAACATTGATTTGTTCATTTGCATTGAAGTCGGGGGCTACTGTCAGTGTCAAGGATATGACATGTCTCCTATACTTGGGTTTGTGGTATACAACAATACCATATTCCTAATGATATACAGGAAGGTATCCTTTAATTAAGGAAATACGACAGATATAGAAGGAAATGTCTTCTCATAATAGAAGGTGTCATAGTCCTATTCAGGAAAGACAAGGTATCCTTAAGCCCGTATCTTATTTCGGTTCTTCGAGTTCTACTTGGAGAAGGAGTTGATCCATGCTATAAATACAAGGTTCTCTTGTGGAGGAGGGACATCGAATCATACGCCATAGCCACCTGCCACATCGAGAAGCAAGCCGGAGAAAGCCAGAACCATATTCGTCGATTAGGATTCGTCCGGCCATTCTCGATGGACCTAATCGGTGAGTTGGTTTAGCTATCTTATCCCTCCCCCTTTGTAATCCGTGTTGTATTCCTTTATGTATCCATATAAATTGGAGTAGGGTTGTTACTCATCTTGAGGGCCTAAACCAGTATAAATTCTTGTCCCGTGTTTTCTCGTTACAGTCTCGCATATATCTTGTTCCTCTGGATCCTCGAATTGAAAGAGAGATTGAGAGGGATCAAGAATCCTAATTCTCGCTATTTGGAATGGATCCAATTCTATTGAGTCTGACTCATGGTGATCATTTCTCTTTAGCAAAGAATGACCTTGGTTATCAAAGGATTGAACAACCGGGATCCATTTACTTATGATACCTAGTTGACACTGATAACAAGGATCTAATGAATTATGAGTTTAATATATCCTCTTTAGCAGAAAGACGTATATTCCTTGCTCATCACTTATTCCCAAACCTCGTATGGGGCTAATCGTTTTCATTTACCATCTCAGGGAAAATTCTTTTCGTTCCACTTAGCCATATCAGGTATTTTAGTGATAGGTTCTATAGGAACCGGACGATCCTATTTGGTCAAATACCTAATGAAAAATTCCTATTTTCCTTTCATTAAGGTACAAAGATATCTCAGCGGGATCAAATATATGACAAGGTTGCCTGACATTGTGATCGTCCTCGATTAGAAAAAAGAGTATATAGCTCTTCGGGTATGTGCCATTTTGGGAATTCCTACTATTTCTTTAGCCGATACAAATTGTGACCCAGATCTCCCGAATATATCGATTCCAGCCAACGATGATACTATGACTTCAATTCGATTGATTCTTAACAAATTAGTATTTGCAATTTGTGAGGGTCGTTCTCTCTATATAAGAAATCTTTGATTAAGAAGAATAGTTAATTCTTGGGCAACAGTGTAGATTTATGGGATCACTTACTATTCTTTTTTTGTTTTGCATAGATAAAAGAAGGGGAATATTGATATATATTAGAGGGTATTGATATATATTATCATCTGATGTGATTTCTTGATATCCTAAATATAAGATTAATACTTCACGTTGCTAAGACCCTCTAGATATCGTCTTTGGGTATAGCACATCGATATTATCGTTTAGCAGTTTAAAAAGTATGTATGTTATAAGCTAGTAGTATTACTTAGACTGAGCTCGAATCCATGTTTGTCTTAACTTTTTGGTTGCACGTAACATGAGATAAATCATTAGCATACGATTAATTAAATATTTACAATTATAAACTTGCAAATAGATTTATTATTTTAAAGAAATTTCTGTAGAGAAAGTTTTTTAAAAAACACACATGATTTAACAGCTTGAGAAGTATGCTCACCAAAAAGTAATTAAGCCCAAAAGCAGTGTAAAACGCAGCCTTATCCTTACTTTTTTCACAATGTTGGCATCACTTACTTTTTTTACAATGTTTATAATTGGTTGGCTTTATTTGTTTGTGCTACTTAGGGAGCCACTATCTCATCGTTTTGCGTGAGCATGTTTCTTGAATTGAAATGTTAAAATGGTATATTTTTTAAAATATTTGTATATAAGCCACCAATGTACCATCAAGTTTACTATGGAGGAGCACCGTATCAACAGCGAAATGAGTCTTGTGCTATACTGAATTTCAGGCTACAATATTATCAGGGCAATGTACATATAACTTTTATACCATAGTAGTTTATTGTAGCATTTGATTTGAAGCATCCTCTGATCGAATGGGATATATCCTGATTCTATTTTAAGGCCTCCGAGGAATCTCGTAGGATTCTAATCCTACATAATTTTTTTTATTTGGCCCCTATGTAACGATGGATTGAAGCTTTTGAAAATCATATGAAATTTCTTGGAAATGACTCAATGCATATAGATTTTTAGAAAAGTTAGCAAGATATCTAAAGAGATTGGAAAATTTCCTTGAAGTCTATCATACAATTCCTGCAGTTTATGTTGTTTTGTCTTTGTTTTGCATATGTATCCCTATATTACTTCTGAGGAAAGCAGCTTTTGTCCTAATTGTAACCCCCTTAAGTCTCGGGTTTCAAATCGGGACTATGAAAATGGGATTAAAGATGTCTTTCTTTAGTCCCGGTTGAAATAACCGGGACTAAAGATTCATCTTTAGTCCCGGTTGGTAACCGGGACTAAAGATGACGACGTCACGTGGTTGGCTCCGCTATGTCCCGGTTGGTGTTACCAACTGGTACTAAAGGTTTTTTTAATTTTGCTCCTGCTGTTTGTTTATATATTATGCTCACCCTAAATGTTCACATATCAAATTAACATCCTCAAATCTCCTCCATATCGAGTAATGAATATCATAAAATTCACATATATAATATATCAATATATCAAAGATACAGATATATCATATCAAATTCGAGTATACAACATCACAAAATTCTAAAAAAATTCACAACATTGGATCCGACGGAGGGGACGCCGCCGCCCTCACACCCGCCCGCGGCCCGCCGCCGCTCCTGGAGAGGACGAGGAAGAGGAGGAGGAAAAGGAGGAGGCACTGCCGCCACCTCCGAGCCGCCAGGTCGCCGCCACCGAACGAACGGACGTGGACGAATGGACGGACGGACACTCGTTCGTTCGTTCGTTCGGTCGGTCGTTCGTTCGTTCGGTCGTCCGGTCGTTCGTTCGGTCAGTCGGTCGTTCGTTCAGTCGTTCGTTCGGTCGTTCGTTCGTTCGGTCGTTACAACGTACATAGGCATGCAACGTCCTCTCTCTCTCCTTTCCTCTCCACTTCCACTCCTCTCCACCTTATCTCCCTCACATCATTCTCCTCTCTCTCCTCTCCTCCAGATGATCGTACTCACGGACATGAACGACCGATAGAACGAACGGACGATAGTTTAGGGTTAGGGTTAAGGGTCCGAACGAACGGACGTGGATGATAGAACGAACGGTCGGTCGGTCGTGTTCTAGCAAAGAGAAACAAAAGAGAAGAAGAAGGAAAATATAGAACGTAGTCCGGCACATGCTAGAGACGAGTGTGCATATCTATAATTGTGATATTCTTTAGAAGTCTCTTCTAGGATTGTGAGAATCTGTGATTCTGAATCCATCTTCTTCTTTTTGTCTATTTTTTTTACGTAGACATACATGATTTCCCTGAATAATTGATACATGTATTAACCGAATAATTTTTTTCAGAATTCTTTGATTAAATCCTCAACCCACAACAATCAAATGGCGGATCGTGACGAGGAACAGTTTCTCCTTGATGAGATCGCACGAGGAACAGAGTTTTACAATGAGGAGGAGAATGAAGTTCCAGATCAATACCTCAACGAGGAGGGGAACGAGGGGGGACGAGTAGGGGAACGAGGGCTCCGCCTCCGTCTCTGCTAGACAGAAGAGGGCACGCGGGCAACGCGGCCTCAGCAAGCGCATAGAGGGTCGACATGTCATAACGGAGGTAGCATCTGACGGTCGACCAATTGCCCCAGAGGACGCCGCAAGGAAGTTTGTGGCGCACAGCGGATGGGTGGTGAGGGATCACGTGCCTGTAAGCGTTGCCAACTGGAGGTGGTCAACCAAAGGAGGAGATGAGCAGAGCTATCTCCCAGACTCAGAGAAAGAAAAGTTGTGGACTACAATGCTGCAAACGTTCACCATCCCCGATTCACAACAAGAAAGGGTCAAGGAATGGACGTTAAAGAAAATGGCAGAGCTCTTCAGGAACTACAAGAAAGAGTTACACAAGAAATATATCCTGAAGGGCCAGACCCCAGACTTTGATAGTTCCCAAAGCTCAGAGATCATTGGGATGCTTTTGTTGAACACAAGACTGGGGAAGAAGCACAAGCTATCATAGAAAAGAACAAGGCCAATGCAGCCAAAAAGAAATATCATCACAGGCTTGGGTCAGGCGTCAATAAGAAAGAAATAGAGAAATAGGAGAAAATTGAAGCCGACCTTGAAGCGCGAGATATCGTTCCAGGCACAGCCAACTGGCTGGAACGATCAAAGAACTGGTTTTATGCTCACGGCGGCTCACTTAATCCCGTCGATGGCATAGTTATCTTTGGTGATGAAATTCAAGAAGTCGGGCGGAGGTTAGAGGAGGCGCTGCAGGCCACTTCCTCGGGCGCGTTCAGGCCCGACAGAGAGAAGGACGAGCTAACACTCGCCCTCCAAAACCCAGAGCATCCAGGGCGTACGCGAGGAAAAGGCGTCGTCCCCTGGAAATATGGGTTTCAAGCTGACATCGAGACGTACAAGAGCCGCATGAGGTCCAGGCGAGAGCACGATGCGAGGTTCGCTGAGATGGAAATGAAGCTCTCGCAAATAGATCAAATTGTGGACGAAAGGCTGAACCGAAGGTTGGCGGAGGAGCGGAGCCATTGGGTTAGCCAGCATCGGATCCGGCCAACGGCCGCTCAACTACGGCGGCGGCGCAGGGCATTGCGCTTCAACCGGAAATGAAGGTGACTTGGCCCCACAAGCTGAACCGGGTTCGCCATGCCCCGTTGATGACATCACACAGCGAACCCCATGTGAGCTTCACATTCCGCTAAAGAACATAACAATAAAGGTATGTTCGTACTTTTATGTTGTGCGTATATTTCCTTAAATAACTTGTCAATCAACGTTCATTACTAACTAATAAGCAATCTTCTCGAACAGGTCGCGTCGGGCATGGCCATTCCAGTAGACCGAGACGACACCTACCACTCCCGGCCCGTTCCACCTGCGTACTCCAAAGTTGAAATTGAACAGGTGGAACGCGGCTACGAAGATCTCGAGCTGGATATCCCCGGAGGAGACGGGGAGCTGACACTAGGAGAAACAACTCACGGAATATTTCTCTGGAGGAAGATCTTCATAAAATTCCCCGGACAAACAGCGTCTCCTATCGTTCCACCGTCCTCGCCTCCACGTGGGCCGTCTCCTCCGCCTCCTTCGCCGCCTCCGCCTCCTATCATTTCACCGCCCTCGCCTCCATGAGCACCGACTCCTAAACGGTCGTCTCCAACTCCACCGCCTTCTCAGTCTCCTCCGTCGCAACAACGAGCACCGACTCCTAAACGGACAACATCTCGAGCCACGCGGTCAATGTCAACCAACAGTGGACCAAGAAGCAAGAGGCCTAAACTTGACCCGCTCCCACCAGCCCCAAAGAAAACGGCGTACGACATGACTCCAGAGGAACTGCACGAGGCCGTCCAAGCTGAAGTCAAGGCCCACTTCAGAAAATAGTCTCCTGAGAAGCCTCCTGAAATTCTCCAGGAGACCAAGGACTTCTTCAAGAAGACGTACCTAACGCCACAGCCTGAACCGCAACCTCAACCGCAGTCCGACTACGACAGGACTATTCGAAAGGCTGCTGGCAAGGCGAAGAGAACGGGCAAAGATGTACCCCAGCTCGGCATGCAGCCTCAGAAACCTCTGGAGTTCAGCAAAGCTCCAAATGTTAGATCAGAGTTAACACAATTTATATTGGAATCTGCTGAAATTTCAATGGATCAATTACACGGCCGTGCTCCCCTGGCGAAGGCTCCGCTGAAATACAAGTTCAAACTTGGAAAGCCTCTTGTAAAGCCGGATCAAGTGAAAAAGCTACCTACACAGATGTACCGCTTCCACAAGTGGTACATGCAAGAATCTAGCAATGGTGGAGAGATGGTAAAAGGCAGACATTCACTGGACTATTTCTTCGATGGAGGTGACGAGTTCTATATCCGATTCGAAGACATATTCGACCTGTACCAGCTTGATGCCCTCGACGTCTCACTTCTAGCCACGCGGGTTCTGTAAGTATCGTTATGTTATTTCGTTTCTTACCTCCTTGTATTTAGCTAACTAAAATTCTTTTTAACCGTTGTAGAATGGTGATCCAATACTGCAACAAGCACGACTGTACCAAACATGGATTCATGAATCCACGCAAAATCAACGGCATATTGGTTGATCAGTTTCCTGATCCAACAGTGGACAACATTTACAATGCGCTGGTGACAAACCACTTCCGGTCGTTTATCCTTCTGCCCTACAACACTGCATAAGTTTTTCTTCCTTCCATACCGATTTCAATCCCGTGTGTGTACATAAATTTTTCATATGTGTCATCTAAACCAATTTGCAGATTTCACTGGGTTCTATTAGTAATTGACATGGATCACTCACGGATCCATGTCTTTGACTCAATGGATAAACCAGAGTCCACGTACGCAAAGATATTTGAACTGCTAAACAGGTAATGCCATCTTACTTGCTATTGCATATATACGGTTCTCGGATAATTACTAGCTAACTTTCAACTGCATGTAGGGCATGGGAACGGCTTCGAGCTAATGTTCGCGGAAATTGGAAAGATAAGCTCTCCGTGAGGATGAACTTTCCAGTGAATAACATGCTTCAAAGTTATTTTTAATCATTACTTTGTTCTAAAATATGAAATGTATATTAAATTTATCGTCGTTTCTCCTTTAGTATGCAAAACAGTCGCAGAGCACCAACTTATGCAGATACTACGTTTGCGATTACATTCACCGCTTTATGACCGATGCACAACTATCGACGATATAGATGTACGTATAACAGTCATTCATACATTACGTCTCGATTTCTTATTCACTTCATATATTTATTTCTCGTTTTTTCGAATTAATGACAGCTTATGCGAGTAAGAGACAACCTCCTCCACGAGACTTTTATACAAGCTGCTCAGGAAGAATTGATGGGATTTATAAACGAGCAGATTATTGATCCTGCTCGGAAGTTTTACTTTAATTTAAGTAACTTAACCACCGGATTCACAAAATAGATAATTTTTTGTAACATTCGAAATATGTGGATATGGTACATATGTGTACATATTTTGGTAATATATTATATGTATATATTTTATTTTTTAAGTTTATTTATATGTGTGTAACTTATATATATACATATATATATAATATGTATAAATATATGTGTGTAAAATATGTATATGTGTAATATAATATATGTGTGTAATATATAGGCAAAGCAGAACATTTGAAAGAAGCAAATTAAAAAATTAAAAAAATCTTTAGTCGGTTGGTGGCTCAACCGGGACTAAAGATGGCGGAGCCGGCCACGTGGCTCCGCCATCTTTAGTCCCGGTTGGAGCCACCAACCGGACTAAAGATGCATCTCTAGTCCCGGTTATTTCAACCGAGACTAGAGACGCCGATCTCTAGTCTCGGATTCGTAGTCCGGTTTGACAACCGGACTCACTGGGTTACAAACCGAGACGATTGTGCTATTCTCCAGCAGTGATACCACATAAAAGGTTATAGTTTTATGATAATTTCTCACGCTATGTTGGAGCAATTGAAATAGGTTGTTAATGTTGTAACAAACTAATAGTTTTGTTACTATAATTACTATAATTGTAGTTTTGTAAAATTTACTTTAATATAATAGAAAATAGATAGATTGATTGACAACACCTAGTTGTAATTTAGTAGACTATATCCAACTTGAGAGGTTAGATCGATTAATGAAGCATGGGATAGGCAAGCATATTTCTGCTTGGGTCTTAATTACTTTGTTAATTGTATAGCAGGGTACGTACCAGTGGTGCTTGAGCACTTGCGCATAATATATGAGTTTTGGTTACGTGCTAATGAAAAATGAAAATCGAGCTAAATGAAGTTACCCCTCCAAGGTGCAAAAAGTTTCTACACCAATTCGAATAACCGCCTTTAGTTCTTCTCACCCTGCAAAGCTGAATGGCTGACGTGCACACGTAGTATATATACTGTACCATGGAAGGAAGCGAACTCCTTTGCACCCAGCCCATTTTGAGTGTACGCGCCACTTCGCGTCGTTTTGAACGTGTACGGACGCCACGTCACCCCTCCCCCTCTCCCGCCGCCACCAAAAACCGCCTCGCCGCGCCGCGCTCTCGCCATGGTGGAGCCGACCGTGCGCGACGTCCTCGCCTTCCACCGCGTCGACCGCGCCGCCTACGAGCAGCTGCTCTCGCTGGGGGTGCCCCCTCCGCCCGCCCGCAACGCCGTCGCGCTACTCATGTGGCTCGGCCGCCGCAGCGCGGGCGGCGTCGACGCCGTCGACCGCGCGCGCCGCCTCGTCCGCACCCGCCGCGACGCAGCGTGGCTCGTCTCCGAGGCCCGCGCCGTGCTCCACGGCGCCAGCGCCGTCGCCGGCCTGGAGCTCGCGCTCTGCTGGGCCACCGGCGCAGAGGAGACGCTCATCTCGTCCGTCCTGGGCGGCGGGGACGGCGGCGTCGGCGTCGACGTCCGCCGCTTCTTCGCGCTCGTCCCGGACGACGCGCCGCGCAGGGGCGTCGCCGAGGTGCTCGACGGCGTCGGGGCGCTCGTGTTCGACGACAGGCTGTACGCGCTGCTGCGCCGCCACGAGGAGGAGGGCGGCGGCGGCGCGCTCCTCCCGGCGGAGCTGGCGGCGCCGTACAGCCGGCGGCTGGCGCCGGCGCCGGCGACGGTCGGTGACGGCAGCTGCCGGTCGCTGTTCATCACGTTCTCCAAGGGGTTACCATTAACGCGCGAGGAGATCGAAGAGTACTTCACTGAGTACGTAGCTGATCTCCATTTCTCGAAGCACTTGGTAATTAATTACGTGCATGCGATAAACTTTGACCGATTAGTTGAGAACCATGCATTTATGGGTTGACAATTCCGGTTTTATTGGGGAAAAAATCATTTTTAATCTTTTTACCCACAAACACACAAATGAACTGCAAACTACTATGTCAAATGTAAATAAAAATTGGAGAATACCATTTGTGTTAGCCTTTTCATCCAAAGGAATCATTATCCTCCAATTAATCACCTTAAGAGAACAAAAAAGCTAAAAATGATATTTTTGCCCTTTATTTTCGTCATCTCTTTCTATTTGGAAACTTTCTCGCCTTTACATTTTAATTCTGTTTCTGAATCTTAATTTCTTATGTGTACTGTATAAGGAATTTAGAAACTCTGAATCTCCAAACCTTTCGCCTTAAATATCACTGTAATATATTTTTTAAAGTTGAGTTTCGATGTTTTATAATTTAATAACTAAAATTTTATTTTTTTCATTTCAAGTGACAAATCATTTCATCTTGAATTATTTACATGGAAAAAAATCGTATTTTTCATTCGGCAGTGCACGATATACTATGGTATTTCACAAGTCATGAGGGATTACAGTGGAATTCGTAGAATTCTCTTATAGTCTATATATATAGAGAGATATATATATATATATGGCGCGTATATATATATCATGTGTGGCATGTCCGAATCTTTAATTTGAAAGCTTAAATTGAAAATCTGAACCGTTTAAATTGTTCTACATATCAATATCGTCTTGTAGACCAAATTTTATATTTTTGAATTTTTTTACTATTTCATCGGATAGGTCAAAGATGCATTAATCCAACGATTTCTAGAGTATCTATTTTATTGCATCTTTGACCTATCCGATAAAATAGTAAAAAAATTTAGAAAAAATATAAAATTTGGTCTACAAGACGATATTAATATGTAGAACAATTTGAACGGTTTGGATTTTCAATTTGAGATTTCAAATTAGAGATTCGGTCATGCCACCCGGGATGGGGCTGTGCGGCGCACCGCACAGTAGCCCAACTATGTGTGTGTGTGTTCAATGTTTTAAAATGTTTGATCATCTTTTCTCTATTTGAGAACCAAGTTTCAATTCCCATCAGAGTATCAGACACAGGTTGAGTGGTTTCGGGGGACTTTCAAACGTGGGAGGTGTTATTTCCATAATCATGGTTTTCAAACTTTTCCCATTTATGCTGATTTTCAAATTGTTCCATGTATGTGCCACTGAGAACTTTGTCCAAGGACCTTCAGAATTTGCAGAAATCCATATATGTACTAGCTAACCAGCAACACTATGTCACCATCCAATGATCATCTGCAGGAGGTGGGGCGACTGTTTGGAGAAGGTGATGATGGAGAAGACGCCGGCCGGCGAGCCGCCGACGTATGGGAGGATCGTGTTCCGCCACGCGGCGATGGCGACGGCGGTGCTCGGCGGGGAACGCCTGGTGAAGCTGGTCGTCAACGGCCGGCAGCTGTGGGCGCGCAAGTACTTCCCCAGGAAAGCTTCAGACATAGATTGAATTGGTCAAGCTTAAGCTAGCACAGACACCACTTAGGCACTTACATACACATACATATCTATATATACTACTACCACGTTTATAGCCACCACGGTGAGATGATTCCACAGCTTTTGTTTAGGCCATATATATAAGTAACTAACTCATGGGTCATTGGTACCTTATGTTTTTATGTTTTGTGATCCATCCACCATGGTCATGCCATTGCTAAGAAAAATGTAGATGCAAGATGTTTTTCAGACAAGGGCATAAATCATCTTGGACGCCTTGACAGAAGACAGGTGATTTAAGCAAATGGACATGCAAATTTTTTTAGATGAGTTTCATTAATAAAATGATTTTGTCCAACCCAAATGAAGAAATGGTTTAATTGATGGATTTTGAGATGGTTTGGCTGGGGAATTGCTGCCCACCTGTAGAACTGCATTCCATCAACGGTAGGGGTAACTAAAAAGGCCTGCAGTTTTCGGATGGTAAACAGTTCATCAAGAGAGCAGCTGGAGCTGGACTCTTGTTTACAAATTGCGGTACAGATAAACAACTGCAAAAAGATGGTACTAGTAACTATAATGTAATGTTGTATGTTCTTAATCTCAATCTGGTGTGGATCAGGATCAGATGTCAGAGTGCACACTATCTCATAACTAATCTCATAGAAAAGGGGTTCAAAATGTTGGTCTCCAATGCTCATAGTTAGCCAGACCAGCGTCACTCACAATATCTCCCAAGTATTCAGCTCAACTTCATGCAACATCCATTTAAGCTATATTAATTCTCAGGACTGTGTAATGACAAAATTGATCAATGCAGTTCTCAGCTGTACAACTGAAACAATATAACGAACGCTATTTTTAAATACTATCTTTTATTAGTTTGACATTCAGAACAAGATCAGAACAACTATTTAGCTTGAGTTGAGCACTTGAGCTACCGTTATGTACAGATTAACAGAAAATGTGCTCTGTCAAGAATCAGGTATGACTTCAAGCTTCAGTTACACTCCTCTCTGTTCTTTACACATGTTGGCCTGCCAATGATCAATCTTCATATCTATACGTCCGAGGGTAGTGCGTCTTCTTCTGCAGCCATGAAACAATGGTCTTAACATCGTTCTCGTTCTGGTCTGTCAATTCAACGTGCATAGGCAGGTCCACACTCCCATCAGAAGATGTGTCAGAAAATATGTCACTGGCCCTTGTTGAGGAAGATGCATGAGTAACGTTGGTGCGCCTTCGTCTTAATTTCGCTCGGATGAAGGTATTCCAGAGACTCTCAACCATCTTTGCGCAGTTGGCATCATTGCCAAATGACATCAGCTTATCCAGAACCTGTGTCATGGCCAGCTCAAAACCAGTAGCCTGCACGAAGATGATGCGGGCTTCAACCACTAGGTTGTCGTTGCGCAACAAGGATATAGCAGCATCTGCTACTCCCTCTCTGACAAATCTGCTCCAGTTCTCCTGGGCCTCGCAGAGACTGGCGATCGCCATCGCTACCGTCCTCTTGACACCTTTGTCTCCCACCAAGAGCAGCAGCTCCATCAGCGCAGCAAAACCTCCAAGCTCACCGATCTTGATCTTGTTGTAGTAGTTGTCAGCCAGTGACCCAAGGATTTGAGCACACTTGACTCTTGTATCCACAGGCCCTAGCAACGCCCTTGCAATCAGCACAGGTATGGCATATTGATCATCTCCTAATATCACCTGATTGGGGCTGTAGGAAGCTGTCTTCGCGATGATCTTGAGGATAATGTCATCCAATCCGGGGTCAGGGTCCAAGCATGTCTCTGGCAAGAGGCATGCAAGTTTTGCAATCATCCCTGGGCTTTGGCCAAGCAGATGCAGGAGCGAGGACGGCGCATTGCTGATGAGTTCATTTAGGTGTAATATGGCATCAAATGTTTTGTCAGACATGCAAGGGGAGAGTGCCAAGAGGCTGATTTCCCTGAACAGGGCTTCCTCCTCAGAAGAAATGTTTGGTGGTTCTGCAATTGTTGTCACATCGGTAATGCCGTTTCTTGCACGCCATAGTGCTGTGCACAGCATAATGAGGATATTGGGGATGAATATGCTGTGGTCGAGAATCTCATCAGTTACTGGACAGAGGCGTCTGTTTTCACTCCACCATTTCTCCAACGCTAAAACCTCAACAGTCTGTAGACACAGCAGATGCAATCAGTGAGATGAAAAAACAAGAAGTAGAATCAGGGAGTTAATATTCACTATGGAAGCTCTTTTTTATTCTTTATAAAAGGGATAAAATCCTCGGAACACAATAAAAAGTACAGTAATTAGCAAAACTATGGGGAGATTTAACAAGAAAATGACATCTCAAACAATTTGAACATATGGAATTTTCTACTGCAACACTTGAACACACTCCAGGCATATTGCTGGATAATATTCAGACAAATGGTTCCATTTTGCGAATGGAATTAGCGTATACTGACAGCGCAGTCCCTGAATCGGCTTTCGTAAAAGGCAATTGCTCCAACCTACATGATGAAAGAGAACAACTGAACCCCCAAAAATCAAATCTTAAGAATTATAACTTTTGTTCTTCTCGGTGATATCATATCCTATGGCCTAAGGAAGCAAGCATAAGGTTTCTAAAACAACCTTGGTGGAATCAAGTAGTACTTCAGAACATGTAAGCATAACAATTAGGGGATCTCTGGCCTCTCTGGCTTTTTTTCCTTTTTCATTTCTCTAGGGGTGTATTTATTCCTCCTTACGCAATGAAAAGGCTGCCGTTTTCCTTTTAAAAAAACAATTAGGGGATCTGAATTCACCCAGGCAGAAACAGCCTAAAAATATTCCAACAGGAACTTGATTGAAACAATCTAAGAAGGAAATATTTTATGATTAAAGAAACACTTCCTGAATCCAAAGGATTTCCTGGGCTGTAATTCTAGATAGATAATTTTTTTCTGAAACAAACTCTAGGTGGAATCAAGTTTTTTCAGAACAAGTAATAGATCATCTGAATTCACCTTGGCATAAACAGAATAAAAAGATTCCAAGAGACACTTGACTCCAGCAATCTAAGAGGATTTCTATTATGGAAAGAAAAAAAAGAGCAATTCTAACACTTTTGTTAATGAACAATAGCATTGCGGATTTTCCTTGGGCTGTAATTCTAGATAAAAACTCAGTTCCTCACAGACAGAAATTGAACAAGATAAGAGATCGCACTAAGAAAAGATTTGCACATTGTCATCAATCCGAAGCGATTTTGCAACATTTGTACCATCCAGCACTAAGAAATTAGTAGTAGAAATTATTCAAGAACATCAATTACAATGTCCAAACAAGGCATGCAAATAAATTGAATAGCAAGAACAGCACAAAAACAAAAGCCAAGAACTAAAGAAATTGAGGAGGCGAAAGATTCGGCACACCTTTCCAGATGAGATGACGACTGGATTCACCATGACCTTGTTGGAGATAGGGCAGAGGAAGAACTCCGGCACGGCGACCGGGCCAACCCAGTGCTTCCTGAAATCGGCGCCGCGGTGTAGCTCGTCGGAGCGCGCCGCCTGCAGGGCCCGGAACGCGCACTCGAAGAGCTCGAGCGGGGCACCGGCGCGCCGCCCTCACCGGCGCACAGCTCCGTGAACCACGCGAGCTCCGCGACGGCCTCCCCACGCCGCAGCCACCGCTCCAGCCCGGCCAGGTCGAGCACCCTCCGGTCAACGAGGAGCTCCTCTTGATCTTCCACAGCCGGGCGCCGCCCGTCGCCTCCATCGTCGCGTCAAGAACTCCCCCTCGCCTTCTCCCTCCTCTCCGCCGCCACGGTGGCGAAGTGGTCGACGACCGCCGCCGCGTCGACGACGACGGGTGGCGCCCCGAGGTCGGGGAACGAGAAGCTCCGGACCTTCCCCTTCCCCTTCCCCGTGACCACTGCGGCGGAGCTCCCGCTGACGTCATCCGCGAAGAATCTTCCCCTGGAGGCGGCATCCCTCATCGAGGCGATGATCTCGTCGACGCGGCTGCTGCTGCTGCTGCTGCTCCCGACTTCGTCCGCTGACCCGGCGCCACCGGAGCGGGAACGCCAGGGGGCATCCGGCGGCGCCGTCGGTGGGCTCCTCAGACGCGTCCGCACCGAGGTGGTGGCGCCGGCGCCAGAACGGGGACTCGAGAGGGCATGCGGCGGCGACGGCGATGTCGGGCTCCTCCCTCGCGTCCGCACCGAGGTGGCGGCGGGGGGTGAGCTCGGCCTCCGCTGCCGATCCATGGGCGTTCTTGCGTTCTTGCGTTCTTGGCCTCTTCTTGGCGGAGAGAGAGAGAGAGAGATGGGGGATTTGGGGGTGGTTGAGTCTTTTGGCGGGGAAAGGAGGCGGAGGCGATTTGGGTGAAAGGAGGCGGGGACTTAATATAGACTGAAGAAGGGTGTTGCGAGAGACCATTTGGGCCTCATTTGTATGGGCCGAAATTACGGCCCATCTGACCTAGGCCTCACATTAGCCGGCTGAGACCCAGATTGTTGCGAGGGATCATTTGGGCCTAGTTTGGATGGGCCGAGATTGCGGCCCATCTAGAATAGGCCTAACCGCCTAAGCACATTCTATAGGAGAGAGAGGAGGGGAGGAGAGGAGACTTCCTGACATATGGCCCTTCCTTTGTTGATTTAGCGACAATTATGATTAACTTGTCATATTAGTAAAAACTGCTTCCTAAACCATCGAAAAAATCGATTTACATCGATTTTTGAAGAGAAAAAAGATATTATATATGGTTTTATGGTTGAGAAACTTAAAGAAGACGATTTAAGGAGAGCTCAATATACTTATTCCTTAGCCAGCTGAGGCCAAGCCCAAGCTTGATGGGCCGAAATCCTGTTTCAATGAGGTGGTAATGAGATGATTTTTCTGTTTGCAAGCATGGAGTAGGCGCAACTAGCCAATGCAAACCGTGTTGATAGTAGCCAAGTTTTCCTCAGGAACACTTCTCTGTCATCTTTTAAGGTTGAGTTCTATACAGCTTTTCAGATAGGCAACTTTCTTGTTTATCGTAATCATATTTTTTAAATTATTAACGATTTGTTTAATGTAAAAAAATTTTATAGAAGTTTTTTTAAAAATCAAATAAATTTATTTTTTAAAAATTTATAATAGTTAATATTTTATTAGTTATGTGCTAATGAGTTTTCTCGTTACGCGTGTGAACGAAAATCTCATCTCGACATCACAAACAAACTCATCTATTACTATTCACCTCCTACTTCCTCTAATGTTGTATCCGTTTTCTGTATCCATTGTTTCGTAAATTATTTTCAACTTGAAACTTTGTACTAAAAATATTTTACTTGAATTGTAAAACTCTTTTTTCAACATTTGAATCTTTAAATTAAAAAGTTTCAACTGAAAACTAAAAAATGTTATAGTCAAAACATATTTTTTAATCAAAATTTTCCAATTTTACATAAAAATTGAAAATTTTGTACTCATAACTTCAAACTTTCAACCACAATATCTAATAGTTCCTACTCATGACATTGAAATTTTAACCTAATTCATAGAACTTTCTAAATCTCAAACTTTTAACCAAGATCATAACAAAAATTAATGCACCTTAGGCTCCCAGATCTAGCATCCTAGGATGACAATCTAGAGGACCATGAGAAAGCCGCTGCATCATCTACAATGAAAATGAAGCACACCTAGCAACAATGAGCCTTGTCAGAGACCACAAAAAAGACAAGGTAGTGGTATGGTTGACGAGGCAAGGATAGGGAAGGAGAGGGAGAAGTTGAGGGATAGGAAAGGTTAGGAATAATCACTTGGACACAAAGGGAGAACATAAGAGGAAGGAAGGGGAAAGGGAAGACAAAAGACTAGTCTTCAACAAAGTGTTCTCTTGTTGGTTCTTCTGCGAACGGTTGTGGAATAGGCCCACCTGTTTTTCACTTCTTTGTATATTACACACCGGTTTTTGAACATACTTGTTAGGCTGCCTACGGTGAGCTCCATCTTGTGTACGTTGTTCTCGGTGGTGGCCAATCACCTTGTGACGAAACATCACAAGTAGTTGCTACGACCAACATCATCTTCACTATGCCCAAGCTGTCATGTCTCTTAAGAGCTCGTTGTTGGCACGGTGGCTCTCTGGCTCATTTAGGTGGCAAGTGGCCCTAGTGGTGATTTCTAATTATTATGGTAATTTCTACACCTATAGAGAGGACATGGTGGTTTTTCAAGCTTTACTAATAGCATAATAATAGATACATTTCTTACTTTCAAGCATGTAGTTTTTTCTATTATATATATATATATATATATATATATATATATATATATATATATATATATATTATTTTGTGATTACATAGACTATGCACATACCGATGAATGTGCCCTCTTACCATATGTTCAAATAGACAAAGCCAGTGATAAATCTCCAAGCTCACTAAATTCATTTTGTTCACCGGGTTGGCGTAGAAGCTGGCCAAAACTAAATTCATATTAAAAGCACACTCACATATTTTTCCTCTCTTACCATGAACGATGCGGCGCACGACACACGAGAGACACATCCACCTAGCCCTCCATTTTCTGATGTCGAGTAAGAGCAGTCCCAACCCTCCAACAAGGATAGTGTCTAAAGCATTTAATAAGGCGCCATATAAGCAAAATAGATGATGTGGCATCGTAGTTATTAAGGAAAGAGGAGAAAAAGAGATGAAACGGTGTCCAGCATGCGACACCGTTTCGTTGCGGTGTCCAAGGCAATAGAAACTGGCCAAAACCGGGTTGGGAGGACGCCGCCATTTCTTCGTCTCGTTCCTTGCTTCCCCGCAAGATTTGTTGCACCGACGATGGTCCTCCATTCCCGTGCGCGCCGTCCTCTTCCCGCGATTCGTGCCCCTATTTCTCCTCCCGCACGCGCGCGTTTCGTAGCCGCCACTCCCGCGTGTCGTTTTCCTCTTTTGTGCGCCGATTCGCTGAACCCGTGCGCCTGATTCGTCGCTCACTCGCGCCTATGAATCGTCGTTCATCTAGCATGCCTGAATCGCCCCTCCCGCATGTCGATTCGCTGCTCCCTCGTGCTTGATTCTCCGCTCCCATGCTCATGAATCGATGTTCGTCTCCTAAACCCTAATCGCCACTCCCGCTCGTCTCACGGCGCACCTGTTTCGCCCCTCCCACGGGGCTGGTTGCTCGTTCGCCCCGGCCTCCCATCGACATCGCCGCCGATCTGCAACTTCACCGTGAGGTATGCCATGTCCCCTTCGTCGTGTCGCACAAGTGATGCATCCAATTATGCCATGGCTCTGAACACACTGCTCCTCCTATGTAGGTCACACAAGAATGGGGACATCCAAGAAGCATGGCCCGAGATCAAATCAAGCAGCCCCTAATGATTTGGGACGTTCTACTCCAGATCCTGTTGATGCAAGTGCTCCAAACCCTCGGGTGCCTGCTCTTGGTGTTGAACCCCCTGGTGCAAGGTGGCCACCCCGTCTCCTGGCTTGTCTGATCAGTATGTAGGAGTGAATGCTTTAGTTTTGGATTTTTTTAAAAAAAACTCTGTGCAAGAACATATTGGCAATCTGAATGAATATGCATACCGATGTGTAGGAGTGAATGGATTTTTTTTATAAACTCTGTGCAGGTACATATTAATGTGTTATTTTCCAAACTTCATAGGATTTGTACTTTTTCATGAGCATTTTACTGATATGTGGACTATGGAGTGTCTGTGATGCTTTTGCTTTGACACAAACTACATGTAGCAACTTCTTGAGAGACTTGAGGTGTTGTATATGTATATGCAGTGATCCCATGTACGGACACTTTAAACTGATCTAACACATTTTGTGCTATTTAGTCGTTAAAGCTCGCACACATATCTGTGTTGAGCAATATTTGGATTATGAAGTAATGGGACTTGAGGTGTTGTATATGTAGGCTATCTGGTTTTAGTCTCGTAGAGAGAGCATCGTGTCTGTGAGGGACAGGATAGAAAAGAGAAGAAAGAGTATTTTGCATACTCTTTCTGTATTGCTAACCTAAAAGTTAATCTGAATGAATATGCATTGGTACATATTACTGTGTTATTTTTCCAAATGCGGTCATACAATTTCTGGTGTGTAATATGTGCAAATAAATATGAAAAGGTTCTGAATTCTGCCAACATTGCAAGGGCTTCACACCAGGTGGATTTTTAAACTTTTTGCAGCAAACAAACATTCCACCTTCACCAAATGCATTTATGAATTACCCTACTGCCAGTAACATGCTAGAACAATTCAATTTAGTTGGTGGATCAATGAGGCATTCATCGATGTCACCGAGAACTCCATGTACTAATGGGATGCCATCACCAAATGTGAGCATTGACGCTGATCATGCTCAAGGGGGTTCACAAGATAAAGAAACCATTGATATTGACGACGATGACAACAACCAAACGCCTAAATTTGATGGTAGATCTGATAGGCGTTTGAATTAGACACATGAAGATGACATTAGATTGGTAAGTACCTAAATTATCTGCAGTGTACAATCTGCAACAATTTTATTTTATATGCATTGTGCTTAGATGCTGTTAAATGTAAATGTAGGTCAGTGCTTGACTGCAGAATTCAATTGATCCAATTGATGGAAATGATAAGAAGGCTGACCAATATTGGACAGATGTCACTTCTACCTACAATAGCAACACTGAACCTAATCGTATGAGAAATCGGAACCAACTGAAGCTACGTTGAGAGCGAATAAAAAAAGTGAATTTAATGGCTGCCACACAAGGATAACAAAGATACACCAAAGTGGCATGAGTGATGACCAAAGGATGGATCAAGCACTGCAGTTGTATGCATCTGAACATGTTGGCAAGCCTTTCACAATGGTGCATATATGGAGGATGTTAAGAAATAAAAAAATGGTGTGCATATGTCAAAAAACTTAGCAAGGAAAAGGACAACAGTTGAAGACTCTCCAAAAAAAATGGTGTGAACATGTTGAAGACTCTCCAAAAAAGCGTCATGTAGGCTGTAAGAAGGTCCAAGAAGAGCTAAATGGAAAAAGAAAGACCCCAAAGACTATTTCCGCTATTGATAAGCTTGATAAATTTCTTGAAGCAAGTTCCAAAGCCTAGAAGATGTCAGATGTGCAGAATATTTTGGCTGATAAAAAGATTGTAGTGGCCAAGGAACAAATAAAGTCCAAAATGATAGATCTTTACAGAGAATTATTATTTGCTCCCACGGCTGGTCTCAGTGAAGAAGCTTTGGCTGAGAGATCGAAAGCGCTGGAGTGCACGAGGTTGGCCTTGTTTGAGAAAGAATAAACATGTACTGCACTGTTTATGTTTCCCACTTTTATTGCACTGTGTATATAGAATAAAAATTACAGTATAAATGCATCATGGCATATAGGGAGGCAAGTTGGCTGTTGGCAGATAGGATAAATAGCATCCATTTGTAGTGTGTACAGCTAAGGCTGAAATACAATGCTTCCATGATGGGAGTTTTGGATGTTGGTATGATGTGTAGCTGTTTAAAACAGGTAGGAGTTCATATCTGTTTATCCGATGCAATGGTGCATCTCTGAACACACCTGACAAAAAATAACAGGAGGGTAGTAGTAGTACTCCAACACCTGTTTTTTGTTCTGAAAATGAACATTTTAGCCACTGTGGTTGGCCTTTTAGCTATTGTGATATAGAATATTGGCCTTTTAGCTTCCCAGTGTTAATTTATTGCTCATGTTTATGGTTCTGAAAATAATTTAATGTGGTTGGACTTTTAGCTTCCCACTAATTATTTATTAGCCTAGTCTTTCACTATATATCAGCAGCCTCTATCCATTCAGCCTACCCATTCTTATAGTGACTCTACCCATTAAATCAGCAGCATACCCATTCTGAAATCAGCAGCCTACCATTCTGAAATCAGCCACCATGTCCCATGAATCTGATAGTGAGTTGCCAAGTGAGGATCTTGTTGATGATAGTGATGATCTATTAGGCCTATACAGTGAGGTTTATCAAGATATTGCAGAATATATGGTTGATGAATTGAGGTCAGTTTTAGGAGATCTTCAAGATATGAGACCTGTACGGAGGAGTGGTCCACGAAGGTATGTTCATAGACCATATGAAGAATCTGACCAGGGGCTTTTGAAGGACTACTTTATAAATGATCCAATTTATAATGAATCAATGTTCCGCAGAAGATTTAGGATGAAAAGGCCCCTGTTTTTACGTATTGTTGATGCCCTAGGACAATGGGACAAATATTTCACTTTGAGGATGGATGCTCTGAACCGACCTGGTTTATCTCCTCTCAAAAAATGCACAATAGCTATTCGGCAGTTGGGAAATGGCAGCCCTGCTGATCAACTTGATGAGTACCTCAAGATTGGAGAGAGCACTGCAGTGGAGTGCTTGAAGATGTTCGTGAAGGGGTGTGATTGATGTGTTTGGTAAAGACTATTTGCGACGCCCCACCGTACAAGATGTGCAACGTTTAGTTGACATAGGTGAGCGTCGTGGATTCCCAGGCATGTTAGGGAGCATCTGCTGTATGCATTGGCATTGGGAAAATGCCCTGTAGCATGGAAGGGAATGTATACCCGTGGTGATCAAGGTGTTCCTACCGTGATTCTAGAAGCAATAGCATCACATGATCTTTGGATATGGCATGCCTTTTTTGGTGTCGCCGGATCAAATAATGACATCAACGTGCTCAACCAATCAACCTTGTTTGTTGAACAGTTGAGAGGGGAAAGTCCTCAAGTTAATTGTTCCATCAATGGTAGGCAGTACAAAACCAGTTACTACCTAGCTGATGGAATATACCCTGACTGGGCTGGTTTTGTTAAGTCAATACGTCATCCCCAAACAGAGAAGCATAAACTATTTGCAGAACACCAAGAAGGTGCAAGAAAGGATGTGGAACATGCTTTTGGAGTATTGCAAGCTCGTTTTAGTATTTTGAAGTGACCTGCCCGACTATTTGATCAAGGGGATATTGAAAATGTGATGCTAGTTTGCATCATACTTCACAATATGGTGATTGAAGATGAAAAAGATTTGGAGCAGAATCCTTTGGATTTGAATGAAATGGCAACCACATCAACTGTTCAAGAAGCTTCAATCTCTCAAGGACCTAACCCACTGATGGAAGAAGTGATAGAAAGAAATGCCATTCTTCGTGATCGTGACACTCATAAACAATTGCAAACTGATTTGATTGAACACATCTGGCACAAGTTTAAAAATTAAAATTAATAAGGTATACACTGCATAATTAAAATAACATGTCTACTACTACTTATGTTCATTGTACAGTTTTCAGCATGGAAATATGGAATACTTAGGTAAAGGTCATTTGTTTATGAGAATATTGAGATATACTTATTTTCTTTCTTTGCAAACTTTGAAGGATGAGCAGAAGATATCATTATATGATCAGGTAACAATTTCAACCTATTGAATTGAACAAATGCCTGAAACTGTATTTGAACTACCCTACTGTAGTCATATGCCTGAAAAAAGGAAATCACATAAGTATGTTGAACAGTTAAACTGCACGATCTTGTATTGACCATAATGAAGCTCCAAATTTTCAACAAAGTGCAACAGCAGCATGCCTTTGTTTAAAACATGGTGCATTGCCTGCAGCAAATACATATGTGTCTAGTTAGGGAAGATGTGCAAGATGTGCAAGACTATTGCAATAAAGCAGAAGCCTCAACTGTCTTGATGAATAGGCAGAAAGAAACCTGCAACAATTGGCACCGCAAGGAAGTTATAGACATCAGACTGTTCTCCATCTTCATAAAACACCCTGTCGAAGCTGTACTTCAGGGTACATGCATATGCGTTGCTTAGTGCTTAATGAAGCCAACAGGTCAAGTCTCACCTTTCTAATCAGCTTTCAGGGTGATAAAGCATAAAAACGTTGCCCTAAAAAGAAACTTATTTAGTTTTCACAGGAACCGTACAATTTCATTCATCTTAATCCTTTTGTGTTCTTTTAATTACATACTTAACACATGTTACTTAACAATGACACTGTTGACTTTTGTTCTTTTAAAATTAACATTTTAGTTGTTAATGCCTAATGGTCCTAATGACATGACAGTTAAGACGACTTTGGTGCGGACGAACCAGTTTGAATAACTTGGATTTCTGTAGTGTTGGATAATTGATTCAGTTGTTGCTCTCTTTTGGTCATGCTATTTCAGTAATATGTACTCAAATCTGACGCATGGTTGTACTTTTTTTATGAAGTCCTGTGTGCTTTGATCCCTTCTTCAAACATTTGGACTGGATGTATTTGCTATCTCTATATGTATTAGCTTCACTGGAGCATAGCTATTGGACTGCATCACTGAGACTGTAATATTGGCAGTATGATCAATATTGAGATGGCTCACCTCTTGACTGCTTGCTATGATGGTTACTGTATGGGCATATATTTTTCTATATTGCTGTCAAGTGTATAGTTGTGTATACCAGGTTACACATTTCTTATCACAGTTGATCCATGTATTTGCATGCATAGAATTAATGTTAATTTCTATAGAAACCATCTAGGCAAACTATGCATTAAACATGATAGTGTCTACTGCATATTTAATGTTTTCTTTAACCTATTGATACTATCACACTATGAGTTGGACTACTCTAAAAAAACTACTCCGTATAGAGCATTAGTAGGTTACTCTCTTTGTTAAAAAATAAACCTCTTGAATAGAACGGGACATTAACTAGGCAAATTTAAATGCTAGCATCTTTTTAAGGAATTTAGCAAAAAGTTCAGTCTTGGCTTTTCTTTTTTTTTTGGTAAAGTTCGATGTATAGTTTAACCTTTATTTTCTTGCTATGCTAAATCATCTAAGGACTACAATTATAGTTTCTTAGAAGTTACAACTACTCCGTCAATTTAAAAAACCTATGATAAAGTAATATATTAATAAATTAATCAGATTCTATGTATTAAGTTAATATCATATTTTATAATATTATATTATAAGTTGATTTATTTTGAACGAACAACGTTATTTGTTTTATTTCGTCTCTTCCCATGGACGACAGCCGAGAGGCTACACAGTGTCGCATACGGCATGAGACCAGTAGGGTCAGCTCCGATCGATCGATCAACCAGATCGAGTGAGAAAAAGGAAAAGAGAGAGAGAGAGAGGAAAAAAAGAAAAGAAAAGGCAAATGAAAACGCTCGTCGTCTGCGTCTCGTCACACAACGCTGCCTGCTGCCGCGTCGCGTGTACGTAGCCGCCGTACCCGTACGTCTCCGTGTGCCGTTGAGCCGCCTCTCGGCTTGGGATGATCCCCTAAACTAAAACATGCAGGCGAGCCACTCGTTTCTCTCGCCGCACCTAGCTAAGCTCCCCTGTCCGTCCGTCCCGTCCCCTCCCCTCCCCTGCTCGCGCGCGGCCGGAGGAGGACGAGGAGGAGGAGGAGGACGAGGAGACTCCTCTCCTTTCTCTGTTCCGCGGTACGCGCTCTCGCACTCTGTTCTTTGTTTTTTTTTCCCGTCTTCTTCCTCCCCTTCTTCTCTCTTTGTTCTGCGCCTTTCTGCCAATTTGAACACAAAAGATGGTTTTTTTGGGGGGGGACAGTGTAACTTAGAATCCCGGTCTTAATCAAAACTTGTTTGTAACGAAATCATGAATGTTTATTAAGCCCAAAATTTTCGTAATACCCCATCATAATTTGATATGCTTATATTTGGAACTTAAAATATAATAAAATATAGATGATGCATTCTATTTTCATGAGCTTTTGTTAGTGGATGATGATGTGCTATAATTGTATTTTAAGCTTTAGAAACTAATGATTTCAAAGTGGGTTCCTAGCCGTCTTTTTCATAAAACGTGGTTGCTAATTCTTTTAACTAGGAGAGCATGACTTACAATCTAACAATTTCCAGTTTCCATCCACCTTCCCTCTCTCGTCAGGCACCATCCCACCATGGCTGAGAGGGAAGCCAAAAAAAATGACTCTTTTTTAACAATAAAGAGGACTTCAGGATTTTTCATGGCAACTACAGTTACATAACAGGATCAAAAGGCTAAAAGGTGCACCACTAAACTATTCAAACTAGACCACCTTCTGCTAGAGCCAAGTCACAGAGCAAGAAACTCAACAGCCTTCGAGGAGAAACACCATCTATTGCTTCTCCTTAGTCTTCTAATCTTCCTGTCTTAAAGCCCCATCCATGTTTAGTGCTGTAGACATCATTTGCCACCTGCTTTAGCAATCTGGCTTCCTCCTGTAGCCTTCTTGTTTCTTTTCCTTTGGTTTGCAAAATTGTCCAGTTGGACATAAAGTGAGATACCTGAAAGATTATCTCCACTGGATCTTTAGGAAGAATATTTTCAAAACAAGGTTTATTTCTTATCTTCCAAATTATCCATAAAATGACAGCACTCCCAACATACCAACTTTCTTCTCTTTTTGGAGAATTTGTTCAGCCAAGATGCCATTGAAGTTTGGATTCCATTAGGTATCTCACAAGCAAACACACATTTTATTGTACTCCATACAAATCTAGCAGTACTACACTGAAAATACAGATACTTAATACTCTCCTTGCTATTACAGAACTGATATTTGTCAGTACCTTACTTCCATCCTCTTTTGATAAGATTGTCTTGGGTCAAAATACTATTTCTGAGAGCTAACCAAATAAAGACTTTGACTTTAATTGGAACTTTAAATTTCCATAACTCTTTAAAAGGGAAGCCATTACCATGCAACTTCATAGCCTGATAAAAAGATTTTACAGTAAAAGTCTCATTTTTTGCGAGTGTTCAGACCAACCTATCTCTTTCCTCATTCAGTTTTACTTCTGCACAGATTCTTTTGATTTTATCCCATTTCTTTGCTCTATCTCCTAAGATCTTCTAAATTTGAAAAACTCCCACCCTTTTTCAAAGACTTTTGCTTCTGTGATCTTTCTTTTGTAAAAGTGATATTGTACACATCAGGGAATTGTTCAGCAATTGATTTACCTCCCATCCATTTGTCCTCTCAGAACAAAGTTTCTTTTCCATTCCCAATCTTTCTCCTACAAAAATCTAGGAATATATCCTTAATTTCCAAAAGACCATACCAAATTGTGAGTCTTCAGGTTTGTGTTTAATCAGAGCCAAAGGTTTGCGTACTAAGTATTTGTTTATCAGAATTTTCTGTCACAATCCTGTTTCATTTTCTAGTTTCCACAACCATTTCCCCAACAGGTCTATGTTCATTATTTCCAAGTCGAGGACTTCTAAACCACCCTGGCCTTTGGCTTGCAAATTTCTGGCCATTGAACCAGGTGGTACTTCTTTATCCCTTGGTCCTCTTGCCATATGAACCAAGTGATAGACTCTAGGGCTCCAAGCTAGGCACGGATCTAGTAGGTAGTAGTAGCGAGACTCACCGTCGGGCTTCATGGACGAGCTTGCCATGGGGTCGGCGGCGATGTCGTCGGCGTTTGCGATGGGGTTTTAGTGGACTTCCCGCCGCTCACAGCGCCCCCGTTGATCGGTCTAGGGTTTTGGTTTGTTAGGAGCGAAATCGTGCGCGAACCTTTCTCGACGTCCGTGCCCCGGCTTCCTCCTTCCACTTTATATGGCGCTGCGCGACGGGGGCCCACCAACCATGAGTTGGTTGTGCGCCCCCGATCAGGGCGCGGATCAAGCGTGTCAACGGTCGTTGGACCATTGCACGGGAGATCAATCCTAACAATCTCCCCCTTGATCTCATCTTAGCTGAACTTACTATATTTAACTTGATACCCATTTTATCATAGATCGGTATATAGAGTATGTATCATCACAATAGTCAGTTACGTACTATTGGATTCAACAACTACGATACACTTTTCCACTTTGAAATGGATTCTTTGTCTCGCTTTTGGCCCCTCTCTATCCAGGAATCATAGGTTTTCCCGTAATCCCATGCCGGCTAAGTGTTCTCTGAACACATTGGGCGGTAAGCCTTTCGTAAGCGGATCCGCAAGCATTTTCTTTGTACTTATATGCTCAAGACTAATAGTGTGATCCTGGATATTTTCTTTCACAACATAATACTTGATGTCAATGTGTTTGGCAACACCACTTGACTTGTTGTTTTGAGCATAAAACACACTGCGGCTCATTGTCGCGAGTACAATCGAGTGGTTTTTCAATCGTCTACCACTCTCAAACCGGGTACAAATTTCTTTAACCATTTCGCATGTCCCGTGGCCTCATAGCATGCTACGAACTCGGCGAACATCGTAGATGACGCTGTAACAACTTGCTTGGAGCTTTTCCACGATATAGCCCCACTGCGAGAGTGAACACATAACCCGACGTGGATTTTCTATCATCTAAGTCTCCCGCAAAATCTGAATCGAGTACCCTTCTATTTCAAGGGATTCGGTTCTTCTATACGTCGCATAAGGCCTTTTGTGCCTTGCGTGTAACGAGCTTTCTTAACCATTCTCCGAGTGATCTATGCAGGTTACTTTGATATCCGCCAAGTATCCCGGTTACATAAGCTAAGTCGGGCGAGTACATACTTGAGCATACATTAAGCTTCCGACACTGAAGCATATGGAACCGCTCTCATCGATCGATCTCATACGGTTCCTAGGACACGAGAAAATTCCCAAATCTATCGCCCTTGACTATGGGAGCGGCGTAGGTTTGCTCGCATGCATACTATATTTCTTCAAAATCTTTTCTAAGTATGTCTTTTGCGATAAGCCTAATATCCCTTTTCTTCTATCTCGGTGAATCTCAATTCCCAAAACGTATGATGCTTCACCAAGATCTTTCATCTCAAAGTTTGAGGACAGAAACTTCTTAGTCTCCAATAGCAGACTGACATCACTACTTGCCAGTAAGATGTCATCCACATAAAGGATGAGGAAGATGAATCTCCCATTCTTGAACTTTGCATAAACACAATTGTCCTCCTTGTTCTCATCAAACCCGAACTTTCTTATAGTCTCATCAAACTTTAAATACCACTGTCTAGAGGCTTGCTTTAATCCATAAATAGATTTCTTAAGGTGGCATCCCATAGTTTCTTTTCCTTTTATGACAAAACCTTTCGGTTGAGCCATGTAGACATCCTCATGGAGATCTCCATTGAGAAATGTCGTCTTTACATCCATTTGATGTAATTCTAAATCATAGTGCGCCACTAAAGCCATTATTATCCTAAAAGAATCTTTGCATGAGACCGGAGAAAATGTCTCATTATAATCTATTCCTTCTCTTTGCGTGAATCCTTTTGCCACAAGTCGCGCCTTATATTTTTCGACATTTCCTTTGGAATCACACTTAGTTTTGTAGACCCATTTGCAGCCTACTGTCTTGGCTCCTTTGGGAATTTCTTCTAAATCCCAGACTTTGTTGCAACTCATAGATTTCATTTCGTCTTTCATGGCTTCTTGCCATTTGGACGAATGAGCGCTTCTCATGGCTTCTTCAAATGAGGTAGGATCTCCCTCCATTTGAATTTCTTCACTTACATATACTTGATACTCATTTGGGATAGCCGATTTTCTAATTCTTTGAGACCTTCTGGGGGCCTCAACATCTGGCGCACTCTCTGAGTTGGGCTGTTGTGGCTCTTCCTCATGCGTGACAACAGGTTCTGTCGGATCCTGAAGGACATGTTCCTGACTTTCATTAGTTGCCACGGGAGAGCCGACAACAGTGTCGTCACCACGTTGTCATGCACGTCGGTGCAATGCAACGTGTATTGAGAAAAAGGTTCTTGAATCATCGGAGTAGGTACAAATACCCGCTTCTCCTCAAGACTAATCTCTCGAGCTACCATGCTCCCCTCATCATTTCATCCTCCGGAAAACGGCGTGTCTCGTTTCCACAAACTTGGTATGTCTGTCGAACGGTAGAAACGAAACCCCTTAGATTTCTCTCGGATAGCCAATAAAATGGCAACCGACTGTCTTGGGATCTAATTTACCAATATTCGGGTTAAACACCTTTGCCTCATTTGGACAACCCCACACACGCATATAGTTTAATGTGGGTTTTCTCCCTGTCCATAACTCATATGGAGTTTTAGACACGGACTTGCTAGGAACCCGATTAAGTATGTGAATGGCGGTTTTTAACGCCTCCATCCACAAGTTAATCGGTAGAGTAGAGTAACTTATCATACTTCTCACCATATCCATCGGGTGCGGTTGCGTCTTTCGGCTACTCCATTTTGCCGAGGCTCGCCTGGTGTAGAGTATTGGGCAACTATGCCATTTTCTGTAAAACCTTGCAAAAGGTCCGGGAACTTGTCCATACGGGGTATGCCGACCGTAGTACTCCCCCCACGGTCGGATCTTACTATCTTAGATCTTTAAATCGTGTTGATTTTCAACTTCAGCCTTGAATATTTTGAACTTATCTAATGCTTCTGATCGTTATTTAATAGGATAAATATAGCCATAACGAGAATGGTCATCTGTGAATGTTATAAAAGAATCATAACCATCCACAGATGTCACAGGAAACGGACCACAAATGTCAGTGTGTATTATTTCTAGAATTCCTGTGCTTCGTTTGGCGTCTTTCTTTATTTTCTTGACGTACTTTCCTTTAATACAATCTATGCATTGATCTGAATCTGAAAATTCTAAGGGCGGAAGAATTGCTTCTTTCATCAACCGTTCAATCCTCCCTCGAAATATGGCCTAAACGGCGTGCCATAATTTTGAAGACACATCATCAATTCTTTTCCTTTTATTGTTCACATTCATAGACGATGAGGCATTCTCACTACTCAAAACATTAACGGTATCACTGAGTGATAACAAATAAAGCTCTTCTTGTTTAAAAGCTATGCCTAAACACTTATTATTCAACTAAACCTTACATTGTCCATCTCCAAAAACACATTGAAATCCATCACGATCTAATCGTGGGACACTAATCAAATTTCTTCGCAAAGAGGGTACATAGAGGACATCGTGTAAATGAAGTACAAAGCCATCTCTTAGTACTAGCGGGAGTTCTCCAATGGCTTTGGCTTCTACAGCGACGCCGTTTGCAACTTTAATTATTCTTTCTTTTCTTTGCGGCATCCTCGCATCGTGAATCCCTGTGGAGAATTAGCAACATGGACAGTTGCACCTGAGTCAATCCACCATGTAGATTTTTCATAACTTACATACAGGGACTCATCTACAAATGTGATAATATTCTCACCTCTCTTGCATAAGTGCTTCAGGAAATCCACACAGTCTTTCTTATAGTGCCCCTTCTTTTTGCACCATAAGCACTGGTCCCTTTCTAGCTGAATGGATTGAGGTCTTTGATGGTAATCAGGCTCAGATCTTTGATTGTATTCAGGCATTGGTGCTTTTCCATGTGGCCTAGAGGAGGAGGCATTGTTCCACTGAGGTTTCCCTTGTGGCTTAGATGGGGAAGAATTATTATAATTCTTCGGAGAATTATAATAATTCTTCCTCTTGTGGTTCACATAGTTAACGGAATCACCACGTGAACCTTTGATCCTTTCCTCCTCTTGAACACACATGGCAATTAACTTTTCGATTCCCCAATTTTCGGGCTGTGAGTTGTAGTTAACAACAAAAGCCTCAAATTCCTTGGGCAGGGAGGCAAAAATCAGATGAACTAAAAATGCATCACTTAGCCCCATTTCCATGGGTTTTAACTTAGATGCCATGTTGCTCATTCTCAGGATGTGCTCCCTGACTCCACCACCAGTGTATCTCTCTGTTACAAGCCTCTTTATAAGAGTGCTTGCATATGCTTTGAAGAGCGTAAACTACTCCACTCGTTTTAGGTACTCGTGGCAGTCACACACTCCGGGATTGCACCCTTATAGCCTCAATAATGGAGCTCTTGATCACCATCAAACACTTGCGATTTGTGGTCCCATTTGGCTCGATCAACATCATATTTCATCCTTTGCGGTGCATGATCACGCACTCGCTTGTCAAAATCAGCTTGGCTTTCCTCTTCACCTCTTATGGGATCAACAGGAGATATGGGACACTCAGCTGTCAATGCTAGATCAATATCGGATAGCGCAAGCGCTATCTCAATCTTTTCTCGCCATGAGTTATAATTTCCTCCGTTAAGAGGCTCAATGGACGATATGTAACTCAGCGGATTACCTGAAACAAAAATCCATAAACAAGATTTGAATTAATTCGACGTTGGTCAAATTAAAACGAATTGTTCATCACATTTAATTCTATATCACCGTTGGGCAGAAATAGAATCAATCATTCATATGTCAACATACTCATCAGCATAATAATTTTATCAACAACTTTGGTTAGTAGACAAAATCATCATACTACATAAAAGGATTCACATTTTCTAATTAAAATGTCCCGTTGGTTCTAAATTAATTAGAAAAAGTAAAAGCTGAAACTATACTTGGCCTTGATACTCAATGCAGCGGAAACTTTACTTAGCCTTGAAACTAAATAAATAATAATAAATAAGTATACTGTGCTAGGGTGAAAAGGAAAAAAAATATTACTATTATGCACTGTTCATTCGGGTCGGCCCAGTACTATTGTGCATTGTTCATGCGGGCCGATTGTCTGTTCTATTTCGGACCGCAACTGGGCACAGGCGTTAATTTTCCACCTACTGGGCTCAATCTCAGGTCCAGGTCGATCTTGACTGTTGGATCAAGATCGACGGCCGTGCTTTGCGCGGGCGACAAAACCGCGGCGGAAACCCTAGGGTTTCCGCCGCACTCCGTGTCTCCCTCTCCCCGCGCCGATCTGATCTTTGCCGCCGCCGCCCTTCTCTTTCCCCTTCGGCGCCGTCTCCCCACTCCCTCCCTCTTCTCCCCCTCTCTTCTCCCCTCTCCCTGCGAGCCTTCTCGCCGGCGTCGCGTTCACCCGAGGGTGAGCGCGGCGCCGTCGAGTGGATCTACGGGTGGGGATTTCTGCTTGGCCGCGCGCGTGTGTTCGAAGGAAAAAAGGACGATGGAGGGCGGCGGGTCGGCGAAGCCGGCGGCGTGGATCCGAGGATCATCAAGTAAGCTCCTCATCCCGGATCCTTTCCTATGTGTTCTTGGCCCCTTGCGGTTTTAATCTTGCTTGGTTTTCTTGCCCCTTTCGGGTTCGATCTCGATTTAGTGCTAACCCTAGCTAGAACTGACGCCTAGAAGCTCTGATACCATTGATAGACTCTAGGGCTCCAAGCTAGGCACGGATCTAGTAGGTAGTAGTAGCGAGACTCACCGTCGGGCTTCATGGACGAGCTTGCCATGGGGTCGGCGGCGATGTCGTCGGCGTTTGCGATGGGGTTTTAGTGGACTTCCCGCCGCTCACAGCGCCCCCGTTGATCGGTCTAGGGTTTTGGTTTGTTAGGAGCGAAATCGTGCGCGAACCTTTCTCGACGTCCGTGCCCCGGCTTCCTCCTTCCACTTTATATGGCGCTGCACGACGGGGGCCCACCAACCATGAGTTGGTTGTGCGCCCCCGATCAGGGCGCGGATCAAGCGTGTCAATGGTCGTTGGACCGTTGCACGGGAGATCAATCCTAACACCGAGTTCTATAATAGTTCTTTTTTTTCACTCCCTTAGGTAATCTATGAAAGGATAGCATATATAAAGGGATATTGCTCAGGCTAGAGTTTATTAAGGTTGTTCTGCCCCCTATTGCTAGCAACTTCCCTTGCCAGCAACTCAGCCTCTTTTCCATTTTATTCTCAGTAGGTTTCCACTTTTTATTTTGTATTCTTGATTTATTAATTGGTATCCCTAAATACTTAATGGGTAAGTCCCCTTTTTTGCATGTTAAAATTGCACAATATTCAGCCTCCTCTTTCATGGAAAGTCCTATGTTAAAAATCTCACTTTTTAAGAAAAATTATTTTCAAACCAGACATGTTTTCAAATAGACACATTATGAATTTGAGATTTTTAGCATTTGAATTGAATCTTCCAACAAGAAAATTGTATCATCAACATATTATAAAATAGAAGTGCCGTTATCTATTTCCCCATATTTTAAACCAGTTATAAAACCATTTCTTTCAGCATTGTTTATTAAAACAATAAGAGCTTCAGCAGCAATATCAAACATCAAGGGAGAAAGGGGATCTCCCTGTCTTAGTCTTTTTTTTGTTGCAAAATAGGGACCTTCCACATCATTGACTTTCACACACACCCTACCTCCTTTTATTGTTTTCATTATCCAATCATTCCATTTATCAGGGAACCCTTTAGCCTTTAACATTTGGTATACAAAGGGCCATTTTATTTTGTCATATGCCTTTTCAAAGTCCACTTTAAAAAGAACCCCCTTGTCTTTTTTGGTGTGAAGACAGTTCATGATTTCATGACTGACCACTACCCCTCCATGATGCATCTTTGTTTCAGAAAAGCAGTTTGATTTCTAGAGATTAGATAATGTATCACATCTGTGAGACTATTCATCAAAATCTTGGTGATTATCTTAAAGCTTACATTTAGTAGACAAATATGTCTAAATTTTTGAATTTGTATGGCCTCTTTCCATTTTGGAACCAAAGTAATCACCCCATGATTTAATCTTCTAATGTCCAGTTCCCCTTTATGAAAATCATTTATCAGTTCCTTTAAATCATCCTTAATCAAATCCCAAAAAAATTTTAAAAATTCGATGAGAAAACCATCAGGAACAGGGGCCTTATTATTTTCCGTTCCAAAAACAGCTTTCTTAATTTCTTCCAAGCTAAAAGGTTTAGTTAATTTCTCCTTGTCCTCTTCTATGAGTTGAGATATATCCCCCATCTTCATTTTAACAGAAGTCTGATCAGTGTGTCCAAAAAGGTTTTTATAAAAGTCTGTGATGTAATGCATTAAATTGGTCAGACCTTTAATCACCCCTTCCTCCTGTTCCAGATAAGAGATAAAATCTTTCCTTTTCCTTCCATTAGCTTTAGCATGATAGTATTTAGTGTTATTATCCCCCTCCATCAGTTCCTTTCTTTGCTTCTCTGAAACCACTTATTCCTCTTCCCTTCTGACCATTTTTAGTTGAGTTTTTTTTTTGCCGGGACGGCTAAGGAACAGCCGGCCAATTTTATTAAGAGATGTGAGAGGTTTACAAAGCTAATCAAAACGACAATAATGATGTTGCACCGGACTTGTAGCTTACAAGGCCAGCTCTTAGCTGAAAACTATAAGGGAAAGATTAACAAAGTTGGAAACTGAAACAATTGCAAAAGCGCCTTCCTCTACTCCTAACGAATTAATCTGATATCTCTATAAAAATTCCCGCTATTCTCCAGGTTGCTATCTCCTCTGCCAGCTGGTCGCTCGTCAAAGATTTCTGCCGAAAGACTCGGTTATTTCTCTCTTTCCAGAGTGCCCAACAAATTAGCATGAACAAGAAGTCTAGGTTTGTCCTGTAGCATTTCCGAAAACGCGCTCTCATCTCCAGCCACCACTCCGCCAAAGGCCCGCCGTTTTCCGCTGGCGTGGGGAAGTTTATATGGCACCAATCTCTTAGTTTTCGCCAGACATTCGCTGAGTATTGGCAAGAAACCAACAGGTGGTGGCAAGTCTCCTGATGATGTTGACAAAGAGGGATGTCATGTTGTCAATTCCTCTTTGCGAGGTTATCAACGGTGAGACATCTGTCGTTCATCGCTAACCACATGAAGAAGCGGACTCGTGCCAACGCCCTCGCTTTCCAGAGAAGCTCACCGAAGGTACAACGTTCCATTGCCAGGAATAGTTCATAAGCCATCGACACTATGAAGAGACCATTACTTGTTCGATTCCATCTGATCTTGTCTTCATGTAGTTGTAAGATAACGCCTCGCGTTTCATCCCAGAGCTCAAAGAATTCGCCAGGGCCACGTTTGAGAGTGAACCCTGTAGTTTTCTCACCCAATTGTTGGAATTCAACGCTTGCACTACCGTCAAGTTTCTTTCGCCTGCGAAGGAGAACAGGGTTGGCCAACGGGTGGCGAAGCTACCTCTGCCCATCCAGTTGTCCTGCCAAAAATTTGTCCTCTCCCCATTTCCAATATCGAGAACCACTCCCGCCCTGAAAATTCGAAGCGCATCTTGGTTCAAAGCGGGATCAACAAGTGTCCAAGGTCTATCTCCTTGCTCAAACGACCTCGTGAACCATTGTGCCTATAGCGCCCGGCCGAAAAAATTCAAGTTCTTTACTCCGAGCCCACCGTTCTTGATGGGGGAGCAAATTTTCTTCCAGGAAACGAGGCAATGTCCACCACTGATTTGTTCTTGACCCTTCCAAAGAAATCCCTGACATTTTCTTTCTATTTCCTTGATTGTCCATCTCGGCAGCTGCATTACCGTCATAAAGTAAATTGGGATTGCCATCAATGTTGACTTGATTAGGCACAGGCAGCCATCAATTGTGAGGAGTTTTGGCTTCCAACCGGCCATTTTCTTCGCTAACTTGTCAATCATCGGTTGGAGCTCTGCCTTCGTCGGTCTTCTTGTGGACAGCGGTAGACCAAGATATACTATCGGGAGGTGCTCTATTTTACAGGAGAGAATCTGTTCGACCATGAGCCGTTGTTGCTTTGTGCACCTTATCGGAGTGATTGCGCTCTTAACGAGGTTGGTCTTGAGGCCCGTCGTCTCACCGAACAGCTCCAGGATCTTCTTGATTACTACGGCTTCCTCTTTGGTAGGTTTGAAGAAACTGGACGCGTCATCGGCATAAGCCAAGATCGCGGGCAAACTGCGGCGGGCGTCTAAGGGTGTCAGCAGCTGCGCCCCGCCCTGTACGATTATTGCTTGTAAGGCGTCCATTGCTAACACAAAGAGCATCGGCGAGAGGGGATCTCCCTGCCGCAATCCTCTTGTTGGCCGAATTGGATCAGACAGCTCACCATTAATCATGATTCTTGTCTGCTCAGTGAGGAAAATCGCAGCGAGACATGTTGCCAATGGAAACCGAAACCCCTGAATCGAAGCATATCCATCAAAAAACTCCAAGATAGAGTGTCAAAGGCCTTCGAAATGTCTAATTTTAGCAGAATCATAGGCTTCTTTTGTCTGTGGAAGCGTTGAACCGAACCCTTGACGAAGATATAGTTCTCGTGAATACATTGGCCTCTGATAAAGGCTGTTTGAGAAGCTGGAATGAGGTCTGTAAGCTTTGGCGCCAGTCGTTGTGCTAGGATCTTTTTGGCTAACTTTGCAAAGCTGTGCACCAAGCTAATTGGTCGATAATCTGTGAGCTGCATTGAGTTATCTTTCTTCGGGAGCAGAACTATCATCGTCGAGTTTAAAAGGTGTAAGTTTTGGCTGTTGCCAAATGCAAACTTTTCGAGCGCCTTAAGAACTTCGGGCTTGATTATTTGCCAGTAGCATTGATAAAACATCCCTGTATACCCGTCTGGCCCTGGGGACTTCTCATTTGGTAGGCCACGGATTGCCGCCCAGACCTCGTCCTCTGTGAAGGGGCACTCCAAAGGGGAAAGATCCGTGGACGCCATTTGGATGCGATCAAAACAGAGTATTTTTGAGCACCCGTTGTCTGAGCGCAAGACTGTTTGGAAGTGATCCTGTGGCAATGATTTCAAATCGTGTTGGGTTGTAGCCACTCTTCCGTTATACTCTAGCATTGGGATTAGCAGTTTCCTTCATCGGGCTTTGATCTTCAAGTGGAAGAAGGAAGTGCGTGCATCCTCTTCCCTTAGTCTCATCAGTTTTGCTCTCTGTCGGAGTTTTATTCTCTCGAGGGACACCAGAGCCAGGCACCGCCCTTTACAAACACCCCTTAGTTTCCTTTCTTCGTCAGACAAAAGGCGAAGATCTTGCGCCTGATCAAGCCTAAAAATTATTTCTTGTGCGATAAAGATTTGCAGTCTTATTTTACTGAATTTTCTCTGCCCCAATTCAATAAATGTTTGCTGAGCCTGGCCAGCTTGACATGCAGAACGACATAAGGGTCTGTCGAGGCTACCCGCTGCTACCAACTCTCCTGCACTGCCTATGTGAAACCCTCCAATTTTGGCCAATAGGACTTGAATCTGAACCTCCTCGACCTCTGACCCATTTCACCGCAAGTTAGTAGCAACGGGCAATGATCCGAAACTGAAGAACTGAGGGCTTGCAAGTGTGTTGGCGGGAAATCCTCTTCCAATTGTGTCATAATCAGAACCCTATCTAGCTTTACCAAAGTGGGTTGGCTTCATTACTCCATGTGTACCTCCGTCTAAAAAGGTAAATTTCCCGCAATTCCAGCTCATTGAGCTTGTTCCGAAACGTGGCCATAGTTTCTATTTCTCTTCTAGTTTCTCTTTTTGCAGTCATCCCGTTTAATTCACATAGCTTATCAATCTCTTCCATTTTATCCATAATTTATTTCTTTTTTTCCTTGTACAATCCTTCCCAGTTTTTATTTCAGCCCTTAAGAATTTTCCGAAGGGCCTTGAGTCTTGCCTGCCATCTTTCTATGCTGGACCCTCTCCCCTCATTCTGTAGCCATCTTTTTCCACTATTTCAGAATTATCCTCCCTTAGGAACCAACTCATCTCAAATTTAAAGCTAGATGCATTAGTCATATTGCCCCCCCCCCACTCCACCATAAGAGGTACATGATCAGATAGAGTTCTTTCTAAAGCTTTAACTTTTGTTAGAGGTTGTATATATTCCCATTCCATATTAATAAAAATTCTATCCAATTTCTCATATGCAGGGTTTTCATGATAATTGCACCATGTATATTTCCTTCCTCCCATATTGATTTCACTCAGGTTGACTTGTTCAATTATTGCATTGAAAATGAAACTCCACTTGTTCATTCCTCCTGTTTTATTTTTCTCATCTTCCTTTCTAATTATATTGAAATCCCCTCCTATTATTGCTAGCCTATTCAAACTCTGACAAAATCTAGCTAATTATGTCGGGAATTCCCATTTCTGCTCTAACTGAGTGGCTCCATAGACTACCATTAAATCCCATTCCCGTTTATCTTTTAAGTTCATCAGTTGCATCTTAACGCAATAGTCCCCCATTTCCCATCCTTGCACTAAGCACTGTTTCTTATCAATTCCAAAGAGGATCCCCCTAGATCTACCTTGGGCAGATAGTCATCTCTAATTAAATTCTTTTTTCCCACTTATATACTTTAATCAGCTGCTGTTGAAGTCTTGTTTAATGGTTTCCTGGATTCCAACGAAATTCAGGTTGTATTCCTCAATCAAATCTTTCAAATATTTATTCATCCTTTTCCCTCTTAAACCTCTTATGTTGCAAAATATTCCCTTTATTTTTTATTCTTGATATATCTAGACTGCCTTTTCTTAACAACTTTTGGAGTGACCTTGCAAATCACAAGGTTTCCTTTAGCATTTCTAGTTTTCCTCTTAGCTGATTTTGACTGAATTTTCTCCAATATATCTTCTAATTTATCAAACTCAAATCATTGTCAGAGATCAAGTCCTCATTCACATCCAAATCAGGTGTTTTGTTTTCAGATTTGTCGTATGTCCTTTTGCATTACTTTTTTTAAGTTCTGCTGAAAAAGATCCATCCTCCTGTTTGTGCATTTATGTAACCGATTAACATGCATGCATGTTGCTGAAAAGTGGCGAACATGGGATTAAAATTTTGGGGATGCCAAAGCTAATAGAATAAATATATGCCAGTAGAATAAAGCTAGCAGACATAGCCTAGCTAGACTAAATATAAGCAAATTTAAAAGACATGCACATATATACGAATATATATTTGTAAGATTTAAAAAATAATTGTCTTTTATTTATCCTTGTTCTTCTAGGAACTATCAGTATTTTATCTCTAGAATTCTAACTCCACATATCTTGTAGTGGTAGAGTAAGGAAGGAAATGTATCAAATGGTAGGAACAAGTTTTTCTTTTTTACAATTACAGAGTGGTGGAGCCCAAAATTACCTAAGCTTAGGACTCACCTAGGATCAACTAATGGCTAATGGGTTGTATGATTTCTTCAAATTTTTCATGGATAATATAATATAAACATGATTATAGAGGCAATGGTTCAAGTCTAGCTGCACTACTACAGTACAGATGCGCTCTTCATACACACACTAGCGTGTGACTCTTAACACATTTTCAGAGAGTAAGAGACGAAGGTTAACGATAAATTCCTTAAATACCACTGCTCATCGAAAGTACACACACGTTTGTGTATTTTATGCATATACTAATATGAGAATATTAGTATATATATATACATACTCAAAAATACCGTTTATAATATAGTGTTGTAGAAGTGTTCTATATGAATGTATATACGAGATTCTATACGAAAGCATCTTGGCTTAAAATATGTTTGATTTCTTTAAAACAAATCATAAAATTTTGATTTTTTTTAAACGAACGATGTTGTGTATTACATATGCCTTAGAATAGTTTTTCTTTTGAAATTTACTGTTTTGGAATCTCCTTGTCACACAGCTGGTGTTGTGGAGTGCCCCAGAGATCGACAGCGATGCATTGAACCTTAGTTTTTTTTTTAAAAAAAAGATCTTTTGAACAACGGCAACTGCTTTTGTCTCTTCCCATGGACGCGACGCACCAGAGATCGATCGAGGTTGCGCGTGAGCCCTACGTACGAGCCATTCATTGAAGATGGGGCAAAAACAAAATAAGCTATTGGCTGGAATTCGCTGAAGACGATCACGGTCAGTGTGATCGATCGATCATCAGACAGAGGAAAATCGAAAATATTGCTGGAGGTTTGAAGGCGACTGAATTTTTCCAGGAGTTGGAGAGAGTCCATTTCACGGATCCCATCTTTAATTTCGATGTTCATCTTGGTAGCCATGGCCCCCACCAACGCAGGAAGCCACCGTGCCGGCTTAGATCGATCAGAGCAACCAAAGTAGACACCACTTGTTTTTTTGTACATTTTTAACCCTTTCTAAAAAGTATTTTACAAATATATCCATTAAAAAACTTATTCCAAACTAGACTCTAGCTCGAGCCAAACTCAGAGGTGTTAAGGTCTCAAGGCATGGCACCATCATCTCTATAGCCAAGCTGAGTTGGATGCTGAAGTGGCAGGCTCGACACTAAGCTTCCAAGATATGCCTCTCTGTACATAGTGACAGAGCCAAAAATTATCAAAGTAAAATATTAATTTTGTCAAAAACTTATATAATAGTGATTTAAAAGAATTTGAACGTAATTATAGAGGCATGCCTAAGGTTCAAGCCTAAGCTGCCCAAGGCTTACCTCCGCCCCTATCCTCCGCACCGTGGACCGTGGGCATGAAGCGTAGGTGACCTCGGCGCCGATGAGTCCGACGTCGAGCTAGTGGTGTAGTTTTGGAATAACTTTTTTCGATTGGTGTATTTATAAAAAATAAGTTTTTTCGATCGCCGTAGCCACCACTTGCCTCGCCTCCTTGTCCGCCGCCGCGCCCTTCATTCGTCTACCCGAGGTGGAGGAGGAGAGGACGTACGGACGGTGGCTTCTCCTTCCACTCCGGCGACGCGCCGCTCCCTCGCCGCCGGCGAAGCTGACCTGACCTGCGGTACGGCTCGATGTCGCTAGATCCCCGTCACGTGTTTCTTTCCTCAATTTTGTCGCGCCGGAGAGATCGCCTTCTGCAGGAGGAGATTGCTGTTTTGACGCCTTGGAATTTCTTTTCTTTTATCTCAACGAATTTGCTCTTTCGCTAATAATACGGAACAGTGAAGTCTGTTACGCTCGGATTTTGCTCTTTGTTGCAAAAGAACTACAAAATTTCTCCGCTTGATTTGACTTGATTTTACGTTTAGAAACTCCCGTTCTTTGGTTCAGTTTTGCAGTTCTGAAATTCTGAACCAAATGCGTATTTTCCTCACAATTTGCAGCGACGGTAGGTCTTTGTATGTCGTCGGGAATGGGTCTTTGACACGTGAGCGTCAGACATGACAGAAAGAAGCTGCCAAGCTGGATATAAAAATAAAAGAGCTGGAAATTTGAACATGTGCTGTTTCAAAATGATCTGATCAAGTCTTCCAATATATACTACTAATTGGAACTAAAATCGTGGATTAGTGTACATAAATTCAAACAGTCTGAAGATGACCTGTTTGACTCTGTTAACAAGTAGAGGGAAGAGGAGGAAGTCTGGTTGATTTCGCCACCTAAAAGTATATTATATAATTTGTTTCATCCTTTGACTCGTAGTGCAAAGGATCTAGCCCACATTCTTGTCCTAATCGAACATACATTCTTCATTATTTACTGTTGAATCCACTATAATAGTATTGTGTCTGGCATGCTGAACTTGGCTGCCAAGCTTGACTGTTGTTTCCTGTGGTTTTTCTTCCCTACTGCACTTGACCACTTTGACTGCAAAATATTTCAGGCTTTTAGCCAGATCGAAGTAGGATCTGTTTGACTGTCGAAGTGGTGATAACAGTCTTAGAATCCAGTTCTTTACTATTCGTTAGCCTTTCTTAAATATTCTCTCCAGTCATAAATATGTGATTTTGGAATGCATGCTGACAATACATTTAAACTTTGGCCATCAATATCCCCTTGAATTTTTTTTTGTTCAACTTTTGAAAACGTACAATATTTGATTTCAAAAATAGTTTGAAAATATTATGATATTGCTACACTTTTTTCTTAGGTTTTATATTACTTACTAAAAATAATAAAAAAACTAGCGTCTTGGTGAATGTTTTGCTGCCCAGATCGTTACATTTTTCTGGTTGGAGTTAGTATATACTACTGTCACGATCACTTTGCCGAATAAGACCACGTATGATGTTCTCTCCTAAGCTTGTTTATCCTTTTAATCACGTTGAGCTTGGCTGTCAAGGCAGTGTTCCTTTCGTTTCCTCGTGGTTTCGTCAGTCGCAAATCCTCCAAAAAATCGCATGTCCTTATAAGGACTTGTTCAGATTATTGACTGAATTTGTTGTTGTTCACAAAAGGCACAACTTTTTCACCAAGTTCACTTCACCTGTAACTGTAAAACACTCACCTTGCTGTTTCAAGTTGAGAAGCAGAGCAAGAAGCTTGGAGGCATGGCCATGGCGGCGCCACCAAGCATGGAGGAGCCTCTTCTTGGAGGCAGCAATGGCGATGAGAAGAAAAGAAAGAGCTTGGTGGTGGCCGAGGTGAGGAAGCAGCTGTACCTCGCCGGGCCGCTCATAGCCGGTTGGCTGCTGCAGAACGTGGTGCAGATGATCTCCGTCATGTTCGTCGGCCACCTCGGCGAGCTCGAGCTCTCCAGCGCCTCCATCGCCACCTCCTTCGCCGGCGTCACCGGCTTCAGCTTGCTGGTACACGTTCCATCCTCGAAACCTCATCTTTCTTTTCACAGCTTCTTGAATTCTTGAATTCTCTGATGTGTTGGTCGATCAGGCTGGCATGGCGAGCAGCCTGGACACGCTGTGCGGCCAGGCGTTCGGGGCGAAGCAGCACCACCTCGTCGGCGTGTACAAGCAGCGTGCCATCATGGTGCTCGGCCTCGCCAGCGTGGGCGTCGCCGTGGTCTGGGCGTACACCGGCGAACTCCTCCTCCTGTTCGGGCAGGACCCGGAGATCGCCGCGGCGGCGAGGAGCTTCATCCGGTGGATGATCCCCGCGCTGTTCGCGTACGGTCCCCTGCAGTGCCACGTCCGGTTCCTGCAGACGCAGAACGTCGTGATGCCGGTGATGCTAAGCTCCGGCGCCACGGCGGCGTGCCACCTGCCGGTGTGCTGGTTGCTGGTGTACGGCGCCGGCCTCGGCAGCAAGGGCGCCGCTCTCGCCAACGCCGTCGCCTACCTCACCAACGTCACCATCTTGGCTGCCTACGTCAGACTGTCCCCGGCGTGCCGGAGCACGTGGACGGGATTCTCGTCGGAGGCGTTCCGCGACATGGTCGGGTTCATGAGGCTCGCTGTTCCTTCTGCTCTCATGGTCTGGTAAGTTTTTTTTTTCAAAAAAGAAATTTTACAGTACGATTTTTCGTTACATGACTGAAGTACACAAGCGTGCACATCACCACTCACATAATATCACACACAAAAAATTTTACGGTATTTAAAAAACACCTACAGGTATCAAAATTTAGTAAAAAAATCAGTATAGAAGATATCAACTTTTATGGTATCTCTTGATACCTTTTTAAAGAAGGATGAAATTACTCTTAAAAAATATTGTGCTAATCGCTCTGAGTTCATGTAAATTGTGTTGTTTCATGTCAAATTTAGCTGAAATTTGCATGTTTTTGCAGCTTGGAGTGGTGGTCGTTTGAGCTCCTTGTGCTGCTCTCCGGATTACTCCCGAATCCGAAGCTGGAAGCATCGGTACTGTCCATTTGGTGAGTGATGTTTTCATGATTTCATCAGCAATTTTGCATCCAACCTGCCTCCTCTGATCGTAATTTCTGAATTTCCTGCAGCCTGAACTCGGGTTCCTTGGCATTCATGATCCCCTTCGGACTTGGTTCAGCCATAAGGTCAGATTGATCAAATCAACCAACTGATCATAAACTTTGGTTTCAATTTCCTTCTTTTTTCTTTTTATTAAAAAAATCTTGATGAACTTTTTGCAATGACAAATTAACAACATTACAATACCCTGTTCTTTGTGATCGATCTCAGCACCCGTGTTTCGAATGAGCTCGGCGCCGGTCGACCGGAGGCGGCCCGTCTGGCCAGCCGTGTGGTGATGGTGCTGGGTCTCGTCGTCGGCGTCGCGATCGGGCTCGTCATGATCTTGGTACGCCATTTGTGGGGTTATGCGTACAGCAACGAGGAGGAAGTGGTCCAGTACGTTGCAAAGATGATGCCCATTCTTGCCGTCTCGTTCCTCTTCGATGACCTGCAGTGTGTTCTGTCAGGTCAGATGATGCTCGATCTCAACAAAAAAAATGAAAAAAATGCATTGAGAACCTATTGCCTGAGTTTTTCCATGCGTTAATCGGTTACTTTTACCCATCTATGTATGGTTGATTTGTATAGTTGTTAACAAACATTATCCCCAAGAAAATGACTGACAATGAGGGATTCTTCAGGTGTTGCAAGAGGCTGTGGGTGGCAAAAGATTGGTGCCATTGTTAACCTTGGAGCATACTACCTCGTCGGAATTCCAGCGGCGCTGTGCTTCGCCTTCGTCTACCATCTTGGTGGCATGGTATTTCTACTGCTTATATAAGAAATCATTACCTCAATTCTGTCAATCTTTTGTTTTGTTGTTTCTCAGTTATGGAGCTTTTTCCGACCCATCACAGGTGAGTATCTTTTTGACGGGTCACATGTCTCTGTTATAGATGCACCAATTAGGATGCTCTAGTAGTGAATCTAAGTATTCTTGAAACATTTATCCATGTATATTTATGAATGAATATAGAGGTTGGATTTTTATCCATAATGTAAAAAAAAATCTCTCTTTTGAGCAGAAAAATTTGACCACTGAACAATATTGCTTCCAAACTTGCAGGGACTGTGGCTAGGGATAATGTGTGCACTCATCGTGCAGATGCTGTTGCTTCTAGCCATAACAGTCTGCACCAACTGGGAGAAAGAAGTAAGCAAATCATGAAGAACTTCTTGCATGCTCACATGTACTGTGTTTTTTTGTCAGCTTGTCACGGCCTGTTTTGTCTTGTGTCTTTCCGTAGGCTCTGAAAGCCAAGGAGAGAGTCTTCGGTTCGTCCTTACCTGCAGACATGACAACATGATAATTACTATGACACGATCCAAGAACCAAGATGGAGATCGATGGACGATTTTGTTTGGCAATAGTGGCCGAGAAATTCTTCGAGGAGGTCATAAGGAGATAATGGGAAATTAAATCACAGCATAGAAAATTAAGATCATCGTCTCCATGTCTTGGTGACGCAATAGTCATCAAAACATTGGATTATATCTGCAAGGAAGCGTTCAGGAATCAGGATCCTCTACATTAGAGTTTCTAATGCATAGGATTAACAGTATCATGACAGCCACCCGAATACCTGATCAAGAACATAAGGCTCAAATATTGCACTACAATATTGTTGGTACTACAGTATTTTATGGTTCCGTAGCTACAGTAAATCTACACTGTTCGCTGCATTGATCTATCGTGCTCCTCATATGAACAGTGCACATCTGCATTACTACAGAGGATCGGTATCCAACGTTCAGACAGCGAGAAATCCGTTTTTGGTGATTTTTGTCAGATGCAGAAACAATTTTTTTTACGGAGTAGAGGCACTGTGTTCGATACGATAATGGATGTGTCATGTTAATAAGTTAATTACATGTATGGATGTCAGGATTTCTACAATGATACTATTTTCTCTACTTTTTATTAGATGATTAATTATATTGCAAGTACTACACTACTATGTGATATATACCATTGAGTCATGCTACCTTTTCTCGTAAACAAAATATATCTTTTTTTATTGCAAATATGCAAATATAAAGTATTTTTGCTATTAGCATGCTGCATGATTTGTTTTTACAATGGGAGTATAAATTTCTGCCTTTGCATCGTCAACTAAGATTCGCACGTTTTTCAAACTACTGAACGGTGTGTTTCACACAAAAATTTTCTATATATAAGTTACTTTAAAATATCAAATATATCCATATATAGTTTGTAATAGTTACAACTTAATTAATCATATACTAATAGCTTTTTCTCGTTTTATGTGTATAAACTTAATTTTAAGTATGGACATAACCATGCATGTCGATGTCAGAATTTGAAAGCACGGTGCACTATGTGTGGTGCGTAAGGTTAAAGAAATATTGGTCATTGAACACAAAAGAAATTTAAAAACACTAAATTCTCACTTCAAAGTAAATAAGAAACTGGTTGGCTGGATATCTTAGAGCTAGAAATAGAATTGACGTAGACTGCTGTTGTTTGGGCAAAGACATGATGTTACACTTCAGCTAAAAATGAAGGGTTAAACCATTTTAGCTCAGCAAGCAAATGATCTAACTGTGCTGTTATTTTAAAAGAGTGTAATCATAAGCATACACACTACGTTGTTTCATGTACCATAAGCATGCATGTGTTGAATAGCATGATACCAGGATATGGACGCGTGATACAACGTCTCTTGACCTGCATATGTGTGTGCATATATATACCTAGATGCTTCCTTGCATAAAGCACTTGCTAGTGAAGCTTACCCAAAAAAAAGTGTAACAGTTAGCTTCGCATGTATTTATTGAGATATTAGAGAAAACCAAATAAATTGCAGTGATGCTCTAATTAGCATGGGTGGTAAAATGTGAATTTGTGAGAGAAGTCCTGATCAAGCTGTAAATATTATCAAGCATCATTTTGATTGGAGTCTGTACACTTCATATATATAGGTGGAGTTCATGAGGAGTTACTTAGTAGTCACTGGAGACGACCGAGTTTTGGTTAGCCATGCTATCAGTATTTACCAAACAACACAGTCTTCTTCCTATGGAATAGAATATTATTTTGTATGATTTGCTATGTTTCATCCATTCAAATTAGATTTTTAATCTGGACAGAATGAAACTAATTTTAATATGTACAGTAACAATGAGAATTCCACGTTTAGTCCCGAAACAAAATATGTCATTGCTAGGGCAACCTGCACTATTAGTACATGAAACCATTTAATATTAATAATATATAATAGTCTTACAAATCAATCGTTTTAAATTTCGTAAGTGTTTATGGTAATATTTGTTTCTTAATTCAATAATAATCTTCAACTTAAAATGGTTATATATGCTGAAACAAATCTTCAATTCACAGATATATGAACTTGTATTTTTCTAACTCTCTCTATATATATGTGTGTGTCAGTTCAAGTTCATTCTAATCCCGTACTCACTAAAAATTGCAGCTATTGATCTACTAATGGAATTGGATTTTATTTTATCATGCATATTTGATTAGAGATGAGAATCATAATAGTCAAATGGAATACATATGCAATATATTATAGTCGACAAGGAAAGATCGATCGCTTAGATAGTCACAAGGTAGGTTGGTTGGTTTGCAGAAAACCTATTTGGTCGTGGTATAATTCCTGGTGAGAGTGCGTATTTTTTAACATATTTTTTGGCTTAAAAATATATAATTTTTCATCATTATGAATTATGAATTATTACAGGCTAAAAAATCACTCCCGATCACTAAAGATCTATTAAAATGTTATACTCCGTCCATCCCTATATTCATAGCTAAAGGTCTCGAAATATTTTAGGACGAAAGTAGTAAATTAGTCATTCGAATCACTAACCCTGTGTCTCCGTTTAACTGTTGGAGAGTACTATTCTTAATTGACCGTTAGAGGTTGGCGTTGTATGATATTATTGCTCTATCCTCTAGTAAGCCATTTGACTAGAAGATGTGTTCTGTTGATCAATCCAAAGTATGTGACTTTGGTTTGAAATGATCAAGTGTATGCTTTCTACTCTATGCCCATTTCTGGTTGTGTCTCTCAGCTGATCATAAAGTGGAATCTGAACTAAACAAAAGTACAGAGAGTTATTTTATCATCCTTGAAAGGATACCGCTAAAGATATCAATTAAATTTAACCCGTTGATTAGGCAGGGGCACGATGGAGGCTAGCAATTTTCCCCGTTCCATCTGCGCGATCGAACTCATTGGCTCATTGCCTGAGCGCGGTAGAACTGACCACCGGATATTGGGATCTGTTGCCCATAGCACGAGATATTGGCAAGGTACTTTGCATGCGTACATATATAGATTTGTCTCCTCGATGGATCGATCAGAGAGTCTGCAATGTTCTTGAATTAGTTCTTATGATTTGTTTGGTGCCGCTAGAAGCTTGTTTTGTTGGACGTGGAATGCGCAAGTTTTGAGGAGCAAAGAAGAGCATGTCCGATATACGCCTGAGGCTGCGGTGAATAAATCGATACAAGTGCAATTTTACCCTCCCACCCACAGCCCGAAATCTCGGAGGCGCCGTACCACCCGATACAAAAGCAGTTCCAGCCCTTAGATTGTGCGAGATGGATGGCCTGGATTTAGTACCGCCTCCCCTCAAGGACAGTAAAAAACTCTCGAGTACAAAACTGATAAGGGAATCGAGTACATGGCGGTTGCAATCATACCATCGGAGTGCTCTAAAATTTTGACACTAGTAATTAGTATTGTCATATCCAAAAACATTTACGTGTGAAAACCTTATGACATCTTATGATGTTGAAAACAATTCAGACATCATCATTAACATTATTTAAAGTAGTATAAATACAAATAGCTTTTATCATTCATTGCGTTCAACAAACTTTATGCATATATCTATAGATATGAACACTACTACAGATCTGAGCATCCGTGATGGGTCATCTGTGACACGTTAACGTGACTCGTCAGAGATGACTTCCAAAAAGTATCCTTGGTGTAAAAAAATTGGCTCCTCAAAATTTCAGTTCCAAAAAGCAACCTTGGATCTCGAACTTGTTATGTAATTAGGCAATTGTTTAATTAAATTCTGAATTAATAGATTAAAATTATCACAGGAACTAACATGAACAGATCTAACATACTAGCATATATTAAAGTAACAGTCATGATCAGAACAATCAGAGATGTGTATCAAACATTTGCAGGCTTAGGGATTACAGGAACTCATCGCGGACGTAGCCGACAAAGACATTCATGTCGAGCTAATGCAGTAGGAAGATGCTCCAGATTGAGTTGAGCAGTCGCGCAGAGCGCTTCCCAAAAACCTTATTCGCCCTCTTCCGGTGTAGGATCGCAAGGATGACGGCTTCGGAAACCCGCTTTCCCGGTCGCAGGTGCACGCCGGCGGCGGGATAGGACAAACTACAGAAGCAGCGGAGTAGCGAGAAACGTGGCAAAACTCAGATCAGATTGATACCAGACGACTGCACGCAGATGAATATATATAGCCCCGGATGACTTGCGTGTAAAGGCAACAACCATAGCGGATTCGGTTAGGATTCTGTCGCGCATCCGGATAGGATTCTCCAACTGAACCCGACTCGTATCCGATTAGGACTCTCCAAAATTTTGCCTGAGAACAATTGTCAATTTATCCAAAAATTAAGGCACGCGAATCACGGCCACGGCCCGACACGGCGAGCATGCGTGTGGTTTTCACTTTCTCCCCCTCATCTATGGTTTGGGAGGAAGAAAAAAGTCCCACTATATAAGTTGGACAACCTCACTCTAAACTAGCAAGGTAGTACTAAATTTTTCACCTTGCCATGCCATACATAGGCCTTGATGGGCTTTTGAGATTTATTTCAGGAATTAATTGAAAATCACTCGGGCTAGGCCCATTAATTCCAACAATCCTCCACCAAATCTCAAATGTCCATTTAGAGATTTGCTTGTTTCTCACTACTATTTGATATACTAGTGTTTCAGCAAAGACTGTTAAGTTGAACTCTTGCGTAGAGCTTCAAGTTACACTCATTCACAACTTGAACAATGGACTAAGCCTTGAATTGCAAGTTTTGTGTGAACGAGCTTTACTTAAAGTCATAATCAGTACTAGACCGCCAGTAGTCTATCCTGCGGGTGGAGATATGTGTCGTACTCCTAGGTCTTTTCATGAGTTTACTAGAAAACACCCACTTCTCATAGACTGCGATGTTAGACAGTCAGACTCATATAGGTGTGTTCTTTCAAGAATGTTCTGTAGGACAACATCTTTGTTTTTCCAAGCCAATAGAACACATTAAGGCATGTCGACAACCTGCTTTACAAGTCTTCGAGAGCTTTACATCATAGAGAGGGATAGGAAACATAGCTCTCCTCAGTTAATCAATAGCTAATTCTTCCCATGTCCTAATTCACGGGATTTGACCGCATATGTTGGGTTTCACTATGTCAACCTATATGGGTCTCAATCCCATCTCCCTCGATGCACTGTCTATCACATTTCATGATAGCCCTTTGGTAATGGGATATGTCAGGTTTTTGTCTGTTTGAATATAAGTCACACTTATCACTCCGGAGTTTCTCAACTTCCTGACAGACTTCAAATGTTTCTTAACATGTCTTGATTACTTCGCATTATCCTTAGCACTGTTCACTTTGACTATCACAGTTTGATTATCACAGTTCATTAGGATAGCCGACATTGGTTTTTTAACCATAGGCAAGTCCATCAAGAGCTCATGTAGCCATTCAGCCTCAACTAGAGTTGTGTCTAAAGTAGTTAATTTTGCTTTCTTGGTTGACCTAGTCAATATAGTCTGTTTGCAAGACCTCCATGATATTGCACCATCTCCAAGAGTAAATACATACCCACTCGTGGCATAAAGTTCATCAACATCTGATATCCAGTTTGAATCACTATCCCTCAAGCACAACAAGGTGCCCAGAAATAGTGAATTCCATAACTCATTGTACCTTTTAAATAGTGCAACATCCTCTCAAGAGCATGCCACGATCACTACTATCACGCACCGATTTTTGATCGGAATTTAAAAATTATTAAATAATGCATTTTCTAGAAATTAAATAAACAAAGAATAAAGTTATCAAGTGAATTTAAAAGGACATTAAATTTTTCTTGAAGAATCATGGCAGGAAATATTTTTGAACTATTCTCCATGCCCTAAAATACTCTCGAAATTTTCCGTGAAATTTTGGAACTCCGAAATAATTTCAATAATACAAAAACACTATAGTGATTATTTAAATAAATTATTTAATCAGTAAATGATCTTTTTATATTTTTATTAAATATTTTGGGTGTCCATCTATTTTCAGGATTTTTCTTGAAATTATTTGATCCTTGGAAGTATTTATAAAATACAAAGATCATTTATCTTATTAAATAAAAATAAAAACCAATTTAAATCTCGTTCTGTTCTTGGGCCGCCGCCGCCCACTCCTTTGTAAAGTCTGCAATTCCTCCCCCCGCGGCCTTTCTTTTCCCTCTCTCCTCGGCCGGCACGAGCCGGCCCACTCTTCTTTTCCTCTTCCCGCGCCGCTTGAAGTCCGGTTTGCATCCCCATGCTCCCGAGGCGATGATAGGTGGGGCCCACCTGTCATCCCTCTCCTCCATCCTCCTCACGCTCACACCGCCATGGCCGTCCCACGTCGCCGCTATCCCTAGCCATCCCGCGCGCTGCCGCACCGCCTCCAGCTGTCCCACTCTGTCCCGCACCACGCGGGACCCCGTACCACCCGCGTGCGCCAAAGGCCGCAACAGTCGAGACCGTAATCTTCAGCTGCCGCCATTCCCGCGCCGCCCCCACTCCGTCACAATTTCGGCCATCCCGGCAACCACGCCGCCTCCCCGAGCCCCTTAAAAACATCCCCATGCTCCCCTCCTCATTTCCCCTCGTTTTCCCGGGCCAATTGTGCTCCCTAACTCCCTCCCCACATGAGACCGCACCACTGTTGCACGCCAGCCATGTTCGGTCACACACTGCTGCCGCCCTAGCCGCCGCCTTGTCGCGCCACCACCACTGCTGTCTTCGCCGTCCCGGGGATAGCCTCGGCCCCCACTTCACCCCCTCAAACCGCCACCGGGTTGCCCTCTCCCTATGCACCCGAGGCGCCGCCGCGTTTAGCGCCTCCGATCGTCAACCACCGCCGCCCTAGCGGTCGCCGCTCGATCCCGAGCCACCACCGCGATGACCGCCTCTTGGCAAGTTCCGGCCCCCATCCCTTTTTCTCCAATTGCCGTCGAAACACCACCTCCACCGTGATCCCAAACTCCACTGCCATCCGCCGCCTTCGGTCGCCCAATTCACCGCCTCTGCCGCTCACCGATCCACCGCGCCTCCACCACCGACTTCGCCGTTACCCAAAGAGCATCGACCGCCGTTATTTCCCAATTTCCCGCCTGCCTATCATGCGGGACACCATTTCTTCTCCAAGTTCGGTCGCCTGGTGAGCACCCCCCTTTCTCTCTCGCCTCTCTTTTCCTCTCTCAGCCGTTGTCGGTCGCGCCCGCCTCTCCACACACGCGTCCATGTGCACATCCGGGTGCCGCCGTCACCCCCGCCGCACCGCTTGCGCCTCTCGCGCCGCTCCCGGTCGAGCCCCTCCACCCGAGCCTGTCGCCGAGGCCACCGCCGCTCGGCTGCTGCCGGGTTTGCTTGCGCGCCTCTTCGGCCCCTCGTTTGCATCGCTCGTGCGCGTACATCTCCTCCACCGTATTCCGCACCACCATCGCTTGCCGCTAGTGGCCTTCGGTCCTGTGTGCCACCGTGCGTGTCGTTGCCGCGCCGCCCACTCGGCCGGTCGGCGAGCTCTTTCCCGCGCCGCCCACTCGACCGGCCGGCGAGCTCTTTCCCGCGCCGTGCCCTCGGCCGTCATATCGATCCGAGACAAATCCGAGCCGTCCGTTCCTCTTGGCTGCCCGATCCTTCGGGCGATCTAGGCCGTCACGTGGTGGACCGTGCGCCGGTCCGGTAGACTCGGTCCTACCATGGCCTTTGCGTCGTCGTCACCGCGCTGACTCTCGTTGACATCATCCCTCGCCCCGCTGACATCAGCAGCCGCCTTTTTCTTTGTAAAAATAAATAAAAATTGCACAATAAATCTATTTTAATTTCTAGAATTCAATTAAATGGCCCAAAACTTCTAAAATTCATATCTAATCGATACGAACTCCAAATTGGGTCATTCAAATTACAAAATTCATCTAAAATTGAGCTCTACATGTTTTTCCTTTCCATGTATTGTTTATTTTGTTTTTATTAGGTTTTTCCTCGTTTTTCGTGCCAGCATGTAGACTTCATCGTTTCAGAAGTTTGCGTTCGTGAAGATCAGAAGATCGGAAGATCAGAAGATCACGAGTTTGCGTTCAACGTTTGCGTTGAGCCAAAGGGTCAAACCCGAAGGACCAGTTTTTCAAAAACCCTATTTGCGAAAATGCCTCATTTCCCCTCCCCGTAGTTCTTTGCGAAATGATTTATCAAATTTCTCCCTTTTTCCCCCAACTCTCTAGCCGTTAAGCCTGGAGCGCCCTGAAGTTTCATGCGAGAAGATCCAGCTGAGCAGTCCCAAGTCCGTGCTTCCCGAGGATCAAATGAAGTCTTTCCGGAGCTAACCTAATCCTTCCCCGAAGAGTTTTGTCGTTAGCTGCTTGATCGTGTAATTTTTTATGTGTACAGGTGTATGGTTCACATCAGTGGTAGGGATGTGACCATACTAGGTTGTTTGCTTAATCAACCTGAAGAGTAAAAGTACACCCATAACAGATCATTAGGTAAGTAGGTTAAGGTCTTATCTTTAGCAACCCCTCCCTTCCATCCATTTCTTTTCGGGCAATAATTGGTCGGTGCGGAGAAAATGTCAACAACCATAACGTACTGGCGGTGAGTTGAGGTCGAAACCTTTGGGTCGATCAGGCCACCATCTACGCCCGGTGCGGAAACCCCGCTCTTGTTCAGTTTTTGGTTTCCCCAAGGTCAGCCGATGAATGTGCAAGCAGTGCATGCATCAGATGCAAAGTCAGATACAAAAGACACAACAGTAGTACCAACGGTAGAAGATGCAAGCCCGGACTTGGAATCAAGATCAAATCCAAGTACATTCCAATGCAAGCACCCGATTCGTTAGTATATAGCGGTATCCCCAGCTGACCAACAGATGTAAGTCACCATCAACCTCAGAACCAACAAGTGTTACCTAAGGTGGTTGTGGTGTACCTGGAGAACTTTTGCGAAAGTGGTTGACTACGCTTGGAATTTGTATGCGAAGACACCGATTGATGATGAGGTGTTAATCACAAGAGGAAAGGAAGCTTTGGATCGACTACTCGACGGTACTTTTGGTACACTGCACTCCAACTCGATGAAGAGTAAGGTCACAAGTTTCTTGTGTGAGGAAATAAGTCATGTGCTTAAGGACCGTTAACTGAAGTCAATACTAGCAAAGACAATGGAAGATTAAAGGACATCCTTGCAACCCGTCCGTCAACTCCCGGTCAACAGTAACAACAAAAGCAATGATTTATGCCCTCCAACCAACTCCAACTACAGTGGCAGCTAACAGTGGTAAAACAACATTGTTAACCAAGTTCTTGAGTCCCTACATGTTCTAGTTCCTATCTGAGCATGCACAACTAGAAGGATGTACCTCGTGTTCAATCAAGACTGGATGGTTTCCACGGTCTTGAGCTAAGGCACCGCCACAACAAATGTCCACTTCTGAAACCCAGAAAGTCAGTCCTCTACTATTTCAATTGTGGGGAAAGACAAGTAATTTCTCAACAGGTGGTCCAATGCAAAGTATCAACGTCGACAAGTTACCGACACTATCTGTCAACGCCCCAACTCCCCCAGTCGCCTCACCCTAGCTCAGTGTGGTCAGATCTAGCCACAGGACACCAGAAAACAAGAGATACCAACCATCATTGGAAAGTGAAGTTTCCATCCGAACAATTTGTCATTGAGAGCACCAGCAAAGGCTCTATTGTTCCACCGGCAACCGCTCCGAGCTACAGAACCAACACCAGTAGAGCAAGCAGTGCCAGGAAAAACAGGTGTCTAGTCTAAGTACAAAGGAGGTAGAACGATTCTCCGGCTACACCAGCCAATCAATACCTCGAGCAACAGTTCGATGTTCACCCAACTGTCGTCAACATTGGCCAGACATCCCATGTTGTTTCAACTCAATGACCTAGCGAGTAATCACAGGAAAGTGGCACCAACAATAGGAAGGTTTTGTCTGTTTGAAGCTACTAAGAAGATTGACATCTCTCCAAGAAAAATCAATAGTCGAGGCAGTGTTCTTGTTGGAACCCCGGTAAGTAAGCAATGTTAGGACCACAAAAGGAAAAGGTCATATCAACCAGAATTTCTGCCAACAAAGGTCAGACATGGTCTACAAGTCCTGGATGTTCAAGAACCACTCGTGACACCCGGAAGTTTCTTGCAGTCATGTAATGAGAAGGGAACGTTGAGTAAAGCATTGGTCAGCCTATACCCAATGATGGAACTAATCGGTCAGGTCAGAATCACGAAGGGCAGATTCCATACCAGTCAGCAATTCTGTTAGCAGTGGTCAACAATCGCCCATAATTGTTTGGTGTTCAAGTACCTTATTTGTGCACAGAAGTCTTGTTACAATCATGTACTTGAAAGAGGCAATTGAATAAGAGTGTCGGGCAAACAATTTCTCCTTTCTCATGGTTCATATTGAGTAGCCAAAAGGTGGATCGACTTGTGTATCTGACAATGTCACAAGAAACCTATTGTTTCCTTGTCGGGTCATTGCAGTTTTGTCAAGACCAACAATCTAATTGCCAACAAAGAAAAGGATTGGTCAATCAGTGAAGTAAGAATGGTTAGGTTGCAGTGACACTCGATAGGGTGAGATCTCTTTGAAGGGCAATATAAGTGGTACCTCATGAGAACGAAGAGGGTAATGATATAGTTGGAAGCAACATCATAAAAGGGGTAGCAGAATAATAAGTGGGAGCTGCATCCTAGTGGTGAGCATAGATTAATGATGGTTTCTTTATTTCAAGACCACCGTTACAGTCTCCGAAAAACCACCTCGGTGTTTCCTGGAAGACGACAATGGAATTGCTTCGTCACCTCTGCCTGGAGCAAATGGATCCAGATGTTAGGCCATAAAATATAGTCCGCAGAGCAATGCAACAGAGAATCATCCTCTGGGAATCAATTCTACTCAAGGTTTGAAAGCAAGATTGTTTTGGTCAAAGAACAGAAACTTGTGGCAGCATTAAAGGCAATTTTCAGCGAGCGTACGATTTTGGTGTTGTGGAGAAAGCAACGGCAGAACTTATAGTCTATCAACTCGGAGGAGTCGAAAAAGGATAAGTGAAGAAAGTGAAGGGTTGTACCATGAGAATAACCTTTTGAGTTTGATCCGTTAAGTGATCAATGCTCGTTTCAGGAAAATAATATCAACTACACAATATGCTCAGGTAGATGATACCGAAGTCAGGACAGAAGCGGAATAGTTGGGTCAGCGGTTACAACCAATGGAAAGGTTAACCAGGAGTCAATATGTTCAAGAGTTGCATGTGAGTCATTCTTATGTGGGATTTCATGTCGTCATTTGAGTGTCGAGTTCCAAGAGTCCCTGGAATGAAAGTGCACAACCTTTGCTTCGTTTTGATCGATCGATGGAGTATCCAACTTTCAAAGTCAAGGTTCTTGTAAATTAGAGAGATGTTGGACAATCTCAATATGACAGTACAATTGCTCATGGTTGGGTGAAAGCTTAACTACTGGTTTTAAAGGCAAGCTCGAAGATCAACCTAGTTATGCCTTGTAAACTTTTGCTTGGAGGTTCAACCACACGAAGATTGAGTTGTAACCAAAGGAGACAATTGTAAGCCGTTAGCAGGGTTACAACAATCTCAAGTAAGCATATTCGAATCTAAGGCACACCCAGGCTGTCCTGTCAACATTTTCGTCTAAAGAAGCAGCAATCAGGAACAGATGCAATCCAGATGAAAGATCGATCGAGCAACTTCTTCAAATACTAGGTTGTTCGGATAGAGAGCACTTCACCGCAAATTAGGGTCTGAATGTTCACGGAAGTCAGTTACGAGGTCTGAAAAAAGTTCCACCAACTACCAGTCAGCAGAGCGAGTTCTCAGCTTATCAAATCTGTCAACATTAATTGGGCAGCCCAAGGAAAGTAAGTACCTTGAGTCCCTGTATTCCGATCAGGGTCAGAGTAGGAAAGACCAGCCAGTTTGATTTTGTGAAGTAACAGAACACTAGGGGTGAATCCAGTCAGTTCAGTCGTGAAAATTTGATCAATCAATCGTTGCTCAGGTTTGGCCGGTCAATCGGTCGGTGAGTCGAAAGAAACCATAGGAGTGAGTCAGCCAACCTAACCCCACCCGACCTTCTTTCTTTCTAGCCCCGAATCTCAGGATGAGATTCCTGTAAGGGGGCTAGGTTTGTCACCCCAATTTTCGATCGGGATTTAAAATCATTAAATAATGCATTTTCTAGAAATTAAGTAAAAAGAGAATAAACTTATCAAGTGAATTTAAAAAGGAAATTAAATTTTTCCTTAAAAATCATGACTAAAAATATTTTTAAAATATTTTCCATGCCCTAAAATACTCTTTGAAATTTTTCATGAAATTTTGGAGCTCAGAAATAATTCCAATAATACAAAAAGCACTTCAATGATTATTTAAATAAATTATTTAATTAGTAAATATTTTTAATATTTTTATTAAATACTTTGGGTCTCCATCTATTTTTAGGATTTTTTGAAGTTATTTGAGCATTGGAAGTATTTATAAAAATATAAAGATCATTTATGTGATTAAATAAAAAGGAAAACCAATTTAAATCTCGTTCCTCTTCTTGGGCAGCCGTTGGCCCACTCCTTTGTAAAGTTCGCAATTCCTTCCCTCGCGGCCTTCCTTTTCTCTCTCCTCCTCGGCCCGGTCCGAGCCGGCCCACTCTCCTTTTCCCTCTTCCCGCGCTCGCTTGAAGTCCGGTTTGCATCCCTATGCTCCCAAGGCGATGACACGTGAGGCCCACTTGTCATCCCTCTCCTTCGTCCTCCTCGCGCTCACGCCGCCATGGCCGTCCCACGTCGTCGCTATCCCCGGCCATCCCGCGCGCTCCCGCACCGCCTCCAGCTGTCCCAATCCGTCCCGCACCACGCGCGACCCCATACCACCCGCGTGCGCCAAAGGCCGCAATAGCCGAGCCCGAAATCTTCGACTGCCGCCATTCCCGCGCCGCCCCCACTCCGCCGCAATTTTCGGCCATCCCCAGCCACCACACCGCCTCCCGAGCCCCTTAAAAACATCCCCGTGCTCCCCTCCTCATTTCCCTTGTTTTCCGGGCCAATTGTGCTCCCTAACTCCCTCCCCACGTGAGCCCGCACCGCCGCTGCACGCCGACCATGTTCGGTCCCGCACTGCTGCCGTCCTAGCCGCCGCCGTGTCGCACCACCACCGTCGCTTGCTTCGCCGTCCCGGGGACAACCTCGTCCGCCACTTCACCCCCTCAAACCGCCATCGGGTCGCCCTCTCCCCATGCACCCGAGGCGCCACCGCCTTTAGCCACCTTCGATCGTCAACCATCGCCGCCTAGCGGTCGCCACTTCGATCCCGAGCCACCACCGCGAACATCGCCTCTTGGCGAGTTCTAGCCCCATCCATTTCTCTCCAATTGCCGCCGGACCACCACCTCCATCGTGATCCCGAGCACCAATTCACCGTCTTCGTCGCTCGCCGATCCACCACGTCTCCACCACCGGCTTGGCCGTTACCCAAAGAGCATCGGCTACCGTTATTCCTCAATTTCCCGCCCGCCAATCATGCCGGTCATGGTTTCTTCTCCAAGTCCGGTCGCCCGATGAGCACCCCTTTCTCTCTCACCTTTCTTTTCCTATCTCAGCCGCTGTTGGTCACGCCTGCCTCTCCGCACACGCGTCCATGTGCACATCCGGGTGCCGCCATCGCCCCTGCCGTGCCGCTCACGCCTTCGCGCCGCTCCCGGTCGAGCCCTTCCACCCGAGCCTGCCGCCGAGGCCGCCGCCGCATTTCGCACCGCCGCCGCTCGCCATCGGTGGCCTTCGGCTCTGTGTGCCGTCGTGCGCTCGTTGCCACGCCGCCCGCTCGGCCGACCGGCGAGCTCTTTCCCACGTCGTGCCCTCGGCCGTCGGATCGGTCCGAGACCGATCCGAGCCGTCTATTCCCTATGGCCACCCCATCCCCTTCGGGGCGATCTGGGTCGTCCACGTGGTGGACCGTGGGCCGGTCCCAATGGAATCGGTCCATCATGGACCCGTCGCGCCGCCGCCGCGTTGACACCGCCGAGCGTCGCCCTCGCCCGCCGACGTCGTAGCCGCCTTTTTCTTTGTAAAAATAAATAAAAATTACGCAATAAATCTAATTTAATTTCGAATTAAATTAAAAAATAGCGCAAAACTTCTAAAATTCATATCTAATCCATACGAACTCCAAATTGGGTCATTCAAATTGTAAAATTCATCTAAAATTAAGTTCTACCTGTTTGTTTACTTTTTATGTATTGTTTATTAGGTTTTTATTAGGTTTTGTCCTCATTTTGCATGCCGGCGTGTAGAATTTGCCATTTCGGGAGTTTGCGTCAAAAGTTTGGAAGATCGCCTAAAGAAGCAAGGCAAGTCACATTCCTCCTTGACGCGTATTGATCCCAATTTATAAAGTATTTTATTATTTACAAATAAAATTTTATGTTTTGCTAGTTACATGGGTATCGGGCCTACCTATCCGATCGCTTGTGCCTTATTTAATTGTTATCCATTCATTGTTAACCTGTGTGATTAATTTGACTAGCTTGTGTCACTTACGTGATCTGGCTAGAATTACCTACGCTTAGCCATGCTTAATTACATTATCTCACCTAATGGGAGAACTATATTACTTGTTTATAGTCACATGAAATGATGGTCTCAGACCTGAGATACTGTGGTACGAGATAATTGTTAAATAAAATATGACTTAATGGTGGGCTGTGGGTGCATGGTTTTGCTTGTCGCACCCATGGCAATTAGGGACCGGTTCATGGAAAACCCTAGAAGACTTACAGTACTTACCACAAGCCAGCATGGGCAACGGCTGGACTTGTAGTGTAGCTTTCCCTGGCCGACGCATCCAGGGAAAGGTCTATGCGGCTTTCGGATTCACCTAGGCACGAGAGGGGGCTGCCTACCCTGGATATAGGGGTAGGGGTGAAACCTGAGGTGTGGTTTCACTTGGTCGGGGGAGTTATGCAAAGGGTCTTGTCACGATTTCCCCTTGTAGTATCATGGTGGTGCTTCGGGGCATGGTAACATGTGTGGAATCGTGTCTTGTGGGTACAGTTGTATACCTCTGGCCAGAGTAAAACTATTCGAATAGCCATGCCCATGGTTATGGGCGATTGACCAGATTCACCATGATTAGTCCCACTTTTAATAATTTGACATAATGGGATTGGTTTAGTACTGGATTGGTTGGGCTGTTCAACGTGGAGATAGCGTTGTTCGGTGGAAGATTAATCTTGACTTAATTAATCAACATTTTTCTGTTTTAAACTAGAAAGGTTTTATAATCGCATTTATGCAAAATAGCCCAAGCCACTCTTGTCTCCCCTTACAGGTCTATATTTCTCGGTGTGGCTTGTTGAGTACGGTGGTTGTACTCAGCCTTACTATTTCCCCCTTTTCCCCAGAAGTGTAGTGCTTCTGAGTTGAAGACGGAGTTAGAAGACCAAGGTTTAGACCCAGTTGAGTTTTCCTCTGGAGTGAAGCTGAAGGTCCGCTAGGATCGCCTTTTTCGCTGCTGCTGCTTTCTTTCAGGTGCGAGGACTAAGTGCCTCTTCTGTAAGTATTTTATGCTTTATTTTACGTCCGGATCTATTTATTGATTTGTTATTTTGTGTACCTGGCGATTCTCGGACGGGATTTAATACAAAAATAGTCTAGAAATTAGGCTAAATTTCTGGGCGTGACAACTACCCAGTTTGAACATGAACCTACTCAATTTGCTCACAGCAAAAGAGATGTCGGATCTTATTGCACTAGATAGGTACATGAGTGAACCAATAATTTGTTAATATTTCAGTTCATCTTAAAAAATTTTCTTGTTCTTCGAAGTATCACATTGGGATCATAAGAAGTTGGAGAAGACTTGATTTCCATATAACCAAAGCAGCTCAAGACCTTCTCTACATAATGAGATTGTGAAAGAGTAATCTCATTCTCATCCTTAATCAATTTGATGTTCGAATCACATCAGCTTCTCCCAAATCCTTCATATCAAAATTCTTTGATAAGAAAGATTTAACATCATTGATCACATCAATGTTTGTGCTAAAGATAAGAATATCATCCACATATAAGCACAAAATAACTCCTTCACCCCCACCATAGCGATAGTACACACATCTATCAGCCTCATTAATAACAAATCCGATAGAAATTAAAGTTATGTCAAACTTTTCATGCCATTGCTTAGGTTCTTGTTTTAGGCCATACAGGAATTTCAACAGTCTGCACACCTTGCTCTCTTGACCCTTCACTACGAACCCATCAGGCTAATCCATATAGATATCCTCATCCAACTCTTCGTTAAGAAAAGTTGTCTTTATGTTCATCTGATGAACGATCAAACCATATGAGGTCCAAAGAAAGCAATGTTCGAATTGTGGTCATTCTAGCAAAAGGCGAGTAAGTATCAAAGAAGTCTTATCCTTTCTTTTGAGTATACCCTTTAGCCACAAGCCGAGCCTTGTACTTCTCATTGTACCATCAGACTTAAACTTCTTCTTGAACACCCATTTACAACCCACTGGTTTACACCCATAGGGTCATTTCTGTGAGCTCCCATGTTCCATTGGATAGAATCGAGTCCATTTCACTTTGGGCAGCTTCTTTCCAATCATCTGCATCTGGAGATACGTATGCCTCAATGATAGTTGTAGGAGTGTCATCCACAAGGTACGCAGTGAAGTCATCACCAAAGGATTTTGCAATCCTAAGTCTCTTACTCCTAGGAATCCTTCTCAGGAACTATCTCAAGCTCATCAGACAATTCAGAAGACTCAACAGGAGGGACAGGTTCAAGAGTAATCTCAGATGACAATCTAGAAGTTCTAAGCATATCTTTCATAGGAAATATATTCTCAAAAAATATAGCATCACGAGATTCCATAATAGTATCAACATGCATATTAGGTATCAGATTTAACAACTAGAAATATATAAGTTATACTCCTCTGAGCATATCCTAGAAAGACACGATCTACTGTTTTAGGCCCCAGCTTACGCTTCTTGGTAATTGGCACATTTACTTTAGCCAAACACCCCCATGTGCGCAAGTAAGATAGTGATGGTTTTCTCCCAATCCACATTTCATATGGCGTTTGATCCTTATTTCTGTTTGGACTCTATTCAGGACATGACAAGTAGTCAACAAGACATCCCCCACCATGCCTTAGATAAACCAGCAGTGCCTAACATGGCGTTAACCAAGTCAGTCATCGTGTGGTTTTTCCTCTCGGCAATCCCGTTTGACTCGGGTGAATAGGGTGGCATTCTCTCATGAATAATACCATGTTGCTCACAGAATTCATCAAACATATTAGAGAAAAACTCGCCACCACGATCTGACCTAAAACGTTTAACCTTTCTTTCTAGTTGGTTTTCAACCTCAGTTTTATAGATTTTAAAATAGTCTAATGCCTCATCCTTATTTTGCAGCAAGTAAGCATAGCAAAAACGAGTAGCATCATCAATCAACGACATAAAGTATTTCTTTCCATCTTTTGTCAACACACCATCCATCTCACAAAGATTTGAATGTATGAGTTCCAGAGGTGCCAAGTTCCTCTCCTCAGCCATCTTGTGAGGTTTTCGTGGTTGCTTAGATTGCACACAACTATGGCACTTAGAACCTTTGGCAATGGTGAAGTTCAGAATTAAACGCATGCTGGATAGCCGATACATTAAGCCAAAGTTCACATGACATAAACGACAATACCAAACACTTGTATCATCCTAATATGACCACAAATATGATTTACTGACTTATTGCTAAAATCTGTTAGGAAAAACGGAACAAGCCTCTACATTCATAGCCTTTACCAATAAACTGTCCATGCTTAGCACTACTAATTTATTGGACTCTAAGACTAACTTAAAACCGTCCTTCCAAAGTATGAAGCCGCTAACTAGATTCTTGTTGATGGAGGAGACATGCTGCACGTTCTTCAGCTGTACGATCTTTCCCGAAGTAAACTTCAGATCTATCGTACCAACACCACGAACAGCCGCATGCGACCCGTTTTCCATCATCACTGAGCCTTGGGCGCCCTGATAAGAAGAAAACATAGATATGTCAGTACACATATGGACATTGGCACCAATATCAAACCACCAACTTATAGATTAAAAAATTGAAAGTACAGTTGGTAAATTACCGTACTCGTCTCCCATGGTCACTGTGTTGACAGTCTTTGACCCACTATCAACTCTCTTCCTTTTGCGGTCTGCACGGTCTGGGCAATCCTTAGAGAAGTGCGCCAGCTCTCCGCATGTGAAGCAAGTCAACTCAGATTTATTCTTCTTCTTATTCTTGAAGGCAGTACTCTTCACACCCTTGTGAATTTTCAGCAGAAAGATCTCCTTCAGGTTTGCCAAGTCTCGCTTCCCACACATTCATAGCAGTAAGCCAAAGAAGGACATTTGCTTGTCATCTCTTGAAGTGCACACCAGAAAACTTTTCTGGCCTCAGCGCATCAGCAAAACCAGCCATAGAAAATTAAACAGATTGCCTAATATAAGGTTTTTGGATTGTTAAGTAATTAGGCAATTGTTTAATTAAATTCTGAATTAAATATATCAAAATTATCATAGAAACTAGCATAAACAGATCTAACATACTAGTATATATCAAAGTAACAACCATGATCAGAATAACCAGATATGCGTACCAAACGTTTGTAGGTTTAGGGATTACATGAACTCACCGCAGACGTAGCCGACGAAGACGTTCAAGTAAAGCCGATGCAGTAGGAAGACACACAGTCACGCAGAGCGCTTCTCAAAAGCCTTATTCGCCCTCTCCTGGTGTAGGATTGCAAGGACGACGGCTTTGGAGAACTCTCATGGTCGCAGTGCACGCCGACGGCGGATAGGGCAAACTACGAGCGACGCAGCATCGCAGAAACGTGGCAAAACTCATATCGATTGATACTGCATTTATCGCACGTAGGCAAATCTATATATATATATATAGATTAAGACTCTCCAAAAATTTGCTTTAGAACAATTATCAATTTGTCCTAAATTTAAGGCACACGGCCCGGCCCAGCCCGACGCAGCGGACGAGCGCGTATGGTTTTCATTTCCTCTCCCTCATCCATGGCTTTGGGAGGAAGAGAGAAGTCCCACTATATAAGTTGGACAACCTCACTCTAAACTATCAAGGTGGTACTAAAATTTTTCCACCTTGTCATGCCATACATGAGCCTTGATGGGCTTTTGAGATTTATTTCATGAGTTAATTGAAAATCACTTGGGCTAGGCCCATTAATTCCAACAGAACTTTTATAATCAAATCCCTCTCCTAAATCCCTGTCGATCAATTTCCCTCGTTTGATTCCAGTGTGATACTTCTTCTAAAGATTTGAGTCGGCGCTCAAATCATCTCCGATTTCTCCTTGCGAAGGTCCCATGATTTCAATTCTCCAATTTGAAAATTTAAATATCCAACCTCATAAATTTCCATTCGAAACTAGTCTCAAAATTTGAATTTTGGTATTCAAAATCCTCTCCTAAAACCCTATCCGCAAATTCTATAGAATATTCAAATTCAAATACGGTTCAACAATTCACCTCCGAAACCTAAACTCTCCCTTTTGTCTCTTCAAATCAATTCTCAAGTTTGAATTCAAACACTCGAGTTACACCCTCTCTCTCTTTATCTATCTATCCATCTATCTACCTACCTTTGAATTATTCCTTGAATAGCCTTCCAACTCCCCATGCAACCCGATCAAATTTCTGCTTTGAACTTCAACCTCTCAAGGTTCGGCTCTCCTTCAAAATTCCATCTAAATAATCCTAGAAGTCCCCAAATACAAATTTATTTCCAAAATTATGAAACTCCCTATCGAAGGCCGCATCCTATCAAACTGTACTGAATGGGACTAGTGTTATGTTCTTATATTTTGGGACATTGCGAGTTGGAGTTAGGGATGGAAACAATCGGACAAAACCATCTACCATTTTCATTTCCATATTTTTTTTCTCGAAAACGGAATTGAAACGGTAGACCAAGAAACAATAACTATATTGATACTATCGATATATCGAAAATGGAACCGTTGGAACAGAATCTACCGATATCGATCAGAAGTCAAAAATTCATATCAGAAACAGCGGAGCGTGGCATAATCACACATTTAACTATGCATGAAGATGACCTTATAACTTCATTCTTGCATCATTACACTATGACATAAAACCGTTATATGATGATTAATAATACGACAATAAGTTCAATGAACAATAAACAAAGTTCAACAATACTTCAAAGAGGACCAAAAATTTTTTCTTGCCCACTTCCTTTTCCTACTGGGCTGCAAGCCTGCCAGGCTTCTTTTATTCATGGACTTTCGATGGATTGGACACTTGGGCTAGCTGGGCCACTGGAAACTTTCGAACTTTTTTTTCGAATTTTGACAAAAATTACCGGACAAATACTGTTACCGATAAAACGGTCGGAAAAACCTACATCCCATTTCCGCTACCATTTTCAAAAGATATTATTGTTTTTATTTTCGACACTGGTAATTACCGATACCGACTGAGGTCGGTGCAAACCGGAAACAGCATTCGAAAATCTCAGAAATTTCAATACCCTTCTCACCCCTGCTTGGAGTATCAAATTTCTCCCCGCACGCACGAGCACGCGCACGGTCGAATCGTGGAGGCAGCGGCAGCGGCAGGCTGAGTAATGGGTCACCATCTCCTCCCCCGGTTCTTCCGCTCTCTCTCTCTCTCTCTCTCTCGGCGCCTTCTCTTCTCCCCCGCACCACACTCCTCCCCTCTCAATGCATTCTCGCATCGATTCTTGATCCCACGGAGACGGCCATGGGGAGCAACGGCGCTTCTCGATTCGACGGCGATAACCCTGGGGGAGCAGCGGCGATCCTAGATCCGATGGGCGACGACCTTGTGGGAGCAGGCACATGCGGGTTACCTTGTCTATCTAGGCATGACGGCGGCCATGGGTAGAGGTGGCTCCCTGCCCGCCGGACACCCAACAGCGAACAGGAGTGAGGTGTGGTTGTTGCCTGGAATGGAATACTTTGGGTATTTCCTATTCCCTCGGTTCGAGCCAAGAATTTGATTCACTTTCTTTTCTTGGCTTCTCTCGGTTCGATTTGCAGGAACAATGTGAGCATCAGACTGGATGACCAACATTCCAAGCCTCCAGACTCCAGACCGCTGCTTCGTCCAGCTCCTGCTTTCACTGGTATTTCTTTGCTTCCAAACCATCCATGCATTCAGGCCGACTGACCGAATCCAAGGCCATTGATTTCTTCTGTCATCTGTCCACCAATATTCGAAATTTGACTGGCTAGCAGGGAAAGCAAGCATGCAGATTCAGTGCAGAGAGAACCCATCAGCTGTCCATTCAGGGCAAGCAACCATGATGTGGTGGTCTACAGACTCCTCTGTCTGATCACAGAAGATGCAGATAATGCCATGGTTTTGGAGACCTCTCTCTTCTTATGCGGTTCTGCAGGACGGTCAGCCATCCAGCAAAAGAAACCCCTGCGAAGGACCAGCCACATCAAAGTTAAGTACTCCAACATCTCCAAACTGGCGTAGTGGCGTGCAACAACAAAAGCTGATTCGAACATGGATGAGGTGCTCGTGTGCCGAGCATGCGCTGAATTCTCCAGAAGTGAAGACTAGCAGCGCCATATCGGCACATCAGGGATGTCAGCTTCTATAACAAAACTGCTCACTAGTTCCCAGATGCAGGGGTATTCCAAAATGGCCTCTTCGATCCATCTTCTGTCCGGTGGTGCCTCAGCTAGCGTTCTTTCGGAATGGATCTTGTTAGGCACCAAAAACTCCAATGGAGAGGCGCCACATTTTATAAGCAAAATGTTAATATATTGTCCAACTAGTAATTAAAATAATGTATCACAAAAATGATAACCCCATGATACCATGCTATGAACTCCTTCATTTCAAAAGGTAAGAGTATGGAATAAAGCTGAGTGGTGAGTTAAATATTTGGACTGAACGGAGCAACTCTTAGTGGCATCTTTTCTTTTTTTTTTTGTCCTTTTGGCAAAACAATGGAACATCCTGGGTTCCTTTTAGTAACTTCTATAAGGTTAGCTGAGCACTTGTGTGTAGAAGCAGCGTATGGCCCCAAAAGCGAGTTCAGCCCCTTCTTCTACATAGGAAAGAACTAACTGAAATTGGAGGATGTGCTCTTCCAAATTTCAGTTAGTTCTCTTTGTTTGAATTTGGGTGACGAAATTGGTACTCTATTTGGAACTAGCCCATCTGCACTCTTCTTTCCTATCTAATCTCTATTCATATTGATCTAACATTTTCTTGTGAACAAACAGGTGATCGCTTTGCTCTTAACGGGTGTTAAGAAGAGCAAGATCAAGAAGAGGAGCTAGCTAGGTAGTCTGATCATTGGGTAGAAAGATTTGAGAAACAAATTAAGCACCCAGGTGTGTGATCCAATTATTTTCCCCCTTTATGCCAGCTTGATATCTTTGGAGTATAATTGTCAACTGAAACTGTTATTTTCCAATTGTAGACAAAGTCTGCATGTTGCAATCTTTTGTGTTCTTCGTCGATTTTATACTGTATTAGTAAGCTTAGAACAAAATTTCAAACTGTGTTGCTTTCACTACTACTAGTTGAACTTCCAGAGAAATTATGTGCCTATTTAGATATAATACAATTATACATTTAGTTGTCCAGGCAGACTGCATGTTGTAGCCTTTTGTGTTGTTCTTCAGTTTTGTACTTGACAAGTAATTTTCGAACAAAATTTCAAAATTGTGTGTTCTGGCTTGCATGTTTCTTTAACCAAAACTAGTCGAATTTCCTGAGAAATCATGTGCCTTCAACCACTAGATACAGTAGACCCGACATATTTGCTAGATTTCAAAAGCAAATTGTTTTTTTAATAGTAGATAGATAGGTGATAGGTTTGCCTTCAACCACTAGATACAGTAAATCTAGCTTTTCCATGATGCATTTCTCCCCACAAGGAACTCTTAAGGGTTTAGCATTTATGATCATGCAGCAGTGCTCAATTTGGATATGGACAAGGTCGTTGGAATATTGAGGGGAGTAGCTGGTCTTGCTGCTAACGCCAATGTGTTCCGGGAATTCTTCAACTTGGTCACACCACATATCCTAGCTGCCGTATGTTCTCAGCGGCAGCAGCAACAGCAATAGCAATAGCAACAGCAACAGCAAGTGGGTTCAGGAGGGATAGGATCAGCATCAACTGGAGACAACAGAACAGCTACACTTCACCAGATTCAGGATGATCTTCAGAAGCTCGAGCACAACCTTTGGGTGATCCAAACAACCATTACACCCACAATGCATGACCTCATCGACCGTCTTGAGTGGCATAGCCACAAAGAAACAGAAGCCAGGCACCTTCGCCAGATCAAGGATGCAGTATACGATGCTGAGGACCTCCTTGATGAGTACAATTATTATGCTCTAAAGGTGAAGGTGAAGGCGAGCAAGAATTTAGGGTAAGATCACTTGCATGAACCCTTTCTGGAGTTCTTGGACAATGTTAACTTCGGTGGCAAATTCAGTAAATTGATGGAAATCCAAGAAAGACTGAAGCATGTTTTTGACCAATCTAATAGTGTAGGCTTGCTCAAAACACCCAAGAAGTTTGACCGATTAGTCAGACCAGAGACATGTCGTGTCCTCAATGAGCCAGATGAGATATTTGGTCGTGAAAAAGAACTCAAGGACTTGAAACAAAAGCTAGGAGTACGTGGGCGCAAGAGAGGCAGGCCTGTAGCACGCAGCACTACGGCTGAAGCAAGGAGGACAGAGTTGCCTGTGTTGCCAATAGTTGGCATGGGAGGTGTCGGGAAGACAACCATGGCCCAACAAATCTGTGAGGATGAGTGGTGCGGAAACACTTTGATTGCATAATCTGGATATGTGTTTCGGATGAATTCGAGGTAAACAGGTTAACAAGAGATATTCTGAAGTCTCTTGGAGTAAAATCACAAGATTCTGATACAAGGGATACTCTTATGGTTAATTTGCGTGATAGTGTCAAGTCAAAGAAGTTTTTACTCGTCCTCGATGACATGTGGGATGATGTCTTAAAAGATGAGAAAGGATGGAGAACATTTCATAGAACTTTAAGCAATGGTCTTGATGGCAGTATGATTTTGGTCACCACTAGATCTTCCAAAGTTGCTAACCTAGTCAGCAACAGTGATCCCTATGAGCTCAAGGGATTGCAAGATGATGTTTTCTGGGATTTCTTCAAACTATGTGCATTCAGATCCAACAGTTCTCGCAACGACCCAGAGCTGGAGCACATTCGTCCAGAGTTGGGAGCGCATTGGTAGAGCTATACTTCCCAAGTTGAAGGGTTCACCTTTGGCTGCCAAAACTCTTGGACGCTTGTTGAAAAGCAACCTAAGCGTGGAGCACTGGGAGGACATATTGAGAAGTGAATTGTGGAAATTAGAACAAGAGGAGACTGACATTTTGCCAGCCCTGCGACTCAGTTATGTTTACCTGCCACAGTACATGAGAAGATGCTTCACAATATGTGCCCTGTATCCAAAGGATCACAGATTTGAAAAGGAGTTTTTAACAGACATTTGGGTAGCACAAGGGTATGTGGAGGCTGAAGATGCATCCTCTTGATTTGATGACCTTGTAAATCGGTCCTTCTTTCAGAAAGCAGCTAGTCAGGAAGATAAGTATGTGATTCATGACTTGATGCATGATACAGCTCAGCTAGTCTCCAAGGATGAGTGCTTCATCATAAAACATGTAGGTGACCTAGCTAAAATCCCTTCAAAGGTTCGCCATTTGTCAATATTCACCAATGGAAATATCAGTTGTGCAGAATTAGTGAATATTTGCACACAAAATAATAAACTGCGGTCCTTAGTATGCAATGAATCTTATCGAAGTAGTAAACATTTTGCTCCTGTGATTGACTGTTGGTTCAAGGAACTCCCGAATATCCGTGTATTGATTTTTAATCTTTCAACAGTGAGAAAGTTACCTGAGAGCATAGGCAACTCAAAACATTTGCGTTACCTCGGTTTATTCGGGAGTTCTACTTTCGAGACTCTTCCTTCATCTGTTAGATACATGTATCATTTCCAGGTTATAAATGCCAAGGGTTGCAAATTCAAAAGATATCCTCAAGGTTTCAGTGATTTGATTTCCTTACAGAAAATTGAATCAAAGGTCTTCATATATAATAAGGATAAAGATAAGCAATGCCTACTTTGGTCCATAATGGGAACAGCTGATGAACAGTTACAGATGATAGAGGCGCAGATTGAATTTTTACCTCATTGGAATCTTGAGCATTTGAAAATAAAGAATTACCCAGGTCAATCTTGCCCCAGCTGGCTCCGGCCAGACTGAAAATGCTGACTTCACTTGAACTTTATTATTGCAAGAACGTTCAGTCCCTATCATTCTTTGAACCACCGTTTCTTGATTCAGAAGAGTCAAAGAACATTTATCACCTTGAGGTGTTGGATATACAAAACTGTCCTAACATCAGTTGGCAAGGTTTGGTGGATTTACCTTCTTCTCTTAGAAGGGTTACCCTTTCAAACTTTGGCCGTTCCACAGGTCACTTTGTGAGTTGCTTTCATGGCCTCGTCCTCCTGACATATCTGAAAATAAGGTGCAATTTCTTAACATCGATTCCCCTGCAAGTCTGGATAAGTAACCTTAAATCCTTGGAGGATCTGTATATTTATGAGTGTAGCTCCCTCACATCCATAGGTATTTTTGAGGCAAGCAGAAGGCGCACTGTCGGAGTATTTTCATCCCTTTCAAATGTCACTATTTCGTTTTGCGATGCACTGTTGAGTCTTGATGAGTTCCTGACGCCCGCTTATATGCCTGTTGTGAAGACTATTCATGTTGGACACTGTCGACAATTGAAATTCCTGCCGGTTGATGAGCTCCACCGTTTCTCTCGCTTGGAGGAGCTACATATTTCATCCTATCTCAAGTTGAATATGCAGAGGAGAATGACATTACCATCCTCTCTTCGGAAGCTCTATTTATCCTGTTGTCCAAGCATAGAGTACATTGACAACAGCCATCTGGGCAGTTTTCCGGCACTGAAGAGACTCAGACTTGGACTTATTAGCTGTCCAGACCTCACTTCTATTGTTGGTGCTATATCCGTTTCTGAAATATAATTGGGTTACATAAATTATTGCCCCAAGCTGATGGAGATAACACAGCCTTTCGAAAAATTGGTCACTTCTGGTACATGCTATGGAACCACACTTGATAGCTCTCTTTTTTTTCTGTTAAAACGGGTTATCTCCATCTGTTATAGAGTAATCTCATTAACTTTTTGATAATTTTTTGTGCAACTCATTAAGGTCACAGCAAATTGTCATGCTAGAATTGCTCTGCTGCCATCATAAATCGTGTTGTGTTTTTTTATATGTAAAATCAAAGTGTATTTGACTCTTTATTGGATGATGAACAATTGGTCACTGTGATTATTGGTTTGTGTGTTTTGATCTTTCGAGATTATTGACAATTTGGTTTTAGAGATAGTTAAATTTTTGGATAATGAACGGTGTTCGGTCATTTGCCCACGGCCGGTCGGCCAGGAGTTTGTCTTGTCGGTCGACCGGAGGTGTGCAGGCGGTTAGGCCGGGCGGTTACTGCGTCGAGCCGGCGAAGCCGATCCGGCCCGGTTGCCCGCATTTTGATTCGGTTTTGGTTTCAGTTTGTTTCCTTGGATATACATGGAAGTTTCGTGTTCCTATGCATGTGTCTGGTTGTTTATGCTAACAATGAGTCAAGTTTGGATAGCTTGTGCTCGGATATGGTATTCTTTGTTTAATTGTGTGCAGGTACTCTTTACGCCTCGGGAAAGTGTCGCCGGTGATCGAGTTGGAGTCAACTTGGAGATAAGGTGACGTCTAAGATGAAGATCATGCGGGATGCTGAAGGGTAGATATTAGTGCACATAATTGGTGAAGTTTCTATATGGCATACGATGGAGATATTGTGTGCGTATGGAAAGTGGAATTTCGGTTTTAGGAAAGACCGAGTTTGTTACGGTTATTTTATGTAAAGTTTGTTTTTTTTACGGGAATGTTTCCTAGTGGATTAGGACTTCTTGTATGAGTAAGATTCGTGGCTCTTGGCTGCAGATCTTGGGTATAAATAGTGAGGGGAGGCGTGGCCTCTCAGTATCGCTTTAAGTTCAAGTTTTAGGGTTTTTCGAGTTAGGGTTTCAAGTTTAGCTTGAGATTTTGTGAGGAGTTATTTGTTTGCACTTTGTAAATATAGAGATTTTCAATAAAGATTAATCTTCTTGATAATTCTTTGTGTCTTCTTCTTTCTCGGTGCGGCAACGTAATTGTTGGTTAAACCGGATCTACTATCCGGTCAGACCGCGCCTTCTTCCCGATTAGACCGCAAGCATATCAGCGATTAGACCGACCGGCATCGGACTTCATCAGCATTGGCTACATCGAGCAATCGGCTGAGGCGATCGGCTACGGGCGGTCAGACCGGAGGTCATCTAGCGGTCAGACCGGCGAGGTTGCTCGGTCAGACCGGTGCGACACGTGCGATCAGACCAACTTCACAGATCAAAGGTAAAGTTTTATTTCCGCTAAAACTTTGTTTTTGGGGTGCACCAACCATTCACCCCCTCTGGTTGACTTTTCATTGGGTATTTGATCCTATATTATAATCTTTAGACTCACGCAAATTTCATAGTCGGTGTTACAATTAATTGTATTTTCATTAACTATGGTGAACGGACTGATTCCCGTTGGCTGCCAAGTACACAATTACCCGATGCTAGCTTTTCAAGAATTTTATTTTTGCAATACTATGGCGAAGAATACTTATTTGTTTAGATTTGGTTACGCTGTAGGAAAAGAAAGCTGAAACGAAGTATGGATTGTACTGTTTATATTCATTGGATTTGATAGTTCATTGCCGTCGATGTGCAGCTATAAATAATGTTGAGTGTTCAAGATGATTTCAGATGCAAACAGCACAGCACATGGCAACATAAGTTATGTTGGGGATCAAGGAGTATATATAACCTCGGCAAACTCTACATCATGCACTTATATGATAATGTTTGAAGTCCAGAGATATATATCTGGTAATATACTGTGGTATTGTGTATAGGAGAGAGCCAAAAGAAAGTGCAGCCTAATCAGACCATGTGGCTTAGAGAGGAGAATCTCAAGAGCTGAATTTGTGGGTGTTCAATTGTCTATTTTACTGTGATGTCCCACACGTTGCTATGGAGATTTACGTGGAACACTATTAGATTATATATAGATAAACTTTATAAAAATATAACGGCATCATGATGAATAACTTTGAATCACTGTTAAATTTTGTAGATTGCAGTTTTATCGTCAAGTGAGCTTTATGTCAAGCCCACGGTGGCTTTTGTTGTGTGTTGGCCTAAGTAGAATTGTAGCACGGAACTATAGCTTACATACCCAAAGTACCTTAAGACTGTTGAGATGAAATCTATATTGCGTTACCTAAAGGCCCCTTTATAGCGTTAATTGCAGTTAGTGGATCACACAATTATATAGAAAAGAAAGGATTACGGTGTTAAAAAAATACTCTTTATCTCCACTTAGAGGCTGGCAGTGTATATTTTAAGATATTGCAAGTCAGAGCTCGTCAGTATACATATATTAGATTGAACCGAAACATTAAGAAGGCCATCATCCATGTCAATCGCAGAGTTATAACCAGTTGTTTCCTTTTCTACGGATGCGTTTGCTCTGCTTGTTATCCTGTTGTCTTGATAAGGCGTCCCATTGAAACACTATCACATGACAACAATATTTACACATAGAGTAAAACAATATTTACATGGTCTTAGTGAGTGGGACGAAGGGAGTAGCTCATAACTTTTTTTTCTAAAACAATAAATCGGCATTTGTGGCAACAAACATGAAAAGAGAGGAAATCACATTAACGCCACACTATTATCATATTGGTACCACACTGTATGATGATTACACAAAATACATAATAGCAGCAAACCGCGGCATAGCACTGATTCTCTCACAGAACGCCAACACCTGACCGAAGCATTTGCTCTTGAGAAGCATCCGGATAAAAAGATTACAAAACAAAGACACGACACCTCTGACCAAGAAGCATATGCACTCCAGAGAACCATCGCACTCGCCTGCTTACTTTCCTAGGAGTCGATAATTCCGGACATCATCTTTTTGATCTGGTGAAGATAACAAAGCACCGACAATTTTAGTACCCATTGCAAATGAAGCAGCTCGAGTCTAATACTATAATACTATTCAGGAATATCTCTAGTGACAGTAAGTAGTCCAGTGAAATGTTTGTGAAAACTAAAACCATCTTCCAGTAATGAAAGAACATAGATAAATGTACACAGTGCAATCAGATTCTCTAGTACCTCTTTTGAATTCATTCCGATGATGTCTCTCAGATCACTTATCTGCAAAAGCAAAGGAATCAGCCATGTAATAACTTCTGGTTGCTTGGGTCTAACCCCTACTCCATTGTTGATCTAGTGTGCTCACCTCTTTAAATAGCTCTGGTGACTGCTCACGAAGCTCAAGTATATAGTTTGCCCTTTTTCTCCGATTCCCTACACATGTAGCAGTGGATTAATAGTAAGAAAGAAGCAATCTGGGCTGCCACAATATGATTCGGAGCAAACCTTTAAGCTTTTTAATTGTTCCCTGCAAAAGACACAGAAACAAACATGCATTAGAAATGCAGAAGTAGTGTGAAGTCGGTTGTAAGATAATGCCAAACTCACTTATTAGCACTGTTGAGAAAAGTCAAGCATTCTTGAACTAGAGATTTCTGTGGGGGCAGAAAAAACAAGAGAGAATTTATCAGGCAAGACGATTATAAGAAGGTACAAACACATTAAGCGAATAAAATGAGTCAATGAGTTAAAAAACAGGTTAACCTTAATCCCAGTGCTTCGGGCCGTAAGTTTATCCTTGGGATCTTCCGCTTGCTCAAATTTCAAATTCACTTCAGGAGTTGTTGGCTCTGGTGCAATCGTGTTGATTCGCCAGACACATTCTTTGTCCAACTTTTGTGCCCTCACGCTCACTTGCCGAGTTCTAAGAAGCTTCAAAGAGTTTGAAATCTCTCTCAGTCGGTCACTCAACTTTGGGGAGGATTGAGTACTGCTGGCAGGACTCTTCTCAACAAGTTTATCTGGGAGTGCTGGTCCTGTCAGGTTAGAATGTGATCATACTTCCATTCACGTAATGAACTTGGTAACAAATAATAAGAGCGATGCTATACCAGTGATAGAAGAGCAGGTCAATCCCATGTCGGTACATGAATGCTCCGGTTGCATATTTGATAAGGCATAGTCCTGAACAAGGGGACAGGGGCACTACGTATTTAATACAGAACTGCAAACAGATAATTAGGTAGTCCTTGCAAAGAGATACCTCTTCTTGGATAGTACTTGGTAGCAGTTCTTGCGTGCTGCAGTGTACCACATCTTGCATTTCGGATGATTTAACATCTCCGGTGTTTCCTGTTTCATCACTTCCCTGCATTTTGCTCCAAAATATTAATGACAAATATATCAATAGGCATTTACTTTGGAACACGGCTGAAAGGAAACCATAATAGTGTACCCCATTTGCTATTGCAGCTCGAATTTCCATGCCTACTGATGGCTGTACTTCCTGTACAATGATGCAAGGAGGTCCAAGATAAAGTAACTCAACTGGTAACCACCAAAAATGCACGGTAGGGTGCTTGTTATACTAACCTCAGCTTGTATTATCGCTGTTGTTGACTTAGTTTGTGTTACTACTGTGGAAGCAACATCCATAGCATCCTCCTCCTAAATAGTTCAAAAGATGAAATTGATTAGTCAGTTAGATGATAAAAGCAATATCACGCCCATGTGTTACTTGTCTGATAAACCGCAACAACAAAACAATTAAGCTGGTCAGTTTTGTACCTTCAATGAATTGATGCTTGGACAAAAAGTTTCCTGATGACAAAAGATCAATTTAAGCTGGTTTAGAAAAAAAGGATGATAGGTCTATTTTCACAGGAGTACCTTCCACTTATTTTAGGTTTAGCATAATTTTCCTTCATCTTAATTGAAGTAAAGATTGAGCTTCCAGATTTTTCGTTGAACTAATGATTGGCTGAGTCCTGCGTGAAATAAAGCCTCCATTACCACTTTGTAATGAAATGCCAAGATCAAAATCTTTTACTTCACAGATTAAATTCCTAAGACCTTCTATTAGCAGTAGGAATTTGTCCGCCTTGTACACCACTATTATTAAATCCGGGTCGGGCATTCTTCTCTTGCGTCAACATTGTTTTGTGCATGACCGTCCTTGACAAAGTTTTGGCATCAGTAGGTAAGTTCATATTTGACTTTGTTGTTTTTTTAGCACTCAAGGATAAGCTGTAGTATTGTTCATTGACCACTTGGCTCGAGCGAGAAGCCAGGCCAAGAGTAGAAATTGCATCTTGGCAGCAATCTTCAGCCTACAACAAGCAAGAAGAAGGAAAACATATAATTAGACTGGGAGAGTAGTGTATCAGTTCAAACAGGAAAGCTATGGTACATATGCAAATATGTAACAACCAGTCAAAGATAACTGTAGCTGGAGCTATGCTCTAGTACATATTCTGCATAACAATTTGTAACATATGGCAAATGAGAACTGGATGGAATTATCACACTGACATATCCTTCGACTAAAAGGTAGTACTAGTTTAGTGACTTAGTGAGGAACAGTACTACCAGGCATGAAGGTTCTGTTTTATGCTACTTTATTAGCAACATGAACATATAGCACACACATATATTGATCAAATCCTAATCACCGACAATTACCATGACCAAGCGCTAAAACTTGCATTTTACAGGTAAATAGACCTGCGGAACTTACATGGGTAAGAGTCATATTAGTTTGATAACTATTTTCTTTGGTGAAGCCCTATACAAACGGAAGGTGTTAGCTGTTAAGTAGCTTACCAAACAGGCTATCAGGACGGCACCGCTCGTCTTGCTCTTGCATAAAGAATCTTGCAGAATACGAGTTACTTTGCTTTGTCTATAGGGTACAAATCTCTGATTGCTGTTCAGCGCTTGGACAACGTTCATCAAGGCATGCATAGACTTGTTACCGGTTGGTAGAGCAAGGCCTTCATTCTTCTTCTGCTTGGGATCTACATAGCCTGATGATTGAATTATACAGTAATATTTATGCAACACACTATACCAATGAGGAGCTAGAAGGTTGGGGTGCAGAAAAAAGAACAACAAACCTGCCAGGTTGAGGAAATTTATCTTAGCCAGAGCACATTCTTTGCCGTGCTGATCGAAGCTAGAGACATAGATAATCAGCCCTTGGTGCCCCCAATCTTGTAACTGGGTGGAATCTTTAGCGGGATGATGAATCTGCTGGTTGGTAGCGCAACAAGAAAGCCGTGAAAACTCCTCGATTGACTTGACACTAACCTGTAAAATACAATGGATCCGGTTAATACTGAGTGAATTTTGCAATGATTTAGTTAGGCATACAAACAATTTGGGAAAGAAGAGTAATAGTGTACCCTGGAGAGGCCCTTGAGGTGAGTCTGTCCGTCGGCATCCTCTAGTATGAGAACCTCATGGTTCTTGGGCTCCAAGAGGTCGAGGATGTGAGTATCTTGGAGCACCTGATAGGATGAGACAGTGACAGCAGCACCAATGTCTCTGGAGGAGTCGAGGAGTTGCGCCATTGCCATGGTGAACAAGCCAGGTTGATCAGGAGACCCCTGCAGATGAGGAAAGTGAGTAGCCTAACAGTGACAATTGCAACTGAGGAATGCAAGAGTGAGTAGGAGGGCTCAGCCTCAGCTGGGGTAGCATGTATATACAGTATATATGTATTTATGTAATACAGGAAAATAAGTATCTATACTCCTTTAAAAGACTCGAGTAGTGGTGGTGGTGAATCTGCCTTAACCTACAACCACTATCTCCGGACATGTGGGGCTATCAAACATTGATCTGACCGAGTGGTCTACTGTGTCATGCATTAAAACAATTATAATAAAGAGAATTTCTATACAAAGTACTCCTATTTGATATCAAATTCCAACATCAATATAAATTGTTGGATTAATATTGAAAACGGTAAAGCTACGATTTGTTCTCTCTCTTCTTTTAATTCCGTTGCAACGCAAAGTGCATCCAGCTAGTAATAATACCATGAAGAGGTGATGTTTGGCAGCCGCATCACCGCAGGCGACGACGCAGGCTTTGGCGCCGGCGCCGCCGCGTCCTCCTCCTCCTCCTCCTCTGCCATCAATGAGCGGCTTGATCTCGTTGTGGAAGATGCGGTGGTTGGGATCGTCTTTGAGGTAGCAGCCATCGAGCCTGTACTGCTGCTGCTGCTGCTGCTTATCCTTGGGGCCATCTCCTCGGCTGGTGCCGCAATCGCGTGGTTAATTAGCGAAAAAAATCCCAAAATACTAACAGCAACAGAAAAGAGGGTTAAATTAATTAATTATGCGTTGTTCTTACCCAGAGGAGACGGCGGCGGATGTGATTGGGCGACGGGGGAGGAAGGAGATTAGGGCGGAGGAGGAGTTGAGGGCGGCGACCTGGAAGTGGAGGGTGGTGGTGGTGGCGGCGTCGGGTGGTGGTGGTGGGCAGGGGCAGATCCTCGCGACGACTCTGACGCCGCCGCCGCCGCCGCCGGCGGCCTCCTGCTGCTGCTGCTGCTCCTCCATTCCAAGAGAATTTTTTTCCCTTGTGGAGATCGATCTGGGATGGGAGGAGATTTGGAGCGGGTGGGGAGATGAGGAGGAGCGTTTCTTTCTTTCCCTTTTTTGAATTGGAGGCTGCGGAGTGCGGAACGGTCGAGTCGTGCTCGTGCAGGGGAAGGAGGAGCGTGGCGTGGTGTGTGCGCCGCGGCGTCTTGTTATGGTTGTTAGAGCAACCTACTCATCCTATAAATAATACCTTGTTTATAAAAAAAATAAATTTCAATAGTTCCCTCAAATCTCCCTTAAAAGATTAGCGATGCCAAAAAACCTCCCCCACCATGCATATATTAGCGACACCAAATCTTCCTCAATCCTCTCTCGATCGCCTTCCCGCGTTTATTTTTTTCCCGCCCCGAGCACCTCCGCACCGCTCGCCAGCTGTCGCCCCGCGCCTCGCACCACCCGACTCCACGCGCCCGCACCGCCCGCTGGCCGCCGCCACACACCGCGCACCGCCGCCGCTTGCCCCGCGCCGCCGCCACGCTGGGCCGCCCAAGACCCGCTGCCGCCGCCCGCGCCACGCAGGTGGCGCAAGAGATCTCACAAGAGGAGGAAGGCCGGCGATGCAAGATAGCCACCACGCGAGGAAGAGGAGGCGCACGGGGGACGAAGTCCAACGACAGCCTTGGCGCGCAGTGAAGGGGTGTCGCTAGAGGAGAGATGCATCAGGAGGTGGGCACCTAAGTGAGCCTAATTTTGATGACGTGGTCTGTTTTAAATTATTTGAGAGTATTTTTTAGCATTCTGCTGTAGGCTGACATGTTTTTTTAGAAAAAAATTTTAGCATAGCCCTTAATATCTTGTTTTGGGAAGAAATTTTTATCAATCTCTTGGAGTTGCTGTTAGAGCTAAACTTGACTCTTCAAATATCTATTTGGGCAGCTAGCCAAAAAATAAAGAGTCAAATTTGCCTTTCACTTCAACTGTCTCTCCATTATCCTCTCTAATCTTAATGTGGGTCCCACATGTCAATCTCTCTGTATTTCTTTCTCTTTCTCCCTCCACATCTTCCTCGGCTTTGGCTGGGACAAGGCGGCGATGAACAAGGACGATGGTGGCGATGGACGAGAGCGTAGGCAATGGAGCCCGTAGAGGTCGGAGACGGACGACTATGACATCGACAGCAAGGGGAGCGACGGCGGTAGGGGGAGCGGCGGTGTCCTCGGCAGATGACGGATGTTACTGCGCAGACGACGGATGTAAGGGCGACATGGTAGGGAGCAGTGGCATCCTTGGCAGGGGGAAGGCGGCGGCGACGTCTTAGCAGGAGGCAATATTCAAGAAGTCGCTTGTCGCTAGTCGGTTGGCTAGGTGCCGACTAGCGACTAGGCCGACTAGTCGGGGATTAGTCGGGATTAGTCAGTCGATTTGTCTAGATATATTTTTCTTAGTTTGTGATGTATTTTTCCTCATAGATATTGTATTTTCCATACTCCATAGACAGAAAATGCTCAGCTAGTTCCGAATGGTGAAAAGAACATCTCAACTGAAGAAATCCAGGATAACCTTATGAAGCAAACGGAAGTATTCCAACAGGACACAAGGTACAATTTTGCCCATATTCAAATAGAACATTATAAAGCACTGCACTTGCATTAAAATTGTGAGCATTCATTCATCCATTCATAGCATATAGGCATCAATTAAATAAATCACAATTCACAAGTCACAAGCTGAACCAAAAGAGCAATAGAACACAGGAGAAGGGGAGAAAAATAGAGGTGCTCCTCACCTATGGAGGAGAGGGGTGCGTGCAGCCACTGGACTTGTCGGCCACACACGCGAAGGCTGGCAGAGGCGCGCACGGGGGAGCTGGCGGGGCCGCGCGCGAAGGCTGGCGGCAATCGCCCTCGGTCTCACTCGGTCGCCAGGCTCGGGAAGAATAACGAATAGTAACAGAGTATACACATATGTCTAACCCTAAATCGGGCCTGCACGGTCCAAATCGTTGCGGCGAGTCGGCAAAAACCGGTCGATTAACCGCCTATGCCGACCGACTAGGGATCGCCTAGTCGGCCCAGCCGACTAGGGGAACGACTTGGGCCAAATCGTGTCGGGGACTAGGCGAGGCCGACTAGTCCCAACTAGTCGGCCGACTTTTCCGATTTTTAGAACACGGCGGGAGGGAAGGCGACAGCGGTGGGGCGGCGTCCAAATCGACAGCCGGCCAGGTGGATGGCGACGCGCAGACGACGGATGGGGTGGTGGCGGCTCGGGCGTAGGAAGCCGGCGCGGCAACCAAACAGGAGGAGGGACAGCAGCAGCAAGGGGCGGCGACGTCTCGACCGGGGATGGAGACGGCGACAACGTCTCGGTAGGAAGGGGACGACGTTTGCTCGAAGCCAAGAGGGAGGTGGCGGCACGGTAGGGGCGCCGCCGCCTCGGCGAGGAGATGGAGGAGGGGACGGCGGCTCGGCAGGCGGCGCGCCTCGGCAAGAGATGGAGGGACTCGGCGATGTGGCGTTGGAGGGGCGGCGTCTTGGCAAGGGGAGGGGGCGGCGCGCCTCGGCAGGGTAGTGCCACCTCGGCAAGAAATGGAGGGACTTGGCGATGCGGTGGTTGAGGCGGCGTCTCGGCATGAGAGGGACGGCGACGGCTCGGCAGGAAGGCGGTACCGTCTCGGCAGGAGATGGAGGGACTCGGCAATGCGCGTTGGAGGGTGGCGCCGCTTGATCAGGGGAAAGAAAACATGGGACGGGAAGGGAAAGGGGAAAAGAAGTGGGGCCTATGTGTGGAGCCCACGATTGGTAAGGCATTTTTGGTTGGCCAAAGTTGGCCGGCGCGAGGAGTTTTGCCATCCGGTTGGCCACTCGTTGGAGTGCGATTTTAATCTAAAATTGCCAAAATTTAACTTGAAGAGTGAAATAATTAGGCGTTAGAGATGCTCTTAGTGTTTAGGCCTTTAAGATGGGACCAGGGTTTACAAAACCATCGGGAGGGGGTTATCGCACTCCGACGGTAAGCACGGTTACCACGTGGTAACAGTGAAAAACGTAGCAAACCATATAAAATTTATCAAAAATTTAAATTATTTTTATATTTATTTGAATTTAATGGGGTTACCGTAATTTTAGCCTTATCATACCTCCGCTGTAAGCGCGGTTATCTCGGTAACCATGCGGTTACCGATGTTTTTTAAACCCTGGATGGGTCAGTCCTTGTAATGGATTTTCAGGACCATCCACATTTTATCGTAGGTTGTTATGTTTAAAATTAGACAAGTTTAACTGTAGCTATTTTGGTTATAGCTAAAGTAGTGACAAGATTTTCTTTCAATAAATTAGGTCCCATACATCATTGATTTAAAAATATAACAAGATTTTTTAAAATTTGCTAAGATATGATTAAAAATTTGATCGTTCCAATTTAAATAAGTGTTATGATATTTGTGGGCAAATGTTCGCTCCCTCAACCTCCAATTTCTCACGCGAACAACTCTCCGGCGATCGACCGACCGCTGCCGTCGAGAATCGAGTGCTGCTTGGAGGCAGCGCATGGCGTACTTCCAAGTTGGCTGCATAGAGCAACAGCAATGGCACCCAGATTCCAGCTCTACAAGTAAGCGTGTTGCCTGTTCATCTTGGTCAAGAAACCACCACCAGGATTGACTTACCGTCAGTAACCATTTACCGTTGGGATACGGTAAGGGTTTAAGGTTTGAACAAATTTTATCGAATTCAAAACTTTAGAAAAAAAAATAAAAAAAATCAAAAATTCGTAGAGATAATTCTTGAATTATAGTGTCAGATGGTGAAGAAATTTTTGAAAAGAAACAAGATAAAATCACTTTCTAGATTTAAACCGAGATTAGATCAGATAATTAAAAAAATTTATAGCTGGTTGGGCCCAAATAGACACGGTTCATGAGATCCAATTCGACCCAACTTCAAAACTGTCACGACTACCGCGCTGAAACCGCGGTTACCATGTAAACCGTACGGTTTTGGTTTCAAATTTCACCGATGAAATTCATGCGGTTTTGAACAGTTATGGCGGAACCCCCCTCCCCCCGCGCCTAAACCAACCAACCCCATGTAGCCTCCTCCTCTACTCATGTTGTTATGTATTTGTTCCACCATATAAATAGAATGAGCGGGAAAGGCTGAAACTAATGAGTTAATTTATTTCCGAATTCGTTTCCAAGCAATTTCGGTTTTCGACGGAGAGTAAGAAAAAATTCCAAATTTGTCTTTTGGCCCGCCGGTCGGGGCCTTGGCAATACGTTCTTCTTTCAAAGCGTTTTGCCAATAGAGCGAGGGCATCCTTCTGGGGCGGGGCGTTTACTTGAAAATGCCAACTGCCTGTTCCAGCAGCGGGGCAGAGATGGATAAAGATCAAACACGGAAATAAGAAGCATTTTAAATGCCTTTTTGATCATTTTGATAGTGCGGTAAGGCACCACCCTGTTGTGCCAGCAGCCAACTCCACTGTGTTAGCTTAGTTATCCTCATCAAGCCACAACCTTGATGTCTAGCTTCCCAACTGGTAGATGCTTCCCTTTCCCCCAAAACAATGAAATGAAGAAGGGAGAAGTTAGTTGATTATTCCGAAGAATTCCAAAGCTTTTGAAAAATTTCAACCTACAATTTTCATTTCTAAAACACGTCCCGAAAACCAGAAATTTTCTAAATCGTTTTCATCCCTACTTTCTTCCAATCAACTACTCTCTTATATTTCCTCTCTCTCATCTCCTCTCCTTACCTTAGGCCCTGTTTGTTTCAGCTTTCCGTATATCCAGCTTCTGTTTTCCAGAAGCTAAAAAGCTAAAATAAACAGCCAGCTTTCCAAGCTGGCTTTCGAAAAACTGAAAAGCTAGTTTCTGAGAAAATGATCTTATGCTTTCCAGAAGCTGAAAAGCTAAAATAAACAACTACTTTTTAAGTGGCTTTGCTCGAAAGCTAATTTCGAGAAAATAAGTGGCATGAAATAAGCTTTTACTTGCTTTTGGTATGCCGAGAAGATAAAACTTTATTACAAAAGCTAATAGTAAAATATCATCAACCAGTAAGCTAACTTTCCAGAAAAGTTGAAAAGCAGAAGCTCAAACAAACACAACCTTAACATAATCATTTAATCATCTATGGCTTTGTTAGAGGTAGCACTCCAAGCCTTATAATACTCCATCTAATAAGTTTCCTTCAATCAAAGATTAAAAAATCCAACATTTGCTTACTCTTCATTAATCCAACAAATAGACCTAGCAATTATGAAACTTGTATCATGTGCCCTCAAACTAAAATACACCATGAAACAAGGTCCTGACATGCAGGTAAGTTCATCCTACTCGTTAATGGTATAGATAGGGCTCAAATCACCACTAAGGCCGGTCTCGGTGGGATTTTGTCACGCCCGATTTTCGATCGGGATTAAAAATCGTCTAAAAATACATTTTCTAGAAATTATTAAAAGTGAAAGTAAATTAAATCAAGTGAATTAATTAAGGAAATAAAGTTTTTCTTTAAAAGTCATGGCTGGAAATATTTTTGAAATATTCTCAATGCTCTAAAATACTCTCCGAAATTTTTTGTGAAATTTTGGAGCTCCAGAAATAATTATAATAACACAAAGAGTATTCAAGAAAATACTTAAATAAATTATTTAATCAGTAAGTGAGTTTTTTATATTTTTATTAAATACTTTGGATGCCCATCTATATCCAGGATTTTTCTTGGATTTATTTGAGCATTGGAAGCATTTATAAAAATACAATTATCATTTACCTGATTAAATAAATAGAAAAACCAATTTGAATTTTCTTTCCCGCCTTGGGCCGCCGTCGGCCCACTTCTTTGTAAAGTCCGCATTTTCTCCCTGTGGCCTTCCTTCTCTCTCTCCTCCTCGGCCCGACTCGAGCCGGCCCGCTCCCCTTTCCCTTCCCGCGTGCGCGGCAAGTCCAGTTTGCCTCCCTCTTCTTCTCTCTCTGACCCGTGGGCCCCGTTTGACAACCGCTTCCCTCCTTTCCGAACCGCCGATAGGTGGGCCCCACCTGTCGGGGTCATTCCCTTCCTCCCGCTCTCCTCGAGCCCACGCCGCCTTGGCCGCCCTTGTCGTCGCGCAAATTCCGGCCATCTCGCCTCACGCTCGTGCGCGCCCCACTTCCCGCACTCCCCGTAATCCACCGCATGCACAAAAGGGCCAACTGCCGAGCCCTATTTCCCCGGCCGCCATGACCCACGTCGACCGTCCACTCCACCCGCGATTTTCGGCCATCCCGGCATCCGCGTCGCCTTCCCGAGCCCATAAAGCTTCTCCCCGCGCTCCTCTCTACTGTTTCCCCAAACTCCCGCGCTCTCTTGTGCCTCGGAACTCGCTTCCCCACGCGAACCAGTGTGCCACTGCTCGCCGGTCATGTCCGGCAGCGCTCCACGGTCGCCACGGCCCTCGTCGCACCCCGCCGCTAGTATCTCGCTTCGCCGCATCGGGGCTATCTCGGCCGCCCCTTGCCCGCCGCGCAATTCCGTCGTGGCACCGTATTCGCGCCAACCCGAGCTGCCACCGCCCCACCTCAACTCCGGCCGCCCAATTCGCACCGGCTGGCGCTCGCCGCCCCAATCCCGAACCACCAGCGCGTTCACCGTCCCAAGGACGACCTCGACCGCCCCTCCTTTCCTCCAATCGCTGCCGGAGCACCACCTCCACCGCAATCCCGAGCCCCCACAGCCCCAATTCAACTCCAGGTCACAAAATCTTCCACCACCGCTGCCCGCCGCTACAAACCGCCGTCACCTCCGTGTTCTCCGCCACTTGGAGCATGCCGGCCACCTCTTCTTCTCTAAATCTCGCCGCTCATTCATCTCGACACTGTCGTCTTCCCCGTGTTCGGTTTACTTCGGTGAGCATTTTCCCCTCTTCCTCTCCCCTCCATTTTTCTCCCCACGGCTGCATCTCCCTCTCGAGCCAGGCCATGCCACCATCCCTCCCGGCACGTCGCGCCTCCGTTCGCGCCGCTACCGGCCAAGCACATCCGCCCGCACGCCACCTATGCTAGGCACCGCCGCCATCGAGCTCGCCCGCACGCCACCTCCACCCGCATTGTTGCGCCTTCCCGTGCTCACGCTTTTCCTCCGTCGTGGTCTGCACAGTCGCCGCTCGTCGTCGGAGGCCTTCGGCCCCGTGCGCACCGTTGACACGCCGCTCCGGCCGGTCGTCGGCCGTCGCCGCCCCCTTTGAGCCAACGCCGTCCGATCTGCCGATTGGGCAGATCATGGCCGTCCAATGCAAGGTATCAATGTCGTCAAGTTATCGACATTGTTTGTCAACGTCTCAACTTCCCCAGTTGCCTCACCCCAGCACAGAGTGGTCAGGTCCAGCCCCAAGACATGAGAAAAACAAGTCACCACCTGTCATTGGAGTGTGAAGTTTCTATCTCAGCAATCTGTCACTAAGAGCACTAGCAAAAGCTCTATTATTCCACCGGCAACCGCTCCGAAGCTATAGTACCAACACCAGCAGGACAAGCAGTGCCAGAAAAAAAAACAATTATCTGGTCCAACTGTAGAGAAGGTAGTACAACTCCCCAGTGACACCTGCCAAACAAGGTCTCACGCAGCAGTTCACCCAACTGTCGTCAACATCAGTCAGGCACCCCATGTCGTTCCAACTCAACAACCTAGCAAGTAATCACAGGAAAGTGGCACCAACAATAGGAAGAAGTTGTCTGCTTTAGCTACCAAGGAGGTTGACAATTCTCCAGGAAAAGACAAACAATAGACAAGGCAGTGTTCTTATTGGAACACCAGTCAGTAATTATCAAAAAGGAACGAGTCAACCATGTTAGGATCACAAAAGGGAAAAAGGTTCATACAATTCAGAATTTCTGCCAGCAAAGGTCAACAACGGACTACAAGTCTTTGGTTTTCAGGAACCACTCGTGGTACCTAGGAGTTTTGTGGCAGTCGTGTACTAAGAAGGAAACGTCAAGTAAAGCACTGGTCAACCTATACAAAATGATGGAATTAATCAACCAGGTCAGAATCACGAAGGGCAGATTCCATACCTACCAGCAGTCCTGCTAGCAGTGGTCCGCAATTGTATATAATGGTTTGGCGTTCAAGTATCTTCTTGTGCACCGAAGTTTCATTACAATCATGAAGCAGAATAAGAGAACAGGACAGATAATTTGTTCCTTCGCTCAGGGTTCTTATTGTGTAGCCAAAAGATGGATCGACTAGTGTATCTAACAATGTCACAAGGGACCTATAGTTTCTTTGCTGCATCAGAGCAGTTTTGTGAAGACTAAGAATCTAGTTGTCAGTAAAGAAAAGATTTGGTCAAACCGTGAAGTAAGAGTGGTTAGACTACCGCGACACTTGATACGACGAGATCTATTTGAAGGACAATATAAGTGACACCTCATGAGGACAAAAAGGATAATGAAACCGTCAAAAGCAAAATCAGAAAAGGTTGTCAGAGTAATAAGTGGTAACTGCACCGTAGTGGTGAACATGAGTTAATAATGAATTCTTTATTTCAAGACCACCGATACAGTCTCCGAAAAACCACCTCGGTGTTTCCTAGGAAGATGACCAAAGAATTGTTTCATCACCCTTGTTTAGAGTAAATGGATGTAGAGATCAAGTCATACAATACAGTCCGTAGAGCATGCGATAAGGGAATCATTCCTTGTGAATCAGTTCTACTCAAGGTTTGAAAGTGAGCTTGTTTTGGTCAGAGAACGGAAACTCTTGGCAACACCAAAGACAGTTTCAGGAGACGTACATATTTTGGTATTATGTGAAGAAATCAATGGTAGAACTCATAGTCTCTCAACCCAGAGTAGTCAGTAAAGAATAAATCAAGAAGTGAAAAGTTTATCGTGGGAATAACATTTTAGCTTGATCTGTTAAGCGATCGAGGTTTGTTTCAAGGAAAGGATATCAACCACACAACATGTTCAAGCAGATGACACCAAAGTCAGGGCAGAAGCGGAACAGTCAAGTCAGCAGTTACACCTGATGGAAAAGATAGCCTAAAGTCAATATGTTCAAGAGCTGCATGGAAGTTATTCTTATGTGGGACCTCCTCTTGTCATCATTTGAGTATCGAGTTCCAATAGTCCCAGGAATGAAAGGGGGCACAACCTTTGCTTTATTTCGATCGACCGGTGGGATATCTAGTTTTCAGTGTCAAGATCCTTCGTAAGTCAAAGCAATGTTGGACAACCTTAAGGATGGCAGTGAAATTGTTCACAGTCAGGCAAAAGGTTAACTGCTAGTTTTAAAGACAAGATCGAGGATGAGTTTGTTAAATCTGGTAACCGTTTGTTTGGAGGATCAACCACGCTAAGCAGATTGGGTTGTAAACTGGGTCAGTTGCGAGCCGATAGTAGGATTTCAACAACCCCAGGCGAAAAGGTTCGAGTCTAAGGCACACTAAAGCTATCGGGTCAACAGTTAGTCTAAAGAGGCAACGTTCGGGGATAGTTACAATCCGGAAGAAGGATCGATCGAGCAGCTTCTTCAAACACTCGTCGTTTGAATCAAGAGTCGCTCACGGTGAATTCAAGGTCCGTGTGTTCACGAAAGTCGCTTGCAAGGTTTCAAAAAGTTCCACCAATTATCAATCAGCAGGGTGAATTCTCAGCTTGTCAAGCTTGTCAACCTTAAGTGTGCAGTCCGAGGAAAGTCAGCACTTTGAGTCTCTGTAATCTTAATCGGTGTCGGCACGAGCAGAATTAGCGCCTTAAGTTTTGGTGAAGAAAGAAAACATTAGGGTTGAATCCAGTCGGCTCGGTTGTGCCGTTTGGATCGTTCAATCATCGCACAAGTTTGGTCAGTTAGTCAGTCAGTGTGAGCCAAAAGAAACCGCAGAGTCAGTCAGCCAACCCAACTACCTACCTTCTTTCTTTCTAGCCCCGAATCTCGAGATGAGATTCTGTAAGGGGTAGGTTTGTCACGCCCGATTTTCGATCGGGATTAAAAATCATCTAAAAATACATTTTCTAGAAATTATTAAAAGTGAAAGTAAATTAAATCAAGTGAATTAATTAAGGAAATAAAGTTTTCCTTTAAAAGTCATGGCTGGAAATATTTTTGAAATATTCTCCATGCTCTAAAATACTCTCCGAAATTTTTCGTGAAATTTTGGAGCTCCAGAAATAATTATAATAACACAAAGAGTATTCAAGAAAATACTTAAATAAATTATTTAATCAAGTAAGTGAGTTTTTTATATTTTATATAAATACTTTGGATGCCCATCTATATCCGTGGATTTTTATAGTTTTATTAAATACTTTGGATGCCCATCTTTATCCAGGATTTTTCTTGGATTTATTTGAGCATTGAAAGCATTTATAAAAATACAATTATCATTTACCCGATTAAATAAATAGAAAAACCAATTTGAATTTTCTTTCCCGCCTTGGCCGCCGTCGGTCCACTTCTTTGTAAAGTCCGCATTTGCTCCCCGCGACCTTCCTCTCTCTCTCTCCTCCTAGGCCCGACTCGAGCCGGCCCGCTCCCCTTTCCCTTCCCGCGTGCACGGCAAGTCCAGTTTGCCTCCCTCTTCTTCTCTCTCTGACCCGTGGGCCCCGTTTGACAGCCGCTTCCCTCCTTTCCAAACCACCGATAGGTGGGCCCCACCTGCCGGGTCATCCCCTTCCTCCCGCTCTCCCCGCGCTCACGTCGCCTTGGCCGTCCTCGTCGTTGCGCAAGTTCCGGTTGCCTCGCCTCGCGCTCGTGCGCGCCCCACTTCCCCCACTCCCCGCAATCCGCCACGTGCACAAAAGGGCCAACTGTCGAGCCCTATTTCCTCGGCCGCCATGACCCACGTCGGCCGTCCACTCCACCCGCGATTTTCGGCCGCCCCGTCGTTCGCTCCGCCTTCCCGAGCCCATAAAGCTTCTCCCCGCGCTCCTCTCTACCGTTTCCCCAAACTCCCGCGCTCTCTTGTGCCTCGGAACTCCCTTCCCCATGCGAACCAGTGCGCCGCCGCTCGCCGGTCATGTCCCGCAGCGCTCCACGGTCGCCACGGCCCTCGTCGCACCCCGCTGCTAGTGTCTCTCGCTTCGCCGCATCGGGGGCTATCTCGGCCGCCCCTTGCCCGCCGCTTAATTCTGCCGTGGCACCGTTTTCGCCGCCAACCCGAGCCGTCACCGCCCCACCTCAACTCCGGCCGCCCAATTCGCACCGGCTGATGCTCGCCGCCCCAATCCCGAACCACCACCGCGTTCACCATCCAAAGGACGACCTCGGCCGCCCCTCCTTTTCCTCCAATCGCTGTTGGAGCACCACCTCCCACCGCAATCCCGAGCCCCACACACCCCAATTCAACTCCAGTCACAAAATCCGCCACCACCGTTGCCCGCCGCTACAGACCGTCGTCACCTTCGAGTTCTCCGCCACTTGGAGCACGCCGGCCACCTCTTCTTCTCTAAATCTCGCCGCTCATTCATCTCGACACCGTCGTCTTCCCCGTGTCCGGTTTACCTCGGTGAGCATTTTCCCCTCTTCTTTCCCCCTCCATTTTTCTCCCCGCGGCTGCATCTCCCTCTCGGGCCAGGCCGTGCCACCGCCCCTCCCCCGCACGTCGCGCCTCCGTTCGCGCCGCTACCGGCCAAGCACATCCGCCCGCACGCCACCTATGCTAGGCACCGCCGCCATCGAGCTCGCCCGCACGCCACCTCCACCCACATTGTCGCGCCTTCCCGTGCTCACGCTTTTCCTCCGCCGTGGTCCGCACCGCCGCCGCCGCCGGAGGCCTCGCCCCGTGCGCGCGTTGCCGCGCCGCTCCGGCCGCATCGCCGCCGCTGGCCGTCGCGACTTTGAGCCGACGCCGTCCGATCTTCCGATTGGGCAGATCGTGGCCGTCCACGTGGCAATGTGGGCCACGCCGTGCATTCTCGCTGGCGCCACGTGTGCGCCACATGGTGCGCCCACCCGTGGCACCGTGGACTCGGTCCACGGTGGGCCGGTACTTTTCCTGCGCGCCCCCTTTTTGCCGACGTTAGCGTGATGTCAGCGGCGCCCTTTTTCCTTTGTAAAATAAATAAATACTACGCAATAAATCGAATTAATTTTTAGAATTCAATTAAATGGCCCAAAGCTTCTAAAATTCATATCTAATCCATTTGAACTCCAAATTAGGCCATTCAAATTGCAAAATTCATATAAAATTGAGATCTACATGTTTGTGTTACTTTCCATGTATTGTTTATTTGGTTCTTATTAGAGTTTTTCCTCGTTTTGCGTGCCAGCGTGTAGACTTCGTCGTTTCGAGAGTCCGCGCTTGCAAAGAAGAGAGGATCAGCTGAAGAAGCAAGGCAAGTCACATTCCTCCTTGACGCATATTGATCCCAATTTACAAATTATTTATTGTTTGCAAATAAAATTGCATGTTTTGCTAATTACACGGGGATCGGGATAACCTATTTGATCGCTTGTGCCATGTTTAATTGTTATCTATTCATTGTCAACCTGGGTGATTAATTTGACTAGCTTGCGTCACTTACATGACCTTGCTATAACTTTTTACGCTTAGTCATGCTTAATTACACTAGCTCATCTAATGGGAGAATTATACTACTAGCTGATAGTCACATGAAATGACGGTCTCAGACCGAAGGTACCTTGGCAAAGGTTCTTGGTTAATTAAAATATGACTAAATGGTGGGCTATGGATGCATGGTTTTGCTTGTCGCACCCATGGCAATTAAGGACCAGTTCATGGGAAACCCTGGAAGACTGATCGTACTTACCACAAGCCAGCATGGGCAACGGCTGGACTTGTAGCGTAGCTTTTCCCTGGCCGACGCGTCCAGGCAAGGGTGGGCGTGATGGAGTTCGGATGGACCGGGCAAGGTCTATGTGGCTGCCAGATTCACCTAGGCATGAGAGGGGGCTGCCTACCTTGGATATAAAGGTAGGGGCGAAACCTGAGGTGTGATGTCGCTTGGTCAGGGAAAGTTATGCGAAGGATCTTATCACGATTTCCCCCTTGCAGTATCGTGGCGATACTTCGGGGCATGGCAACATGTGTGGAATCGTGTCTTGTGGGTACAGTTGTACACCTCTAGCCAGAGTAAAACTATTCGAATAGCCGTATCCGCGGTTATGGGCGATCGACTGATTCACCATGATTAGTCCTACCTTAATAATTTGACTTAATGGAACCGGACTAGTTCAGTGGTTTGGTTGGGCCTGTTCAACGTGGAGATAACGTTGTTTAGTGGAAGAATTAATCTTGATTAAATAATCAACTGTTTTACTGTTTTAAACTAGAAAGGTTTCACAACCGCATTTATGCAAAATAGCCCAAGCCACCCTTGTCTCCCCTTGCACGTCTGCATTTCTCCGTGTGGCTTGCTAAGTACGGTGGTTATACTCAGCCTTGCTATTTTCCCCTTTTACCAGAAGTGGAGTGCTTATGAGTCGAAGACGGAGTTAGAAGACCAAGCCTCATATCCCAATTGAGTTTGCCTGTGGAGTGGAGCTAAAGCCCCGTAGGATCGCCTTTTTTCGCTCCTGCTGCTTTCTTTCGGGTGTGAGGACTAAGTGTCTCTTCTGTAAGTATTTTACGTTTTATTTACGTTTTGGATCTGTTTATTGATTTGTCATTTTGTATACCCTGGCTGATTCCTGGACAGAGATTTAATACACAAAATAGTTTAGAAATTTGGCTAAATTTCTGGGCGTGACAGATTTCATGGAGGGTGTCATGCGCATTAAATATAGTGCCAACTCAGCTTTCTACATGAAATTGAAAGGAGAGAGATTAAAAACGTTTCATCCTGGTGAAACGAGATAGCGTTGTTTCCAAGGACTATGAAACGATGTGAAATACGCGTTGAGGGGAAAATTTTCTTTCATCCCGATCCCGTGCACGCGAGTGCATCCTATCTTCCCATCTTCGGCGCCAATATTCCCGCGCCAAACTCTCATCCTCCCGCGCCGCCACCGTATTCTCCCGTCCCCTTCACCGGCCATCCCGCTCCGTCCGCCAGTCCCCTTCCAATCGCCGGCCATCTCACCCCGTACGTCGGCCCCAGCGTTGAGGACGGCGTGGCGCGAGGTCCAGGTGCCATGGATGCAGCGTCCGGCGAGGATTCCGGGCGGCACACACTCGGCAAAGGAGGCCATGCACGCAAGCGGCTGGGACTGAAGAGGACAAGTCCGACTCGAGGTTCATCGCCTTCGTTGGGACTGGTTCCTCCGCAGCCGCCGATTTCGGCTATGCTGCCCCGGCTGCCACCCTTGATGCGCAGCCGTCGGGACTGGTTCCTCCGCCGCCGCCGATTTCCTCCCCTGTTGCACCGACATCGATTTTGCCACCATGGCCGCCGCAAGGTGTAGGACAGGGCGCCAAAACCCCCAATTTTTCGTCTCATCATGGGAACCCTCAAGGCCCAAATTCTTGGTAAGCCATTGATTTAGATCTGTGCAAGTAGTTTATATTTTGAAGATTTTGATCTGTGCAAATAGTTGGGAAATCCAGGTATAAGACTAACTGTGTTGAATAGTTGGGACATCCATATTTTGATCTGTAGTACTGTACTCCATACTATCTCGGAGCTCGACTTCGTTTCAGCGATTTACTTATTGCTTTCTCCCTCTTAACAATAGTTTTAGCAAAATAGTTGTCACTGGATTTTGGACATCACTACCTAGCTAGGTGCAAAACAGTTTTAGCAATGTGTGAGTCTTCTTTGCCATCTCCCAGATCACGAGTTAGCTAGTACTATCTGATATGATTAAGACCAAACTGTACTGATTTTTTGTGTACAAATACCAAAATTAAGAAAGTCCAGTGTGATTCAGAAGCACTTGCTAATGGTCAATGTTAAAGCCGAGCTTCTGCCAGTGGTGTTGACCACTCAGTGATGATAATATTCTACTGCTGCAGTACTGCCGCTATACATGCCATGATTCCATCCAAGCAGTAGTGAAAAGGAAATCAATTATGATTTTTTCAGATAACAGTTCATTCGTGATAGAGAATAAAACATTGAGATATTCTGTGCCCGAGAGGATTTGAACTTAGGTCGAGAGTATTCGTTTGTTGTTGTGTTGTTGGTGGTGCTGTGTGAGATCGTATTAGAAGAACTTTATGGTCTTAGAAGAACAATTTATGGTCTTAGAGGAATAATTTAGCCAGAAAGATATTATTTGACACATGGCAGTTAAGCATGATGCCATTAACATGGTAGCAATTAACTAGGAATATCATCTTCACCTTCAAGTGGGAGTATAGATAGGAGGGAAACTGCAACTCATCTGAAATTAATCCTTTCAGTCTATTCCTGTCCAACCTCATCTGAAATTCAGACTTAGTTGTGGGGATTTAAACCAGTTGTGGGGATATAATCATGGTTTAAAAACATAAGCATTTTTGTTACCCGGCATTTTTGTAGGTACTGTCTCAAAATTTCAACTGTCGACCTATTTATGCATCATCTTTATAATGGAATCTGTATCTTTATAATGAAAAAATGATGCACCAGCTTCAGTTCTGATATTGTATCACAGCTACACCCCATGTAGTGAATCTATGGGTACCTCTTCCTTCCCATTGGAAGTCAGATTTGCAGCTGCTCACTTGCTCCTGGATGCATATGTTGGTTCTTATTTGGATCCCACTCTGATAGTGGTTGATAAACCCACGGGTGAAAATTGATTTTTTTTTTAGGTTTTGGATTGCATCAGTACTGTAAGCCAACCTCCTAGTATTTTTCTGCTGCTTATTTCTGTGCTACACAAAAGAAAATCAAATTACATGCTAATCTGCTATTTATTGAGCTTGGGAGCATACTAAAACATACCTGGCCCAATGTTTATGTTCTTTTCATGAATTGGCCAGCGCATCCAGAAGCTCTAATTTTGATCATCTGGTCAATTGCTCGAATTGTTGGACAAACAGAAGAGGAGCAGCATTAACCTAAAAAGACCATCATCCTTTTTGCTATGTGATTCATCTATGCAACTGGAGTATAATATAGAGAGATATATGTTTGGAACTCCCTACTAACAGTATTTCTTATTCTTTATTGGAGACTAACAAAATTTCAACATTTCAGGCTCTATGCAGCAGGTGGTTTTCAAAATTTTATTCAACCAAATGCCTATGGGACATCAACTCCTCTAACTACAAAACAAGGCACTTCAAGTAACAAGACGGTAAACATTGAAATCGATGAAGATGACAACAATGATGCAAAAAGGCCATCAAAGAAAAGATTTTGGGCTCATGAAGAGAAAGAGACTGGTAATTATTAATTGGTTTTACAATTTGTAGGTCAATGGTTGGTAGAACATTTGATGTGATCATATTTTCTTTTTTTTGTATGTTGTAGGCCAGTGTTTGGTTGAATGCTTCTAAAGACCCAGTTAAGAAATGACAAGAAATGTGATACATTTTGGAAGGAAGTTACTGATGAGTTTAACAAGAAAGAAAATGGAAAACGCACAAGGGAAGTGAACCAATTGAAGACTCATTGGTCACGTCTGAAGTCGTCGATCAATGATTTCAATGGTTGCTGGACTAAGGTGATTCAAGTTAATACAAGCAGATACTCCGATGACATACTGGAGGAGGAGGCACAGAAGATGCATGCAAACATGTTTGGCAAGCGTGTTTCGTTGGTGCATTGGTGGAAGATACAAAATGAGCCGAAATGGTATGCACAGTTTGAGGAGACATGGAAAAAGAGTGAAATAGTTGATGTTTCAGATGAACAAACACGTCTCATTGGTAGAGAAGCAGCAAAGGCTGAGCGCAACGGAAAGCGGAAGAAGGAAAGTATTATGGATGGAATTGTCATCCTTGGGGACAATATTAGCAAAATTGTTAAGGTGCAGGAAGATTGTAAGTTGGAGCGCGAAAAGGTGACTGAAGCACAGATTAAGATAGCAGATGCAAATTTGGAAGCTGCAAAGGAGCAAAAGGAAGCAAAGATGTTTGAAGCTTATAATTCCCTGCTTAATCAAAATACAAGGCAAATGTCTGAAAATCAAAAGACTAACCGAGATAAAGCATTACGTAAGATTGAGAAAAAGCTATTCGGTGACTAAGGTTAGTGATGGTGACTAAGCATTACGTACTCTTTGTTGCTAACTATTTTATTTTACTGATGGTGAATTTTGTGTGAAGTTTAGGTCTTACCTACAAGATGAGGTTTTCGTCATATATCTATCTTAGTAATCTATCATAGTTCTGAATCTGTGCACTATATTTATCTTAAGCCTTAATGTTGTGTACATTTTATCATGTTTGAATGATGCACTATCTAGTTAATTTGAATGATTTAATGAAACTGCATATGCTCTCTTGTTACGTCTGGTTGCGTGATTATATGCTCAAGCTACGATTTCTTTTCGTTCGAAGAGATTATCCCATTTTTAAGGAATATGATTGAGGTTGAAACATCTCCCTAGTTTCATTTTGAATAATTCATACGTACAAAACATCAGTCATGAACTTCGATGATGTTTGCAGATATTTGGATAAGTGAGCTGTGCACTTTTTGCTTGAACCACTCCATTTTTATGCGAACTTATTTCAATAGCAAACAATTATCAATATATGCGAGAACTTATTTCAATAGCAAATAATTATCAATATATGTGAATATGTAGTAGTAATATGGCCCTTTTTTCGGTGGTTCCGAATAACACAATATTTGTACACAAACAGCTACAAAGTCATCTAGCATATTTGATCACAATAGAAACCAAAAATTAGAAGTCTATGAATAGTGCAATGAAACTATCCCATTGAGACCGATGCTGATTGTCTGCCTTGAAGAAGGCAAGTCAGACACTACCTTTACCCATGTCGGATGTCGTCCGTTTCCTATCCAGTGGCTGGGAATCATTTGCTTCTTCACAGGTCACGTGAACTCAGCCCATCCCAAAAAAGAAAGCCCAAATAAGGCCCGTTTAGTGTATTGCTGCCGTATACGTTCTGCCAGAGGGGATTTCGGTACGGATGAAGGATTTCAGTGCAGAATGAAAATGAAACAGATATTCAACATAGAAACACTTTGCACTAGGAGAAAATTAGATAAGCTGTTTCATTTCAGAATTTTAAATATATTCATGGTCCAAAATAACCGCCATCAAAAGCTTTAAATTAGCATTTAAGTTTTAACAAATGCTCCATACATCCATCCAAAAAAATAAAATAGCCCTTCTAAAGAAGTTATTGAATAGGCACATCATCAATTTCAGTAGGACCCTACAAGGCAAAAGAAAAAATTAAAATAAAACAATACTAAACTAGTTCAAAGCAATTGAAAGAGAGCAAGACAGAAAAGTCCCATAAGTAAATCTCTAAAGCTAGTGAAGGCCATGTGGTTCTGGTGATTATATGTTGGCAGTTGAGTTTCTACAGCAGCAGCCTCTTGAAACTGCATAAATCATCCAACCTTGTTATTTAACATGTAGTGATATATAAGAACACTATGTCGCAAGGGCTGTCAGCACATACACTATTTGGCACTTTCTTGTTGTATTTTCGTGTCTTGTGGAGCCAGCTTCTATGTCGCTTTGAACTTTTTCTCGAACTTCCTTTTTCTTCAGGCGTGCAGCACTCTAAGCAGATCCTCTTCTTCTTGAACATCAGGCTGGACACTATATGAGTCACTCAAAAGACTTGTGTTTGCGCTGATTTTGGGTAGAAAACTGGCTGCCGCACCTAAGATGAAGAAGCAAATGAGTTCACATGACCTGTGAAGAAGCAAATGATTCCCAGCCATTGGATAGGAAACCGATGGCATCCGACATGGGTAAAGGTAGAGTTTGACTTAGCCTTCTTCAAGGCAGACAATCCGGGCCGTATTGAGACAGCTTGTGAAAACAATGTGATAAAACCCTCCTCGTATTGAAAACAGTGTGATAAAACCCCCATTGAAACTGACCTAATAACCAAGTTTTGTCGGAAACCAATTGAAACTTGTCAAATTTTAAGGTTTCGAAGCAGGGCAAAAGCCGATTCCAAGTGAAGCTTCAAATGATTTTCAACAATTCAAATTCCAAACAGTAAAATTCATGACATATTTGGTCAAAATTTCTCAAAAAAATGCCGTACCCCTGGAGTCAAAATCCAGCTCTCAGTCAAAAAAAATGAACGACTATAATTTCACATCAGGTTTCAGCAAAACTATCAGAGATGAAAAATGTGCTCCTCCCATCCACAGTTGAACTATATTGGGTAGGTTAAGTGGAATATCTTAAACATTAAGCTAACCATCGCATTTTCAACAATGAAGGCAGCTATAACCAAATAACAATGTTAAAAGGCAAAACAGTACGCACTTCATGCAGTAGACCAAATACATTGTACTTAGGTGACAATGGATGTCCACACAAAACATCAAATTTAGGCAACTGGGCAAAACTTGACCAGTAAAACATTTATGTTCCTAATAACCTAAGCCTTAACAGCATACTTCCTCATGGGGAAATACTTCTCACGCTTCTTCTCCCTCTCCGTCTTCAAAGAGAGCTGCACAATAGCAAAGCAAATCATTCAGTACCAAGAACACAAACTATTTAACTAAATATTTCAATTGAATTAGATCAAACAAAAGATTTCACAAGACAAGACCATAAAACATAAAACGATCTAAGTATTTCGTGCACCATAAATAAAACCCCCAAGTTCTAACCTACACCAGATGAATAATGCAAATGCAGCTGAAGACCTAAAGAGACAAAGTTTTAAACTTGATGTAAATCTTGCTATGACCAGTATTCCTAAAGGATTCAAATAGTAAATTGCATGGTCACTGTAATTTGTTACAATGAAAACAAGGTAAACAGAAGAGGACACACTGACATGCAAGCCATATAATTAAAGCCTAGTGTGAAAATAACCAATAACAAAGAGCAAAAATAACTAAACCATAAGCAAATATTGAACCAAAAGGGTACTAAACAAGCCGGCGAGGCTGACTGAATGATTTAATGGATGGGAGTATTTATCATCTTACAAGATGAGACCAGCTTCGCAGAAATCATATGACAATTTACGAACAGCTTATCACAATTAATTTAGACAATTAAACTACAAACAGCTAAACAGAATCATAAAGGAAATACCAAATCACCAGCAACAACTAGGTAAGCAACACAAGAAAATCTCATAAAAATCTGTGCAAAAATCGCTTTTCCTAAAGAGATCTTTTTTCACTATAAATTTGTTCTACTAATCCAATCTAACATTAAAAATACAGCTTGCACTGAAAAATTAGTAAATGTTTCAACATCAACAAGAGCAATTTGACCGAACAATGCCTATGTAACACAACACATGTAGCCCTAAATAACTGAGGTAATTCACATCCAAGTAGTAAGGTAGATGCATTCGAAGGGACAGAGAAAGAAACATGTTCTTCTACCTGGTGCTTGGTGAGGCGCCTGCGGATGGCGCGGGTGGTCTTCTTGGGGCGGAGGTCGAGCGGAAGCAGGCTCTTCTTCTTGTACGCCTCCCTCAACGCCGCCTTCTGCTTCTGCGAGATCACCGTCAGCACGCGCGCGATCGAGGTGCGCACCACCTTGCTGCGAATTCACCCCCAAGAACCCAACCCACCGGTGAGCGAGATCCAGCAACAAACGAGCGAGAGAAAAGTAGAAGAAGAAGACGCACATCTTGGATAGCTTGTTGGGGGCGCCGCCGGTGACCTTGGCGACGCGGAGGAGGGAGAGCTCCGCCTTGAGGTCCTTGAGCTGGGCCTGCAGCTCCGCCTTGTTCTTCCCCCGAAGCTCGTGCACCTTGATCCAGGCTGCGCCGCCGCCGACGTTTGTTCAAGAAACGGTTAGATCCGGAAGGGATTGAGAGTTAACTAATCGAGAGAAAGAGAGGGGTGGAGGCTTACCCATGGCGAGCGGCGAGCTTGGCTTGCAGCAGCGGCGGCGGCGGCGGCGGCGGCGGCGGCGAGGGGGATAGGGAAAATGGAGTGCGAAGCAGAGAGGAAGGCGGCGGCGTGCGGATTATATATGTGCTCGCAGGATAAACCCCACCGACGAAGAGGAAACCCTAGAATTCTAGTTGGGCCTAATAGTTAATGACTTGGTCCTTGATGGGCCTAATGGGTAATTGCTAGTAAGCCTTTTATAAATGGTTTTGAATTTTCTCCTGTTCTTTTCTTTGTTTTGTGTGTGTGTGTGAGAGAGTCAAGTGACTAAAGCCTGAAAGAGAACTAATTCATTCATTGTATATTGCCTCTGAAAAATCACTGCATATAGCAGGTTTAGTTGTTCTGTTTAGGTTCAACTCTTGTTCTTATTTCTGTGATGCATTTTTGCTCGGTTTTGAGTGAATCTATGACGTAGAAAAGCTTTTAAGATTGGCTATGCATAACTTAAGGGAGTTTTCGTTTGAAGGGATATAAAGGAGAGAAGGCCCTTGTTCTTAAAAAAACTATAAAACTTATATTAATTTATTTTTAAATTTAAAAATAAATTTAAAATATTTTAAGATTGGCTCGGTTTTAAGCCCTTGTTCTTAAGGGAGCCACTTTGTTTTAAGATTGGCTCGGTTTCGTTTGAACGATGTATTTTTTTAAAAAAACTATAAAAATTTTTATTGCACTAAAATTATATTAGTTTATTTTTAAGTTTAAAATAATTAATACTCAATTAATCATAAATCATACAATAATATTTCACCTTGTTTTCCGTATCTTTTCGATCTTCTCATTTCCCTTTCTCTTAGATTGCTAATGGCAAATAATAATACAATAAAAAGTAGAAATGATGCATTTTAATTTCTTTGTTATCTACCATATAATTCACCAACAGATGTTCACATCCTTCATATTTCATACTTCATGGAACGGTCAGGATCGTCTTACTCGGACCTAACGTCTCAAATCGCTCACACCCACCGCAACGCAAACTGCTCCCACTTCCCCCTCTCTTCCTCCTAATCCCCCGCCACGCGCAAGTGCGCAACGCCTCATCCTCTCCGAGAGAGTCTCACCGCGTGGATCGCTTGCCCACGATCTCACTCACTGCCACCACGGCCGCCGTCTTCGAACCCCCGCAGTCGAAGCGGCGTAGATGTCATACTTTGATGAAATTTCTGGAATTTCTGGAGGGACTAAATTTATCCCAAGAAAGCAGCAGGCTAATTACCAAAAGTTGATAATAAAACATGCTAACCTGAATAAACTCAGCCTTTGAGGCTGTTCAGCTCTGGATGTAAGTCTTTGAAATTTGCTGTCATCATTTGTTCTTTCTAGGCAATCATTGGACTCTGGGCTGCAGCTGTTATTAGGATTTGGTGCATTTTAGCACTGTCCTTGTATTGGTATGAGGCTGCTACTTCAAACTTTTTCCATAACAAACTCAAAATATAGCCTGTGCTCACACATCGCCTCTGCTCTATGAGAAGTATGAATTGATAAAGTTGATTTCCTCAATAATATCCTTGCCTTGCCTGCTTCGAGATTAGTATCACAAACTTGATCAAGGTGTCTTGATAGCAATATACCGAAGGAAACAAATAGTTGAAGAAGAGCAAGTAGATTATTTGTGTTTTATGAACATGATAATCCTAGCTAAAGTTCCATTAATAGTTAGCATCATAAACAATTTCCACACGTTGCTGTGTATTATATACATTGGCTATCAATTGTCATTCGAGAGTTGTGTGCTTTTCTCCGATCGGTCACTCCTTTACTGCACTATGCCTTAAATATTTCAACTGCTATGCAATGCATAACTTGTTTTATTATTTTTTACTACTACATTTATCCTAAAATATAACATTCTAAAATATAACAACTTTTAGCTATGTATATAAACAAATGTATATCTAGATATATAGCTAAAAGCTGTTATATTTTAAGACGAACAGAATAATTTTATATTCTTTGATTGACAAAGCATATATTATTTAATTTGTTTTTATAATATGATTGTAGCATTAACACGTACATAGTTCAAAAGAGTTTACTTCCAAAAGGTGCCAGATTACCAGCAGTACTACAAACACCACTACAGACTTGCAGATGTTTTGGAAGCTAAAACCCTTTCCAGTACAACAATGACCAACATGGTGCCTCCTTTCCATGAAAATCTTACAAAGGACAGCGAAAAGATGAAAAATCCAAAATCTGAATGTTCTAACAGTCGAGAACTATAATGGTTTACGTGACGTATAGCGCCTTAGCAAAATTATCAAGTCTATATCAGTAGTATAGCTATGGTTCCTCCTTGCTAAGTTTACCGAGAGCTCGTTGAGCGAACAACTTCTCTTCTCGAGCTCGTTTCTTCGCCAAGGCTTCCTCATCCAACACCTGGATAGGTGACCATTCGGGGAGCGTAAACCAGTCTTTGTCTCCAGAAAATTGCTGTTTCAGGGCATGCCATTTGCCATTAAGTTGAGGGCTCAGCTTCAGCATGGCATAGTCCAACGCGGTACCAGCAGCTGCAAAGGTGACCGCATACTTAACCGCCCCAAAGTGTCCGCCTGCAATGACAGTGAGCAAATGGAAATCATGAGACACTCTTGGTGAAGTCCAGGGCACAAATACAAACATCGCAGTATAATTTTCTGAGAGTTTTCAAACACAGTATATTTCCCAAAAGTTTCCACCAAGCTGCCTAGTAGAAAACAAATAATTTAATGATCTATGCTTACATCACAGCAAACACATCCAGACAAGTTTGAATGCCAAAGTCAAAAAGGTATTCATTCATCAAAAAGAAGGCTTGATTTTTATAAAATGCTCAGATTTGTTGGTAATTTGAGTAAGGTCAATTACATTGGACTATCTATGAAACTTCAAGGTAATCTAAAGCAATAGTCAAGTGGAAATTCAAATTGAACAGAATAGTCAAGCATATGCATAACTGGAGAATCTAGTAATAGCAGGTTGAAAGCATATTTCGTAAGTTGTTCACAAGCTTAGAAGAAAGATGGATTAAAATGGTACAATGCAGCAATCCAAGGTTAGCATAATTGTATTTTTTTTTTTAAAAAAGAAGGCTACCAAAGACAACAATGATGCCTTCCGTTTAAATGGAACTGAAGATCTTATTATGATTAGATTGGAGCTCAGCGAGACCACCAACCTTAGATAACCCATGAGAACCAAGTTGAAATATCTTAAGCTCTTGAATGGAACTAAATTAAGACTGCTAGTCCATCAGAAAGGCTACACTACACATCATAGTAAATTAACTCTAAAGTTCACTGTAGAGTGAAAGCAATAAGTGCTATTAACTATAGTGATATTGAAGGATGCAAATTGAAAGCTTTTATTTAGAGCATTCTTTGGAAACAAGAGCAGATGTTACAAAGATTCTAGAGATGTATAGTGGGTGCAGAAAGAGACATACAATCGGCAATCCTGCATCTAACAGAAGATGGGAACTGAAAGACACTCAAGTTCGGTAATAGTAGCCTTACCACTACCCACATCCCACAAAATTCTGGGAAACCAGTGAAAACAATTGAACACATCACACTTTACAATACATTAACCTTTTCATAATTTTACTTGTGATGGTGTTTGGGACCAGCACACGTATCTTCCATGTACAGCACTGCCAATTTTGAGAAAATAAAAGGGCCTCACGTTGCAGGTACACTAGAACTTTTGTTCAGATGGTGTCCAAAGTAGGCATAACTTCTAGCTTCCAAAAGGTTGCCTGAACTCCAGATTAAAACACAAACCTGACGGTGGTGAACTCTAGCTTACTAGCTTAGTACTTTATGGCTGCTATATGTATCTATACTCCTTTAAAAGAAGCTTATGGTGGTGATAGTGAATCTGCCATCCTACCTACTCCCATTGCCAATTTTATAAATTAGCTCTTGAACTTCTTATTATTAGAAAACAAGCAAATCTAAATGATGCCCACGTATAAAATCAAATTAGGGTCAGTATTCCCTATAGCAAAAGGATTGTTAACACAATTAATAGAAAACATATTTTAATTTATTTTAGACAATATTATAATATTCTTTTTATTATCCATAGCAAAGCACGGGCATTCAACTAGTTTTGTAAAGATAGCATGTGGAAATATATAATATAATTGCTTTCAGATCTAAGTTGTTGATTACAGTACCATACGTGAAACCTGCCCCATATCCCCTAAAACCTCTTAATAAAGATGAGCAGTTTCTCCCCCCACCCCCACCCTGAAAAAAGAGTGAAAAAAGAAAACAAGCAGTTGGGTATCATAATTTGTAAGCTATATGTGAGAAATACTATAGATGCTAGTTTTACTGAAAAGATTAAATTAGATACTTTCAAATATGGAAAGAACCAAAAGTCCAAATATGATTGTGCAATATAATAATGATCACTGATCAACCTTGTATTCGACCAAGAACAGCTCCGCTTGCTAACCCACCAACAACAGAGTTCATGAGATCATCAGGTGTTGAAGCCCGAGCATCTCTTGCAAGTTCACGTGCTCCTGAATGGAAAACAAGCACATATGCTTTACATAAACATGTTGATATATAATATATTCATCTAGAGGCTCCCTGTCACTTATTCACATGAGCTAACAGAAATTTTAAGTGCTGCAATAAATGAGAAGACACTTCATTCCACCTTTTGCAAACATATTTAACGGCTTCCCTAAAATGAAAATTATAGTCCAAAAAAAAACAGTGCATAAGTATGTATTCTAAATCCCACTGAAAAAAGGTATGTATTCTAAATAGTAGATTAAAAGCCACAAGATAGAACTTGTACAGTTGTAGTAGCAACCAGAATTAAAATCTATGCCAGATTCCTATGTGAAAAGGACAACAAATGTTCATACTTCATACTGTGTACAAATGTAAGCAATAATAGCTCAAAACAAGTTCAAACATGTCAAGTAACTATTGCTAGAACTCATGTAGCACAATAGCTACAACCTATGTTCCTTGTCTAACCAGAAATTTCTCCACTTTTTTGTAATATTGAGCAATAAAACCCTGAAGTTATTTCAAATGATCAAGTGCTAGGGAAAAAAAGAGTAGTGGGCACCTGAAGTTATTTCAACTGATCAAGTGCTAGGGAAAAAAAGAGTAGTGGGCACTTAAAAAATTTGTTCTGGGCATTGCATTTAAAAGATTATAGCTGCCAGCCTGCCACAATTCTACTTACCCATAGCTGATGAGCTTAATTTTACTAAGATTATATCATGGACAATAGATCAAAGAGAGATTTACTTAGGCATTGAATCTTTTCCAAATGAAAGTGAGACAACGCTAACAACAAACTAAGACAATCATTCTTTTATTCACAATGGCTTCGTGGATGTTGGTAGCACGATTAACAGCATGCTTAGAGGATAATGGATAATCGGAAACCTTACTGTGGAGGGACTGGACGCATGTTAGAAGATGCTAAGGTAAAGTATCATAGTTTGATAATCACTCACAAAGTCACAATATCGCAAGGCACCACATCAAATTCTCCAGCAAAAGTGTCTATGCTAATTTAAGCAGAAAAAGGCTAACCTTGTTCAAAGGTTAACAAGAATAGTAATTCAGTATACCAAACTGAGACACTAGAAATGTGAAAATCGTTTTGTATCTGCCAATCATTATATCATCTACATCATGTTCTCAGGCAACCCGCCTCCAAAATGAGTTCAAGTCCGATCCATTACTTAGGTGCTTTGTGGTGATAATCTAGTAGCTTAAATTTAATAACCTCAACCAACATCTACTCCAGTCGTAACTAGAAATGGTGCGAAGTGAAGCATAACAACTCTACTTTCCTCCTACCACACCAGTCAGTTAACCAAACCCAGCAGATCATCAGAGTCACAAGTTCAGTGAAGAAATATTACACCAATAATCTCTAATCCAAATCGAGGTATCTAAGCGCAATTTACACTACCAATCCGCACCTCGTTTAGAGACTCAATTCATCCCAAAATCTACAGACTTTGCAACAAAAATCTGAACAAATCAGACACCACGCCGTAATAAGAGAGCTCACCACCATAGCACCCGGCGACGATGGAGAGGTTGGCGGCGTAGGTGGCGGTGGCGCGGGCGGCGCCAAGGCGCGCCCGGTGCCGCGACAGAAGCCCGAATCCAGCTCCGACCACACCTACAAATCATCCCCAAGTCAGCGAATTCCTCCCCTTTGGCTCCAAGAAAGGAAGTGATTGTGGGGGTGGGTTAGGCGGCTCACCGGCGACCGCGGCGGGCAGAAAGATCCGCTCCTTCCAGTCGGCGGCGAAGGGCGCTGCTGGCTCCGGCGTCCCTGCACCGGCGGGCTCGCTGGCCGGCGTAGCCATCGGACTAGGGGTGGCGGCGGCGGCGGCGGCGGCGGCGGCGCCGGTGAGGGGAACGGCTCGGTCGGTGGGCTTCGAGATGCAGAGCCGCCAGTGTCTTGGGCTCTACAGGCGTCAGATTGGTACTCAACGGTCTAGATCAAACCGAGATCTGCACCTCCGGCCTAACATCGTTTCTTCTCTCTCTGCTGAATTAATCAGGAGCAGGCTTAATTGTATTGGCGGTACATAATTATCTAATTCAATGTATAAGTTTTAGTGCATAAACTTATTGGTTACGTGTAAATGAAGTTATGAAGGTTAAAACGGGATGATAAAATATTTTTTACCCAATTAAGTGTCCATTAGAACGAGCACATATGAGGTGAAATTCTACATTGGGCCATAGGGAAAAATAGAAGATTGGCTAAAAGTTGATGGCATAAACAGTTTCTTCGACCTGCTCGATTTATGGATTACACGATCTGCTCAGTTTATGGTATGAATGGTGTAAAACATTGAGAACTCGTTCATGGAAATCAGAACGATGTAAAACATCAAGAACTCAATGTTCACGAAAATAACTGCAGGAAAAGCAAACACCGAAAAAAGAAAAAAGATCATTACTATCCTCTAACTTTCTAACTTTTTACCTGATATATAAGCTTCATAATTTATGAATTTATATGTCAATGATATAAGTATAACATTCTCTTAAACATCGGTAGACACCTTCTGTCTCTACACTATGTGTTTATGTCCACACGATCAGATAGAAGAAAATGAGTCATGTGCTTGCCTCAAGATAAGAGAGCTACACACACTTGGGCCATTGAGGATTAAAAACAGAGGAATTACTACATGTACATGGTACGGCATGATTGTTTGGCTAACAAGAACTCTTCATGACCTCCATATACTGGGCGTTGGGTTAAGGAAATGCTATCGACTTGTAAGTTGTGATGTGTGCATCTTTCATATAATTGATAAAAAAATAAATATAAGTTTGTAGACAACAATAAGAGTATTTTCTTTGGAAGTAGATAGATCCTCTTACTAACATATAAATCTTATTTTGCTATGGCTGATATGTCCTGGCTCAAGTACACTGTTACTATAGTTAAGAGAATCCTTTCTAATTTTTTCGAATAAAAGCTAGTGAATTTATACATATAAATTTAAGACATACGTACAAATGACAAAATTGATGATTTGAAAGTTGAAACTCAGATAAACAATGCCGCCCTGATTGTCACGGGGCAACCTCTGAGTCAATGTGATAATATAGCTCATTGAGCTAGCACCACATCTATCGAGCTACCGCCCTTTTTATATTTTTTATATCTTTATACAAGATATATATCAGTTAAAATATAAATATACTATAACTATAATATATACAATATACAATATAGTGAATATAATTACACTGTAACATTTGAAAGTTTTTTTTTTAAAAAACTTTCCAATGTTATATATCTACACCATTTATCTATTTATGTCAAGGTCACCTCAGTGTGAGGCTTGGACCAGGATTTTTCATGCTTGATCTGTGCATCCACCGACATTTAATCGGCCGTCTTCCAGCCCCACAGCCTGGCTTCCTCAGCGCGCCCATCCTCTAATATCTCATAAAGAAACAAAAATCTAGATAAAAAAGAAAAAAGGAAAGCTCAAAGTCATTTATGTACTTCTTAACATGGGAAACATTTGTATGTGTATTGGTGTATATATAGTGCTTCTGTTGTGTGTACCGCTCCTACCTTCAAATGGTGGTTACAATAAACAGCCATGCTTGCATTAACTTCTCTGCCTTCCAACAAGAAACACATTTACATTTTTGGCTTTCAAATAATTGCTTTATTTCCTTAAAAAAAGAATTCTTTATTTCTTCTTAGACTCACCAAATCATCCTTATGTGTTCATCCCCCTATGCATTTTTCCTTTGCAAGTTTGCATGACCAATGAATGGATCAGTTAATATTTAGGAACAATTATGCTCATTATTTATATACAGAGGATATATCCAATGAAAATGAGTATTGGCAACTATAAAAATCATACTTAAAACTTTTATAAATTTATGAAAAAAATTACATATAGATATAGATATGAAATACATTCTCACCTAATCCTGGCCAAACGGGCCGCCCGGCACGGCACAGCACGAGCACGCCCGTGGCACGACCCGTTAGGCACGGTGCTTGTAGCGGGCCATGCCGTGCCGACCCACGTGCCGACCTCTCAGCCAAGCACGGCTCACGGGGTGGTTGGGCCGTGCCGTGCCGGCACAGGCATGCATACAGCCCACATGTCGTTTCGGCCCACGAGCCAAGGTCGGCCCGACTCATACTGTGCTAGATCCGAAAAAGCAAAAAAAAGCCGTCCAAAGTACTATTCATCGTCCGAAAAGAAAAGGTTGAAAATAAAACTATTCCTTGTTCGTAAATTAAAAAACTATTTCTCATCCGAAAATTCGAAAATGAATTATTCCTTGTCTTGAAAATATGAATTGTCTGAATAAAAAAATAAAATATTCACACTTAGTAAAATATTTCAAAACAATATGTTCAAGAATAGTAATGATATTTATTGATGTTTATATCATTATATGATACAATGATACATGTTGTCTCGTTAAAACTTTATCATGTAAAAACAAATATGGGAATTTGAGAAAACTATGACAAAGAAAAATACGGCTCAAAAGGTCATTAGTACTTATAAATAGTCTAAAGCTATTCGGTTTGGTCTTCATCTATGTAGAGGTTCCCGAACTAGTCGGCCAATTCTTGGTTGTCAGCAGTGTATTGGGCATGTTCTGCTGCTAGCTCCCAGTCTTTAACGCTTAGTAGCATTTCGACGTGGTCACTGCTCAGACTCGTCCTCATGTCTTCGATGATTCTTTTTCACAGACTGAAGGCCGATTTGGAGGACACCGTAGATACAAGCACCGTCAACACATCTCGTGCTAGTTTTGAAAGCACAGGATATGTCATCTTGTGATCATTCCACCACCCGAGGACGTTGAAGTCTTGCGATTCATGCCTGATGGTGTCGCTGTCCAAATAGTTGGACAACTCTCCGGCTAGACCATGCGATCTAGCGTCTCCACTTGCCGTCGACGAACTGCTACCACCATGGCTAAAAGATGAGCCACCCCCAATTCTGCTCCACTATAGCTTCTTCTTACATGCTGCAGAGGCATGTGGGGGTCTTTGTAGGCAAACTACCTGAAACTTTAGTTCATACTTTGTAAATACCTCATATAATTTAGATCTAACCTCACCATAATATGGACTATAATCAACCGCTATAGTATCTCAAATGAGTGATATAATTTTGGAGAATCCCTGTAATTTTTCTCTTGGATCAAGTAATAATGCAAAAGCATACAACATAGGATACTTTTCCAATCACGGGTTGTGGTTTGCCTACTGACAACTTTAAACCTAGGATTATGCGAAGTTTGAATGTAATTTTCAAAAGCAGGACTCTCACCAAAGTTCAAAGGTAAATCTTGTCTAGCGATTAACTGGACAAGAGATTCACGAGCTACCACGGGCCATACCATGCAGATTTAGAAGAAGTTGTTGCTGGCGTAGTTGGATTCCTCACTTCCTCGCACAAGCCTTAGCATGCCGCTTCAAGTGTCCTATTCCACCAAATGATTTGGCAGATAATTTACTTCTATATATTCTAAAACGTGCTACTGTTACCTTATTTCTGTCGGGCCCGAGCATGACCACCTCATCGAAATGTTGCCAAACACCGAAAATTTTCGATCTCTTCAAGCCGGTGTTCGTCGATGCACTCCCTCTCACAGTGTCGGATCCTTCTGAACCCGCCGACACCTGAATCGGTACCTCCACAACTGGTGGTGTTGGAGTCGATCCGGTGGCATTGTAATTACCTGTTGGGAATGACCCAGACAGGTAATTAGGGTCAAAATCACCCAACGTAAACGACGACGATGGATAGTTCGAATCTATTCTGAAATGTTCAAACAACATAAACAAATTTTAGATTAGTCATTCACATACATAAAAATACAAATAATATATACATATGAATATATCACATACATACTTTCTTACCACCTTCTCTTCACACCTCTGCTTTGCACTATTTTCAACTCAGAAATTATTTTTGATTTTTGACAAAATTTGAGAAAATTTTATCTACATCAAAAAAATGCCTATTAGAGAGCACAAGATGAGAAGTTTGGGGTGAGGAGAAATGCTGGGTAGGTGCCCTATTTATAGAATGAAATTTCACATTTTTGAGACTTTTTCAAATTTTTTGATTTTTTTGAGCCGCAACGGCTAATTTTAAAAACTAGCCGTTACTAGCCGTTAAAGTGCCACATGTTGGCCTCTGATTGGACGCTGCTCTAGCCACGGCCACCGTCGTTCGGCCAAACCCAGCCCCCGCCACACGTCGCCACCTGATTGGAGCGCTCCTCCTCACCGTGCCATGCCCGAACCGTGTCGTGCCCTGTCGACCCACGGGCTCGGGCAGTAGCCCAAGCATGGCACGCCCCATCGGGCCATGCTGGCATGGCTCACACATTTCCATGTCGTGTTGAGCGTGCTCGCGTGCCTAGGCCGACACGGGAAGGCCCGACCCATCTGGTCGTAGGTCAAACTCAATTTTATTTGAGATTTAAAAAGACAAATTTTGGATGAATAATAACTGGACACTATTATCCTAGTTGGGGAAAATCTTGAGAATCTGTTTTGTAGTAACTACCCATGTGTCCATGTAGCGATGGTCATTCCACCCATGGTATGAACGTATGAGTATATCCAACACAATGATAATGTGTGTTGTGTGGGGTATTGTTTTCACCCCATGGCGCTGAATATGGAGGGCTCACCATCCTAACGACATTGCAGTCGTGCCTTGCTGTGAGAGTACACTTACCGAGCTAGTGTAAGATCAGGCTAAATGCAATATAATGGCTTTGTTACAATATCTAGACCATTTCGCGAGCACAGAACGTATTTACATCATGTGGTAAATATATACAACTCTACAGAATTAAAACTAACCGATTACCGTGCTCATAGCCATCATGAGTGACTTACTAATAAATTAGTGTCATGAATATAGTTTTACAATCTCCAAATATATTTATAACCTAACACAAAGTGCACGTGCATTGTAACAGGAAAAAAATATTATATATATATAATCTATAATCTATAGCTATCTATAAAGCAAGTAGTGTTTTCACTCAAATTTTGTTTTGCCTGACTATTTTGCAGAAAACTCTTTGGATTTTCTGAAATTAACTCGCAGTCCACCTAGCTATTTAAAAAAATCAGTTAAAGAAGAAAAAGAGGTTATTTTGTAGAAAACCCTTTGAATGTTTATAAAATTAACCCGCAGTTTCAATGCTGAAAAGAAAGGGAAGGCTTGGATGAAAAAGAAAGACCTCATACGTCCCTCTTTTCCGTCCCCATCCGCGCCGCGTCTACGCCCTTTCCTCCCGTCACCGCTCGGAGCTTCTGCGCCGTCGCCTGGACCTTCATCCTCCGTCTGCTTCCCTCCCTGTGTTATTGTCCCGTTGCAACGCATGAGCATTTTGCTAATATATATATATGTGTGTGTGTGTCACATGCCCCGCTAGAACCAACAACGGACGGAAATCCTGATGATGAATGGAGTTTTTTTTAAAGTAGGTAGATATATCGAGTATAGATCACCAAAACATAGATATCAATCAGGTATAAACGTATAATGAATTTGCGTTTACAAATCGCTCCGTTGACCCCTAGCACGAGATGGGCCCGTCTAGCATTTCACCATGTCCCACCAGGCCAAGATCAAACTTGTAGCATTTCACCATGTCACTTCACTGGGTCATTGTAATGCTTGCCATGAGCTGCATCGAACCATGGAAACCTGAGTAAGGGATGGGAATGGTTAGTTTCGATCCATTTATCGTTTCGATCCATTTATCTATTAAATCTATCCATAAATTTGCTTCAATGAATTTTTATGATTGTTTCAAAAATACAAATGGATCAAACGGATCAAACCATTATAACCTAACCATTAGAACCTAGAATTTAAAAGGTTCGATCCAAAATGACTTCACATATATAAATATCCTCAAAATTTGTACAAAGTTGATTCTCTATATAATAATTTGTTCCTAAAAATTAACTAAATTAACAAGTTTTATAAACACGAGTTTAAAAAAATTTGGGTCCAAATTTTTCACGCATTTAACTATAATTTTTGGGTTTTAGTAATGCATCATGGGTCCCGCATATATAAATAGCTCAAAATTTATACAAAGTTGCTTCTCCGTATAATAAATCATTCCTACAAAATTCAACTTAATCGATAAGTTTTTATAATGTGAACACGAGTTTAAAAATTTTGGGTCCGAGTTTTACACACATTTAACTATAATTTTTGGGTCTTAGTAATGCATAATGGGCCCCACATATATAAATAGATCAAAATTTGTACAAAGTTGCTTCTCTGTATAATAAATCATTCCTACAAAATTCAATTGAATCTGATAAGTTTTTATAATGTGAATGCGAGTTTAAAAATTTTGGGTCCGGATTTTACACACATTTAATTAGAATTTTTGGTCTTAGTAATGCATCGTGGGCCCCGCATATATAAATAGCTCAAAATTTGTACAAAGTTATTTCTCTGTACAATGAATTATTCCTACAAAATTCAACTAAATCTAATAAGTTTTTATAATGTGAATGCGAGTTTAACAATTTTGGGCCCGAGTTTTACACATATATAGAGGATGTTTGGTTGGTGGCCACATATTGCCACGCCTAAGTTTAGGCTTGCCACAGCTGCTTTGGGGGTGTTTGGTTGAGTGCTAAAGTGTGGGTCGTCACAGCCAAAATTCTCTCCCGCCATAGTTTTCCTCAAGAAAAGTGTGACGGTCTATTTCCCCACCACACACGGTCCGTGGCGCGCCAATCCGCAAAATTTCCCGCCTCCCACGATATATTCACCCCGCTAACTTTTTTCACCACCACAAACCCATCTCTTTTCACCCGATTGCTTCGCTCCATGGTGCCGCATTCCACACCGGCGCCGGCGTGCTTGTTGAGCTCATCGAGCTACCTCCTCTACAGTTGTTCACTTGTGCCTTCTTCTCCTCCCGTCACCACAAGCATTAGTTGATGTGTAGATTCCACTTGTGTATGCGATCGAAATGCATTAGTTGATGTGTAGATTCCACTTGTGTATGCAGATCGAAAATTTCTCGGAGTCCTGTAGAAGCAATGAGGCAACGGAGAGCAAAGGGGCATGAAGAGGTTCCGTATTTGGATGACCAGTGCTTGTTCGATTGTAGGCAACGACGTGTCCGTGCGCGAGAGAAGGTAAATCTTTTTCTTTGTTTCCCCGTCACCGATCTCTGTTTTAGGTTGCAGATGCATCTTCTTGTTAGTTTCGATGCTTCTAGCTCTGTTTCTTTATTTCTTTAATACGTATAGATGCTTCCTTGTATAATTGTTGTTGAGACTAATTTTGTGGTAGGAGAATCTTGATTAGATCCGGACAAGACGAGCTATCGATTCATGCATGTATATGTGGTACTAGTTATATTTTTCTTGACTAATACATGCTTAACAATGAGCTTACGAGATATATACAAGTAGTATATCTTCTATTTGTAGTTCAAGTGTGCAAAACTTTTTCTTCTACTAATTTCTTTTCTTTATGTAAATCTATTTTAGATGGGTCAAAGAAAATTGTATTTACAGTATTACTTGGACTACTGCCATTACATGTGGAGGAGAAGATTGCTTGCTGGTATTCTTGTGTGTCTAGCCATGTATTGGTATAGGATTAATAGAAGAAAAGGAAAAGAGCAATAACATATGCTCCCATGCTTGATAGAGATGTTGAAAGAATGCGACGTCTAGATCGTTTGTATTATGGAATTGAAGCCCATTTCATAAGTGAGCTATGTATGAGAAAAGTTGTCTTCCATAAGTTGTGTGCTGAGCTTAGATCACGTGCCATGCTAGATGAGACCTTTCATGTCACCATAGAGGAACAAGTTGCCATTTTTATTCATGTTGTGGGTCAAAATTGGGCAAATAGACCAATTGCATTTGAGTTCATGCGGCTCGGGTGAGACTGTCAGCAGATATTTCAACCATGTTTTAGATGCCCTTTGCATCCTTGCCCGTGACATAGTATGCATCAAATCCATCGACACACATCCAAAGATAACAAGTTCCTGGCAGATTTCACCCTTATTTTCAGGTATACCTAAATTGATAATCCATGTTTCAAGTATATCTAAATTGATCATGTTCGTCTATTTTTGTAAAAAAAATTGTGTATTTTCGTAGGGATGCATAGGAGCCTTGGATGGTACACATATACCAACATGTGTACCTATGCATATGCAAGACCGGTTTAGGGGTAGAAAGAAATTTCCCTCCCAAAATGTGCTAGCAGCGGTTGATTTTGACCTAAGGTTTCTATATGTTCTTGCTGGATGGGAGGGTTCTGCCCATGATTCTTATGTCCTTCAAGATGCTCTATCACGTACTAATGGACTTAAAATACCAGAAGGTAGGATTATTCCCATCACATCCTAATATCTCAATATGAAACTTTAGATTAGTTCCTGGCTAATTAAATTTACACAAAATAAATGTAGGTAAATATTTCCTAGCCGATGTTGGATATGCAGCAAGACCTGGTGTATTACCCCCATACCGAGGCACCCGGTATCACCTAAAAGAATATAAGGGCGCTAGAGAACCAGAGAACCCAAAGGAGTTATTCAACCTTCGCCATTCATCTCTTAGAACAACGATTGAACGAGCATTTGGTGCCTTGAAGAACCGTTTCAAAATATTTAAATCTCAGCCATTTTTCCCTTTGAAAACACAAGTGAAAATTATGATGGCTTGTTGTGCACTTCATAACTGGATAATAGAGGACGGTCACGATGTCTTTGTGGATGATGATGTTGCTTGGTATGTAGCGTTGCCACGGAGTGTAAGAAACCATACTGATATGCACCAGGAGAATATTGCATGGGCAAAGAAAAGAGATGATATGGCTAAAAAGATGTGGGAAGATAAAATAGGACCAGCTGTAGCTTAGATTTAAGTAGTTCTGTCTGAATTATGTAACCAATTTGATGCTTTAATATATTTCTGTGTATGGAACATATGAATGTGATGTTTTAATATATTCTATGTATAAAACCTATGGGCGTGATGCTTGAACTAACATGTTTCTATGTATGGAACATATGAGTGTGATGCTTTAAATATTTCCTTGTATTGAAATATCTCTTGTGAATGATAGCAAAAATGGCCAAGGGAAAAGGGAAGGTTGATGTTTTTCCGTCCTCTCGTGAGAGGTCATTGACCTGGCATGAGGATCAAACCAAATTCATGCTAGGGTGGTACATGGAGTACTTGAAAAAACAACATGCATGATTTAAGATTAAGAAGACTCACCACATGTTGTGTGCTGATGCTTTAAACAAGAAGTTTGCTATGGGGGTGACTGCTGATCAAGTGGATCGTCACTACGGGTATCACAAAGAAAACTGAAGTATATTGCAGCAGCATTGAACAAGAGTGGCAATTCATTTGATCATATAAGATGCTTGGTGACTATTTCAGAATCTGAAAAGGCGGTCCTATGTGTAAGTTTTGTACATGATTTAATAGTATGTTGTATTTTAGAATATGGAGCTGCATATAGCAATTTGACTTATTTGTTTTGTATGCAGGACAGAGCAAGACACCTACTCTCTAAGCCCATCAAGTTCTTTAATGAGATGCAGGACCTATTCACAGGATCAAGTGCTGATGGCTCTTTGGTTATGGATCAGAACACATGCATGGATGTTAGTGATGGTTCAGATAGTGATGATTCAAGAGATCTGCTTGACCTCAACTGCTACACACAACCTGAAGAACCAACTGGTGAGGATTCTGACACTTTGCCATCTCCAACCACGAAGGCAAATATTGACAACTCTTCTAGCACTGGTCAAGCTGGTAAGAAACATCCAAGAGGCAACAAGTCACCAACTAAGAAGTCGTCAAAAAGAAAGAGTCGTTTTGCAGAGTCCACTGATGAAATTAGTGCTACGATGAAATCAATTCGGGAAACATTTGCTGCCACTGTTCCTCCCTAAATGCCACAGTTTAGTGATCCTCATGCAATTCTGTGGCAAAAAATAGAGGCAATCCCATTGACACCTGATCAAAGAGTTCTTGTTGGTGAGTATCTATCTTCCAAGGAGAATAAAGGTAAGCGTGGTTGGTTGTGCAATGCAAGTGACCAAACACTGCATGCTTGGGTGTTCAAGTTCTTATGTGAGAAAGAAGGGATTAACCTGTGAAGTTTAGCTTGTGAAAATGGTTGCTTGGTGTGTGATGTGTTTAGGAACACCTGGCTGTGCACTTATTTTGGTTGTGTCTGCTGGTGATTGATGAGTAGAACCTTTATCTAGTTGCTAGTTGTCTCATTTTGGCTATGTGGTCATTAAAAATGGCTAGAACATCTTACTGGAGTGCTTTGGTTGGCTGGTTGTTCATTTTGTAATAGCTGAAATAGGTCTTATTGTTCTGCTAAACTCATCTATGAATATGTATGCACTTTGGTTCCAACCTGCTTATTCATTTTGCTACTGATATGTAATTATTTTATGAGAAGGTAACCTGACCACATGGTGTTTTTATCAATATGTGGCTCTAATCCAAACGGCCGCCATAACTTTTTTGCCAAAAATTGTGGCAACAATCCAAACAGCAGCCACATCATTTTTGTCACACCTTACTAATGAACCAAACAATCAGTTTTTACCACAAAGTATGGCTAGCCACAAGTGTGGCAAGTTCTTAACCTTAAGCATGGCAATGTGTGGCCTAGAACCAAACATGCCCATAATATGAGTTTTTTTCTAATAGTAATGTAGCTGATCCATTTGGATATCCATGGATAACCTATTAATATAATAGACTCATGATGGATTTATCCTATTGAATCATGGATCAACGAACTTATTAAAAATGGTTAAGGTTCGATCCATATCCTAACCATTCCCATCCTTACCTGACTGCAACAAGCTTGTCAAAATTTGGTTTCGGCAATAGAAATTGGGGGTGCAGTTAATATCGTCAAACACGATGGGTTAGATGGAAAACAAGGATTAGACAGGTTCGGACCCTCTCGTGAGGTAATACCCTACTCCTGTTTTGGGGATTTGATCTGCCGAGTGTTTTTATTGATCTCCTAATCTCGTGTGTTGCGTATCATATTATTGCTCATAAATCTCATATCCCTCAAGGGACGCCCCTTATCCCCCTTATATAGTCTTGGAGGACGGGCTTACAAGTTGAAAACCTTATCCTATTCTAAATCGGTCTCCCCAATCTTACCAAGTTATGACTATGAGCCGTTGCCTTATCTGATTGGCAACGTAACGCCCAAGTCATAGCCCGTTTACATAATCATTAGGCGTAACCTATCCCTATTACTAGTCAGACAAACTTGCCATGAGGGTATCCGATTATCATAATCTTCACAGTAGCCCCCGAGACCTTCGCAGTCGACGAGATAATTTTGCCTTGAACCAAAGCAACACACAGCCGAATGACTCCCTGGCCGAGTGCTTCTGTTGCCGAGTGGTTCCATCATCTCTGCCTGAATCTCCCGAGTGCTTTATCATTCGATGAAAAGACTGTGAAGGGCTAGAAAACATCTCAAAAATTCTCAAAAATAAATATCTAGGTGCATCTCCTGATGCACCTAATTAGGTGTAGCCCCCGACTATGTGGTTAGTCAAAAACAGACTAAGCATATAGTCAAGAACTATAAAAAATCATACTCATATAAATGCTTAGATCAAGCTAAAGCAAATATACAAAATCATATAACACATCATTCGGCAAGCTCATGCTTATCCGAGTAAATTTGCCCGAGTCGTCTCGGAACAAATAATTTAATAAGCCCTCATGGGTAAGAAATCAATTCACTCGGCAAGCTCATGCTTATCCGAGTTGATTTGCCCGAGTCATCTCGGAACAAATAGCTCAATCGACCCTCATGGGTAAAAAACACTTGACAAGCTCATGTTTATCGGAGTTAACTTGCCCGAGTCATCTCGGGACAAATAGTTTAATCGACCCTCATGGATAAACAAATTTTTCAGTTATCTGAAAAATACGATCAAAATATTAAATAGCTCCTACCATAATGTTAGTCTTAATCTAAAAAGATCCTCATCAAGGTAGAAAAATAGCATCAATATAATCATTTAATCAAATGCTTAAAACCAAACAGTCCCTCGTCATCGGACAGACCATAAAAGCTTAACTGTTTGTCACCTTTCAAATTGCATCGTGCCAACCTCTCATGAAGTTGCGCAAATCGCGGCATGAAAGGATTTAAAGGTATTGGGCTATGTGACACATGCATATTGCTAGGGCAAATCTGCTTAAGTTCATCCACTTAAGTCCCTAAGGACACGCGTCAGGCCACACCTTAGCTAGGCCGTAAGTCTCTCATGGGCTCGGCCCAATCGCGAGATGACTTAGCAAAAACCCTCAAGTCTTTTTACGAAGCCTTGAGGTCATCCCGCCACTTCGTCTTCCCAAAATTTCCTCTTTCGCGTCACTGTTCACAAACTCTTCACGGAGAACCCTAAACTCGCGCGCGCCCAAATCCATCCATCTAGGAACTCTTGTTCCACCACAAGCCATCTTCCACATCCAGCCTCCAAGATTCCCTTGACGAATCCCCATCTCCTGTGCCAGATCTGTTTTCCCCCAAATCGCATCCATGGCGGGAAAGAAAGAAATCCCCTTCGAACAATGGGCGACCTCTGACGTTAAGGAATCGACTCTCCGAGAGATGGTGAAGAACGGAGTCTCCGATCAATGGCCAAGTCTGACGCCCTCGAGAAGCTGGTCCCCCACTTGAATTCCCTGGAGAACATCCAGCAGGAGCTCAAGCCCACTCGGGAAGAGGCTGCATCAAGAGAGGCTTCCTTGCGGAGAGAGATTGCCGCGCTCCGAGAAGAAAACCTTGACCTCCGGGGTTCAGCCGGGAGTAAGTTTAATCATCTCGGTCTCTTTATGCCTCTATTTGTAATCTGACTCGATCTTGTCGTCAGCAAATTTTCTTGTTGCAGAGAACTCGTCAGAAGTCCACATACTCCAGACCCAGCTAGAAGAAGCTAATGCTAACAAAGCTGAGTTGGAATCTGAGTTCAAAAGTAAATTCTTTTAAGATAGCATTCTTCATTTTGCTTCATCTTCGAGTGTCTGTGTAATCATATGTCTCTTGCAGCTTATAAAGTCAAGACCCGAGCATAATTTGATGTCTTTGTCGAAAAGGTCCGAAGAGCCAAAGGCGTAAGGGACGATATTAATGCGGCCACAATGATCCTCTTGTCGTTGTTCCAGCACGGGCTCAGGACAAGCTCACTGGATGCCGTCGAAGTCTTCGACAGGCTCAGGAGGGCCCCAGAAAAGTACATAGCTAATATCTCAGAAGCGGCCACCATGGGAGCAGGCTTCGCTCTTGCGCAGGCCAAGTCACTCTATCCTCGGATAGATGTTAACTCAGTCAGGGAAGGCTTCGCCGACGGTACTTCAGATGAGCAAGCCTTAGAATTGATCAGTGAAGCACAGGAGTCGGCCAAAAAAGTAGCTGCTGATGTAGTTGATAACTTTCGATCTTAATGAATTTTTGATGTTGCTTGTAACCTCTGATGTGAACTTGTAGGTATCTAGCTTATTTATGTTAATGCCTTGACCTGAGTCTTCATAGAAAATCTCTTAAGTAATTTTCCTCCGACTGTCACCAAGCCTAAGCTTGATTAGGTCATCAAAAAATTCTTAGTCCTCATCTATTGAACTCGAATCAGAACACTAAACAATGATAAACCAAATATACACAAGTTGTCGAAGAAAACCATGCTTTATTGACACATGTATAGCCCCCGACTGTTAACCCAAGAAGTCATCTTGCTTGAGGTTGGCAGTCAAGAATAACATAAAACTTAAAGCAATTTAAGCATAGTATCATCGAAGATGTTCGATATTCCGTGTGTTCTCCACCATGGATCCATCTTCACGCTTTAGTCGATATGCTCCTGGCCGAGTCACCTCAGCGATTATGTATGGTCCTTCCCATAGTGGAGATAATTTGTGACGGTCTTTGGTGGTTTGAATCTTGCGTAGAACCAAATCGCCGAAAATGAAGGCTTGTGCCCGAACATTGCGATTATGGTATCGTCTAAGTCCTTGAAGATATCTTGCCGACCGGATCAAGGCTGCCTCGCGGGCCTCTTCCGGTCGGGTCAAGTCATCCACTCGGTCTTGATCATAGCGCTCATCGTTGAAACTGCGGACTCGAAGAGATTCATACTCCATTTTATTCGGTAACATGGCTTCTGCCCCATAAACCAGGAAGAAAGGAGTTTGGCCGGAGTAGCCGACTGGCGTAGTCCGCAAAGGACTGACCATAGGACCGAAGGTAATTCTTGAACCCATCCGCGGTGTAAGGATTGAGCCTCAAACACTCGGGCCTTGATGCCTTGAAGAACCATGCCATTGGCGTGGTCAACTCGTCCATTGCTTTTGGGGTGCGCGACGATGCGTAGCAGATTTTGATACCGAAATCTTCAAAAAATTCCTTGAAAACGCCTCCAGTGAATTAAGTCCCATTATTAGTTATAATTCTGTTTGGGACACCAAACCAGTGCATGATGTTGAGGATGAAGTCACGTGCCTTGTCAGCGGTGATCGTAGCAACCGGCTGAGCCTCGATCCACTTGGAAAACTTGTCGATCGCGACGAACAGATGTGTGAATCCTCCTGGAGCCTTTTTTGAAAGGACCGACCATATCCAGGCCCCAAACCGCGAGCAACCATGATAATGGAATCGTCTGTAGCTCTTGGACTGGAACATGGCTTTGCCGAGCAAAGAACTGGCAACCTTCGCACGTGCGAACCACCTTGTCGGCGTCGGAGACCGCCTTGAGCCAGAAGAAGCCTTGTCTATAAGCTTTGCCCACTAAGGTGCGTGCTGCAGCGTGACTGCCGCATACACCCGAGTGGATGTCTTGTAATAGCTGTCGTCCTTCTTTGGGCGTGACACATCTCATTAGGACTCCAGAGGGGCTTCTCTTGTATAGTGCAGAATCAACCATGACGTAGCCCTGACAGCGACGCCGAATGCGTTCGGCCTCATCCCGGTCTTCCTGTAGCTCTTGCTGAGTTAGAAACTTGATGAGTGGAGTTCTCTAGTCGGCGTTAAGCATGGCAACCTGGTTTGTAGCTTCCTCATTAGGAGTTGATTTGGCAACGACAGTCGGCTTGTAAAGGTGTTCTACGAAGATGTCAGTCGGCGCTGCTTCTCGCTTGGACACGAACTGTGCTAGCTCGTCTGCTGCCTCATTGTTTTGTCTCAGGACATGGGATAGTTCCAGTCCATCAAACTTGTCTTCAAGTTTGTGAACTTCTTGTCGATAGGCTTCTATGGTGTCGTTTAAACAGGACCAGTCTTTCATCACTTGGTTGACAACCAGCTGGGAATCTTCTCTCACAACCAATCGTCGTATCCCAAGTGAAACAGCAAGTCGTAGGCCATGCAGCAAGTCTTCGTACTCGGTGACGTTGTGTGAGGCGGGGAAATGAATATGAAGAACATATCGCAGCCTTTCTCCAGTCGGGGAGATTAGCACGACTCCCGCTCCCAAGCCAGTGATCCTCTTGGACCCGTCAAAGTGCATGGTCCAGTATTGTAGGTCCTCCTTAGGTACATCTTCTTGTTGTTCGGTCCACTCGGCCAGGAAATCCGCCAGGGCTTGTGACATTATAGATGTCCTCGCCTTGAAAGTTAAGTCCAGCGGCATCAGTTCCAGAGCCCACTTTGCGATGCGCCCAATCGCCTCCCGGTTATGGATGACATCGCCGAGTGGAGAGGAAGTGACGACGGTGACCGAGTGACCCTGAAAATAGTGCGCCAATTTCCTTACGGTTATCAGAACACCATATAACAATTTTTGTACCTGGGGGTAGCGAATTTTGGCTCCTGCCAGCACTTCTCTAACAAAGTAGATTGGCCTTTGAATCTTCTGGACTCATCCTTCTTCCTCACACTCAACGACAAGAATTGTGCCGACCACCCGGTGAGTCGCCGAGACATACAACAACGGGGTTCCCGAGGGCCGAGGTGAGGCCGGGACGGGCGGTGTCGTGAGAAACTCTTTGAATTCTTCAAAGGCTTTATGGGCTTCCGTGGTCCATTGGAAGTGATCGGTTTTCTTCAATAACTGAAAAAGGCATGCCTCGTTCGCCGAGTCGGGAGATGAATCGGCTTAGCGCCGCCATGCAACCAGTGAGCTTCTGGACATCTTTCTGGTTGCTCGGGGGCTTCATATTCAAAATAGCGTTGATTTTCTCTGGGTTAGCTTCGATGTCACGATGGGACACCATGAAGTCGAGCAGTTTGCTTGATGGCACGCCGAATGTGCATTTCTTCGGGTTCAACTTCATTCAGAAGGCCCGAATGTTTGCAAAGGTTTCTTCTAAGTCAGCAAATCAGGTCTTCCTTCTGCTTGGTTTTGATGACGACATCGTCGACATAAGATTCCACGTTTTTCCCGATCTGCGTCTGAAAGCATCTCTGGATCATGCGTTGGTACGTGGCTCCGGCGTTCTTCAGACCGAAGGGCATCATGATGTAGCAGTAAGCTCCAAACGGCGTGATGAATGATGTTTTCAGGTAGTCGGATTCCTTCAAGCTGATCTGGTGGTAGCCCGAGTAACAGTCCAGAAAACTCAGGAGCTGGTAGCCGGCTGTTGAATATACGACTTGGTCGATGCGAGGCAATCTGAATGGATCTTTAGGGCATGCTGTGTTGAGATCGGTGTAGTCAACGCACATGCGTCATTGCCCTGTCTTCTTCCGAACCAAGACTGGGTTAGCCAACCAGTCGGGATGAAAAACCTCTTTGATGAATCCGACGGCTAAGAGTTTTGTAAGTTCTTCCTTGATAGCATCTTTTCGATCCCGAGCAAAACGGTGTAATCGTTGTTTTATTGGGTTTTGCGTCATCTTTGACGTGTAATGAGTGCTCGATCACCTCCCTAGGTATACCCGGCATATCGACGGTTTCCAAGCAAATACATCTTTATTATTTTGAAGGAAAGTGACGAGCGTGCTTTCCTATTTAGGATCTAGCTCGGCACCGATTATAGCAGTTTTGGAAGGATCCGATGGATCAAGGGAGATTTTCTTTGTTTTGGCGTCGCCTTGTCCCGACTTGGCTATCTTCTTCGTGCTTCGATGTTGATGCGCCGGTCGGATTTCTTCCGGCCACGTGATCTTTCACAAGATTGGGCCATATCGCAGCTTTCTTTGTCGCAGTGAAGGCTTGTTTGATGTCGCGCGCAGGTGATGACGCCGTTGGGGCCGGGCATCTTCATGCAGAGGTAGGTGTAGTGTGGTATCACCATGAACTTGGCGACGGCGGGTCTCCCGATGATTGCGTGGTAGGCCGTTTCGAAGTCAGCCACCTCAAAGGTGATGTTCTCTGTTCGGAAGTTCTCGCGAACTCCGAAGGTGACTGGAAGGGCGATGTGCCCGAGTGGCGTAGATGACAGCCTCGGGATAACTCCGTGGAAGGGGACTGAATTCGGCTTCAACTCGGATCTTGGGATCTGCATCTCGTCCAGGGTCTTGGCGAATAAAATGTTGAGGGCACTGCCCCCATCAATGAGGACACGCTTAAGCTTTATGTTTCGGACCACCGGGTCTAGTACCAGGGGATACCGCCCCGGGTGAACCCACTCGGTCAGCGTGATCCGAGCGGTTGAACGTGATGGCCACCTCCGACCATCGTAGATATTGTGGGACTTCAGGTTGTGCCGCGTTGACCTCGCGGTCAGTCAGCTTTTGCTTCCTATTGGACTCATAAGCCTGCGCCCCCCCGAAGATATGATTCAGCTCGCCTACGGGATCTTGAAAAGGCTCTGAGTTGCTAGTCGGGTTGCTCTTCTTGGTTTCTGATGGGCCAGCTTCATCAGTTGGCTTCTTGTTTAGTTGTGCCGTGTATTGTTCGATGAACTACTTATAGATGAAGCAATCCTTGGCCGCATGCTTATGATGTGGATGATGCGTGCACTGGGCGTTCATGATCGTGTCGTAGGCTGCAACCCGGGGACGACGTTGGGAGTTGGACGTTGTAGCGAACAGATCATCGGGTCGACGCTTGTGTTCTTTTTGGCCGTGATTGTTCTTGCCGTTAACCTTCTTAGGATGCCGGCTGCCTCCCGACTGCTTGTCGTCCCTTTTGTCGTGCCGCCTTGATCGCGTCATTGGATTTCGCATAAGAATTTGCTGTCTCGTACATTTGTTTCACCGTCTTCGGTGGCTTACGCCCAAATTTTCCGATCAGCAACTCGTCACGGACACCCTTCTGGAAGGCGGCAATTATGATGTCGTCGGTGATGTTGGGGATCTTGTTGCGCTTTTCCGAGAAGCGCCGGATGTAGTCCTTCAGCGGCTCGTCTGGTTTCTGGATGACGTTGTAGAGATCAAAGTGGGTCCCAGGCTTTCGAAAGTGCCTTGGAAATTGGCGATGAAGTGGTCACGGAGCTCACTCCATGAGCTAATCGAGCCTTTTGGCAAGCTCGTGAGCAAGTTCCTGGCTGAGTCGGCGAGGGCGACAGGCAAGTAATTGGCCATGGCCTTGTTGTCTCCTCCTGCTGCGCGGATGGCGAGGGTGTACACAGTGCGCGGATTCCTATGGGCTTGAAACCACTCGGCCAATCCACTCGGCGCAGGTCCCGAGTGAACGCAGGCACTCCATCGTCGTTGCAGTCGTGCGATCTCCTACGGTCTTCATAGGAGCGCTGCTCACGCTCACGATGGTGCCGGTCAAGGACTTCCCGCAGATCACTCGGCGGGGTTCTTTGTAGGCTGCTACGGTAGTCGGAGTTGTAGCTGCGGCGGATCCGGTCGTGGACGGGTGGTCGTCCATGTCCTTTTTCGCGAGAGTCGGTCGATTGCTCTTGATGCCTCCGTGTTGTCTCGTGGCGGGGGTCTCTTGATCTAGTGGCCATCTTGGCTTGCTCGAGCCTCCTGCAGTCCTTCGACCGTAGCGACGGAAGTCGGCTTCCGTCGGGTGTTTCAGCGACGGACTCAGTCGGCCTTCGTGCTGAGGTGGAGGGAGAGCAATTGGCTGTAGCCGCGATGATGGTCTTGATCTTGTCCAGGATTGGTGTTACCGTAGCGGGTGCCGCTTCGATAACAGTGTCGAGGAGGGTGAGGGCCGCAACGGCGTTTTGTTGAGGTGTCTGGAAGATGTTGGTGTTGTCGACTCATGTCTGAAGTATGGCCTCTCGAGCAGATCGCCCTCAAGTCTCGCTTTCTCCTGTCGGCTTGTTCCTTGCGCCTATTCTCCTCCTCCGTCAGCTTGCGCTTCTGCTCAAGCCTGGCTTGTTCTTCTTCTGCTATTCTACGGGTCATGGCCGAGTCGGTCTCAGCCACCTCAGCCATGAGAATGTCGAAGCACTTTGGCTCGTAATCCTTGTCGAAGTCAGAGTCGTTGGCCTCGTCCGTGGAGATGCCGTAGAGATCGTCGAAATCTGAAGAGCTGAGGTACTCATCGAGCTCCGTGGATGAGCATGATCCAAGCGGTTGGAGGATGACGGCGACTTCCCTCGAGCCCGGATCGCTTGAGTCTGGATCATTCCAGTCCGGGTCGCAGCTTGATGATGATGGTTCTCTCGAGTGGGTAGATTCCAACTCGGAAGATAGAAGATTGAAATAAATCTCTGCGGCGTTTGGTAACCCAAAAGGCGCCGAGAGGATTTGTCCTCCTAAGTGGATGGATTCCGACTCGGAGGTCAGAAGGTTGCTGTAGGTCACAGCGGCGTTTGGTAACCCGAACGGCGCCGAGAGGGTTTCTCCTCCCAAGTGGATGGATTCCAACTCGGAAGTCAGAAAGTTGGAGTAGATCTTGGCGTCGTTTGATAGCCCGAACGGTGCCGGACGGATTCCCCCTCCCGACTGGTCCGAATCCGAGTCGAAGAGGGAGAGCTTGCCGAATCTATCGGCGGTGAAGTTGTCGTTGCCTGATGAAGATCCCATCGCGCTTGCTGGTGTGATGAAGAAGAACTCTTGACGCACGAGCCCCTACCTGGCACGCCAACTGTCAAAACTTGGTTTCGGCAATAGAAATTGGGGGTGCAGTCAAGATCGCCAAACACGATGGGTTAGATAGAAAACAAGGATTAGACAGGTTCGGCCCTCTCATGAGGTAATACCCTACTCCTGTTTCGGGGATTTGATCCGCCGAGTGTTTTTATTGATCTCCTGATCTCGTGTGTCGCGTATCACATCTATTGCTCATAAATCTCATATCCCTCAAGGGACGCCCCTTACGCCCCTTATATAGTCTTGGAGGGCGGGCTTACAAGTCGGAAACCTTATCCTATTCTAAGTCGGTCTCCCCAATCTTACCAAGTTATGACTATGAGTCGTTGCCTTATCTGATTGGCAACGTAACGCCCAAGTCATAGCCCGTTTACATAATCATTAGGCGTAACCTATCCCTATTACTAGTCGGACAAGATTGCCATGAGGGTATCCGATTACCATAATCTCCACAAAGCCATATGTAGAGCAGCAGAGGGCATGCTTTTGCTTGGAAGCTAGCTCCTTTTCAATTTTCATCCGTCAATATGTATGGAGCTTTTCTATTCATGAAGTTGAGAAATACCCGTCAATAAGAAGGAAAGACTTGCTAATGTTTTTCAAAAAAGAAGGAAAAAAAGAATTGCTAAGGGCCTGAATACCTTTACTGCACATACAGAGGGATCCCATGATTGTTCAATCCTACCCAAATGCCAAGACTTGCATCAATTACAATTGCATCACTAAACATCTCATAAGACTGTACTGATGATGCAAACCGCTAGGCAGTGTTCTGAAGACGGTTGTTTAATTTGCACCTTTGGTGAATTTATACTTGAAAATTGAGATCTTTCTCCTTAAATTTTCTACGCGGATCCGGCGTCCTCCCGATAAATCTTCACGAAGGACTAGATGAGATTCCTCACATCCTTCTCGCAAAAGAGCCTATTGCCCGAATTGACACACTAATTTTCCAGCTTCATTATCCTCATCATTTGTTGCACAGAGATCCTAGAATTTTTAACCATTGACATCCGGTATTTGCAAGCATCATCTGGTCGGTCCCTTGTCAATCAATGCCATCCTTCACCTGTGATATCTTAGCCCAATTTAAAATATGACATGTGACCCATAAAAGTTGTGTGTGCGTATTTAGTATTACATTACTAGTTTAACAAGGATGAAACTAACTTATAAGGGTTTGTCTCTCCAATCATATCACTCATGAGTTAGCCCTTTTACACAAAATGAGAACAAAAGTGTAATTATGGTGCTATGTGTAAGTGGATCTGCCTGTCGAATGGGCTGGGCTGAGCGGTTCTGGGGTGTGGATTGTTACAAATGGTATCACGAGCTTTTGCCTATATTCTTATGTGGCTATGTGGGTAAGTTGCGCCGACGAAAACGATCCTTTAAGGGGGTGTATGTGACATACGGCCATTTGGATGGCTCATAAGAGCTATGTGCACATGTTTAGTACCATAAGTTTAGTAAGGATGGATGCATATTTAGTATCATAAGTTTAGTAAGGATGGAACCAAGTTATAATGCCTTGTCTTGCCTGGTGCCATCGGTTTGAGAACCCACACCACTTCATGAAGAACTCATACGCCGCATTGTGCATAGGGACCTTTGCACAACTCATGGTGTAGGGTCATCTGCAGTGATAAACATTCCTCTCCATAGATAGCAGCTGCTGCTCTAGATGGTCACCTCCGCAATGCTCCAATAGGCATATGGATTCTGAATAGCAACAGCGACGACAACATTAAGAGGCAAATCATAATTGTTAAGGAGAGTTCTAACAACGTTGTCGGAGCACTGAGCTCCTCTAGCAGGGAGGCAAGACACTCCCCCTTTGTGAGTTTGGTAGGGGTGCAAGTTCTGAGTATAGGGTCAAATCGCGCGTGAAGATCGATACCAAGAAGTATACAGGTTTAGGCCGTATGGATGCATAATACCCTACTCCTGTATGTGTTCTGCTATGGATGAAGAAGAAGATTACAATGTGAGATGGAAGAAAGTTCTAAGTGAAAGAGGCAAAAACCTTCCCTTAGCTGAGAGAAGGAGTACCCTTGCTCACTCGTAATATGGCTAACTTAGCTATTTGGATGAACCAACCCTTTCCGTAGTGGCATGGACCTCCTTTTATACGTGAAGAGGAGTCCACAATACCGATGCATGCATGCAGGAGTAGGACCCACTCCTCTGAATTGGGTATGCTTAGTCTTATCGTTGTCCCTTCAAGTGAGCAGGCCAGATATGACAATCACACCTACTGTCTGACAAGTAGAGTAGGGAGGCAAAAGTCTTCATCCCAGCTGTCCATAGGCCCACCTGTCAGCCACTGTAATTGGTAGAAGGAGGCCGTGGGGTGGATGTTGAGGACGCGCCATGTTGCACACCTTTTTCACCGAGGCAACATGGGCACGCGAGGGGTGACATGCACCACCATGTCTCCCATGTCATTGATGAGCTGTACACCAGATTTAAACCACCCTACAATACATGTGGTGTGATGGTGTCGATGTCGGTGATCGACACGCGAGAATCCGATGGACCCCCTTTTTGGTTCGGCACAGGGGAGCGGTGAATTAGGGCTCAAACTCACGGTGAAGTGGAGAGAATGTAGGAAGATGGAAGGGAATCACAATCGCAAAGGACACAAAGGAATTATACAGTTCGGTCCGTCTGGGGGACGTAATACCCTACTCCTATTCTTGTAATATGTGGGGATGAATTACAAGATGTGGGTGGTTGTTCTTCCTTGGGGAGGTGGAGCCGATGACCGAGATGGAATGTTCGAAGCCCAATGTATCCAGTAATGGCAGAACCTTAGATCTGCTTCTGGAATCGTTGAGGATCAGCCGGGGAGGGAACCTCTTTTTTTTCCAGAACAGAACCCGCTCTATGATGGACTTGGGCCTCCTTTTATAGTGTAAGGGGACACCACAGTAGTCCTGGTTTTCTCTACTCCGCTCCACATGATGGAGCGGTTCTTGCCCTGTCTTGTCAGAGAAGCTACCCCTATCTTTGTTCCTGTTGCCGTGTCACGGGAGTTGGTGGAGAAAAACGGGCGTCGTGGCTGCCATGCTGCTGACGTGAGGATGGCCAGCCTACCTACTCCAGTGGGGCCTTTCGGTCAGTGGCCCTTCACCTGGAGAGGCATCGACGCGACACCCTCAGCACACATATTCTCTCTCCCACGCGGCCGCCCAACGCGTTTAATGCGACTGGACGGGGCGTAGAGGGAGGCGTGCATGGAGTGAACGCGCAGTCATACCGCGGTCGCCGTCAAAGACTTTATACCCCATATCTCTCGAGACGGACAAAAAGGGTGATGATAAGAGTGGCTGACAGATGCGCCTCACATCGCAATAAATGCGACGGGGCAGGCGTCTAGCCTCTCCCTTAGGCATTAAATGTGGTGGTTAGCAGTTGGCGGTTGAACTCACCCCTTTCTCGGAGAGGTGTGGGGTGAAGGACGGGGGGTCCGGGTGATCCCGGACCCTGACGTCTGGGGGAGCGGTGGCCTCCGGGCAGCCCCCGAGCCAAGCCCCTTTTGGGATGGCCACGTGGCCGCCCGTGGCCCGGACCCGCTTGAGCCCCAAGACATATTTTTGGCGCACCTTGGTGAGCGAAGGCGTCTTCCTTCTTCAGATACCGCATCCTCGACATACCCTCGGGCCCATATCACTGACAGACGGTATAAAGAAAACCCCAGGACCCTATCAACTCTCCTTAATAGGATGGATCCCTCTAAGGGGAGCCGGGTCATGGGATGTCCTTGGGGCCCTGACTAGTGCTCGAGGCCCTGAGGAGCTAAAGGCTTGTCCTCGGGCCACCCTCGTGTGCTCGGGGCTGAGGAGGTCACCGTGCGTGGACTTCTTGTTGTATCTGATGAGTTTTTCGAAGATGTCTGTCGAAACTTGGTTTCGGCAATATAATTTCTGGGGTCGCAGTCGAGATCGCCAAGCACAATGGGTTAGTAGGAAAAGAAAATTTAGACAAGTTCAGGCCCTCTCGTGAGGTAATACCCTACTCCTGTTTCGGTGGATTCGATCCGCCGAGTGTCTTTATTGATCTCGTGATCTAAGGCTGAAAGCTAAAGGCTCATAAAACATATGATATTCCTCAAGGGACGCCCCTTACCCCCCTTATATAGTCTTGGGAGGAGGGCTTACAGATCGGAAACCCTATCTTACTCTAAGTCGGTTTCCTCAATCTTACCAAACCGTGACCATAGGCCGATTGCCTTATCTCTATCGGCAATCGTAACACCCAAGTCATGTTCGGTTTACAGATATGGCAGGCGCAATCTATCCCTATCTCCAGTCGGATAAGCTTGCCATGTAGATACCCAATTGCCATAATCTCCACAGTAGCCCCCGAGTCCTTTTCAGTCGACGAGACAGCTCAACTTCAAGCCAAAACAACACACAGCCAAAAATCTCTTTGACCGAGTGCTTTTGGCGCCGAGTGATTCCATCATCTCTGCCTGAATATTCCCGAGTGGCTCCAAAGACTGTGAAGGGCTAAAAAATATCTAAAAAATTCTCAAAAATAAACATCTAGGTGCATCTCCTGATGCACCTAATTAGGTGTAGCCCCCGACTATGTGGTTAGTCAAAAAGACTAAGCATATAGTCAAGAACTATAAAAAATCATTCCCATGTAGATGCTTAGCTCAAGCTAAAGCAACCTCATTACTCGGCAAGCTTGTGCTTATCCGAGTGAATTTGCCCGAGTCATCTCAGAACAAATAATCCAATCAACCCTCGTGGGTGAAAAGCACTCGGTAAGCTCATGCTTATCCGAGTGGATTTGCCCGAATCATCCCGGAACAAATATTTCAATCATCCCTCGTGGGAAAACAAGTTTTTCAATCATATGAAAAATATGACCAAGTTATTAAATAGCTCTTGCCATAATACTGGTCTTAATCTATAAAGATCTTCACCAAGGTGGAAAAATAGCATCGATATAATCACTTAATCAAATGCTAAAAAACCAAACAGCCCTTGTCATCAAGGCAGCCATAAAAAGCTTCACTGTTGGTCACCTTCCAAGTTGCATCGTGCCAACTTCTTATGAAGTCAAGCAAACCGCGGTATGAAAGGATTTTCAAAGGTACAGGGCATTCGGACACGTGCACATTGCCAGAGCAAATCTGCTTAAGCTCATCCGCTTAAGTCCCTAAGGACACGCGTCGGGCCACACCTTAACTGGGCCGCAAATTCTCTCATGGGCTCGGCCCAATCACAAGAAAACCTAGCGCAACCCTCAAATCTTTCTATAAAGGCTCGAGGTCGTCCCCGCCTCTTCATCTTCCAAAAGATTCCTCTTTTCGCAGCACTGTTCACCAGTTTCCTGCGAAGAACCCTAGACTCGCGCGCTCCCAAATCCATCCATCCAAGAGCTCGCTTCTTGCTACAAACAGCTTCCGCAGCCGATCTTCCAAGATCTCTTGCTCAAATCGCCATCCTTTCCGACCAGATCCACTTCCCATCCTCACCACGCTCATGGCAGAGGAAAAGAGGATCCCATTTGACCAATGGGCCACATCAGATGTGAGGGAATCTACCCTCAAGGAGATGATGAAGCATGGCGTGCTTCCCCCAAAGGAGATCGTGGGCTGGCGCCCGGCGGCGGGTGAGGACTTCCCAACCCCGAACACCGATGAGCTCGTCGTATTCACCTCTTTCTTCTACTGCAGGTTCAGCCTTCCTACCTCTGACTTCTTCCGGGGGCTTTTAGATTACTATGGTCTCCAGCTCTATCATTTGAACCCCAACTCTATGCTTCACATCGCCCTCTTCATTCATGTGTGCGAAGCATTCCTCGGCATCCTTCCCCACTTCCAACTGTTCCGCCGCATGTTTTATCTTAAACCACATCCGAATAAAGACCACCCATGCGTTGTTGGCGGGGCAGGTTTCCAACTCCGCGGATCTCTCCGCAAGGAGTACTTCTCTCTTCCCTTAAAATCTTCCAATAAGGGATGGCACGCGGGCTGGTTCTATATTAGCAACCTCGAACCCAGCCTGCCAGCTTTTGTCGGCCTTCCCCCTGTCCCCAGGTCAACTTGGAGCACCGTTCCAGTGGCCCAAGATAGGGACGAGGCCAACAAACTACTTGCAAAGATCCTGTCAATGAAACAGAAGGGTCTTCGCGGCGAGCAGATCACTCGGCACTTCATCCGGTGCCGACTGGCTCCAATCAAGGAGAGGTCAAAGCCAGCCTTCGAATACGAAGGTGGGAAGGACCCTAATCGGGAAGACCCAGATCCACTCAGCTACGAGATCCTGAAGATCCGGATGTACAAGATCTTCTCGACTGGAGTTGCAGTTGAGCGTGCCCTCATTCTGCCGGTTCTCCCTTTCAGCATCCACCGGCCTCCTCCTCCGGTAAGCCGACTGGCTGCTTCATAATGTCTTGCAATCTTGATATCTTGTCTCTTAGTATTGTGCGAACTTCTCTTGCAGGAAAATGCTTCTTGTCGAAACTTGGTTTCGGCAATATAATTTCTGGGGTCGCAGTCGAGATCGCCAAGCACAATGGGTTAGAAGGAGAAGAAGATTTAGACAGGTTCAGGCCCTCTCGTGAGGTAATACCCTACTCCTGTTTCGGTGGATTCGATCCGCCGAGTGTCTTTATTGATCTCGTGATCTAAAGCTCAAAGCTTAAAGCTGATCTAACATAGGATTTTCTGATCTCTGATATCCCTCAAGGGACGCCCCCTACCCCCCTTATATAGTCTTGGGAGGCGGGCTTACAAATCGGAAACCCTATCTTACTCTAAGTTGGTTTCCTCAATCTTACCAAACCATGACTATGAGCCGTTGCCTTATCTAATCGGCAACGTAATACCCAAGTCGTAGTTGGTTTACATATTTGATAGGCACAACCTATCCCTAACTCCAATCGGATATGCTTGCCATGTGGATACCCGATTGCCATAATCTCCACAAGTAGCCCCGAGTCCTTTTCGCCGACGAGAGCTCAAACTTCAAACCAAAAACGCACACGACCAAAATCTTTTTGGCCGAGTGCTTCTGGCGCCGAGTGATTTCATCATCTCTGCCTGAATCTTCCCAAGTGGCTCCAAAGACTGTGAAGGGCTGGAAAATATCTAAAAAATTCTCAAAAATAAATATCTAGGTGCATCTCCTGATGCACCTAATTAGGTGTAGCCCCCGACTATGTGGTTAGTCAAAGACAGAATAAGCATATAGTCAAGAACTATAAAAAATTATTCTTATGTCGATGCTTAGCTCAAGCTAAAGCAACCTCATTACTCGGCAAGCTTGTGCTTTATCCGAGTGAATTTGCCCGAGTCATCTCAGAACAAATAACTCAATCAACCCTCGTGGGTGTAAAGCACTCGGTAAGCTCATGCTTATCCGAGTGGATCTGCCCGAGTAATCCCGGAATAAATATTTTAATCGTCCCTCATGGGAAAACGAGCTCTTTCAATCATATGACCAAGTTATTAAATAGCTTTTGCCATAATACTGGTCTTAATCTATAAAGATCTTCACCAAGGTGAAAAAATAGCATTGATATGATCGTTTAATCAAATGCTAAAAAACCAAACAGCCCTTGTCATCAAGGCAGCTATAAAAAGCTTAGCTGTTGGTCACCTTCCAAGTTGCATCGTGCCAGCTTCTCATGAAGTCAAGCAAACCGCGGTATGAAAGGATTTCCAAAGGTATAGGGCATTCGGACACGTGCATATTGCCAGGGCAAATCTGCTTAAGCTCATCCGCTTAAGTCCCTAAGGACACACGTCGGGCCACACCTTAACTGGGCCATAGATTTTCTTATGGGCTCGGCCCAATCACAAGAAAACCTAGCGCAACCCTCAAATCTTTCTATAAAGGCTCGAGGTCGTCCCCGCCTCTTCATCTTCCAAAAAATTCCTCTTTTCGCAAAGACTGTTCACCGTTTCCCGCAAAGAACCCTAGACTCGCGCGCTCCCAAATCCATCCATCCAAGAGCTCGCTTCTCGCCACAAACAGCTTCCGCAGCCTACCTTCCAAGATCTCTCGCTCAAATCGCCATCCTTTCTGACCAGATCCACTTCCCATTCATACCACACTCATGGCGGAGGAAAAGAGGATCCCGTTTGACCAATGGGCCACATCGGATGTGAGGGAATCCACCCTCAAAGAGATGGTGAAGCATGGCGTGCTTCCCCCAAAGGAGATCGTGGTGGCGCCCGACGGCGGGTGAGGACTTTCCAACCCCGAACACCGGTGAGCTCGTTGTTTTTACTTCTTTCTTCTATTGCGGGTTTAGCATTCCCACCTCCGAGTTCTTCCGAGGGCTTCGGATTATTATGGGCTTCAACTCTACCATCGAACCCCAACTCGATGCTTCACATTGCTCTCTTTATTCATGTATGCGAAGCGTTCCTTGGCATCCTCCCCACTTTCAACCTGTTCCATGCATGTTTTATCTTAAACCACATCCGAATAAAGACCACCCATGCGTTGTTGGTGGGGCAGGTTTCCAACTCCGCGGATCTCTCCGCAAGGAGTACTTCTCTCTTCCCTTAAAATCTTCCAATAAGGGATGGCACGCAGTGGTGGTTCTATATTAGCAACCTCGAACCCAACCCGCCGCCTTCGTCGGTCTTCCCCTGTCCCGGCCGACTTGGAGCATTGTTCCGGTAGCCCAAGATTGGGACGAGGCCAACAAGCTGTTTGCGAAGATCGGTAATGAAACGAAGGGTCTTCGCGGCGAGCATCACTCGGCACTTCATTCGGTGCCGACTGGCTCCAATCAAGGAAAGGTCAAAACCAGCCTTCGAATACGAAGGCGGGAAGGACCCCAATCGAGAAGATCAGGATCCACTCAGCTACGAGATCCTGAAGATCCGGATGTACAAGATCTTCTCGACAGGCATCGCAGTTGAGCATGCCCTCATTCTGTCGGTTCTCCCCTTCAGCATCCACCGACCTCCTCCTCCGGTAAGTCGATTGGTTGCTTCATAATGTCTTGCAATCTTGACATCTTGTCTCTTAACGTTGTGCGAACTTATCTTGCAGGAAAACGCTTCCGCTACCTCCAAGCCATACAAGGTGTCCCATGATGACGCGCCGCGTCGCCCCGCCAAGAAGCCGGCTGGCGGGATCAAGATCCAAAGTGATCCAGTTGGGAAGCGGGCGGCCCCGAGTGAGGACACCAACAAGCGGGCGAGCAAAAGGAGGCTCATCATCGAGGATTCGGACGACGACGTCCCGGCTCCTCCAGTCGAGACCCCTCCTCCAAGGCGATCGCCGAGGACGGCGCCGAAGATCCGCCGATCATCCAGGTATGCTTTATGACTGAAGTCCGAACTTTCTCGCTGAAAGCTCTCTTTGTCTTTACCCCGGCTATATTTATTATCGCAGGAGGCCTCAGGACATAGATCCTGCCGGGGAGGGTGAGGTGCCGAGCCCTGCCGCTGCTCCCGAGGCGCCGAAGCCTGCAAAGCCAAAACCCCGGAGCCCGCATCCGAGCGAGAGCGCTCGGACAAGGAACCTTCGTCTCCGAAGAAGGCTGCCCCGAGGAAGGAGCCCCGACCGCCGCGGGACGTCCCGACCGGAAGCCGCCGACGGCCGAGAGACCTCGGGCCGCGGCTCGGCCGGCTCCGATCGAGGGTCACTTGGCGAAGAGCCGAGGAAAGAGGCCAGCCTGGGCTGGTCCACCTAAGTGCGCGACCACGAGCCGGTGAGTCTTGTATCGAATCTTCTCTTCGTCCTTTTGGTTTGAATCTTTCATGTCTTCATTTGTTTTTCTTATCTCGCGCCACAGTGGAGGAAATCCCGGGTTATAGTCTTCGAAACCGGGTTCCCCAATTAGGATTGAGTGGCGGGACTCGGAGGGCCAAAGGCAGGGCATCATCCTGGACAGGCAAGCTGAGAGAGAAGAAAGAGATGCCCTTGTCGATAGTTTGAACGAAGCGACTTGGCTGCTAAACGTAAGCCTTAGTCTTTTTCTTTTATTACATTATCATCCTTTTCCGTCGGTCACTCTTCGGATTTCACGCGCGTAAGAGTACGCCGCTCGATGGCAAAGTCCGAGGTGCCGGAGAAGCTGGTTCCTCACCCGAGCTCCTTGGAGGACGTTCGGCGAAACGAAAACCACTCGGGAGGAAGCCGCGTCGAGGAGACGGCTTTAAGGAGAGAGATTGCAGAGCTTCGGGAGGCGAACCTCGACCTCCGAGGATCAATCGGGAGTAAGCTCGTCTCTCCAAGTTTCTTCATGATTCTCATGTTAACCCCGGTTGCTGATGATCTTCTTCACTTGTAGAAAATTCGTCGGAGGTCCATTCGCTCCAAGTCCAGTGGAGCGGCCGGCCTCGACAAAGCCGAACCGGAGGCCGAGTTTGAAGGTAAGCCTCTTTTGAAGTAACATTCCTTGTCGCTTTATTTCCGAGTGCTTTGTATGACCGGATGCTTTTGGCGGCTTACAAGGTTAAGACCCGAGCTCAATATGACGTCTTGCTTGAGCGGGTCAAACAAACCGGAGAGATCCGGGAAGAGGTCGCAATGCCGCTGCGCCGATCTTGCTATCTTTGTTCCAACACGGAGTCGGGACCACTCACTGGACTCAATTGAAGTCTTTGACAACTGCGGAGGGCTCCGACCGCATGTCGGCCAACATAACTAAGCGGCCAACATGGGGGCTGGTCGGCTCTTGCACGGACCAAGTCCTTTACCCCGAGTGGATATCCACTCGGTCGGGGGGCTTGCTGACTCGGACCACGGATGAGCAGGCCTTGGATATGCCGAGTGAGGCGGGGAGTTAGCAAAGAAGATCTCCGTTGATGCGTGAACAATTTCCGGATTTGATTTATCTTTCAAACATTGTCTTGTAAATGTCGTGTGACCGTGATGCTCTGCTGTAGAACTTGTGATATATTTAGTTTATTTATGTTAATGCCTTGATCCGAGTTTTTGTGTGAAATTTCTTAAGTAGTTTTCGTCTGACTGTCACCAAGCCTAGGCTCGATTAGGTCATCGGAAAACTCTCGGTCCTTAGACACCGAACTCGAATCGAAGAACATTAAACAATGATAAACCAAATCATGCACAAAGGTTGATGAGGAAAACTTAAGCTTTATTGTCATATGTGACCCCGATTGCTAACTCAAGAAGTCATCTTGCTTGAGGTTGGCGGTCAAGAAAAACATGAAGCCTTAGCCAAATTAGGCATAAAATCGTCGAAGATGCTCAATGTTCCAGGAGTTCTCCACCATAGATCCGTCTTCACGCTTTAGCCGGTATGCATCGAGCCGAGTCACCTCGGCGATTATGTACGGTCCTTCCCATAGGGGGATAACTTGTGACGGTCTTTGGTGGTCGGATCTTGCGTAGGACCAGTCGCCAACGATGAAAGCTCGTGCTCGAACGTTGCGACCGTGGTATCTTCGAGGCCTTGAAGGTATTTGGCCGATCGGATGAGGGCCGCCTCACGGGCCTCTTCCAATCGGGTGAGGTCATCCACTCGGTCGGGGTCGTAGCGTTCATCGTTGAAGCTGCGGACTCGGAGGGATTCGTACTCCATCTCGTTTGGCAACATGGCTTCTACGTCGTAGACCAAAAAGAAGGGAGTTTGGCCGGTAGCCCGACCGGGTGTGGTCCGCAGGCGACCATAGGACCGAGGGAAGCTCTTGGACCCACTTGCCCGCGTAGGGGTTTAGGCGATCGAAACGCGGGGGCCTTGATGCCTTGGAGGACCATGCCGTTGGCTCGTTCGACTTGTCCATTGCTTTTGGGATGGGCGACCGATGCGTAGCAAATTTTGATTCCAAAGTCCTCGCAGAATTCTTTGAAGATGCCTCCCGTGAATTGAGTCCCGTTGTCAGTTATGATTATGTTTGGGACGCCGAAGCGGTGCACGATGTTGAGGAAAAATCTCGTGCCTTGTTAGCAGTAATTGTGGCGACCGGTTTGGCTTCAATCCACTTGGAGAACTTGTCGATTGCGACGAAGAGGTGTGTGAATCCTCCCGGAGCTTTCTTGAAGGGGCCGACCATGTCCAAGCCCCATACCGCGAATGGCCAAGATAGTGGGATTGTTTTTAGCTCCTGGGTCGGGACATGGCTCGTCGGGCAAAAATTGGCAGCCTTCGTAGGTTCGTACGACTTTGTCCGCGTCGGAGACCGCGGTAAGCCAAAAGAAACCTTGCCTCGTAAGCTTTGCCGACCGAGTGCGTGCCGCCGCGTGGCTTCCGCATATGCCCGAGTGGATGTCTTGGAGTAGCTGTTTCCCTTCCTCGGGTGTGATGCATCTCATTAGGATTCCGGAGGGGCTTCTCTTGTATAGGTCGGAGTCGACCATGACATATGCTTGGCAACGACGCCGGACGCGTTCTGCTTCATCCTGGTCTTCCGGCAGCTCTTGCTGGGTTAAGAATTTGATGAGAGGCGTCCTCCAGTCGGCGTCGGCCATGGTGACTTCGTTCGCAGCTTGCTCGTTGGAAGTTGTCTTTGCCGTGATGGTCTGCATTCATAGAGGTGCTCGACAAAGACGTCGTTGGGGCAGCTTCGCGCTTTGACCCAAAGCTGTGCCAACTCATCGGGCGCTTCGTTGTTGTGCCTCGAGAACATGTGAGAGTTCGAGCCCGTCAAACTTGTCTTCAAGTTTGCGGACCTCTTGCCGGTAGGCCTCCATGGTGTCATTTAGGCAGGACCAGTCTTTCATTACTTGATTGACGACCAGCTGGGAGTCGCCTTTCACGATAAGCCGATGTATTCGAGTGGCTGCGAGGCACGATCCATGTAGCGAGCTTCGTACTCGGCAACGTTGTGTGAGGCGGAGAAGTGGAGGTGAAGGACGTATCTTAACCTTTCCCGGTCGGGAGATCGCACAACTCCGGCTCCCAAGCGGTGATCCTCTTGGATCCATCGAAGTGCATGGTCCAGTGTTGGAGGTCTTCCCGAGGTACGTTCTCTTGTTGCTCGGTCCACTCGGCCATGAAATCCACCAAGGCTTGTGACTTTATGGATGTCCTTGCCTTGAAAGTCAAGTCCAATGGCATCAGCTCTAAAGCCCACTTGGCGATGCGTCCGGTTGCCTCTCGGTTGTGGATGACATCGCCGAGTGGAAAGGAAGTGATGACGGTGACCGAGTGACCCTGAAAATAGTGTGCCAATTTCCTCGCGGTTATTAGAACACCATAGAGCAATTTTTGTACTCCGAGGGTAGCGAATTTTGGCTCGCCAACACTTCGCTAACAAAGTAGATCGGCCTCGAATCTTCGAGCCCGTCCCTTCTTCTTCGCGCTTGACCACGAGGGCCGTAATAACCACTTGGTGAGTGGCTGAAACGTACAGCAGCAGAGGTTCCTGGGGTTGAGGCGAGGCTAGGACGGGCGGCGTTGTAAGGAACTCTTTGAACTCTTCAAAGGCCTTGTTGGCTTCCGCGGTCCACTGGAAGTCGTCTGTCTTCTTTAGCAATCTGAAGAAGGGCATGCCTCGTTCACCGAGTAGAGATGAAGCGGCTTAGCGCCGCCATGCAGCCGTGAGCTTCGGACGTCTTTCGGTTACTCGGGGCTTCATGCTCAAGATGGCGTTGATCTTCTCCGGATTAGCTTCAATGCCGCGATGCGACACCATGAAGCCGAGCAGTTTGCCTGATGGAATGCCGAAAGTGCACTTCTCCGGGTTCAACTTCATTCTGAAGGCGCGGATGTTTGCAAAAGTTTCTTCTAGGTCGGCGATCAGGTCTTCTTTCTGCTTGGTCTTGATGACGACGTCGTCGACATAAGCTTCTACGTTCTTGCCGATCTGCGTCTGGAAGCATCTTTGGATCATGCGTTGGTATGTGGCGCCGGCGTTCTTCAGGCCGAAAGGCATGGTGATGTAGCAGTAGGCCCCAAACGGGTGATGAACGATGTCTTCAGGCAGTCGGACTCTTTCAAGCTGATCTGGTAATAGCCCGAGTAGCAATCCAAGAAGCTTAGGAGTTGACAGCCGGCTATTGAGTCAATGACTTGGTCGATGCGAGGCAGCCCGAACGGATCTTTGGGGCAGGCTTTGTTGAGGTCAGTGTAGTCAACGCACATGCGCCATTGCCCCGTCTTCTTGCGGACCAGGACTGGGTTGGCTAACTAGTCGGGATGAAGGACTTCTTTAATAAAGCCGGCGGCCAAGAGCTTTGCGAGTTCTTCCTTGATAGCGTCTTTTCGGTCCTGTGCGAATCTGCGCAATCGTTGTTTTATCGGTTTGGCGTCATCTTTGACATGCAAAGAGTGCTCGATCACCTCCCTAGGAATTCCAGGCATATCAGATGGTTTCCAAGCAAAAACATCTTTGTTGTTTTGGAGGAAGGTGACGAGCGCGCTTTCCTATTTGGGATCTAGGTCACCGCCGATTGACGAGTTTTCGAGGGATCCGATGGATCGAGTGAGATCTTCTTGGTCTTGGCGTCGCCGGATCCCGATTTGGCTATCTTCTTCGCGGGACTTCGCCCTCGCCGAAGTTGATGCAGCCAATCGGACTTCTTGTTGGCCACGTAATCTCTCGCGAGATTGGGCCATGTCGCAGCTCTCCTTATCGCAGGTGAAGGCTTGCTTCACATCGCTGCGAAGAGTGATGACGCCGTTGGGACCCGGCATCTTCATGTAGAGGTAAGTGTAATGTGGGATCGCCATAAACTTGGCAAGCGCAAGTCTTCCGATGATGGCGTGGTATGCTGTCTCGAAGTCGGCCACCTCAAAAGTGACGTTCTCCGTTCGGAAGTTCTCTCGAGCCCCGAAGGTGACGGGGAGGGAGATGTGCCCGAGTGGTGTAGACGATAGCCCCGGATGACTCCGTGGAAGGGGGCTGAACTTGCCTTCATTCGCCTCGAGATCCGCATCTCGTCCATGGTCTTGGCAAATAGGATGTTAAGGGCGCTGCCCCCGTCGATGAGGACGCGCTTGGGCCTGATATTGCGGACCACGGGATCCAGGACGAGTGGATAGCGCCCCGGGTGAACCACTCGATCGGGGTGATCCGAGCGGTCAAAAGTGATGGCCACTTCCGACCATCGCAGATACTGAGGGACTTCGGGTTGAGCCGCGTTGACTTCCCAGTCGGTTAGCTTCTGTTTCCTCTTGGATTCATAGGCTAGCGGCCCTCCGAAGATGTGGTTAAGCTCTCCCACAGGATCTTGAAAAGGTTCGGCATTTTCAGCCGCGTTGTTTTTCTTGGCACCCGACGGTCCAGCCTCGTCAGTCGGCTTTTTGTTGAGCTGCGCTGCGTACTGCTCGGCGAACTGTTTGTAGATGAAGCAGTCCTTCCCCACGTGCTTATGATTTGGATGATGGGTGCACTGGGCGTTCATTATGGCGTCATAGGCGGCGACTCGGGGACGGCGTTGAGTGTTGGAGGTTGCGGCCACTAGGTCCTCAGACCGGCGCTTGCGATCTTTCTGGCCCTGGTTGCTGTTGTTGCCGCCATCCTTCTTAGGATTGCGGCTCCCTCCCGCTTGCTTGTCTTCCCTCCTATCGGGCGGTCTTGACGGGCAGCCTTGATGGCGTTGTTGGACTTTGCGTAGGAGTTCGTCGTCTCGAACATTTGTTTCACCGTCTTCGGTGGCTTGCGCCCGAACTTCCCGATTAACGGCTCATCACGGACTCCCTCCCCCGGAAGGCGGGGATGCGATGTCATCGGTGATGTTGGGGATCTTGTTGCGCTTCTCGAGAAACGGCGGATGTAATCCTTCAGAGGCTCGTCTGGCTTCTGGATGACGTTGTATAGATCGAAGTGTGTGCCGGGCCTCGCGAAGGTACCTTGGAAGTTGGCGATGAAGTGGTCCCTCAGCTCGCTCCACGAGCCGATCGAGCCTCTTGGCGAGCTCGTGAGGCGGTTCGGCGGAGTTGGCGAGGGCCACTTTGGAAGATAATTGGCCATAACTTTGGTGTCGCCACTCGCTGCGCGGATGGCGAGGGTGTAGACGGTAAGCCATGACTCGGGTCGGTCTTGCCGTCGTACCTTTCGATTCTGTGGGCTTGAAACCGCTCGGCCGGTGCACTCGGCGAAGCTCCAGAGTGAAGGCCGGCACTCCGTCGTCGCCGCTATCGGGTGATCCTCCGATCTTCCCGAGTGCGTTGGTCCCGCTCTTGGTAGCGGCGATCGAGACTTCCGCGAGATCACTCGGCGGGGTCTTTGGTTGGCTGGTTGGATAGCCGGAGCCGTTGTTGCGGCGGACGCGATGGTGGACGGGTGGACGTCCGTGTCGTTTGTCGCGGGAGTCGGCCGTTTGCTCGGTACTTCGCGTCGATTCGCGGGGTGGGCCTCTTGGCCTTGTCGTCAACCGGTCTGGCTCGGGCCTCTTATAGTCTCCTGACCTTAAAGGCGGGAGTCGACTTTTGTCGGGTGTTTCAGCTACGGACTCGGTCGGCCTTCGTGCCGAGGTGGTGGGGTGGCCGTTGGTTGTGGCTGCGACGATGGTCTTGATCTTGTCGAGTATCGGAGTCACATTGGCGGGTGCCGTCTCCATGACGGTGTCCAAGAGAGTGAGCGCGGCAACGGCGTTACGCGTGGCGTTTGGAAGATGTTGGTGTTGCGAACCCGTGTTTGGAGGATGGCCTCCCGGGCGGATCGTCCGCATGCACGTAGATCCCTGCTTCCTCTTGTCGGCCCTCGTCCTTGCGTTGCTTCTCCTCTTCGGCCGTCTTGCGCTCGTGCTCAATCTTGGCTCGCTCTTCTTCAGCAAGCCTCCTAGCCATGGCTGAGTCGGACTCGTCCGGATCGGCCATGAGGACATCAAAGCACTTCGGCTCATAGTCCATGCGGCAATCGGAGTTGTCGGCTTCATCAGAAGGGATGCCATAGAGGTTGTCGAGCGGCGGAGCCGAGGTATCCGTTGAGCTCCGAAGATGAGCAGAGCCGAATGACGGGAGGATGACGGCAACCTTCCTTGATCTGGGTAGCCGGGTCCGGATCGTTCCACCCGAGTCGAGCTTGAGGGTGCGGGCTCCTCCGAGTGGGTCGCCGCCGACTCGGGGAGAGAAGTTTTGTAGATCTCGGCGGCGTTTGGTAACCCAAACGGCACCGAGAGGTCTTCGTCCGAATAGATCGCCTCCGTCGGGGAGTTGAGAAGATTGGCGCAGATTTCGGCGATATTTGATAATCCGAATGGTGCCGAGCGAAGTCCTTCGTTGGAGAGGGTAGATTGCATCTTGGTCTCCAAGACGTCGTTGTAGATCTTGGCGCTGTTCGGGAGTCCGAACGGCGTCGAGTGGATTTCTCCTTCCGACTGGTCCGAATCCGAGTCAAAGGAGGAATTGTCGATGAAGTAGGTGGCGAAGTCGCCGAATCTTGAAGGAGATCCCATCACGCTTATCGGCGAGATTGTTGAAAAAGTCTCAACGCGGGCCCCTACAGCGCGCCAACCGTCGAAACTTGGTTTCAAGCAATATAATTTCGGGGTCGCATCGAGATCGCCAAGCACAATGGGTTAGAAGAAGAAGAAGATTTAAGACGGAGTTCAGGCCCTCTCAAGAGGTAATACCCTACTCCTGTTTTCGGTGGATTCGATCCGCCGAGTGTCTTTATTGATCTCGTGATCTAAAGCTCAAAGCTTAAAGCTGATCTAACATAGGACTTTCTGATCTCTGATATCCCTCAAGGGACGCCCCCTACCCCCTTATATAGTCTTGGGAGGCGGGCTTAGAAATCGAAAACCCTATCTTGCTCTAAGTTGGTTTCCTCAATCTTACCAAACCGTGACTATGAGCTGTTGCCTTATCTAATCGGCAACGTAATACCCAAGTCGTAGTTGGTTTACATATTTGATAGGAACAACCTATCCCTAACTCCAGTCGGATAAGCTTGCCATATGGATACCCGATTGCCATAATCTCCACACTTTTGTTACCTCAAAGCCGTACAAGGTGCCTCACGATGACGCGCCGCGTCGCCCAGCCAAGAAGCCGGCTGGTGGAATCAAGATCCAAAGTGATCCAGTCGGAAAGCGGGCGGCCCCGAGTGAGGACACAAACAAGCGGGCAAGCAAAAGGAGTCTCATCATCGAGGATTCAGACGATGACGTCCCGCCTCCTCCGGTCGAGACTCCCCTCCAAGGCGATCGCCGAGGGACGGCGCCAGAAGATCCGTCGGTCGTCCGAGGTATGCTTTATGGAAGTCCGAACTTTTCGTTTAAAACTTCCTTTGTCTTCACCACGGCTGCATTCGCTATCGCGGAGGCCCCGGGACATAGATCCTGCCGGGAAGGGTGAAGGGCCGACACCTTGCCATTGCTCCCGAGGTGCCGAAGCTGCGGAAGCGAAACCTCGGAGCCCGCATCCGAGCGAGAGCGCGGGCGAAAACCTTCATCTCCGAAGAAAGGTGCCCCAAGGAAGGAGCCCCGAGCCGCCGGCCAGGACGCCATTGGAAGCCAATCGCGGCCAGGAAACCTCCGGCCACGGCTCGGCGACCCGAGGCGAGGGTCACTCGGCGGAGAGCCAGAGGAAGGAGACCAACCGGGCTGTCCCACCTAAGCGCGCAGCTACTGAAGCCGGTGAGTCTTGTATCGAAATCTTCCCTTTGTTCTTTTAGTTTGAATCTTTCATGTCTTCATTTGTTCTTCCTATCGCGACCATAGTGGAGGAAATCCCGGGTTACGAGTCTTCAAACACAGGTTCCCAATCAAGATCGAGTGGCGGGACTCGGAAGGTCGGAGGCGGGGCATCATCACGGACGAGCAAGGCGAGAGAGAAGAAAGGGATGCCCTTGTCAGCTTAAACGAGGCTAACTCATTTGCTCAACATAAGCCTTAGTCTTTTTCTTTTATTGTGTTATCATCCTTTTCCGGTCGGTCACTTTTCGGATTTCACACGCGGAAGAGATGCTGTCGCTCCATGGCGAAGTCGAGGTCTTGGAAAAGTTGGCTCCTCACCGAGCTCCTTGGAGGACGTTCAACGGCGAAAACTACTCGGGAGGAAGCCGCGTCGAGGAGGCGGCTTTACGGAGGGAGATCGTGGAGCTTCGGGAAGCGAACCTCGACCTTCGAGGATCAATCGGGAGTAAGCTCGTCTCTCCGAGTTTCTTTATGATTCTCATGTTGACCCCGGTTGCGATGATCTTCTTTCCTTGTAGAAAATTCGTCGGAGGTTCATTCGCTCCAAGTCCAGTGGAGCGTCGGCCTCGACAAAGCGGCCGGAGGCCGAGTTTGAAGGTAAGCTTCTTTGAAGTAACATTCCTTGTCTTTGCTTTATTTCCGAGTGCTTTGCATGATCGGATGCTTTTGGCGTGACAAGGTTAAGACAGAGCTCAATATGACGTCCCGCTTGAGCGGGTCAAACAAACCGGAGAGATCCGGGAAGAGGTCGCCAATCGCTTGCCAATCTTGTTATCTTTGTTCCACCATGGAGTCGGGACCAGCTCATTGGACCCAATTGAAGTCTTTGACAAGGCTGCGGAGGGCTCTGACCGTATCTAGCCAACATCACTGAAGCCGCCAACATGGGGGTGGTGCAGCTCTTGCACGGACCAAGTCCCTTTACCCCGAGTGGATATCCACTTGGTCGGGGAGGGCTTTGGCGACGGGACTACGGATGAGCAAGCCTTGGATATCTTGAGTGAGGCGCAGGAGTCGGCAAAGAAGATCTCCGTCGATGTAGTGAACAATTTCCGGATTTGATTTATCTTTCGAACATTGTCTTGTAGATGTCGTGTGATCATGATGCTCGATGTAGAACTTGTGATATATTTAGTTTATTTATGTTAATGCCTTGATCGAGTTTTTGTGTGAAATTTCTTAAGTAGTTTTCGTCATTGTCACCAAGCCTAGGCTCGATTAGGTCGTCGAAAACTCTCGAGTCCTTAGACACGAACTCGAATCGAAGAACATTGAACAATGATAAACCAAATCATGCACAAAGGTTGATGAGGAAAACTTAAGCTTTATTGACATATGTACGCCCATTTGCTCACTCAAGAAGTCATCTTGCTTGAGGTTGGCAGTCAAGGAAAACATGAAGCCTTAGTCAAATTAGGCATAAAATCGTCGAAGATGTTCGATGTTCCAGGAATTCTCCACCATAGATCCGTCTTCACGCTTTAGCCGGTATGCACCGGGCCGAGTCACCTCAGCGATTATGTGCGGTCCTTCCCATAAGGGGGATAACTTGTGACGGTCCTTGGTGGTCTGGATCTTGCGTAGGACCAGGTCGCCAACGATGAAAGCTCGTGCTCGAACGTTGCGACTGTGGTATCTTCTGAGCCCTTGAAGGTATTTGGCCGACTGGATGAGGGCTGCCTCACGGGCCTCTTCCAATCGGGTGAGGTCATTTACTCGGTTGGGGTCGTAGCGTTCGTCGTTGAAGCTGTGGACTCGGAGGGATTCATACTCCATCTCGTTTGGTAACATGGCTTCTGCGCTGTAGACCAAAAAGAAGGGAGTTTGGCCGGTAGCCCGATTGGGTGTGGTCCGCAGCAACCATAAGACCGAGGGAAGCTCTTGGACCCACTTGCCCGCGTAAGGGTTTAGGCGATCAAAAACGCGGGCCTTGATGCCTTGGAGGACCATGCCGTTGGCTCGTTCGACTTGTCTATTGCTTTTGGGATGAGCAAGCGATGCGTAACAAATCTTGATTCCGAAGTCCTCGCAGAATTCCTTGAAGATGCCTCCCGTGAATTGAGTCCCGTTGTCGGTTATGATTACTTTGGGACGCCAAGCGGTGCATGATGTTGAGGAAAAGTCCCATGCCTTGTCGGCAATAATTGTGGCGACCGGCTTGGCTTCAATCCACTTGGAGAACTTGTCGATTGCGACGAAGAGGTGTGTGAATCCTCCGGAGCTTTCTTGAAGGGCCGACCATGTCCAAGCCCCATACGCGAACGGCCGGGATAGTGGGATTGTTTGTAGCTCTGGGCGGGACATGGCTCGTCGGGCGAAAAATTGGCAACCTTCACGAGTTCGTATGACTTTGTCGCGTCGGAGACCGCGGTAAGCCAAAAGAAACCTTGCTGTAAGCTTTGCCGACCGAGTGCGTGCTGCCGCGTGGCTTCCGCATATGCCCGAGTGGATGTCTTGAAGTAACTGTCTCCCTTCTTCGGGTGTGATGCATCTCATTAGAATTCCGAGAGGGGCTTCTCTTGTATAAGTCGGAGTCAACCATGACATATTCTTGGCGCGACGTCGGACGCGTTACGCTTCATCCTGGTCCTCCGGCGGCTCTTGCGAGTTAAGAATTTGATGAGCGGCGTCCTCCGGTCGGCATCGATCATGGTGACTTCGTTTGCGGCTTGTTCGTTGGAAGTTGTCTTTGCCGTGATGGTTGGTTCATAGAGGTGCTCGACAAAGACGTCTGTTGGGGCAGCTTCACGCTTGGACCCGAACTGTGCCAACTCATCGGCTGCTTCGTTGTTATGCCTCAAGACATGTGAGAGTTCGAGCCCGTCAAACTTGTCTTCAAGTTTCCGGACCTCTTGCCAATAGGCCTCCATTGTGTTATTTAGACAGGACCAGTCTTTCATTACTTGATTGACGACCGTGGGAGTCGCCTTTCACGATGAGCCGACGTATTCCGAGTGAAAGCGTGAGACGATCCATGTAGGAGAGCTTCATACTCGGCAGCGTTGTGAGAAGCGGAGAAGTGGAGGTGAAGGACGTATCTTAGCCTTTCCCGGTCGGGAGATCGGCACAACTCCTGCTCCTAAGCCGGTGATCCTCTTGGATCCGTCGAAGTGCATGGTCCAGTGTTGGAGGTCTTCCCGAGGTACGTTCTCTTGTTGCTCAGTCCACTCGGCCAGGAACTCCGCCAAGGCTTGTGACTTAATGGAGGTCCTTGCCTTAAAAGTCAAGTCCAATGGCATCAGCTCTAGAGCCCACTTGGCGATGCGCCCAGTTGCCTCCCGGTTGTGGATGACATCGCCGAGTGGAAAGGAAGTGACGACGGTGATCGAGTGACCCTGAAAATAGTGTGCCAATTTTCTCGCGGTTATTAGAACACCATAGAGCAATTTTTGTACCTGAGGGTAGCGAGTTTTGGCTCCTACCAACACTTCGCTAACAAAGTAGATTGGCCTCTGAATCTTCTGAGCCCGTCCTTCTTCTTCGCGCTCAACCACGAGGACCATACTAATCACTTGGTGAGTGGCTGAAACGTACAGTAGCAGAGGTTCCTGGGACTGAGGCGAGGCCAGGACGGGCGGCGTTGTAAGGAACTCTTTGAAGTCTTCAAAGGCCTTATTGGCTTCCGCGGTCCACTGGAAGTCATCTGTCTTTTTTAGCAATCTGAAGAAGGGCATGCCTCGTTCGCCGAGTCGGGAGATGAAGCGGCTTAGCGCTGCCATGCAGCCAGTGAGCTTCTGGACGTCTTTCTGGTTACTCGGGGGCTTCATTCTTAAGATGGCGTTGATCTTCTCCGGATTGGCTTCAATGCCGCGATGTGACACCATGAAGCCAAGCAGTTTGCCTGATGGGACGCCGAAAGTGCACTTCTCCGGGTTCAACTTCATTCTGAAGACCCGGATGTTTGCAAAAGTTTCTTCTAGGTCGGCGATCAGGTCTTCTTTCTGCTTGGTCTTGATGACAACATCATCGACATAAGCTTCTACGTTCTTGCGATCTGCGTGTGGAAGCATCTTTGGATCATACGTTGGTATGTGGCCGGCGTTCTTCGGGCCAAAGGCATGGTGATGTAGCAGAGGCCCCAAACGACGTGATGAACGATGTCTTCGAGCATCGGATTCTTTCAAGCTGATTTGGTGATAGCCGAGTAACAATCCAAGAAACTCGAAGTTGGCATTTGTTGAGTCAACGACTTGATCGATGCGAGGCGGCCGAATGGATCTTTGGGACGAGGCTTTGTTGAGGTCGGTATAGTCAACGCACATGCGCCATTGCCCCGTCTTCTTGCGGACCGGGGTGGGTTTGCTAACCGGTCGGGATGAAGGACTTCTTTGATGAAGCCGGCGGCCAAGAGCTTTGCGAGCTCTTCCTTGATAGTGTCTTTTCGATCCTACGCAAATCTGCATGCTTAGTTGTTTTATCGGTTTGGCGTCATCTTTGACGTGCAAAGAGTGCTCGATCACCTCCCTAGGAATTCCGGGCATATCGGATGGTTTCCAAGAAAAATATCTTTATTATTTTGGAGGAAGGTGACGAGCGCGCTTTCCTATTTGGGATCTAGATCAGCGCCAATTACAGCAGTTTTCGAGGGATCCGATGGATCAAGGAAGATCTTCTTGGTCTTGGCGTTGCCGGATCCCGATTTGGCTATCTTCTTCGCGGGGACTTCGCCCTCTGCCGAAGTTGATGCAGCCAATCGGACTTCTTTGGCCACGCAATCTCTCGCGAGATTGGGTCATGTCGCAGCTCTCCTTATCGCAGGTGAAGGCTTGCTTCACATCGGCTGCGAAGAGTGATGACGCCGTTCGGACCGGCATCTTCATGCGAGGTAGGTGTAATGTGGGATCGCCATAAACTTGGCAGCGCGCAGGCCTTGATGATGGCGTGATATCTTTGTTTCAGTCGGCCACTTCAAAAGTGGTGTTCTCCGTTCGGAAGTTCTATCGGGCCCCGAAGGTGACGGGGAGGGAGATGTGTCCGAGTGGTGTAGATGATAGCCCCGGGATGACTCCGTGGAAGGGGTGAGCTTGCCTTTAATCGCCTCGGGATGCATTTCATCCATGGTCTTGGCAAACGGGATGTTGAGGCGCTGCCCCATCGATGAGGACGCGCTTGAGCTCGATGTTGCGGACCACGGGGTCTAGGACGAGTGGATAGCGCCCCCGGATGAACCACTCGGTCGGGGTGATCCGAGCGGTCAAAAGTGATGGCCACCTCCGACCATCGCAGTGCGAGGACTTCCGGTTGAGCGCGTTGACCTCTCGGTCGGTTAGCTTTTGTTTCCTCTTGGATTCATAGGCCAGCGGCCCCCCGAAGATGTGATTGAGCTCTCCCACTGGGTCTTGGAAAGGTTCGGCGTTCTCAGCCGCGTTATTTTTCTTGGCGCCCGACGGGCCGGCCTCATCGGTCGGCTTCTTGTTGAGCTGCTGCCGCGTCTTGCTCGCGGCTTGTTTGTAGATGACGAGTCCTTCGCCGCGTGCTTATGATTGGGATGGTGAGTGCACTGGGCGTTCATGATGGCGTCATAGGCGGCGACTCGGGGACGGCGTTGAGTGTTGGAGGTTGCGGCCACTAGGTCCTCAGATCGGCGCTTGCGATCTTTTTGGGCCTGGTGGTTGCTGTTGCCGTTGTCCTTCTTAGGATTCCGGCTTCCTCCTGCCTGCTTGTCTTCCCTCCTATCGGGCCGGTCTTGACGGGCAGCTTTGATAGCGTCGTTGGACTTTGTGTAGGAGTTCGCCGTCTCGAACATTTGTTTCACTATCTTCGGTGGTTTGCGCCCGAACTTCCCGATTAACAGCTCATCACGGACTCCCTTCTGGAAGGCGGCGATGATGATGTCATCGGTGATGTTGGGGATCTTGTTGCGCTTTTCGAAGAAACGACGGATGTAATCCTTCAGAGGCTCATCCGGCTTCTGGATGACGTTGTATAGATCGAAGTGTGTGCCGGGCCTCTCGAAGGTACCTTGGAAGTTGGCAATAAAGTGGTCCCTTAGCTCGCTCCACGAGCCGATTGAGCCTCTTGGCAGGCTCGTGAGCCAGTTTCTGGCTGAGTTAGAGAGGGCCACAGGCAGGTAATTGGCCATGGCCTTGTTGTCACCGCCTGCAGCACGGATGGCGAGGGTGTAGACGGTAAGCCAAGATACAGGGTCGGTCTTGCCATCGTACCTTTCAATCCCTATGGGCTTGAACCCACTCGGCCAGTGCACTCGGCGAAGCTCCCGAGTGAAAGTCGATACTTCATCGTCGCCGCTATCGGGTGATCCCCTCCGATCTTCCCGAGTGCGTCGGTCCCGCTCCAGTAGCGGCGATCGAGACTTCCGCGAGATCACTCGGCGGGGTCTTTGGTTGGTGGTTGGATAGCTGGAGCTGTTGTTGCGGCGAACGCGATGGTGGACGGGTGGACGTCCGTGTCGTTTGTCACGGAGTCGGCCGTTTGCTCCTGGTACTTCTGCATGGACTCGCGGGGTGGGCCTCTTGGCCTTGTCGTCGCCGTCGGCTCGGGCCTCTTATAGTCTCCTAACCTTAGAGGCGGAAGCGGCTCTTGTCGCGTTTCGGCCACAGATTCGATCGGCCTTCGTGCGAGGTGGTGGGGTGGCCGTTAGGCGTGGCGGCGACGATGGTCTTTATCTTGTCGAGTATCGGAGTCACATTGGCGGAGTGCCGTCTCCATGACGGTGTCCAAGAGCGTGAGTGCGGCAACGGCGTTACTGTGGCGTACGGAAAATGTTGGTGTTGCGAACCCGTGTTTGGAGGATGGCCTCTGGGCGGATCGTCTGCACGTAGATCCTGCTTCCTCTTGTCGGCCTCATCCTTACGCTGCTTCTCCTCTTCGGCCGTCTTGCGCTCGTGCTCAATCTTGGCTCGCTCTTCTTGGCAAGCCTCCTGGCCATGGGTGAGTCGGACTCGTCGGCTCGGCCATGAGGACATCAAAGCACTTCGGCTCATAGTCCATGCGGCGGTCGGAGTTGTCGGCTTCGTCGAGAGGGATGCCATAGAGGTCGTCGAAGCCGGCGGAGGCGAGGTATCCATTGAGCTCCGAAGATGAGCGGGAGCCGAATGACGGGAGGATGACGGCGACCTCCCTTGATCTGGGTAGCCCGGGTCTGGATTGTTCCGTCCGAGTCAGAGCTTGGGGATGCGGGTTCCTCCGAGTGGGTCGCCGCCGACTCGGGGGAGAGAAGTTTGCTGTAGATCTCGGCGGCGTTTGGTAACCCAAACGGCATCGAGAGGTCTTCGCCCGAATAGATCGCCTCCGTCGGGGAGGTGAGAAGATTGGCGCAGATTTCGGCGGTATTCGCTAATCCGAATGGTGCCGAGCGAAGTCCGTCGTCGGAGAGAGTAGATTGCATCTTGGTCTTCAAGACGTCGTTGTAGATCTTGGTGCTGTTTGGGAGTCCGAACGGCGTTGAGTGGATTTCTCCTTCCGACTGGTCTGAATCCGAGTCGAAGGAGGAATCGTCGACGAAGTAGGCGGCGAAGTCGCCGAATCTTGAAGGGGATCCCATCACGCTTGTCGGCGAGATTGTTGAAGAAGTCTCGACGTGCGGGCCCCTACCTGGCGCGCCAACTGTCGAAACTTGGTTTCGGCAATATAATTTATGGGGTCGCAGTCGAGATCGCCAAGCACAATGGGTTAGTAGGAAAAGAAGATTTAGACAGGTTCAGGCCCTCTCGTGAGGTAATACCCTACTCCTGTTTCGGTGGATTCGATCCGCCGAGTGTCTTTATTGATCTCGTGATCTAAGGCTGAAAGCTAAAGGCTCATAAAACATATGATATCCCTCAAGGGACGCCCCTTACCCCCCTTATATAGTCTTGGGAGGAGGGCTTACAGATCGGAAACCCTATCTTACTCTAAGTCGCTTTCCTCAATCTTACCAAACCGTGATCATAGGCCGATTGCCTTATCTCTATCGGCAATCGTAACACCCAAGTCATGTTCGGTTTACAGATATGGCAGGCGCAATCTATCCCTACCTCCAGTCGGATAAGCTTGCCATGTAGATACCCAATTGCCATAATCTCCACAATGTCGCTGATGAAAGAGTTGATGATGGACGTGGCTTTAGAGGAGATGCCAATATTAGGGTGTACCAGCTTCCGTACCTTGAAGATGTATATCTTGTAGGTCTTCATACTTTTTTTAGCACCTCGAAGATATAGATCTTATAGGTCTCTGTAGGGCCCATAGTGCCTCGAGCATCCTGAGGGAATGAGAATGAGAGATATAGATTGGTATGATGGGATTATTGTTCTTACTATTTATGATAATCAATTATTAAAATATTGAATTGCTTCCATGGATGGTTGCAAGCTTGTTACTCCCTATGTCCCGTAATAAGTTCACTTTTAGCTCTTTTCATTTATCCCAAAATAAGTTTATTTTTAGAGTAATCATTGCATTGGAGTTTATGAAAAGAGGGAATAATTGTATTCGGAGTAGATAAAGTGAGAAATAGTTGTATTGAGATTTGATAAAGTAGGGCTATTCTAGTCTTCTTTTTTATATTAGTAGGTGTGGGATAGTTGAAAAATAAACTTATTTTGGGACAGAGGAAGTATTATACACTACTTTATATCATGTACATGTGTTAAACTATGCATTTGGAAATGATTGCGATCTTATTCTAAAATGAGTCCATAAAGGTTATGTTCCCTTCTTATATTAGGCCATGTGTTTCTTAGATAATGGATAATATCTAGCTTTACTTCAACAGATGCTACAGCCACTTATTACATAGTTTTTGTTGAAAACCAAGTACAACAATTTCGATAGCGAGACGATATAATAATAAACGCCATCATCAAAGAAGAAAAATAATTTATTCGAAGAAGAGAAACAATTTGTTCAAACAACAATCCTATTGTTTTTATGTATCAAACCTTGCTATATTGTTTATAGATTTTAATGCAGATGATGAGGGGTTCCATGCGGGTGACATTGATCTTCAGAAAGGTTCGACCTAGAGATTTTAATGGAGCCAATGTGGTTGATAGATGGGTATACTATGAACCAGTACTATGTTATATTTTCACTGCTACTCTTATCTTATATTTTTGTTTTTAGTTGGGCAGTCGACCCTATCGGTATTGTATAACCCAATTTATGTATGTCCGGCTGCCTTGATACATCTGTTATGTGTTGCATAGATATGTTGTTGCCCTAGAGGCCGATTGGTGCCCAGATCCGCCGTCGAGCTATTAATTCCATGGCTGCCTCCTACACATGTCGCGTCAAGCTCCTCCATGGTACGTGCACGGCGAACTGCACCCTCGTCTGCTCCTCCTCGGCATCTAGCCGGAGCATCGCCGTGATCAGAGGTGGATCCATAGACTTGATTTATTGGTGTCATAACATGTTTATCGGTGTCATAGTATGCTAATTATACGTAGATAATAATGTTATAATATATGAACAAGCAGTTTTATCATAGGATTTATCGAAAGTCATTGGTGTCGCGACACCGCGGTTATCGTAGATCCGCCTCGATTGCGATGCAGGCCCTAGGAGAGGGGAGAGAGGTAGAGAGATTGGAAAGAGAGAGAAAGGAGGGTAGAGGATGGAGATGAAATTGATACATGCATCTTATGTCAAGATTTGGGGTAAAAGTATTTTTAAGACATGTAAATAGATACGGATTCGATTGTGAATATATTATAATGGTATGGTAGTTACAAATAGATAAGTAGTAATGATATTTTTAACCCATGAAATTACCCTAACTTTTAAGGCCAAACAAATGACACTATACATCATATTTTAAGGTGGTTTTGATTGATAATGATAGATTTGTTTTCCCTTAGGTAAGTTGCACAGTTGTTGACTGAATTAAGTCACATCTATGTCAGCCAAATATGCATCAGAAGAATATTTAATAGCCTTTATTTTGAAAAAAACGTAAAATAAAAAGTTACAGGATGTTATTTGTCCGAATTTAAAAGGAGGGTGAAAAACAACCGATGTAGTACTTCCGCTGACACTGGGCTCCTGGACGATATAGCAGCACCCATGCGACGATCCCGACAGCCCTGAGCTGCTTGCTTTGATTGCTGCCCATGGATGCCTGCACTGTTGCTGCTTGCTTCCATTGCTTAGCAAATGTTTCAAAAAGATTAGCGTGAACCTGGCATAAATATGCTTCAGCTGCGTGATGGCAAATGCCAGTTCATACTTTTATAATATCAGCACTAATGAAGTGCCCTATATATACAAACAAAATGAAACCACCAAATACGTACCAATGGTGTGCAAAATCAAAAAATCCGGCGAAAGAGCAAATGTTACACGTAAGCTCGTAGCAAATGTTATCCGAATACCCTGTTAATAATAAATTATTGACTCTCAAAATTTGCACCAGAAAAGACTGATTATTTTGACAAGCAAATAACATGAATCTATAAGTCCGCTTGTTAACTGCCTGGTAGAGTGATGGTACTCGTGACTGGAGTCTCTACATCCCTGGATGAGTTGGCCACCCTTATTAGGATTATTTATTAGTCTATAGGTTTATCTCTTAGACTTTTAAACTCATAGATTATTGATCCCTTTAGTCTTGTGTAACTCAGTAATATATATGACAGACCATCTTCCCACTTTAGAGTGAGACATCTTTCCATATATTTCACTTTCTCTATAAGGTAACAGATTTCAGGTTTTTACCTTCTTTTTTCACTACTCTAGCACGTCGTCGTCACGGCTGCATCCATCCTCACCCCGGCTACCTCCTCAGCGCCGGCCATGTCGACTGAATCAACTCGGTCCTCCACCTCCTCAGCAACCATGGCGGCCTCCAGTGGTGCACCTTCTGCCAGCACCACCAACGAGTTCCTCTACCCCTATGCCGCCGTTGCTGTCAAATCACACGTCCCCATCGCCCTGGAGAACAACCACCTAAACTACAACAAGTGGTAGGCCTTCTTCACCTCCCTGTGTAGCAAGTTTGGCTTGATGGATCACATCGACGGCTCCGCTTCTCCACGCCCCGACGACCTAGCCTGGGAACAAGCTGATTGCTGCATCCGTAGCAGCTCGCTCTTCGGATCGATCGACGATAATGTCCTTGACCTTGCCATGGAGCCAGATCAGAACGCTCGGGAGCTCTAGGTCGCCATCAAGGACATGTTCCACGTCAGCAAAGGACCTCGAGCGATCTTCCTCAGCCACCAATTTCACTCCATGACTCAAGGCGACTCCTCCATTGCCAATTACTGCCAGAAGATGAAGATCGCCGCTGACACCCTTCGCGACGTCGGCCACGCCGTCTCCAACTCCCAACACATGCTCAACCTTCTCCAAGGACTCAACTACTGCTTATCCAACACCGCCAATAACATCGCAGGCATGGTCGTCCTCCTAAACTTCACATCGGCGCGCAACACCCTCCTGCTAAAGGAGCCGCGCATCACCAACAAGGCCAAGGTGGCCTCGGAGACAACGCTGGTTGCAGGTTCCAGCTCCGGCTCCTCTTGCCCTCCCGACGGCTGCGCATCTACACTGGCAAACTTCGCCTTCTTCCGATGGCCAAGCTCGCGTCAGCAGCAACAACAACCGCCGCAACCGCAAGGGAAACGGTGGACGCGACGATGGCTAGACTAACGGTGGGAACGGAGGAGGGAACGACGGTGGGACTAGTGGCGGTGGGGGTGGCAGGCGGCGGCCGCCAGCCCTCATGTGGTGGTGGCAGTGGCTACTTCCAGGGGATAGCCAACCCTAGTTGGAGGCCGGCCAGGCCATGGGTTTGCTTTAACCCTTGGTCAGCCCAACAACCAGCCTGGCGCCCCCATTCGGCCGGTCTTCTTGGGCCGGCTCTGGCAACCAACTACGGTGGGACTGGTGGCGGTGGGGGTGGCAGGCGACGGCCGCCAGCCCTCATGTGGTGGTGGCAGTGGCTACTTCCAGGGGATAGCCAACCCTAGTTGGAGGCCGGCCAGACCATGGGTTTGCTTTAACCCTTGGTCAGCCCAGCAACCAGCCTGGCATCCCCATTCGGCCGGTCTTCTTGTGCCGGCTCCGGTAACCAACTACTCCCAGGCGAACACCACCTTTGATTGGCCATTTATGTCGCACGCATCTGCTCCTACAGGCCAACCCAATTGGGAGCAAGCTAGCCTCATTGCAGCCCTGAACCAGATGGCCTTCCAAAGCCCAAACAACTGGGTCTTGGACACCGACGTGACATCTCATATGTCCTCCACTGACGGTATCCTTGTTACTCACTTGCCTAACGCCCACACTTTTATTACTATTGGAAATGGTCATACTATCCCTGTTATTTGTCATGGCACTTCATTCCTCCCCATAGGAACCACCAAATTTGCACTCAAAAACATCCTTGTCACCCCTTCCTTAGTTCGTAATTTACTTTCAATTCATCAATTTGCCCACGACAATAAATGTTTCATTGAGTTTGATGAATTTGGTTTCTCTATTAAGGAACTTCAGACCCGGTGTGTGATTCTTCGTTGCAATAGTCGCAGGGAACTCTACACCCTTCCAGTTGCCACTCCCTTCATCGCCGCTCAGTGCTTCCTCGCCACTTCATCCACACTTTAGCACCATCATCTCGGTCACCCTGGTCCAGCCGCCATCCACAGTCTTTGAAATATGTCCTCCATTTCCTGCAATAAAATAGACACATCTCTATGTTATGCCTGTCAGTTAGGTAAACATACCATACTACCTTTTGTTAGGTCTTCCTCTCACACTTCCGTTCCTTTTGAGCTTACCCATTGCGATGTGTGGACCTCTCCGGTGTTGAGTACTTCGAGTTTTAAATATTACTTAGTGGTGCTTGATGATTTCAGTCATTTATGTTGGACCTTTCCGCTTCGACACAAATCGATGTTCATTGTCATATTGTTGAGTTTCGAGTATGTTTCCACCCGGTTTGTCCTACCGCTAAAATCTCTTGACCAATAACGGCACAAAGTTCGTCAATACCACCACCACTACCTTTCTACCTAGTCCTGGCACCCAGCTACGGCTCTCCTGCCCTTGCACCTTCCCCTAAAATGGTAAAGCCGAACAAATGCTTTGCACCATCAACAACTCCATATGCACCCTCCTTATTCAGGCTTGCATGCCTCCGTCCTACTGGGTTGAGGCTCTCGCCACTGCCACATACCTTCTCAACCGGAGACCCTCCTCCTTAATCCATCAATCACTACCCTTTCGGCTCTCAGCCCGCACCACTCAGACTACTCCACCTTCGGGTTTTTGGTTATCTTTGTTACCCCAACTTGAGTGCCACAACTCCACATAAGCTTGCCTCTCACTTGACGGCTTGCTTTTTCTTGGGTATCCGGCTGTCACACCACGAGTTTTGCCCTAAATTGTTTAAATAATTTACCCTGAAATAATCGGAATTTCTGGAATTAACCTGGAGCCAACCAGTAATTTTGAAATGCAATTAATAAATGGAAACGACATGGTAGGATTTTTCTTGAATTCTGCATGTCAAAATGCACTAACAGGATTTTTACTCGAATTTTTAGAGCACTCTAAGTATTTTTAATCAATTAAATAAGAAATCGGGAATTAATTAAGCCCCAAAATCCTTTTTCCTTCTTTTTCTTTTTTCTTCCGTACGGCCGTACGTTTTCCCGCCCATTCCAACTTGGGCCGTCGGCCGAGCCTCCTTCGGTCGTGGGCGAAGCCCACGGCGCCGGCCCGCGCGCAAAGTCCGCAAACCCTCCTCGCTCCGCGGTCACCGACAGGTGGGCCCCGCCTGTCGGGTCTCCGTCCCCGCGCCCAGTCGGCCCAGTCGCCGCCCCGCCATGCACGCCGCCGCTCCGCTCCGTTTCCGCTTGAACCAATGCCACGTCGGACCCATGCCGGGCCCGTCAGCAGCGCATCCATCCCCACGCCCTTCGCGTTCGATGGAAACCCTGTCCGCGAGGATTTTGCCGCCATTGTTTCTCTCTCTCTCTCTCTCTCTCTCCGAGTCCGTAACCAACGGCGACGAATCGCGCCTATCCATGCCCTTCCGATCTCATTGCGCCTTTATAAAGTTCCCCGTCGCCGCCGCACGTTTCCTTTGTCTCTCTCGCGTTAGCCCTAAAAACCGTCGCCGCCATCGTCGTCTTCTCCAACTCCGGTGAGTGCGCCGCGCTTCCCTTCTCTCGGTTTTCCCGTGTTGTCTCTCGGTCGTTTTCCCCGCGCAGCCGCACCGCTCTCCGCCGTTGTCTCCCGCGCCGCAGCACCCTCCGTCGCCGTTGCGGTGCCGCCGGAGATCGGCCGGCCGCGCGGCCATGGCCGGCGGGCGAGCTCGAGCCGCCGCCGCCCAAAACCCTCATCCTAGCGCCACTTCTTCGAGGCCGTCCGATCGGTCGGATCGGGTGGAATCCAGCCGTTCGCTCTGCCCAATCCGTCGCCGTCCACGTCCGATCGCCGCGCGGTGGATGGCCGCCGCGTGTCCGCCCATCGGCCGCCGCCGAACCTAACCCTACCCACGATCCGCACCGTCCGATCCTTCGGATCGGCGGATCTGACCGTTCGCTCCAGCGCAAGCCGTCGCCGTCCGATCGCGCCGCTCCTCGCGGATGCGTGCCGCGTGTCCTCGCGCTCGCCGCCGCCGCCGTGGACTCGGTCCACCGTGGACCACGCCCGCGCCGCTTGCGTCAGCCGCTTGCGCCAGCTGACGTCAGCCCTACCCGTCTGCGCGATGCTTGCGTCACCGGGGCTTAATTGCGCAATAAATATTTTAATCTTTTCTGTTTAGTTTAAAAATCACAATTAAACTCCTAAAATCCATATCTTTTGAATCCGAGCTACGTTTTAGCCCATTCAAATTTCATTAAATCCAGAAAAATGTCAAGAATCCATTAAAAATACTTTTCAGTGTTGTTTCAGTAGACCTTTTAGGGTGTTTGTTGAGTGCTTTGTTTATCGTGTAGATCCAGAGTTTTCGGCGAGCCGTTCTCTTGAAGTAGTCGCCGAGGTTCCTCGGTCTCCGAACAAGGCAAGTCATACCTTACATTGACCATATTGTACCTATTTTCTGTAAATATCTCTTTTCTCTCAAATACTGCATATGTTTTAGAATGTCATTTCATGGGATGATTATACCTATTGTACTTAACCATAGGATTGTTTACCTTATACCATTGATAGCTTGGGGACTCAATATGATTAGATGATAGCTTAAGGTTGCTTAGTTATGCTTAGCTCAACTAGTTCACTTAAGGGAATCACACTAATCAAGTATATTACTAGAAGTTAACCCTCGGATGAGGTTAAGATGTGACACTATTTCTAATAATATTAAATTATGAAAAGGGTGGGTCGTGAGCACATGGTTGGACTTTGGTTAGCGTGCTCATGACAATTAAGGACCGGTTCTCGGGAAACCCTGGAAGAAATGCCGTGCATACCACAAGCCAGCATGGGTAATGGCTGGGTCTATAGCGTAGGCGTCTCTAGCCAACGTATCCCGGAGAGGGTGGGCGTGATGGAGTTGGGTCGGCCCGGTTTTAAGGGTTGATCGGCTTCAGATTCAGCGGCACTAGAGGGCTGCCCATTGCCCGATGGGAGTGGGGGCGAAACCTTGGTGTGGTACGATTGGTTAGAGGGGTTATGTGAAGGGTCTGTCCACGGTTCCTTTCCGGGGTACCGTGGTGGTGCACCGGCGCACGGTAACGTGTTGTGGGATTGTGTCTTGTGGGTACAGTTGTACACCTCTGATCAGAGTAAAACTATTCGAATAACCGTGCCCACGGTTACGGGCGATCGACCAGATTCACCTGGATTAGTTTCACTTATTTACCTGAATGAAATGTTGGAATGTGACTAGTGCAGGTGGATGGATGGGCTGTTGCAACGTGGTTTTAGCGTTGAACGGTGTTTATTTAATATTGCTTAATGATTACTCTTGTTTCTTTTGTCTTCAAATATTGTTATTATATTCGCAAGTCTTTGTTTATGCAAATTGAGCCTCTTATCCTTTTCCTTGTTATTTATCTTGCATCATGTTCCCTTTTCCGGTGTGACTTGTTGAGTACGGTGGTTCTACTCAGCCTTACTTCTTTTTCCCTCTTGATTGCCACGAGTTGAGATCGAGGTCTCTGAGGAGGTGTAGGCTTGTTCGACGTCAGGGGTTAGCTGTGGTGTTGGCGTTTCGCTTCGCTCGTGTCAAGTTTAGTTTAAGTCAGTTTATTTTCCTTTCCATTGCATTTGTGTAACTCTTTTATATTGTTTCTAAGACGAGGATTACGTATTATCAATAACGTCGATTTGTGTACCTCGGTGATGCACGGACGAGGGTGTAATGCGCAAATTAGCGCAGAAATTCGGTGTGAATTTCAGGCGTGACTGACCTCCCACAAGGATACGAGATGTTTGGATCTCTTCACTCGCCCCATCATCATTTCATGCCACTTTGTGTTCAACGAATCATGATTCCCCTTTGCGATGACTCCCCCTATTGCCTCGTCTTTTAACTTTCTGCTGAAGGGACTCCCTCCAGCGATTGCTCCCTCCTCGGAGATTGCAACCGCGACCACTCACGGTGGCTTCCTTCTTAGAGTGGATCTTCAAGCACAATTTCCACTCCGACGGCTCACTTGCCCACCACAAGGCCCGTTGGGTGGTCCATGGTTACTCGTAACAGCATGGCATCGACTACGACGAGACATTTAGCCCGGTTGTCAAGCCGGCCACCATATGAGTTGTTCTCAGCATCGTTGCATCCCGTGCTTGGCCGATTCATCAGTTGGACGTGAAGCACACATTTCTTCATGGTCACCTAAAGGAGACCGTCTATTGTCAGCAACCCTCGAGTTTGTTGACCTGCGGACCCGACAATGTCTATTTGTTGCGAAGTCCCCTGTATGGTCAAGGCGGGCTCCCGTGCATGGTACCAACGGTTTGCCACATACATTCGATAGTTAGGATTTATGCCTTCGGCATCCAATACATATCTTTGTTTACAAAGATGGAGATCGTATTGCCTACGGGGCAGGGGGAACCACAACTACGGGAGAAGGTAGCACTAGAGGTGGAGGCGGCGACGATGCCGGAGGCGCTGACGACGACGGCGGAGCCCCATGGTCACGTGCCTCGCCGCGTCCCCCTTCGAGGAGGAGGGGCGGTGCTAGAGGAGACGAAAGACGACTTTGTGGCTGTAGCGATCCAAGGGCGGCAACACGCCGACGCTGCCCGCCGGCGCCGGCCTCGCCGCATCTCTCGTAAGGCGGTGAATTGCCGTCGCGTCTCAAAAATATTCTTTTCTTTTCCTCCACGTGACATTTTCACCCCTCAGTTTTTCTTATTCCCCCTTGCTCGAAAATATTCTTTTGCAGGAGCCAGTTGTAATTTATAAGAGGGAGGGAGGAGCTCCATAAAAGAAACCGAAATTTGAGAATTAAAAATATGACTTATTTAATGACTCTTTTCTCTACGTCGGGCTTAACGGAAATTGTCTTTTCAAATTCAGATAAAATACTTCCGCCCTTGTTTTACCATAACAAACATATTTTACTTGTTTGAATTATTTTTTTCATTAGGGTGAGTATATGCTATAGCACTTTTGTGTTACAAGCAAGGAGCAATGTGATCATTTCTGGCAAATCTAACAACTAATCAAGCTAAGAATTTAGCACCATGTGGATGAGACAAAAAAAAACTCATGGACGTGCAAGGGATTGAGATAAAAATACATAGGCGCACCAGAAATCTTCTTTAAAATAAGTCAAGGGGGGCAAAACTCTCTTTGGTACCAAGTATCCAGCCGTCTCCTCTCTAAATTGCACTGGGAAGAAATCTTACTAATTTCACTACAGAAATTGGCACATCAGAACATCATTCAAACACGTATCTGAACTTCCAAACACCTAATTTTATTCACTGGTGTTTACAAATGAAGCGACGAAAGACCTAACTCTGTAGTCCAAAATCATTTGCAAACAGTATGCAAAACAAAATCATTTGCAAACAGTATGTAAAACATCCTTTTCTGCTGAACTCAACCAACTTCTCTCGAGTGTTACGACCTACATCACCATCCCTCCATCAATGGCAAGAACCTGCGTAAAGTGACCAAACGGCAAAGTAGTTAGTTCGACGATGAAAGAACGCAAGGATGTGGTGTGCATTAGGAATCACGCGGACCTGTCCCGTGATGTAGTTGGCTGCAGGATTGAGAGCCAAAAACTCAACCAAGCCAGCAACCTCCTCTGGTTTGCCATATCTCCCTGCAAGTCATATCAATCAACCATTAGTACTGACTGAAATTATTGAACAGCGCAGGGGATGTGGTGTTATCTCACTCACGGAGAGGATGTCGTGTTATCTCACTCAGATTAGCACATGGGCCGTTTCATCTCTAGAATTCGTGCATGATGTACAGAAGATGATAATGCTACTTAGTAACACGTACCTAAGGGGATAGTTGACAAGATTCTCTTCTCAAGGTCCTCACCAAGTTCAGCAGTCATGTCAGATGCAATGAATCCAGGTGCAATAGCATTCACCTACATGAGTATTCAGAGCTGTTTGAGAAGTCAGGCTACTCTAAAGTTCTATGAGAGCTAACAATGGAGAGAGAAGCCAGACATTGATATTTCTGCTTGCATATTCCCTAGCTACCGCTTTTGTGAAGCCAATAACCCCAGCCTTGGCAGCACTGTAATTAGCTTGGCCAATATTACCAACAAGACCAACAACTGATGCTATATTGATGATTTTTCCCTGCATTTCAACACAAAACAAGCAAATCACTACTCATGGTGACATAGATATGAATAGCAAGCTATTTTTAACAAAACTTCTTAAAGTCAGACCACAGTACAAACACAATTATTAGTTATTGTTATGAAACCCGATTAAATGTACAAGCAATATTAAATTAACTTTGTTATGCCAAAGATATTTTTGAAGATTTCATATGTATTATCGGACTGGCCAAAAGGGACCATTGTTAATCCATGAATATGAAGTAGCAGCAGTTAGCACCCAGTACAGTAATAGCAAAGCATTCTATGCAAACCAAACAATACCTTTTTCTTCTTCATCATTATTTTTGTAGCAGCCTGCAAGAATGTGTATAGGTAAGATGAGTAATGTTCTTCAAGACTTCAAGTAACCAAGAAAAGAAGTGCGATACAAACTTACTTGTGTACAGAGGAAAACACCAGTAAGATTCAGGTCAATTACGTCTTGCCATTGTGATTTCTTCATCCTCATTAATAATGTGTCTCGGGTAATCCCTGATAACAAGATGTTTTGACAGAAATTGATTGACAAGATGCTAAAAATGTAAAGAAATGAAACTACAATGGGGCCCAACCTGCATTGTTTACCAGCACATCGATTGTTCCCCATTTATCAAGAGCCTGGTAGATTAAGTAATAATAAACGAGTTATAGAGTGAAGAATAATAAAATCATATTTAGAAGTGCATTTCTATTACATAAAGAAACTGCACTTACTGCTTTCATCATAGAATCCACGTCGGCTTCTTTTGAAACATCTCCCCCAAAGGTAATAGCCTGACCACCAGATGCTTCAATCTGGAAAAATAACATTGCAATTATCTGATGGATAATGTGGGAAACCAAAAGTAGCTTTCTATAGTATGATTTGTATATTTGTAGGTAGATGTCTATCTTCAAATTGCAACTGAACTGCCTATTCTGACATGGGGCCATGGAGAACTTTCAAATTGATCTAAAATAACTACATTTACAAGTAAAAAAACATAGTTAAATATGGTTGAATCAACCACAGTAGAGATTCATCTCACTGTTTCTTGCTAATTATTATCATTATTATTACTATCCACTAGTTCTGAAAATAAGTTACAATGTGCAAATGGAATAGATGAAGATAGGAATGCAATTAGATTTTAAATTGCACCGGACTGACTACTGAAATGTGCAATTGTTTTGGAGTTGCATTCTCATAAATGGCAAGATTATTCACCATACGACATTGTTCTAACTCGGGAAGATTATAAATGATAATACTTTAATGTATTCCTGTATGAGGCTAAAAGACAGGAAAATGAAAAATAGAATTAAGAAAATGCAACGATGATGAGAATTAAGGAAAAAATAGTTCTCCAAAGCATAACCTGATTGCTTGTAGTGAAACTAAAATGACTAACCAATAGCATTAAATAGTGAAAATGTCCACAACACAAGGGTTATCCTTATGTTAAGATTTGACATTAGGTCACAGGTAACCAAGTAATACCAAACAAAAATTATGTACAAATACTAAATTTGAGAATGGATGAGCTCACCTCTTTGGAGACTTCTTCAGCCTCTTTTGAGGATCGGGCATAGTTCACCAGGACCTGAAAATCAAGTCAGTGACAAGTACCTGAGGTTAATTTATCATTACACAAAATACAAGGGAAAAGAGATGGTCTTTTGCATTGGTGAGAAGCCAAGCGGGTAGACAAAAGTGTAAAATTACAGCACCACATATCTATCCCTCTACCAGATATCAAAGACAGCATATTGGAGAAGCAACACATAGTAGAACTAGAACCAGACTTCCAACATGAGCAGTAGACAAACAAATCATATCAGCTGTTGAATAAGCTGTTCAAATTTGAGCTGTTTCATCAACACAAAATAGTCAAGATGCTCACCTTGCACCCAGCTTTTCCAAGAGCCAATGCAGTCGCCTTTCCAATCCCCCTGGAGGCACCAGTCACAATAACAACTGGAGCTTCCAACTTTGTAGCATCTTGCACAAGTGCTTGCTCAACAGCTGCAACATGGGTCCGCACACCTGCAATAGCATCGCTTAGCATTGGATACCAAGAGTACAGGTTGTTTGAATGAGTTTAAAAAGAGGATAAATTCAAAACACAGTTTTCTTGAACAAAGCTGTTGAAAAGAATACATTTAGCATATAAAAAGATGTGAAAACTTTAAATTTAAAAAAATGACCCCAGCCACCTAACAAAGACACAGTAAGTCTATATAGATTAAAAAAACATTAAACATGAACGACTATTATTTCCAAAACAAGGCAATAAACAGTAAACTCCATCTTGACAAATATCATGCAAATGTCTGTTTTAGTCAGACTTAGTTCACATCGAATGTACAACTGTATCAATGATGATTACAAAGTGGCGTCTGCAGCCTAAGCATAACATGTCATTGATGTAGTGAAGCACAGCTACTTGTCCTATGTGCTCTATTACAGATGTTACTGACCCTGAATTTGATGATGCCGTATATATGTTGATGCTACACTAGTTTAAGTGTACTTGCAAAAGGGCATGATTTCAAGCTATCAAAAATAGAAAAATAGCTCCGCTGTTCTGTTTCTACTTTTTAATACATTTGGATGTCTATTGCACTGTAGATAATTAGGATCAAGTATAGTTAATAGCTCAACTTCCACTGTCAATTGACATTTGACAAATACTTTGGGATATGTAGATTCTAACAAAAAAAATTACAAGTAAAGTTCAACATTTACATTCTAATGCTGCAGCATTTGGAATCATCATACAGCTTCTGACAAAAGATTAAGCTTCTGTTGGTTTGTTGCATAATTTTCCACTACATACTATGCCTATAACAAAGAACTGAAACCTATGGTCGTCATCAATTTCATTCCATGGCATGTAAGAATTCTGCAACATGGATAGTGGTACATTACTGCTTGTTGGGTTGCTGGTGCAAGCAAATATACAAAAGAATAATATTTTATGAACCTCAAATAAAACAGTGTGTTCTTAATGCACCAATTAGTGTATTAGATATTTCACTTTGCTCACAACAGGATTAGGCAAAAAACTAGATCGCAAGCGCCACTTCAGCTATGTAAGGAACTACTATCAAGTGGATTACAAAGTACTAAAGTAGTTTATGTAATTAAGATCCCAAGCACATAAACAAAATAAAATCTAGTCTAAATCATACTCTCATTGATGAATCTGTTCTTAAGGTTTGGATGTATAAAATGAAATTCATTGCCAAATAGGATATGGTACTTGCTTGATTTTCACCCAGCAAGTGCGGATCCTAGGCAGCACGAGCAGCGAAGCGCCGCCACTGCGTGGACAGATCTCCATGCCAGAACTAACCCAGCACAACAACGGCTAAGACCACCCGCCGCTGGAGCGAGAGGAGGAAGGGGTGACCCTTACCTGAGAAGCCGCCGGACCGCACCGCGCGCGAGGCGCGGCGGCCGCCGCCGCCGCCGCCGCGCCGAAGGAGACGAACCCTCGCCGCGCCACCGCTGCGACGGCCGCGCGCGGGGCCGCCGGGGATGACACTGCTGCTGCTGCGGTCGCGGAGGTCGCCATGAGTGCGCGGAGAGAAGACGCGGCGGCTGCGGCGGAGGAGGCGGCGAAGAGGCGGTGGGCCACAGGGAGCGGCGTGGCGGGCGCGCGGGGAGGGTGGGTTTGTATTTGTAGCCGCGGCGGCGGCGGAGGAGGAGGTGGGGTTGGGGAATTCTTCCTGGGAAGCTCAGCGACGAGACGACAGCGCGGAGGAGGGTAGATAAACCCGTCGGTGTCGTTGGGCGGAGAGCACGAGGACGACGATGAAATACGAGATCTGCAAAGCGAAATGCCCTGATTTTCTCAGCCCGTTTTGATGGGCGGCTGCCTGCAGCTGCCACCCATATTTGACGTCAACAGCCTGGTATTTCTGTATCTGCTTGCTTGATTTCGATTGAATCTGAAGGCACGGAACAAGACTTGATAATATGCCACTCTCTGTTCATAGGGTTTTGATAAAAAGCCATTAATAATAATATGCAATAGATAAAATATCATTAAGTACGTTGTTTTTAACTAAAATGCTATTTTAAAGACTAAAAATTTCCCTGATTGGCTATGAGAAGAAAGAAAGGAGAGAGAGAGAGAAGAGCGGCGAGCGTATGGCCTCGTGGGCGAACAATGCATGGGCGGACGACGGCGAGTAGCGCTCAGGTGGGCGGCGTTGGAGGAGGTGGTACCCCACGCGACGTCGCCTCGACCTCCTCCCTCACGACTCCACCCTGTCATCCCCACTGCTGCTACCGTCGCCGCCTCTTGACGAGCCCTCTAGCATGGGCGGCGCTGGAGACGGCTTACGATGAGCGAGCAGCGGTGAGCACCAGGGAGGAGGGGCAGGCAGCACTAGAGGCCGCACCCTCGCCATTTCTCTGAGGAGCCAAAGAGGGCGGTCCACCCCCTACCCCCCACGCCATCGCCTTCTCTACCTTCCTTCATCTCATCATCCCCGTTGTTGTTGCCGGCGAGCCCTTCAGCACCATGCCGGCTCCTCTCTTCCTCTCTCTCCACATAGCATCCTCTCTCTCCACATAGCAATTAGGAGTGTTTTTGTCTTAAAACCCTCCAAAATAACATTTTTAACTAGAAGGCAATGCACTGAATGAATGATATTTTTATCCAGTGCATTCTACTGAGTGGCTTTTCATCGAAACCACACGAGCATAATGGCATATTATCCATTTCTTCACCTATCACAATTTTTGTTTTAAAAATAAATTTTACAAAACCTACGGATACTTTAGTCAAACTATCATAAAAATATATATTTAATGTGATATATTATAAAACTATAGATGTAATAATAAATTTATCATAAAACTACGGGTTAAAGACTAAGTACATAAAACTATGATTTAATAATAAAATTATTCTCGGGTTTAAATCCTTAGCACTTAGCACTGATGTAAAGTTTGAGTTATAAATATTCAAGTTTTGTGATTAAATTAACATTAAACCTATAGTTTTGTGATAAATTTATTACTTTGCTTTCAAATCTATAGTTCATGATAAATTTAGTGTTAAATCTATAGTTCTGTGATACACCATTTAAATCATAATTTGGTCAAATTACCTGCGGTTTTGTGAAATTTGCTTTTTTTTCTTACTAACCACGCATACGTGAGGACAATGTTTCAACCTCAATGACAAACTTTGATATTAGTAGGTCAGACTTAGGCCCTATTCTAAAAAGCTAATTAAGCTTAGCTATTGCTTCATTGACATGTTTCTCAAACAACTAAACTAAACAGTATGTTTCGTAAAAAAATAATTTAAAACCCACATAAACTTAATTTTTTAGTTTTTAATAATTAATACTCGATTAATTATATATTAATTATGTTTCTAGCTAATCAGCTAAAACCATCGGAAAAAATGCGCCCTTAGTGTTATGTCATGGATCCGTAACTTATGCAATTCAAAACATTGGTACAGATCCTCTCATCTATGACAGGCTCTCAAATGCCTAGGTTTTACAGACCATCACAACGAAGTCATCTCAAACGGGCCTAAAAAGAGGGCGATAAAGAAGTACTTGCATAGACATATTTGATGTGTAAAAAACTCGAGCCTGTCACGGATGATACCTATCGGTGATGGGCTCAAATCACGGCCCGACAAAGATAACCTACGATATCTTTGTCAGGCCCCAACAGAAGCCCGTACCGATAACACTCATCGGTAACAAGCACTAACCTAAGGCCCGACTGAGATAACAATTAGGCACGTCACCGATAAGTGTCATCAGTGACGGGCTCCAACTTGAGGCTCGATTGAGATAACAATTAGGCCCGTCACCGATGAGTGTCATCTGTGACGGGCTCCAACACACGATATGCTTTGAAATCATTTAACCTAGCCCGAGAGCCGATTCAGATCTACACATAAGCGCGAAAATTTTCTAAGTCCTCACATTGTGAACCCTAGCATCGTCACCGTCTCTCGGAGTCGGTCGCCGCCGTCCCTCGCGCCCTTTTGAGCCCGGCTTTGTCGTTCTCCCTCACCGCCACCGAGCACCGCCATCCCCGAGCCCGAGCGCCACCGTCCCTGAGCCCGGCCACCGAGCGCCACCATGCTCCAGGTAAGTTCATCTCTCTCATGTGCTGTCGTGCTCTCTCATGTATACATCTGAGATAAATGTCATGCTTTGTATCTGTTGTTTCCCCCTTTGTTTCCATCAAACCCTAGCTGTCATGTGTAGTTTGTGCGTATGTAACAAGTTTTTGCGCATATTGTTTCCGTTTTGTCCTCTGATTCACAGTCGGTTTTTAAAACGACCATAACTTTTGCATACGGAGTCCGATTAAGATGTTTCATATATGAAAATCGATCAGAAAAAATTTTTGGATGCGTTCGTCCATCGCTTTGTCATGTTCTACAATTTTATTTTCCCCAAAAACGGCTCATAAGGTTACCATTTTGAGCCCGGAGGCTTTTTCCCAATTCTGAGCGCGTCTTCTGAATTTTTCACAGGCCATGTCTTTTGTTTGTTTAGGTTTAAATTTTTTGTGGTTACCTTTCGAGTGCTCATAAGTCAAGAAAAAATACTTAAAAATAAAAATAAAAAGTCAAAATTTTTCAAAAAAAAGAACAATAGCCAAAAAATTAAAAAAAAATAAGGGATAAAAGAGAAACAATATCTAGAGAAGCATATAGAGTGGTGCAATGTATAGATCTGAGATAATGTAACTTTTGTTTTGGTTGAGATAAATTAAAATATTCATTCTCCTTCATTTTAAAAATAAATAATATATATGAATGGATGTGTGAAATATGTGAATGTCATATGTGAGTTCTGAATTGGGATTTCTGTAAATAATTGTATATATGAATGGAGCTGCTGGGAATGAGAATATATATATGTGTGAATAATTGCATATGTGAATAATTTTTTAGTGAAAATATTTTTTTTGGAAAACACTCATTCGTGATGGGCCTACTTAAGCCCGTCACAGATGACACTCATTCATGACGGATTTTAGTTTAGGCCCAATAAAGATAAGTACATCGGTGACGAACTTTTGCCCGACACAGATGATTTCTCACATTACTGACCTTTTCGTCATGACGGATACTATACCCGACACAGATGAGAGTTGTCGTCCAACACAGATGAAGGTTTCCGTTATAGTGAAAAAATGTTGTTTTGAACTTAGATCATTGAGATGGGATAAGTAATGCAATTGACACTATTGCTAATGTCAATGGCACAATGTTTTAACGCCAAAACAACAGCGTGTCACACTACTAGCACTATGTTTAACAGAAACCATATCGCAGTGCCTGTTGATTAGAACCATTGGTTCGATCTACTCCGTACTTCGTAATGTAATCAAGTAGAGATCATCTCTGCCATTGGTGCATCCAACAGCAAACGATCGAGTTCTCGAATATGAGACAAATCGTCTCACACGAATCGAGTTCTCCAATATGTGACAAATCGTCTCACATGTCATAGAAACATTAATTGTTATGACACGTCTAACAAGTAAGTTGTTATGAATGTACACGTCTAACAAGTAAGTTGTTATGAATGTACACGTCTAACAAGTAAGATGTGGATCTAACCATGGAGCTGAGGTTTCCCCTTATCTCATCGAAGCAGTAGAGTTCTTTTAGCTTTTCATTAATTTTTAGGTTTATATATATATATATATTGTAAGGAGAGATTAAAGGTAAAAAAATAACTTCAGTCTCTTCTATAAATATAAAATACTTGTAGATTCATCACTATAATAAATAATACAAAGTAAAAAGGGACTAGCTGACACATTTGACCATATAGGTTTATAGCAATACAACACAACTCAATACAATATTTTCTAAATAATCAAAGAGGTTGTGGGTCCGTTTAGAAAATTTTTAACCTTGAGAGCGTTCGGCTACAGCCTTTTACCTACCGAACAGGCCGCTTGAAATTTTGATCGCCGTTCTATCTGGCCATGGAAGAACATTACTTGGAGATAATGACAAGAGGAACTCCTTAATATTGATAATGTAGCTTAGAAAATAAACTAACTCATAGTGTTAGGAAACAATTAATTCCCAAGTGTTTTTATCGGGCATGCATGTATATCAACATGGCACAAATAAAGATTCAATATTGCAAGAGCGAATTCAATACAATGATGTTTGAGTGTTCTCACGCAAATACCGTGCCTAATGATGTTCTTTTGTGTTTTTTTTTGCTGTTTAATTCATGCAAACGATCCCGTGCTTCTAGTTATGCGTTGATTGGATGATTATAGCTTGTTGTAAACGCTAATAGCAGATATAGCAGATGCTCAACGAATTTGGATCTTTTTGGTTTTTAATAAGAAAACACAGTACGAGCACAAACTTCTTGAAAAGCGATTTTTAAGCAGGCGCAATAGGTTAGGTGAGCCATAAGAGGCGCGCTTGAAAAACCGATATTGAGGAGCCGGCTATTGGACCGCATGTGATAATGCATTATCCCATACGGTCCACTTAAGCGACCGCACGGGCTATTATCCCATACGGCCCACTTAAGGACCCGCATGGGATAATGCATTTTCCCGTGCAAGCCATTAAGTGAACCGCATGCGATTATGCCGCCATAAATTTTTCTCTCAACCCGATAATTGCGCATTTATCATGGTGTTTCTCTCTCTAAAAAAGGCAATTATAGAGGGAGGTTTTCAACTTGAATTTTTCAATTGGAATCAATATAAAAGGTATCATACTTGATCTCCTCTTCCATTTGCTTCTATTTTTAAAAATTTTTATTTGTTGAATGTGAAGATATTTGAACTTTTTTTAACTGAGTTTCTCTCTTTAATAATAGGCATTTTATTTTTGTGGGAGGATTTAGACTTTAAATCTTCAGTTGAAATCAATATAAAAGGTAACGTGTTTAATCATCTTCTTCATTTGCTTCCACTTTTGTAAAATTTCATCGGTTGAATGTAAAGATATTTAAACTTGTTTGAATTGTTATTTATTTTGAGCTATTTTTGTAATTTATAGGTCAAATATTTTGTTTTTTTATTGAACCATTTTTTGGTAACTACTTTTGTCTCATTATTATTATTTGTTGTGCATGAGGTTTTAGTTATAAAGTAGGATTTAAGTTTAATTTGTTTATTTAGAAAACATCGGCAATATAATATTAATTTATGTTGTCACTTTTTAGATGGATCGGATATGGATGTACGAGACACGGAGAACTCATCCGGTGTTCATGAGAGAAGCATCAACATTTATTGATAAGGCTAAGGCACACGCTTTGAGGGAGAATAAAAAGGATATTTTTTGTCCTTGCGTGGATTGCAAGAATCAGAAGATGTTGAAAGATCCGAATGTAATTCTCAGACACATAATTCAGCGTGGATTTGTGGAGAAATACATAGTTTGGACTTATCACGGGGAAGTTGCCCCTCCGAAAGAGAATCCTGATATTTGGTTCGATGAGGATGAAACGCATTAAGAGTGTCCTCGACGAATCAAAGTTTGCATTCATGCGGAAGGATGTTAATCCAAAAATTGTAAAACGTTAGTTTGTTTTTTTACGTATAATATGTTTTGCGAGCGAATGTATCAAACTTTCTCTACTATGTAAATAAAACATGTAAATACAATCTGTAACTCCTAATTATAAAATTTGGTAATTTTTTGATTGGTTTTGCTATTTTTTTGATTTATTTTATTTTCATGAATTTTTTGCCAAGTCTCACATTTGAACTGCAAGTGATTAAAAAATAGAATAAAATTAGTGAAAAATTATGTTATTTAGACCCGCTTGAGTCATTATCCTGTAAATGAGAATAAATTTTGAAATTTTCTTCATGAAACATGATTAGGAACCTATTGACCAAATGATTTTAAAATTGTATAAATAGCAAACGAAGTCGAAAAATCATGAAAATTGTCTGGATGTCATGATATTATACGTAGAGATTGTGGTAAAAAATTGAGAAGGTTTCGAATATTTTATCAGATACGTTATCGCGTGCGGTCGGCTTAAGGGCCCTGACACTCGGTGAATTTCATATCTACGCCGCCAGGCTGCCAAAATTTTCGTCGAGCAACCGCCGACCGCCACCGCACCCTTTCCTCGTCGTCGCCGCCACACCCTCACCGCCCATCCCCCGTGTCGCACTTCCCCGCGCCGCCGCTAGCCGCGCCACCGCCCATCCCTCCCTCTCTCCGTCGCCGCCCATCCCTTTCTCTTTCTCCGTCGCCGACGCCGACTCACGACCGCCGCGACGCCTTCGCCGACTCCGCGTCCCAGTCGACTTCGTCGGCCCGATCCCCGCGCGACCGTCGCTGCCCACCGTCACCGCCCCGCCAGTCTCAACCCGTCGGCCTTAACCGACGCCCCTTCACCGCCGGCCTCCACACCGACGCCGGCCTCAACCGGCGCCCCTTCACCGCCGCCCTCAAGACCGTCGCCGCCGCCCTCAAGACCGCCGCCTTCACCGGCTCACCATCGTCGCCGTCCTCAAGACCGCCGCCCTTCACCGGCTCACCGTCGCCGCCGTCCTCAAGACCACATGTGACATTTTACAGTGGATTTTTGAATGAAATGTGTTATGTCATGATGGATTTAGCATATAGTGTGTTGTTGGAATGAATGAATGAATACAGTGAATGTATACAGTGGGATTTTGACATATAGATGTGAGATTTAGCATATAGATTGTTGTGAGATTGTGACAAAAAATGATGTGCAGGACTTTAATTTTTAGTCAAAAAAATGGATGTATATATTATGTCAAAAAAATGGATGGATGGATGGACGATTTAGGATTTTATCATAGTTGATGAATTTTTATGATGAATGGACTGTTATTTTTGATGAATTTTTTCATGTGAAATAGTTGTTGTGAATTTTTATGTGAATTAGTTGATGTGAACGAACGGACGCACGGACGAGCGAGCGAGCGAGTGTTCGTTGGGCGTGGACGGACGGACGGGACGAGCATCACGCCGAGCGAGCGGCCGAGCGAACGAAGGACTGAACGAGCGACCGACCGAACGGCCGACCTTCGTTCGTTCGTCCGTCGTTCGTTCGTTCGGTCGGTTGGTCATTCGTTGGTCGGTCGATCGGTCGGTCGTTCGTTCGTTCGTTAGGTCGGTCGTTCGTTCGGTCGTTTCTTTTAGGATTAAATTTTTTTCTCGTGCGAATATATATATATATATATATATACGTACATCTTATCGATCGAACCATGCATTTAATATTAATGAGAGAGAGAGGAGACGAGAGAGAGAGGACAGAGAGGAGAGGAGAGGATCAGAGAGAGAGGACAATAGCTAATGTACATAAAATAATCGGCGGATGGGACATCATCTTTCCGAACGGTCGACTTAACGGACCGCACGGGAAGATCCATTATCCCGTGCGGTCGGGTAAAGTGGCATGTACGGGATAATCGATCTTCCCGTGTGGGCCGCTTAAGCCGACCGTACGGGATAATAGATCTTCCCGTGCGGTGGGCCACCTGCACGCGAAAATGGTCTTTTTGCAGACCTTTTCGCGCATGTGGGCAGGCCTTCCGCACGAAAAGATGCCTTTCGACCCGCATGCAAAAATCGTTTCTCCAGTAGTGACATACGCACACAAAATGTACACATTCATATCTATGAATTCACATACGCACACCATATTCATATGAAGATAGTACAATAATAATACTCAAATATCCCCACTAATAGAAAATTGTGTGCTACATAGCTTATATAGATTAATAAATATATCTGAGATATTGTACGCAAGTACGGTGCATTGACCTATCAAACAAAATCAGCATAAGTTAGTTTTAAAAGGAAATCAACATGAAGTAGAACGATACATTACATTAGTGAAACATGAGAATACAAGAGTTTTAATCTGTTAGAGGGGGAAAGAACAACAAAGGATAATGAACTGTTCTTCCAATATTAATACCGTTAAATATTTCACACCGCTAAACATCAAGCTTGGGCTTTATCTTTTATCTTAGCCAATGCCACATGTACTAAGGGCAAGTACAGCAATTAAGTTTGTATGGGCTCTGAGGCAAGACACGTCATTTTGAGGTTACAACAAAGGCCACCAAAATAAGGAAGAGGCTAAAAATCGGGCGCCTGACTTTTTCAAAAAAAAAAGGCGTTGTTTTACTTAATAGGAAAAATGTTTCAGCACTAAGACAAAAGATATTTCAATATATAAAGGTGATGAAACAAAGTTGGATCAAAGAATGAAATATCTCGTTCTTCACTAATAAAACATCAAACTTCAAACACTGAAACATCCACATGTGTGCAAGAACCAGAGGCAAAACTATGAAACAACATCAAAATACCTAGCACAACACTTTGATACTACCCAAGAAACATCGAGATATGTTAGCTGAAACATCAAAAAAATCACAAAATTTATCGGTTTAGATCATGTTTCTTCCTCTTCTCCGGTGACTATTATCTCCTTTGGTCTCAGCTGCACAGATCGACGCCTTGGGCTCAGATCCATGCCAGGACGCCTTGGGCTCTTCTATCTCCACCGAAGTAGGAAGCCACTGTTGCCCTGGGGCTTCGTCACCCTGTCGTCGCCGGTCTCGACCTGTCATTGTCGTCACTTAGACGAATAGAAGCAGTGCTACCTCCAGATCTGGGTGGGGCTCATCGTCTTTGTGCAACTCCCAACGTTAAGCTGCACCACGACACCGCTGTTGGAGAGCCGCATGGGAAGATGCCCCCGCTGCTCGTGGCAAGGCGGCAGCCACCGCGTCGTCAATGCCCGCTTTATCCACCGACTGCTGCAAGACCTGCATAGGAGAGCAAGATAAACAAGAGATAGAAATGAGAGAGAGTCACAGGTGGGCCCGATTTTTTTCTTATCCGATCCATCAGACACGTGAGAAAAACGTTCTCGCCAAAATAATCTTTTTATTTTAAAGCTTAATGTTGGATTTTCTCTCTCCTCTTTCTCTTTCTGTCGTGTTAATAAATTTGTTTACATGGTAACTCTAAGAGCTCACTATTAAAGATTGTTGTATATGCTAAAAAGGCCTTGTTGCGTGGTGGGGCGTTCGGTTTAGCCCATTTGTCGCTTTGAGTGGAAGTCCAGTTGAAAGTTTTTTACAAATAAATTGCTCGCTCTATTTATAGATATAGAAAGTTTGAAGTATATATATAGTTGTCTACTCAATACCCATGTACTGAAAACATTCACGTTTGGATCCTTGGCTAACCAAATTCTAGCCTGGCTTAGTTTCAAAAGAAAAATTCTAGCCTGGCTTAGCAAGGAGATGTGTGTTGGTAGATGGATTAAAAGCTTGCTTTGCCAGGTAATCCTGGCTATAACCGCCAAAGAAACTTTTTTTTTGCGTTGGCAAGCAACTGAGCAAGTGATTTTTTTTTTGCGTGGAATTGTTCTGTGACTAATACAAATCACACAGTTAGCCTTGCAACCATGAGCATAGCTCAGCTGGGCTAACCTATCCTCGCCGGGCAAAGCAAAGTTAGAAAAGGATCCAAACGCCACTCCTTGCCAACCCTTCATAAGCTTCTGACCTTTGGAATAACCTTAGGCAGCGGTGGATCTAGGGCCCAGGTTGTCCGGGCTGTAGCATGGGTGGAACCCACGTAGTCCGTACGTATATGATATTTAACCTAAAAATTATGATTTTAATTAGAGAAAAAAGAGATTCAGAAAGTAAGATCAAACTGTTTTCGGTATGAATGAACAGTTTAGCCCGGGTCGCAGCCCCATTCTAAATCCGCCCCTGACCTTAGGCAATGGGATACTCACAAAATATCACTGCTTTCTTATTCCCAAGCTGCTAATGCAATCTTGAAGACAGATTATGCTGGAAGCATACACTTTCAGGATTATGCACAACTATAATTGCCTACAAGAGTCATAAAGGATTCAATACCAAACCAAGGCAATGCAAGTTTTCTCAGTAATTACGAACATCTTTATAGCCACTGGGAAAAATAAATGTATTCGTCCCAGAGTTAAAACTTTCATTTAGAGACTCACTGGAAAAATCTCTTCCTACTGCTGCAGAACTTCATGACAGAATCGATCGTATAAGTCCTAACTGTACTCATTTTGGTCTCCAAGAGATAATAGGATTCACTTATTCTTTTTTTTTCAATACGCAAAAGGATTACACATCTAGGCAAATACACAAGCGACTACACATGAAGGAACCACGCAACAGGAACAGAAAATTGAAAACTGAAAACAGGAAAGGAAAGAAAGCTACTAAAGCGGCCGACAGCGCATGTTATATAGCTGTTTGGTTTGGTTTGCCTCTGAAATTCAGCTCAGAATTGATGCTCTCAATGACTTACAATCTGTTAATGAAATCTTCTAGCTAGCTTAATTAATTAGCATAGGACCATCTGAAACAACCCTGCCTAGAATCTGTACCATCCTCAACGACATCACCTATCTTTCGAACAAATGCTAATGTTGTTGGTTCTTTACAGAACAGAGATTTCCAATACAACCATGGACATTAAAGCCTCAGACCTCTTTTATACCAGCTTCAGCAGATTCTGCAGGCCAAGTGACCAACATATGAACATTAGGTATTTATACTAGTTTTCTGCTCTTCATGAGAGTGTAACTAATCTCCCTCACCCATGTATTACTCCCTCTTTCCGCAAAGACTTCCTTTTTTTTTTTGCCCCCTTCATCTGTCCCATTAAGACTTCACTTCGAAACAATCGATGTATTAGAGTTTGAGAAAGTAAGAGATAAATGTATTAGAATTTGAGGAAATGGGGGTAGAATTGCATTTGAGCTTTAGAAGGTGGAGAACAAATTGGAGAAAATGAAGTGTATTCCAGTCTTTTTGACTTTATATTGATATGTGTGAGATAAACTAAAAATGAAGTATGTTCTAAGAACTCATGACTTTTATATTGATATGTGTATTAGAATTTTGTAGTATGTTCTAAAAACTCCTTATCCAAATTAATATGTGTCTTCAAAACAAAAACTCATGTTTTGGCCACTCACTACAAAATGTCAGTGGCTCAGTGCTCCATTTCAAATTTTTCAGTGAAGCAACAAAGTGAGTATGTCAAACCAAGGTTAATAACTCAAATTTGTATGGTCAGTCACTAAAACACACTGTTTTTATACCATTGTTAATGTGAACCTGTTGCTATGATACAATTTGAAACGAAATTACAAATACAATGAATAAATAATCTGAATTTGAGCACAACATCTTCATAAGGACTAAAGAATTTTGTAACATTTCTTCTAGATTTGGTAGCACACGAGAAAAAGAAGAGCACCAAGGTGGAGACGCACATCCAGCATTCTCCAAGATAACCGTGAAAACGACGACGGTGACGACGACATCGGCGCGGTGGTTGGCGCAGGCGACTGGAGCGCCGGCGGTCGCTGCACCGGCGCCTGCGTCTGCCGGGCGCCGCCGGTGATGTTCTTGAACTCCGGCGAGATTTTGGTCTGTGTCCAGACTTGTGATGCTGCAAGAAGATGAGGAGCTCAGTGTCAGTAATGCCGTAATGGCACGGCAATGGAACAGTGAAAAGCTTGGAGTTGTGTCCGAGCATGGGTGACCTCGCCGTGACACGGTGAGGTTGGCATCGTCGTAGTTCACCGGCCAGAGGAAGTAGCCGAGGAGGCCGCACCGCGCGGCGAAGGCGAGCTTCTCGGCGACGACGGCCACGCCGTCGAAGGCGACCCAGACATCGCCGACGGACACGTATGACGCGACGGAGGCGTTGTCGTAGGCCGTGATCACCGCGCGGGAGCCGCGCGTCGCCGTCGCGGCGAGCCACTGGACCTCGGCGTAGGACATGGCGCCCGTGGCGTTGCTGCCCGCTGCTTCGGCCCCGCGGCGACCACCGGCGCGCCGACGCCGTTGTTCGCCTTGTTGCGGAGGAACCAGGAGCGGCCGTAGAGCGGGATCCCCATCACCACCTTGCTCGCCGGGACGCCCGCATCGAGCCACGACACGACGCCGTAGCTCGCCGAGTAGTGCGACGCCCTGTCGTAGAGCGGCGCGTCGAACGCCGTGGCGTTGGCGGCGGCGGCGCCGGGCGGCCGGAGCCCGAACGCCATCACGTTCACCCAGTCGAGGCTCCTCGCGACGGCCTCCGACGGGTAGTCCACGCCGGCGAACGGCGCGTCGAACACGTGGTTGGAGAAGTACACCGTGGCCGTGAGCAGGAACCCGCGGGGACCGCGGCGCGCCACTCGGCGACGAGGAACCCGAACTCGGCCATCTCCACCGCCGACGCCGGGAACCGCCACGCCACGTCGAGCCCATCGAACCCATTCTCCTCGCGACCGCGACCGCCGCCCCGATGAACGCGGCGCGGGACGCCGGGTCGGCAGCCATGGCGGCGAACGCGGGGTCCGACCCTGACCCCGCCGCCGCAGCCGCACCACCGCTCCGCCGCCGACGGAGAGCACGGTCTTGACGGCGGCGTTCTTGGCCTTGACCGCCCTGGAGAAATTCCCCATGAGGCTCGCCGCCGCCGTGTCCGGCGGCAGCAGCAGCGTGCGGCGCGCGGGGTGGACCGCCACCGCGTAGTAGTACAGGTGCGTGTACAGCGACGCGTCGAGCGCGGCTAGCGGCCGGAGGTGGGCGTCGGCGGCGAGGTAGTACCCGGCCCGCACCGCCTCCCTCGGTTCTTGGCTCCTACGGGTCGCCGCCGCCGCCGCCGACGAGGCTGCCGCGAACGAGAGGGAGAGGGAGGAGAGAGTGACGGCAGCAATGGTGGAGAGGAGGAGGCCGTTCTTGGGTGCCATTGGTGAGTGAAGGAGAGAGGGGTGGGTGGGGAGGGGGCATTGTTTTTGTTTCATGGACACTCATGGGAGTGAGGAGGGGGGAATCTAGGTTTTGTGTTGTGTTGGTATGCAAGTGTTTGCATTTGCATGGAAGTTTACTCATTCATTCACTCACAAGTCACAAGGGAAGATAAAAAACAAGTCTTGTGACTTTGTGAGTGATTTTTTTCAGTGTTGGATGGACAAGATACACCTATTGTACATTTGGACTTGAGAGAGGCATATATATCTGCTTGGGCAATGGGTTTGAATTACTGCTGGTGTGGTTCAGTAGTAATAACTGATATGTTGACCTTGCACCTGTAGAGGATTCATGTTTGTGCTTAAGACTTAAGACATAATTAAGGTATTGCAACTAGGGATGTTAAAAGAATGTGAAAAAAATTGAACTTGGCATTGCGTATGGTGGGTGAAAATTTCGAACAGAATTTTCAGACAAAGCTTGAAAATTGAACGAATTTGTTTTTTTTTCCATTGGCACTTCATACTGGTAAACTGAAAATATCAAACCCTGCATATGACAGGCTAAGGAGCCGTTAGGAATGTTGGAATTTATGCATTTTTTTGTTTTGCTATACATATGTTAGATAATTTTTTTTAATAATATAATATAATTAGATTATAATTTGTATTTAACTTTAAAATAATTTTAAATCGTTAGATTTATTTTAAAATTCGTGCAAACGAGAAAGAAAAAAATCAAAAAAAATCAAAGTGTGCGTCACATGTGAGAAGATTCACTCTAATGACCTATGTTCCATAAAAAATAAGATATAACCAAGGTATTTTTGAAAATTACATACAAATTAAACTGCAGTGACATACAAGTTATAATATAATTACATCACGGTCGTACTATATTTATATTTATTAAATTTTTAGAAGAAAATTTATTGATAAATACATAGGTAGTCTTTGATATTTTTTTTTGTTGGAGTTGAATCCTTCAATGTAAACTTTGTAAATTCAAGCATTTCAAATGGTCCTAACCGTATCCATCCACTAGACATAACCAGGGCCCATCTAAATGGTTGGAACTCTTGCCTGCCTCTTTTTGGATGCACAACATACTCATACCACACGCACGACAGCAATTCATCACACAAAAAGAAAAAGTGAAGTATATCAAGGGTTTTACCTCTCGAATTTCAAGCACGAGAAAAACACGTTGCGTGCGTTTAAATCCCAGTTCATTACACAAAGCAAACTTTCCCAATGGTAAAAAATCTCAAATGAGTAGGGGCTGGCTGTGTGAATGAATGTTGCAGGAGTAGAGAACCTGAAACGAGCTGTACCTTCCCGGGGCAAAAAAAAAAGAAAAAAGAAAAAACAGCGGTAAAAACCGGCCCAAGATCGATACTGGTAGATGTAAACTCTCATCCATCTTGTGATTGTTTTCTGACTTGCTGCTGGGCGAGATGGTACAGTAGTATGTACAGTTATAACTTAATTGGCCGCTGCATTTGGAAGGAGATGATCCTCGTGACAATCTGTGCGTGCAGTGTGCCAACTTTTGCTTGTCTTGTCTCCAATTTGTGGGTCATGGCCATGCATGTCCGGACCAACCCAGCAGTGAGTGACACTGATCAGAAGCAGATCAGCACAGCAGCCAGCTAGCAGATGGGAGATGGAGAACATATAAGATAAGAGCTCTTTTGATTGGTAGATAAACATATACATTTTGAAGGACTTCAATTCTATAACAAAAATTTCTATAAAACCTTTGTCAAAGGATTTAAATTATATTCTATCTTTTCAAATTTCTATGAAATAAACAGGTATATAAATATTTTAGAGAAAAATTAGTAATAGCTTTAACCTTTTAAAAAATTTGTTTGAATATAGCTCTATCATCCGATTTATATGTTTTTTCTGCGGTTGAATCAAAATGATTTCATGTAGTTTGTAATCCTCCGTATTTTATAATCCTCTGTTTTGTATTTGTATTTTTATTAAAATCATACGTTTTTCCTATTTTTTTATTGTTTTTTCCGTTCCTGTCATTCCCCGGGAGAAAGCTAAATTATTACCCATATATTTGAAAAAACAAGGAGAAGAAAACTGATCATACTCCATTTAATTAGCGCATCGATGAAAGAAAAATATTGTTTTGGTGGACGAGTCTTGTACGCAAACGGTCCCATGCTCATGCATGCATCGATCCATTTACTTTGCATGGAGAGACGAAAAACACTAGTATGAAATATACTGATCATTCCTGATCAACATAAAAAGATCAGCTTGGTTCAACAATAGTATTCCAGCTTTGAAATATAAACCAGTAGCAGTTTATGAGAAAGTTTTACCAGCTAAAGTGCAGGATTTTATTAAGAAACATGGTAGATACATACATAAATCACCTGTTGGTGATAATCATTGGTAAATGAAGAAAATAGTATAACTATAATTATTTGTAAAATGAAGAAAATAGTATAATGATTTATAAGTTGTTTAACCTTAAGTAAGAAGATCTCTTTTTTCGTTTCGTTCCAGTTGTTAATTTTTTAATTTTAAAATCGCCTCAATTTTCTTTACAAAACATCTGATTGTCTCTGGAATCATAGAAATGGTTGAAACCATGAGAAATTAAAGCCTACAGATACTTCAAAACGGAGGAAGTAGTTCATAGCATAACCATCTACATCACGAAATGATAAATGGACATATCTGAGGAGCTTAAAAGAAACAGCTGGTTGATAGGTTGATAGCCAGTTTTTAAGAATACACAGAGTTATTGGTTTATTTTTTGAGTCTACAACTATAATTTTTCAGAGTGTAGCCAAAAATTTGAATTGTTTAGGGGAGCTTTTAATTATGTAAGAAGTCCAAAGAATATCAACGTAGTTCGGATAACAAGACATTATGAAGAGCAAATCCTATTAATAAAGCGCAAAGAGATATCAACCACCGCCTCTGCATCAATTGTACGTCGTCAGCTGCACACGCGTACCGCATAGCATCGTCTCTGGATAGCATCTCGCTTCCAAACGACCGTTCATATTGTCGAAACTTGGTTTCGGCAATAAAAAAATTAGGGTCGCAGTCGAGATCGTCAAGCACAATGGGTTGGAAGGAGAAGAAGATTTAGACAGGTTCAGGCCCTCTCGTGAGGTAATACCCTACTCCTGTTTCGGTGGAATCAATCCGCTGAGTATCTTTATTGATCTTGTGATCTAGAATCGATGGCTAAAAGCTTGTAGAGCGTATGATCTCTGATCTGATCTGATATCCCTCAAGAGACACCCCTTACCCCCCTTATATAGTCTTGGGAGGAGGGCTTACAGATCGGAAAACCCTATCTTATTCTAGTTGGTTTCCTCAATCTTACCAAACCGTGACTGTAGGCCGATTGCCTTATCTCTATTGGCAATCGTAACACCCAAGCCATGTTTGGTTTACAGATATGGCAGGCACAATCTATCCCTACCTCCAGTCGGATAAGCTTGCCATGTAGATACCCGATTGCCATAATCTCCACAGTAGCCCCCGAGTCCTTTTCAGTCGACGAGACAACTCAGCTTCAAACCAAAACAGTTCGCGGCCAAAACCTCTTTGGCCGAGTGCTTGGCGCCGAGTGATTCCATCATCTCTGCTGAATCTTCCCAAGTGGCTCCAAAGACGTGAAGGGCTGGAAAATATCCAAAAATTCTCAAAAATAAATATCTAGGTGCATCTCCGATGCACCTAATTAGGTGTAGCCCCAGACTATATGGTTAGTTAAAAAAGCTAAGCATATAGTCAAGAACTATAAAAATCATTCTCATGTAAATGCCTAGCTCATGCTAAAGCAACCATAGAAATCTCATTACTCGGTAAGTTCATACTCATCCGAGTGAATTTGCCCGAGTCATCTCAAAACAAATAATTCAATCGGCCCTCATGGGTAAAAGACACTCGGTAAACTCATGCTTATCCGAGTGGTTCTGCCTGAGTTACCTCGGAGCTAATATCTCAATCGTCCCTCATGGGAAAACAAGTTCTTTCAATCGTATGAAAAAATATGACCAAGTGATTAAACAGCTTATGCCATAACACTGGTCTCAATCTGTAAAGATCTTCACCAAGGTGGAAAAATAAATAGGCATTGATAAGATAACTTGATCAAACGCCAAGAAACCAAACAGCCCTTGTCATCAAGGCAGCTATAAAACTTAGCTGTTGGTCATCTTCCAAGTTGCATCGTGCCAGCTTCTCATGAAATCAAGCAAACCGCGGTTTGAAAGGATCTTTAAAGGTACGGGGCACTCGAACACGCGCATATTGCCAGGGCAAATCTGCTTAAGCACATCCGCTTAATGTCCCTAAGGACACGCGTCAGGCCACACCTTAGTTGGGCCGTAGATTATCTCATGGGCTCGGCCCAATCCCGAGAAAACCTAGCGCAACCCTCAAATCTTTCTATAAAGGATCGAGGTCGTCCCCGCCTCTTCATCTTCCAAAAGATTCCCTTTTCGCGATCGTTCACCGGTTCCCTGCGGAGAACCCTAGACTCGTGCGCTCCCAAATCCATCCATCCAGGAACTCGCTACTTGCAACAACTAGCTTCCGCAGCCAAATCTTCCACGTTCCCTTGTCAGAAACCCGACCTTTTCCGGCCAGATCCACTCCTCATCAACACCACACTCATGGCGGAGGAAAAGAGGATTCCGTTCGACCAATGGGCCGCTCGGATGTGAGGGAATCCACCCTCAAGGAGATGGTGAAGCACGGGGTGCTTCCGCCTAAGGAGATCGTGGGATGGCGCCGGCGGCGGGGAGGACTTCCCAACCCCGAACAGGTGAGCTCGTCGTTTTCACTTCCTTTTCTATTGCGGGTTCAGCCTTCCCACCTCCGAGTTCTTGGGGACTTACGGATTACTATGGGCTTCATCTCTACCATTTGAACCCCAACTCAATGCTTCACATGGCTCTCTTCATTCATGTATGTGAAGCCTTCCTTGGCATCCTCCCCCACTTCCAACTCTTCCGACGCATGTTCTATCTCAAACCTCATCCGAACAAGGACCGCCTTGTGTCGTCGGCGGGCAGTTTCCAACTCCGCGGATCTCTCCGCAAGGAGTACTTTTCTCTTCCTTTGAAGTCTTCCAATAAGGGATGGCATGCGGGCGGTTCTACATTAGCAACATAGAACTGGCCGCCATCTTTCGTCGGTCTTCCCCCTATCCCTAGGCCAACTTGGAGCACTGTTCCAGTAGCTCAAGATTGGGACGAGGCCAACAAGCTGCTCGCGAAGATCTTGGCGATGAAACAGAGTGGTCTTCACGGGGAACAAATCACTCGGCACTTCATCAGGTGCCGACTGGCGCCAATCAAGGAACGGTCGAAGCCGGCCTTCGAGTATGAAGGCGGTACGGACCCCAATCGGGAGGATCCAGATCCACTCAAGTTCGAGATCCTGAAGATCCGGATGTATAAACTCTTCTCGACTGGAATTGCAGTTGAGCGGGCTCTCATTCTGCTCGGTTCTTCCCTTCGGCATCCACCGCCTCCTCCTCCGGTAAGCCATTGGTTGCTTCATAGTATCTTTCAATCTTGACATCTTGTCTCTTACCATTGTACTTTCTTTCTTCTGCAGAAAAACGCCTCTATCACCTCCAAGCCATACAAGGTGTCCCACGACGACGCGCCGCGTCGCCCCGCCAAGAAGCCGGCTGGCGGGATCAAGATCCAAAGCGACCTGGTCGGGAAGCGAGTGGCGTCGAGTGAAGACTCGAACAAGCGTGCGAGCAAGAGGAGGCTGATTATAGATGACTCGGATGACGATGTCCCGGCTCCTCCCATCGAGACCCCACCTTTAAGGCGATCGCCGCGGACGGCGCCGAAGATTCGCCGGTCATCCAAGTATGCTCTGAAACCGAAGTCTGAACTTTTTCGTTGAAAACTTTTCTTTATCTTTACCCTTGCTGTATTCACTTCCGCAGGAGACCCCAGGACATAGATCCGGCCGGGGGAAGCGAAGAATCGACCCCAGCCACTGCTCCTGAGGTGCCAAGGCCAGCAGAGCCAAAGCCCCAGAGCCCACAACCAAGCGCGAGCGCTCCGGGGAAACAACCTTCGCCTCCGAGGAAGGAGGCCCCGAGGAAGGAGCCCCCGGCCGCCAATCGGGATATCCCGACTGGAAACCAGTCAGCGGCCGGGAAACCTGAGGCCGCGACTCAAGCGCCCCCGACTGGGGGTCACTCGGCGCGGAACCAGAAAAAAGAAGCCAACCAGGCCACTCCACCTAAGCAAGCGGCCGCCGCAACCGGTGAGATTTGTTTCGAATTGCTCTTTCGTCCTTTTAGCTTGAATCTTTCAAGTCCTCATTTGTCCTCCTCATTTGTCGCCACGGTGGAGAAGATCCCTGTTGCGGTCTTCGAAACACAGGTTCCCCAATTAGAATCGAATGGAGGGACTCGGAGGGCGAGAGACGGGGCATCATCCTGGGCCGGCAAGCGAAAAGATGAAAGGGATGCCCTTGTCGAGAGCCGAACGAGGCGACCGGCTGCTTAACGTAAGCCTTCGTCTTTCTCTTTAATTGTATCATCACCGTCTTTCAATCGGTCACTCTTACGCTATTGCGCGTGAAGGAGTATTGCCGCTCTATGGCAAAATCTGAGGTGCTGGAGAAGTTGGTTCCCCACCTGAACTCCTTAGAGGACGTTCAGCGACAGCTGAAGGCCACTCGGGAGGAGGCCGCGTCTAGGGAGGCGGCTTTAAGGAGGGAGGTCGCAGAACCGGGAGGTGAACCTCGACCTCCGAGGGTCAATCGGGAGTAAGCCCGCCTACCCAAGTTTCTTCATGATTCTCATGCTGATCTCGGTTGTTGACGATCTTCTTTTGTTGTAGAAAATTCTTCGGAGGTTCATTCGCTTCAAGTCCAGTGGAGCGGTCGGCCTCGACAACGCCGAAATAGAGGCCGAGTTTGAAGGTAAGTCTCTTTGAAATAATCATTCCTTGTGTCTGCCTTATCCCGAGTGCTTTTGAATAATCCGAAGCTTTTGGCAGCGTACAAGGTCAAGACCCGTGCACAATATGACGTCTTGCTTGGGCGGGTCAAACAAAGCGACGAGGTTCGGGAAGAGGTCGCCAATGCTGCTACGCCAATCTTGCTGTCCTTATTCCATCAAGGAGTTGGGACCAGTTCGCTGGATCTGGTAGAAATATTCGACAAGCTGCGGCGGCTCCCGGCCGATATCGGCCAATATCACCCAAGGCGGCCGGCATGGGGCTGGTCAGCTCTTGCACGAGACCAAGTCCCTTTACCCCAGTGGACATCCACTCGGCGGGAAAACTTTGCGACGGAACGACGGACGAGCAGGCCTTGGACATGCTGAGTGAGGCGCAGGAGGCGGCGAAGAAAATATCCCTTGATGTAGTAAACAATTTCAAAATCTGATTTGTCTTTCTGACTTTGTCTTGTAAATGTCACATAACCGTAACGCTCTGATATAGAACTTGTGACATATTTAGTTTATTTATGTTAATGCCTTGATCCGAGTTTTTGTGTGAAATTTCTTAAGTAGTTTTCGTCTGACTGTCACCAAGCCTAGGCTCGATTAGGTCATCGTAAAACTCTCAGTCCTTAGACACTGAACTCGAATCGAAGACCATTAAACAATGATAAACCAAATCATGCACAGAAGTTGATGAGAAAAACTTAAACTTTATTGACATGTGTTGACCATTTTGCTAACTCAAGAAGTCGTCTTGCTTGAGGTTGGCGGTCAAGGAAAAGAAAGCCTTAGCCGAATTAGGCATAAAATCGTCGAAGATGCTCGATGTTCCGGAGTTCTCCACCATAGACCCGTCTTCGCGCTTTAGCCGGTATGCAGGGTCGAGTCACTTCGGCGATTATGTATGGTCCTTCCCATAAGGGGATAGCTTGTGTCGGTCTTTGGTGGTCTGGATCTTGCGTAGGACCAGGTCGCCAACAATGAAAGCTCGTGCTCGCACGTTGCGGTGGTATCTTCTTCGAGCCCTTGAAGGTATTTGGCCGACGGATGAGGGCGCCTCACGGGCCTCTTCCAATCGGGTGAGGTCATCCACTCGGTCGGGGTCGTAGCGTTCATCATTGAAGGCTGCGGACCCGGAGGATTCATACTCCATCTCGTATGGCAACATAGCTTCTGCGCCATAGACCAAAAAGAAGGGAGTTTGGCCGGTAGCCCGACTGGGTGTGGTCCGCAGTGACCATAAGACCGAGGGAAGTTCTTGGACCCACTTGCCCGCGTAAGGGTGTAGGCGGTCGAACACGCGGGCCTTGATGCCTTGGAGGACCATGCCGTTAGCTCGTTCGACTTGTCCATTGCTTTTGGGGTGGGCTGCGTGCGTAGCAGATCTTGATCCCGAAGTCCTTGCGAATTCCTTGAAGATGCCTCCAAGTGAATTGAGTCCCGTTGTCGGTTATGATTCGTTTGGGGCCGAAGCGGTGCACAATGTTGAGGAAAAAATCCGTGCCTTGCCGGCGGTGATGGTGGCGACCGCTTTGCTTCAATCCACTTGGAGAACTTGTCGATCGCAACGAAGAGGTGTGTGAATCCTCCCGGAGCCTTTTTGAAAGGGCCAACCATGTCCAGGCCCCACACCGCGAACGGCCGGGATAGTGGTCTAGTTTGAAGCTCCTGGCCGGACATGGCTTTGTCGGGCGAAAAGCGCGGCCTTGCGGGTTCGTACGACTTTGTCCGCGTCGGAGACCGCGGTAAGCCAAAAGAAACCTTGCTCGTAAGCTTTGCCGACCCGGTGCATCTTCGCGCGTGGCTTTCGCATATGCCCAGTGGATGTCTTGGAGTAGCCGCTTCCCATCCTCGGGTGTGATACATCTCATTAGGATTCCGGAGGGACTTCTCTTGTATAAATCGGAGTCGACCATGACATATGCTTGACAACGACGCCGGACGCGTTCGCTTCATCCGGTCATCCGGCAAGCTCTTGCCGGGTTAGGAATTTGATGAGCGGCGTCCTCCGGTCGGCGTCGGCCATGGCGACTTTCGTCGTAGCTTGCTCGTTGAGGGCCGTTTTTGCCGCGATGGTTGGTTCGTAGAGATGTTCGACAAAGACGTCGTTGGGGTAGCCGCGCTTGGATCCGCGGGCCGGCTCATCGGCCGCCTCGTTGTTGTGCCTCAAGACGTGCGAGAGTTCGAGCCCGTCAAACTTGTCTTCAAGCTTGCGGACCTCTTGCCGTAGGCCTCCATAGTGTCATTTAGACGGGACCGAGTCCTTCATTACTTGATTGACGACCGGTGGGAGTCACCTTTCACGATGAGCCGCCGTATCCCGAGTGATACTGCAAGTCGCGATCCATGTAACAGGGCTTCGTACTCGGCAACGTTATGAGAGGCGGAAAAGTGGAGATGAAGGACGTATCTTAGCCTTTCTCCGGTCGGCGAGATCGCACAACTCCGCTCCCAAGCCGGTGATCCTCTTGGATCCGTCAAAGTGCATAGTCCAATGTTGGAGGTCTTCCCGAGGTGTGTTGTCTTGCTGCTCGATCCACTCGGCCGGAAATCCGCCAAGGCTTGTGATTTTATGGATGTCCTTGGTTTGAAAGTCAAGTCCAAAGGCATCGGCTCTAGAGCCCACTTGGCGATGCGCCGGTTGCTTCGCGGTTGTGGATGACATCGCCGAGTGGGAAGGCGGTGACGACGGTGACCGAGTGACCACGAAAATAGTGTGTCAATTTTCTCGCGGTTATTAGAACACCATAAAGCAATTTTTGTACCCGAGGGTAGCGGATTTTGGCTCCGCCAACACTTCGCTAACAAAGTAGATTGGTCTTTGAATCTTCGAGCCCGTCCTTCTTCTTCACGTTCGACCACGAGGACCGTCGACCACTTGGTGAGTGGCTGAAACGTACAACGAAAGGTTCTGGGCCGAGGCGAGGCGGGACGGGTGGTGTTGTAAGGAACTCTTTGAAATCTTCGAAGGCTTTGTTGGCTTCCGCGGTCCACTCGGAAGTCATCCGTCTTTTTAACTCGAAGAAAGGCATGCCTCGTTCGCCGAGTCGGGATATGAAGCGGCTTAGTGCCGCCATGCGGCCGGTGAGCTTACGGACGTCCTTACGGTTACTCGGGGCTTCATGCTCAAGATGGCGTTAATCTTTTGTGGATTGGCTTCAACGCCGCGATGTGACACCATAAAGCCGAGCAGTTTGCCTGATGGAACACCGAAGGTGCATTTCTCCGGGTTTAGCCTCATTCTGAAGGCTCGGATGTTTGCAAAAGTTTCTTCAAGGTTGGCGATCGGGTCTTCTTCCGCTTGGTCTTGATGATAACATCGTCGACGTAGGCTTCTACGTTCTTGCGATCTGCGTGCGGAAGCATCTACGGATCATGCGTTGGTATGTTGCTCGGCGTTCTTCGAGCCGAAAGGCATTGTGACGTAGCAGTAGGCCCCAAACGGTGTGATGAACGACGTCTTGAGGCAATCGGATTCTTTCAAGCTGATCTGGTGATAGCCCGAGTAACAGTCCAAGAAACTCAAGAGTTGGCAGCCGGCTGTTGAATCCACAACTTGGTCGATGCGAGGTAGCCCGAAAGGATCTTTGGGACAAGCTTTGTTGAGATCGGTATAATCTACACACATGCGCCATTGTCCCGTTTTCTTACGGACTAGGACCGGGTTGGCTAACCGGTCGGGATGGAGGCTTCTTTAATGAAGCGGCGGCTAAGAGCTTTGTGAGCTCCTCCTTGATAGCGTCTTTTCGATCCGAGCAAATCTGCGTAATCGTTGTTTGAATGGTTTAGCGTCATCTTTGACGTGAAAGAGTGCTCGATCACCTCCCTAGGAATTCCGGGCATATCGATGGTTTCCAAGCAAAAACATCTTTATTAATTTGAAGGAAGGTGACGAGCGCGCTTTCCTATTTAGGATCTAGGTTAGCGCCGATTACAGCAGTTTTTGAGGGATCCGACGGATCAAGGGAGATCTTCTTGGTCTTGGCATCGCCGGTCCCCGATTTGGCTATCTTCTTCGCGGGGACTTCGCCCTCTGCCAAAGTTGAAGCAGCCAATCGGACTTCTTGTTGGCCACGCAATCTCTCACGAGATTGGGCCATGTCAGCACTCTCTCCTTGTCGCAGTGAAGGCTTGCTTCACGTCGCTGCGAAGAGTGATGACGCCATTGGGACCCGGCATCTTCAAGCGAGGTAGGTGTAGTGCGGGATCGCCATGAACTTGGCAAGCGCGGTCTTCCAATGATGGCGTGGTATCTTTGTCTCGAAGTCGGCCACTTCAAAAGTGACGTTCTCTGTCCGGAAGTTCTCTCGAGTCCCGAAGGTGACAGGAAGGGAGATGTGCCCGAGTGGTGTGGAAGATAGCCCCGGGATGACTCCGTGAAAGGGGGCTGAGCTTGCCTTTAACTCGGCCCTCGGGATCTGCATCTCATCCATGGTTTTGGCAAACGGGATGTTGAGGGCGCTGCCCCATCGACTAGGACGCGCTTGAGCGATGTTGCGAACCACGGGATCCGGGACGAGTGGATATCTCCCGGGTGGATCACTCGGTCGGGGTGATCCGAGCGATCAAAAGTGATGGCCACTTCCGACCATCGCGAATGCGGGGACCTCGAGCCGGGCCGCGTTGACCTCTCGGTCGGTTAGCTTTTGCTTCCTCTTGGATTCATAAGCTTGCGGCCCTCCGAAGATGTGATTGAGCTCTCCCACCTTGGGTCTTGGAAAGGTTCGACGTTCCCGGCCGTGTTGTCTTTCTTGGTACCCGACGGACCAGCCTCGTCGCTTGTTTTCTTGTTGAGCTGCGCCCGCGTATTGTGAACCGCTTGTAAATGAAATGCAGTCCTTCGCCGCGTGCTTATGATTCGGATGATGGGTGCCTGGCGTTCATGATAGTGTCGAAAGCGGCGACTCGGGGACGGCGTGGAGCGTTGGAGGTTGCGGCCACGGGTCTTCCGACCGGCGCTTGCGATCCTTCGGTCTTGGTTGCCGTTATCCTTCTTAGGATTCGGCTTCCTCCTGCCTGTTTGTCTTCCCTCCGTCGGGACGGTCTTGGCGGCAGCCTTGATGGCGTCGTTTGACTTGGCGTAGGAGTTCGCCGTGTCAAACATCTGTTTCACCGTCTTTGGCGGCTTGCGTCCAAACTTGCCGATTAACGAGATCATCACGGACTCTCTTTTGGAAGGCGCGATGATAATGTCATCGGTAATGTTCGGAATCTTGTTGCGCTTCTCGGAGAAGCGACGGATGTAATCCTTCGAGGTTCGTCCGCGGATGACGTTGTATAGATCGAAGTGCGTGCGGGCCTCTCGAAGGTTCCTTGGAAGTTGGCAATGAAGTGGTCCTCGGCTCACTCCACGAGCCGATTGAGCCTCTTGGCAGCTTGTGAGCCGTTCGGCTGAGTTTGCGAGGGCCACCGGGAGATAGTTGGCCATGGCCTTCTTTGTCGCCACTGCCAGCGTGAATAGCGAGTATATACGGTGAGCCACGACTGGGGTCGGTCTTGCCGTCATATCTCTCTATTCCTGTAGGTTTAAATCCACTCGGCCATTGCACTCGGCGGAGCTCCCGAGTGAAGGCCGGTACTCCATCATCACCGCTATCGGGTGATCCCCTCCGATCTTCCCGGGAGCGACGGTCTCGCTCCTGGTAGCGGCGATCAAGGACTTCCCGCAGATCACTCGGCGGAGTCTTTCGCTGGCTGGTTGGAAAGCTGGAGCTGGCGTTGTGGCGGATGCGATGGTGGACGGGTGGACGTCCGTGTCTTTTTCTTCTGGGGAGTCGGTGATTTGGTCCCGGTACTTCCGAGTTGACTCGCGGTGGGGGCCTCTTGGCCTTGTGGTCGATTGATCCGGCTCGAGGCCTCTTATAGTCTCTTGACCTCGGAGGTAGAAGCAGGCTCTGTCTGTGTTTCGGCCACAGATTCAGTCGGCCTTCGCGCCGAAGTGGTCGGATGGCCATTGGCCGTGGCCGCGACGATAGTTTTGATCTTGTCCAGCAGCGGAGTCACGTTGGCGGGCGCCGTCTCTATGACGGTGTCCAAGAGCGTAAGCGCAACAGCGTTCGCGTGGCGTGCAGGAAAATATTTGCGTTGCGAACCCGTGTCGAAGGATGGCTTCTTGGGCGGATCGTCCGGCGGCGCGTAGGTCTTGCTTCCTCTTGTCGGCTTCATCCTTGCGCCGCCTTTCTTCTTCGGCTTTTGCGCTCGTGGTCAATCCTGGCTCGCTCTTCTTCAGCAAGCCTCCTGGCCATGGCCGAGTCGGTCTCATTCGGCTTTGCCATGAGGACATCAAAGCACTTCGGCTCGTAGTCCATGCGGCAATCGGAGTTGTCTGCTTCGTCAGAAGGGATGCCGTAGAGGTTGTCAAACCCGGTAGAGCTGAGGTATTCATTAAGTTCCGAAGATGGGCAGGAACCGAATGATGGGAGGATGACGGCGACCTCCCTTGAGCCTGGGTAGCTCAGATCTGGATCGTTCCAGTCCGAGTCAGAGCTTGAAGGCGCGGACTCCTCCGAGTGGGTTGTAACCGACTCGGGAGAGAGGAGCTTGTCAGATCTCGGCGGCGTTTGGTAACCCAAACGGTACCGAGAGGTCTTCGTCCGAGTGGATCGTCTCCATAGGGCGGCGAGTAGGTTGGCGCAAAGTTCGGCGGTATTTGGTAATCCGAATGGTGCCGAGTGAAGACCGTCGTCGTAGAAAGTGGATTGCATCTTGGTCTCCAAGATGCTGTTGTAGATCTGGGCGTGGTTCGGAAGTCCGAACGGCGTGGAGTGGGCTTCTCCTTCCGACCGGTCGAATCCGAGTCGAAAGAGGAAGCGTTGGTGAAGTAGGCGCGAAGTCGTCGAATGTTGAAGGGGATCCCATCACGCTTGTCGGCGAAATTATTGAAGAAGTCTCGCGCGTGTTCCCTACGCGCGCCAACCGTCGAAACTTGGTTTCGGCAATAGAAAAATTGGGGTCGCAGTCGAGATCGCCAAGCACAATGGGTTGGAAGGAGAAGAAGATTTAGACAGGTTCAGGCCCTCTCGTGAGGTAATACCCTACTCCTGTTTCGGTGGAATCAATCCGCTGAGTATCTTTATTGATCTTGTGATCTAGAATCGATGGCTAAAAGCTTGTAGAGCGTATGATCTCTGATCTGATCTGATATCCCTCAAGGGACACCCCTTACCCCTTTTATATAGTCTTGGGAGGAGGGCTTACAGATCGAAAAACCCTATCTTATTCTAGTTGGTTTCCTCAATCTTACCAAACCGTGATCGTAGGCCGATTGCCTTATCTCTATTGGCAATCGTAACACCCAAGTCATGTTTGGTTTACGAGATATATGAGGCACAATCTATCCCTACCTCCGGTCGGATAAGCTTGCCATGTAGATACCCGATTGCCATAATCTCCACACATATTTGAGGTGAAAATTTTTCTGAAGATTTGGAGGCGCTGTACGATGTGATTTTTGACTCTTCGTATTTCGAATGATATTTGGTTGGTCGCATACGCTAGCAGCGCGCGAGTGGTTTTTAGATATGTCGGGAGGCAACGTGAGTAAGGCCATGTTTAGTTACACATTATTTATAAACTTTACATTCAATTTTTGGATATAAACTTTACACAATAGAATGTGTTTAGTTTGCTATGTAAAGTTTTGATTTGATTCATTTATTATGATGCATGCAAATACATGCATAAGTGAATGCTACTATTTTTAAGAAACTAGTAATATGCCGTGCTTGTCACGATATTTGCTTAATAAACTATTAAAATTTTATTTCATAAAATTGAAAATAACTTTTGTGAAATCTGTCCATTTGAGCTTTAATTCAATTTATATTATCAAATATATTGAAGGCAAAGTATGATAGTATGATATTGCCCCAAAAGTATGGTAGTATCGTTTTTCTCCATCCTGATGCTATAGTGGTTTGACTGGCTTACAAAGATATAAACAGTAAAGGAAGAAAAAAAGAAGAGAGATGAGAGCAAAAGGGAAAGGAAAAAGGGTGAGGAGCACGGGTGCCACGATGGACCGAAGTTGAACGGTACGTGCGCGTGCGGGTGGGGAGCGTGGGTCCCGCCCATGGGCCTAGCGTGGGGCCCATCTAACCATCGCTAATTTTAAGCAAAGTGGGTAGGAGGTTGCAGATTGTTAATTGCATGATAATATGATGAAACGATACATTTATATTAGTATATAGATATATAGATATACTAGCAATTGTGCCGTGCGTTGCAACGGATGAAGTCGGGACGCGGCGCGGATGGGGACGGGAGGAGGGCGGAGCGCGGCGCGGGCGTGGCGCGGAGCTTCGGCGGCGACGGGAGAGAGGGCGCGAGCACGACGCGGACACGACGCGGATGGGGACGGGAGGAGGCGCGAGGAGGAAGGGGCACGGGAGGTCATTTTTCATCCAAGCCCTCTTTTCTTTTTAACATTGGGACTGCGAGTTAATTTCGAAAAAACTCAAGTGGTTTTCTGCAAAATAGCCAGGGTAGCAAAATACTCGTGCGTTGCAACGGGACGAAGAAGCAGGCGGAAGGTGAAGGTCCAGGCGATGATGCGGGAGCTCCGAGCAGCGACGGGAGGGAGGGGCGCAGGCGTGGCGCGGATGGGACGGAAAAGAGGGACGCAGGAGGTTTTTTTTATCCAAGTCTTTCTTTTCTTTTTAGCATTAGGACTGCGGGTTAATTTTATAAACACTCAAGAGGTTTTCTGTAAAATAACCTATTTTTCTTCTTTAACTGGTTTTTTAAATAGTCGGCGACTTGTGTTAATTTCAGAAAAACTCAAGGGGTTTTCTGTAAAATAGCCAGGCAAAACAAAATTTGGGTGGAAACACTACTTGCTTTATAAATAGATATAGATAGATATAGATATAGATATAGATGATGATGTCAGAGGGACGAAGGAAGCAGGATGGGTGTTTCCGGTGGTGGTGAGCACCTGGCCTTTTCGGGAGGCGGTCAGGGCGGCCTGGGAGGTGGTGTTGGTCAATGGCGGCTCAGGTGGTTCGGCCATGGATGTCGTCTATCACTGGTTGCTTCGCTTCAAGGTGCTCCGTTGTGATGGCACAGGTAAGTTGATTACACTTACTTCGTTCGGGCGGGTGTGGCTATGCTTTGTGCTGAACTGTGGAATGGTAGGGATTTCGGTAGTGGCATACTGTCATGGCCATGACTGTATGTAGCTCACTGAGTTTATGAGTTTATGACTGTATGTAGCTCACTAAGTTTAATTGGGAACACGGAACAATGGTGACGCGATGTGCTCAGTGTTGATACACTAATCTGATTGGTTGGGTCAAAAATTGCAAAAACAAATTTTAAATTTATAGGAAACCAGATTTTAAGAATTATGTTGGATGAGAGACGTTGTATTAAAAATTAATTTTTTAGGAATGACTAAAAACATAATTATTGAGAATTTATTTAGTCACTCTATTACATGTGCTATTAGTTACTAATCTCAACAAATTGCAGCAATCCCTCATCTCCATTTAGTTGTACTAATTTTCTTAATACCCATACAAAACTCCAAAATTTATATTTTAGGACAGGAGAGTATGTAATATAGAAACCTCCCTATCTTTTGTATTATATGGAGATGTTATAGTTTAGACAGTTTTGGCACTACCAACTGTTTTATATAGATAATGTATGTTTGGTTTTATACCAAACTTACATTGACCTGCGATGGATGGAGAGGTATAGTACCAAATCTAACATGGAATTTCTAATTAACGTTTGGATAGCCATCTAAATCGTCCCAACAACCAGGAGGTATAGCTAACCCTGTGAGAATCTTAAAATTCCCAAAATGCAATCTATCTTTCAGCTTCAAGCCATCACCACTACTCATCAAGAAACTGTTTGTATACGTTACACGACACAACTGTCATTATACAGAACACCGAAAGCCGAGCGTCTAGCTCTTGCTGACCTGACGAGACAAGTGATCAGCAGTCATCTTACCTGGGGTATTCCCTGTGCTGCTCGGTTACCCTCCGGTCTGTTTTCGCCAAATGCATGTTTCGGTGCAGAAGCAAGATGTTTTCATCTGCTTACTGAAATCTCCAGTCAACTGAAATGCTGCAAACATACGTCTTCTCACATGCAAAGAGAGCCACGGATGTCTCTACCGTTTCACTGTCCTAACTGCAGCCACCAATATGTATTCATTCAGCAGGCTCTTGTACTGTGCCTCCACCTGCTCAAGTTCAAGGCGCAATTTGTGTTCCTGCTCGGTACAACAAACAAGTTCGTCAATGTGGTTTGATTTAGCCTAAGATGCACTGGTATAGTGTAGTGGCGAGTAAGATTGAACAAATCGCAACATCAAAAATGTCACCATGAGCAAGAGATCCTTCTCTGATGACTCGAATTCCGCACACCTGCAAATGGATGTATGAAACAAAAATGAAGTCCTGAAACTTTTAAGCCAAAAATCGTTAAGTGATGAAAGTAAGGCGAGAGTTGTTATTGGACTTACTCTTGACGGAGTTGTGTGTTCTCTAGCTTCAAGTAGGTAAATTTCTTCAACTCCCGTTCTCCCATATGCTGGCATACCTGTAGTATCTGTAGTCATTAGATCTCGGTACATCACATAAACTATTGTGTTAGACACAAATCATAAAATCTAATGGAAGATTAGTCTAGCTGCATAAACATTAAATGCCAAATAAATTTTTATACTGTAGGCTGCAATCATATATTTTTGGTGTAATTTTTTATACTGTAGGTTGCAATCATATACTTTTGGTGTTCAGGTGCTAGTGCTGGTTTTTGTGACACATGTTTTTCCCTACTACTTTATTAATATAATGGGTAGTTCTCCTATCTGTTCTTACCAAATGTGTGTTTTCAATATTATGGGCACCAACATAGTAATCTAGGCTAACCTGATTGCTTGAGTCCCTAGAGTTGTTGCCTGTCAAATCTTGTATACTCGGCTTTTTCAACGGACCATCCATATGATCAAGAGTTCCCATTTTTCTTTTTCTTGTATCTACTGAATCAGTGTCAGTTACCATAGTTGGTGGCCATGTGATTTGCATACTTGACTGGGAGCAAACTGCCGGCGATCCAATAGCAACAGGATTAGTTCCTATAGGTGCAGAGACAGGATGGGGAGCAAAAGCGATTGGAATTGCATTTGTTGGATTGTCACGGGTGACTGGAATCCTCTCTGATGATGTTGTAGCAGTGGTGCCTGACAGAGTTGGCACAAGTGCAGAAGCTGCACGGGGCAACTTATGGTATCCAACAAGATGACTGTATAAATCCCTAAAAACAAGTGAAATAGTTGAATGACGGGGTACAAATTATTGAATTATTAAACAGGTATTATGCATGCTATCGGATTTAGATGAAATAGATGGATTTAGCAGTTATACCAGTACTCGTTCGTCATCTCTTTCAAGCGGTTTATTAGCTTCTGGTAGAGCTGTGACTTCTCAGAGTCTTGTTTATCGTGGGTGGGCTTGATAAAGTCTGCCTCTAATACTCCTACAACACCTCTGCCTTTGCTACTTGCACTACTCAAAACTCGGTGAAAAGGCTGAAAGAGGTCATTTCGTTTTCAACAAGATAAAATGTTAGGCAAGGATATATAGCTTGAAATGTGGTTGAGTGGAGATAAGATTAGTTTGACGTTTATGCCTGTAAAGCATCTTCACTTCTTTTTTTTACATAGTGAATGCAAAAGAAATCAGCAGCTCACCAATATAAGGCGATTCTTATGGTAGATACTAAATCCATGCAGATCGATGGTTGGAGCACCATCTAGAAATCCTATGGTTGTATCCACCTCATCCTAAATTCAAGAACAAAATGGATGTAAAAGGGAAACAATGTAAACAACAGAGAAGTAAATATCAACACTTTGAAAATGGAAATGTATTAGACATTACATGTTCCCGCTGTTACAGAAGTGTACAGGTAATGTGTATGCAACTCATCAAAAGGTAATGGTTTTGTTCAAGACGAACCTCCTTTTTTCCAAAGGCCTGAGGCCTATATCTGATGCATTGGGTATATCTGAGGACAAGTCGTAACCATGGGCAACAAGTGCACTGACACACAAACTAATCATCTCAAATGTAGTCAGATTAATGCTTCCCTAGGGACATGTAACCATTGGCGAAGAAAGTAAATGATGCACAACTGAAAACAATTTATGTTTCTGAAGAATGCTGGGAATTGAAAACCCACGCACCAACATTGTCGCGTTCCCCTCCTGCTCCATTACTGCTCCGTGGGAGTGGCGGCCGTACCCGCTCCCTTTCCCTCTGCAGCCTGGTAAGCATCCCCTCCAACCAAGCCTCAAAATTCGTCTCCCTGCAACCACCGCGCAGCAAACAAAGACAATCGGGAAGAAACGAACATCCCTGGGGAGCAAATAGAGCAACGATGCCGAGCGTACACCCACGTGTTCTCCTCCGTCTCCGACGGCGCCGGACGGCGACGCTTTGCCTCCCGAAACACACGGAATTTCAGCAAAATTTCATACGCGGGGGCGGGAAGGAATACCCAATAGAAGAGAATAGCAAAGCCACCTCGAGGACGTCCACGTGGTGGCCTGCGCTAGGTCAGAGGCGCCCGCCGCCGCCGCCGCCTCGGGTGGGTAGTCAGGGTGCACGCCGATTGATGAGAAGGCCCTGCCTACCTCTGTCGTGTCACCGGAGGGGCCACCGGCGAGCAGCCACCCGCGCGGCGTCCACCGTGGCGGCGAGGTCGGCCGGCCCGGCGACGAGCTCGGTGCGGGTGGGAACGCCTGGGCTTGTCGGACCGCCGCATGAAGTCGTAGATCGCCTCCTCGAGGTCCTCCTCCCCGCGGGCCACATTGGACGACGACGGCGGTGGCGCGCGGCGCGGCGGTAGAAGCGTGGCGGCGGCGGCGGCGGCGGCGGTGGTGGTGGTGGTGGAGCGGCCCGGAGGAGGAGGAGGAATCGTCCGCTCGAGTAGGACGAGTCGGCCGGGACAGCGAGGAGCGGTAACAGCAGGGCGTGTGACGGAGGTGGGGGTTAGGGCTAAGGTTAGGGTTGGGAAGGGAGGGAGGAGGGGTCGGCGTGAGGACGAGGGGGAGGGGAGCATCGTGGTCGCGTGGCGTGGGGAGGGTGGCAAACGAGCGGTGGTTAATTGCGGATGAATGGTTAATTACAGGATGAACTGATACATTTTATATTAGTATAGATAAATTGAGTACATGTAAAATCAGTCAATGAAGAATTGATATTATTGTAAGAAATAAAATGAGCAAACATGGTTGATCTTCCACAAAAGATTTGTTATCATTTCTGGGTCATTTACAGGTTGACATGAATGGAACAGATCCGTAATACATCTGAATTTCAAGTTCTTAGTAATACTAATCTACTGGTCGACTACTCCAAAATTGACAAACTGGAACATACCCCTTCAACAACGGAATCTTGAGGTTTTAGAAATGTATATGGCAAACATAGTGGCAAGTATTCTCTGATGTGCTACGTGAGGCTCACTGTACTGCATTGGGTACAATCAAGCTAATGCAGGAAAGACTGCACATGACTAAAGCTAGACATCCTCCAGGCCGCGAATCTGAAATAAGAGATGAATCAGTTAATAAATTCTCAGGTAACATATGACTGAAGCTTTCATAGAGCTCACTTCAGATTGTTTATCATCTATATAGCTGAACGCTTGAACCTTAGTCTGAACTCAAATATGATCCTGTAGTAGGTTTCAGAAGTGAAGCTTTTACTATGGCAAATTTCCCCCTTGTCCAGATAATATACATGATACTTGTTTTGCAACCTTGCCCAGATAATCAGGACCACATCAAGCGAATTGGATGGCTTAAGTCGAGCTATAATTATTTTTTGTATTTGAGAGGAGCAGTACATGCACTTTTTAGCAAAGCTTGTTCCTAGATGATTCGTCTCTTAAAATAGACAGAAGTTCTCTTCTGCTACTTCCATGAACAGCAGCCGGAAGATGAAACGGCAGATTGAAGAACCAAGTACAAAAAAAAATTCTAGGAACAGCTACATCGGCCTCCGGCGACGCCCAAACCCCGCAGCGCATGCAGATGAACTGAAAACCCCCAAACCCCTACTCATCGCGTCCCCGACCAAACTAACCAGCAAGCACCGACGGGGAGGAGATCCACGGGAGGGGGATTGGTGACCACGCGAGAGAAGCGCCTAATCGAGTCCCTAAATCCACCGGCGCCCCAAATCCACTGACAGAAGCTTAAAGCAAATCGAGGGAGAATGAGGAGGAAGCTGCACCTGCTAACATCTTTCCCAAACGATACCTATGGCTTATTAGTGATTTTAAAAAATAAGTTATAAATAAAACTTATATATATATATATATATATATATATATATATGTTTTAACGATTTAAAAATCAATATAAAAACTACAATTAAAAACATCAAAAATCAAATTCCAGATCAAGCTTTAAAATTTAAATTTTGGTAGCAACTTATAAGTCACTACTGGGTAAACGATAAGGCCCCGAATAGATATAGGACTTTAGTTCCCTTTAAGAAAAAAGAGAACGAAAAAGCAGTAGAAACCACGTGTATTACATGGAACCTAGACTTTGTATTTGGTATATTTGGCGTAGCTGGAGATTTTAGAATAGCTACTGCTACTATAAACTTCACAAACCAGCTACTACTACTACATCTTGATTACTGCATCATTCTAATAAGGTGATTAGCGCTAAACTTCTCATTTTATTCATATAATCTGTAGCTACAATTCGTTAGGCATTGGCACAATTACAATGCGTTCAGCTCTCTTGCAGGATACGATGGCCTGCTTCGAACATGTAGCTACAGCTTATCTGAAGAAAATGAGAGCTAATAAAAATATTTAATTGTAGTTATAACTATTTGAGTGAACTGAAAGATTTAAGCATCACAAAGTACCCAACCAAACGATAAAAATCAATTTATCATACTGCGGACTTTGTATCCATAAGATTGGTACAATAGACTGCCTTTTCTTAGCAAAAGGTATAATAATAAGCATAAAGCACATGGCAAAATTGACATCTAGCAAGTCAAATATCATAACAGCCGCGCTACACATCACCTAGTCATCTACCCCTCCTGCAAGGCCTTCATTAAATACAGCCTGTTGAAATTCTGACCAGCAACCCTGCAGTAATAATGCAAATATCAATATGACTGGTGATTGGCGCCATGGAATGAAAAGAAAAACATCTGAAGTTTTTACGACAGAAACAAGAACCCCCAAAAAGAAATTTTGGCATATTTACTTCACCGTAACCATTGCCATAATTAAATGAATCATTCAAAAAAGAACATGATCACGCTAAAATTTCTACCTCTAATGGTTCTTTCCAAATGAAAAGACATAGAAGCATTGTAGAACTCATAGAGAATAGGCATAAAATTGCTTGAGAATCCATACCCATTAATATGATTGCAGTAACTGGAGATCTGATTGGTTACAAGATAACCCTCCAAACGTGACGGCTCAGGAATTGGCTTGAAAATGGGATTGGATGGGTCTTCTTCTGGCAATGGCTCCTCTCCAGCAGCTTTTCTTGCCATATTCTCTTGCCTGCATGTAGTAGCACGCAAACTAAGACATGTAAATGGTCATCCAAGGGCAGACCTGATTTGCTTATTTCCGAGAGGAAGAGTGCAGCTTGTTTAAAAAGTTGGCACATTTCAAGAACTAATGAGCTATAAGATCAACATCACAATGGATAAGCATTCGTTTTGACCTTCTCTTTTGGAGCCATGCCTGCTGCTGTGACTGTTGTCTCGAGACATTGCGATAATAATATTGAAACTACACCACAAGGACAACACCCAGTCAAATAAAATATACTTATCACATTAGCATCAGATAGTTTATGCAAAAGTTCATTTAAAAATAACCTTGTTTTGTTCTGACGAAAGATCATCCATGCAGCCAATCAGAAATTCCAAGTTTCTTTCCATGAATGGAGCAGTTGACAATTTAAGGCGGTCAAAATCACACTGTAGCAAGAAGATAAATATAAATCCTAAGCAGCTGCTAAAGGATAATGACAACAGATGCCGCACAAGAAAGTTTCACAAATAAACTCTCAACCTGTGAAACAGGTGATTCAGGTTCCAGCTCCGTCATGAAGGCACTGACAAGTGCAGAGTTGGAAACTTTAATCTGAGACAAACAAGACAGGATACATCAGGACACAAAAACTGTTCATATTGACATCAAAGTTAACTAAGTACATACCGGTATCTCCTCAAAAATATCAACCCATGACAATTTCTTCTCCCTTAACCTGTAAATATATGGAGTGATTTGTATGTACGATCTTACAAACTATTATAAGTACTGAGATACAGAAAAATAACCGTACTTCTCTCCAGTTAAACCATTGTTACGGTAAAGCTCCATGAATGAATCTGTGAGTTTCAAGGCCTTGAGAGCTAGCACACCCTGATTTGACCTAGACGGATCATAAACAATGCACACACATCTCCGGATATTCTCCTGTAACATGCAAATATTATGTTCTGCATGCAACATTGCAAATTACGCGGCTCTTATAACCTACTCATAGATATTTGATATAGGATATGCATGTAAGGTATGTAACTATCATACATCTGTCACATGTACTGCTGCGCATAATATATTGGATGTAGGTTTAACAGGTTCCTAGATGTTGTTATGCACACGGAGACTTAACATTGATTCGTGTCAAAATAGGTTACATGCTAATTAGAGAAACTAATTAATACTAAAGGTGCACTGTTTGCTGTCCTGTTTGTCTGTTCATGCTAATGCTAGCTATTTTCAGCTAATGAATGCGCAAGTTGGCCAACAACTATTTTTGTTGTAGGTCAACAAAGCTGGGAGAGGATAACCCAACAGCAATGAAAAGATTGATCAATATGCACCTTATTTATTTTACCATACCTGATAGTTCATAAATGTTTCAATCAGTTCCACAGTCTGAAACGATCCAAGCAAGCAAGATTGATACCTGTACACAGGCACGAAAAAAGGGTCAAATCATAAAGCAGATAGCAGTGATGTGCAAAATCTGTTAAACAAGTACAACAAGAATGGAGATTAAACTTAAAACCACAATGTAAATAATACAACATATAAAAGGACACATCACTTAAGCTCAGGATGAAATATGTTGGATAAGTAATCATGATTGGAGTTAGAAATATAGAAAATACTTTGAACTAGACAAAAAAACAGCTAGAAGGCAACATAGGTTAATATGTCGATGATGTAACTGGAAAACACTGGCAAATACATCGAGTGTAAACTATAGCTCATATGCACTGCACACCAGCCACTTTAAGGTCATACCCAGACCTTCCATAAATTACAACTTCACAACAACAACATCAATCACATACATGATAACTAAAGGTAGCAATAACAGAAGCTTTGGTGCTGCTTGGTTGCTTCATGCAACAAGAAATTTAACACTCTCATGAAGAAAGGTTTCCAAAAGAGTAGTGGATAAAATAATCAGTCCAAGCAAACGAGCAGAGCTCTATTGATTTTAAAACATAGAGAAGGTGAATACGTGACACAAATGACATTTCCATGCATGTATACATAGAGGCAAAATTCAACACTGTTTTGTTCTCAGTGCCACATACTCAGCAGCATCACTAAACTATGTTGATAAATGAGCATATCTCAATTTAGTTTGACTGCATTATTAACTACAGCCAACGATGCCGCAACATTCACAAACGGTCAGAACAAAGAAATATGAATGAACTCTTTATGCATAAATAAATTAAAGCAGAGTACCAAAGACTACAAAAACAGAGTGCGACGACACTTGTAAACTCAAAAGGTTGTTCGCAGAAGCACACACTAGAGGATAATTATCATATGAAATAACAATAGCAATAGGTTATTGTATGAAGTGTCTTATCATACCATCCAACAGTGTTATTGTCAACGTTAACCTCCCTCAAGCACCTCATCATCTCAAGCTGATAATTTGCACCATCTGCATCTGCTTCTTCATCATCTTCTCTCATCTGTGGTCAAACATTACAGTGGCTGGTAATATATAAAGTGGACAGCCACAAGTATAGTGGAAGTAATCAAGTCATAGTAAAAGAAATATGTTACAGATGCTAAAGACTCACCGGGAAAGGAAAACAGTTTGTTACTTCCAGAACAGTGCCAACGTCCAAACCAAGCAGTTGGCCTGTAACCAGAGCGGGTGCAAACTCCTCGCAGTGCTTAATGATCTTCAGGACAGCCTGCATGATTGAGAGAGATAAACATTTGTGAGTGGAAAGCTAAAGTACTATATCCAAATGTGCCTATTAAAACAGAGGGCAAAAGAAAAATGTGGCTGGCCCTCAGAAAATCATATGATGTAAAGGAGCAGCGAATTTGACCTAGTAGAGTATGGTCAACATAAGCACATGACTAAATCACTTGTCATGCTTGGCATAGAGTTAGTCTTGTTTCACAGGATTTGATATGATAACGGTAACAGTTCGAGTAACCTTGGAGATGGGAGTAAAGGAGAGTAAAATGAAAAAGGTTTGTGAATTTCATTCCTAGACAACCAGAATGGCATTCATCAGATTCTGAGCAGTGTGTTCTACCCCTAGATGCATATACCCAGGGTAATGCAGGACCAGTCTCCCTTTCATACAGAAAAATTGGTGGCTGCACAGATGATATTAACACTGGGTTGAAAGGTTAAATCAGCAAAGGAAAACTCTGTTAAAATTCACCATGTCACTTGCTCTACCAAAGATATTAAAGAAAAAATCTCAAGAATATATCAGCTGTACTGCATCTCCTAGTGAAGCAGAAATGCAAAGGAAAAAAAAAGGAAACTGTGTTCTGCAATATGGTGGTGTGCTCCACTAGAGAACTCTTGGAGACTACTACTGTGCCACGAATCAAGCAAGAATTTTCTCCCACCCTCTGCTCTCCCTAGTTTCTCCTACACTTCTCCTCAACAATCACAATGCAATCTTCTAATCACTTCGAATTATGTATTTATGTGTAGAAGAAAACATTGTTAAAAAAGAGAAGTAAATATTCGTAATGACCTCAACAAATCCCTCCAGTTCCAGAGCCAAAGGATCCCGACCTAATTACACGGAAATCATGTAATTGCCTTGATCTAAGAAGCTAAACAACACATCGGGTGAAGAGAAATCGCACATTGCGAGCGCTTCATCACACAAACAGATCCCTCCGAAATCAAGAGCTTTCCCCTACTTCATCCCAAGCGCCATTGGCCCAAACCAAACATGCTAACATAGCGGACGCGCTTCGAATTCTACCAAGGGATAAAACGGAGGGAGGAGGGATCGAGCAAGAGAAATCACCAAGCCCTCCATCTGCACGACGCGAAGCGGCGACGGCGCCTCCTCGGTGACGGTTGACACGGCCTGCAGGAACGACCTCGCTCCCGCCGACGGCCCTGCTGCTGCTGCAAGCCAACCAACCAAAGAAACAAACCGTTCGCCCCAGAGTCAGAAGAGGAGCAGGAGAGAGAGAGAGAGAGAGAAGCTAGGGTGGTTCTTCGTCTCGCTTACGATTCGCCATGGCTGCTCGGTAGCGCTCGGTGCTCGACGGCGGCGGCGGCGGCGGCGTAAGGTGTCGAGGAGAGGAGGACGCGAGCTAGGGTTTTTGGTGCGGTGGGGGATCGGGTCAGATTCGTTCGTGTCGAGCCTGATTTTGATATGCGGCGCAGATCTGTTTCGGGCTACAGTACAGTTTACAAGGGATGCATGTACGTTTTTTAGGAGCCGTTGGATCCGGTAATATGCGGCTGGGATCGAAGGAGTTATGATCTAAGACTACTGGATTGCTCGCTAGGAAAATAGTTTCTTTTTTTGCAAGTTTGGGAATTTATTTTTGCGAGTTAAATTTTTTTTATGGTGTGGGAAACTAATTATTGTGAATTATTATTATATCTTATACTCCCTACGTTCCACATTATAAAACGTTTTACTCTTTAAATCTTTCGTCTAGATTTACTAACATCCATATAAATTTGAACATATATATATACGTCTTATAATATGAAAAATAGAGGAATGCATACCATTCTATTTATGCTGGAGTTTATGTTTTTTCCTAAAATAATTATAAAATTAATGTAAATTCTATGCTACTTTAAAAAAGCGTAGTGGTGGTATTGAATCCTAACCCCGACAGACTCGCAAAATGTGAACCATTCGATCGCCGAATCCAACGACCGAGATCGCCTCGTGCCGCCTTGCCGCTCCTCTTTCCCCACTGCATCACAGCCCCAACCCTTCCTTGATCTCCCTTTCTCCCACCACACCTTGTCCCCATCGTCACGCCCATCCCCAGTGTCCCCGTCCCCGGTAGCTCTAGCGCCACATCCACTGCGCTGCCTCTTCATCGCGTCCGTGATCCCTGGCATCCCTGCTCGGCCACTCCCAGCTGCTTCCCATCCCCTTCTCCTTGTCCTCGTTGTGTCGGTCGTCGTCATCTCGTTGCCACCACGTCGTTGTGTCGCGCAATCACGCCGACCGCTCCGTTGCGGCCCCATCGATCCCCCATTGCCACCTCCACGAGTCGCTGCCTGTCATCCATGACCACGACGTCGTTGATCCCACAACGCACACGAGTCATAAGCTTTTCTTCGCAACTACCGTCACCACCACAAGTCCGCACCCTACTCCGCCTCGCACCGCCGCCGTTGATGCTCGTCGCCCTTGCACCGTGAGCCCGACCACCGCGGCCGCCATCCCCCTCCCCACCCACTCCACCCCTGCATCGTATGCCGCCGACGTCCATCGCCATCACGCTCGGCCATCGGCGGCGCCCGCATTGCTTGTCATCGAATCCACGCCGTCGTCTCGCCCGACGTCCTCGTCCTCATGATTCACACTCGCTCTTGATGCCGTCGCCACCGAATTTGGACGTCCAACGTGACGACGATCTATGGCTCCTAGCCGGGTATCACTTACGCAAACCGCGATGGTTTTCGCGGTTTTCGCATGTACCACGGGTACGGCACGGCATCCCCGCGGTTTTCGTTTGAATAATTTCGTGCGAATTCAAAAATTTAAAAAAAATCATTTTATCACAAATATATATATATTTATAAAAAATAAATTTCGCGCGGTTTGCCATGAAAACCGCAAGAGGTGGCGCGATTTTCACGTGGTTTGAACGAAAACCGCGGCACGACACGATTTGAATTTGGTTCAAATTTAAATTGCGGTTTCGCGGTTTTCACGATTTTTTGCGCGGTTTGCGTAGTTTTCACGGTTTTTGCGCGGTTATCACGAAAACCGCGGCATGGCAAAACGTCGCAAAAATTACTGTTCATCCCTCCGTGGTTTTCGCGGGTTTCGCGTGAAAAGGCACTACGCGGGCGGCACGGCGCTCGCGGGAATTGTAATGCCCGCTCCTAGCTCCCCGGATCGGCTAAATTAATGAGGGAGAATCAATGACGCCTGGGAAGAAAAGGGGCATCATCGACGGGAGCCTTGCCGTTGGATCCGGCCCTCGACGCCTCCGTCGCCATCGGATGTGGATGTACAACACGACGGCGACCTACGGCTCCTAGCTCTCCTAGATCTGGCTGAATCAATGAGGGAGAATCGAGGATGCCTGTGAAGAAGAGGGGCATCGTCGACGGGAGCCTTGCCACCGGATCCGGCGGGATGGTAGTGCCTATCCACGCTGATGACTACGCCTTCCGCCACGTCGATCATTGTCTCAGAATGAATGGTAATTTACCTCTGAATAAAAAATTCATGTGTTATTTCATGCTGTTAGATCAAACAATGGTTTCTTTTCTAGGAGTATTGATTTCCACTGTAAACAGGTTCTTGATCTACCAAAGGGTTCACGTGTATTGTGTTGGCTTGGGAATTCAGTCTTGTTCTCCTGACCATGATGTGTGACGAGTCTCACAACACGGCTTACAAATACTTGACTACCAACATCATGAGACAATTCATTGCTTCCTTTAATTTAACTTCAACTGTGAATGGTTTTCTTATTAATCATGTATAAAATTTTACTTCAATATGAAGTAGTAATCTGTCTCTGTTCTTCTCTTTTTGGCAGACTGAATTCTCTGTTCTAATAATCCCGTTTAGGGTGATATAGTGTTGTGTTGCACGCTTCAGAAATAAGAGGCAATACAATTGATCACAATTTTTGCCTGAAGTATCACAATAGAGTTATTCATGTATATGTATATGTCATCATTTGTCTTGGTGAAAAACTTATATGTTGATCAAAGATGGATGGAGGGAGTATATACTATACGTGTGAACTTTGAAATGACAAATTGCAATCCCATTTTCTGATGTTTACTATAGATTGCGGGTTGCAAGCAACCGAGCGTCTATCTCGGAAGGGTTGTCAAGTAGCTAGTAATAGCTTTGAAAGTGCATGAAATTTGAGATGGATGGCTGACTTTATTAAATAAAATAACTATATCACAATGTATACAAGTGATCAAATTTCTCATCATTGTAGAGTGTTTGGGCTGCAACACCATTGTGAAGTGCAATGAGACTGACTCTTGAAGGTAGATTACTAAAGAACTGAACTCTAATTGTGAGTACTTGTGTAGTTTCTGTTCTTTTAACCCTGAAAGCTTTTCGCAACATGTTTGTGTAGAAAAATTAATAATTGAATCTTTAGAACTGGAGCAATTAGGAATCTGAACAAATAAAATCTTTTAACATGCATCCGCCAATACTTGATTGCTATATCGGTCTAAAATTTTTTTGGATCAACATTTTTAAGGTTGAATTTTTGGATCTTCAACCATGGTGAGAAACTGTAAGGTCATTAATATTCTAATTGGGTGCATTGAGCATTGGCGCATGGGAGCAGAACAAGCTGCAGCTCACTTCTTGGTTTGTCTATTCAACTTTTCTCTAAAATATTTTCATTTTCTTTTGACAAATTAAATGATGTATAATAGATAAAGCAGAGAATGGTCAATACAAAGTTCTCCTGCATGACAACTAGACATGATATGAAAAAAATCCCAGTTTCCTATTGTTTTGCTTTGTTAATAAAGTATTAGAACTTGAATCGAGAAGTTTGTATTAGTGTTTAGTATTATATCAGTTGAAGTAGTATAATAGAAGTTGTGCTCATTTAAATAAAGTGGTTGTCTATTGCTTGTTTAGATGTGCGATAAATGATGTAATTCTACTCTTGTGATATTTTTCCCTTTAAAATGTATAATGTACGGATACTTACATCTTTGTTTGATTTTCCTTCATTGAAAGTCTTGCAGCGGGTAAAAATGAATTATTTATACATTAGATTGTACTGTTTTTGTTGTCATCTAGCTACACAGACATCGGCCACATATGTATCAAGGAGTTCTGATATATATGTAGGTTGAAAAATGGTTGGTTGTCAGCCATATCATATAAAAAATTTTATCACCCATTACTTTTCTTGGTTTATTGTTCAAGAACAGATTCAGATATCTTGAAGAAAGAAAAAGAGAAGGAGATGATTGAGAGTCTAAAGGACATATGTCCTAAGGAGCAATTTACTAAAATGATAAAGACTATAGCCTCAAATATTTCATATGTCAAAGCCTGAAAGGCTATAACCTAATGGTTCATTCATGGATATTTTTATTTACAAAACAAATCAGGAATATATTTTAGCATAATTTATAGATCCTCCTGCATGGGCATGCAGTATGCTTAGTGTAATTTGAGATTGAGCATCTCCATGCTGCTAGTTATTTGTCTTATCTTGAAGTTTACATTTTTTATTGAGGTATATGATCTGATCTCTTCGCACTTATTTGTTTCTATTGGATGATATGCTCGTGGCTAATTGAGAACTGTTTTTGAGGTATATGATCTGATCTCTTCCCACCTATAATTTGTTTCCTTGGTGTGTCATGTAAGTAATATATTCATGCTTGTTGGATATATCCGTTAACACATATTCTTTATCAACTTGTAACTAATTTAAGCTCAATTGTATGGTTTGTTGCCGTTTGTATAGAAATGCACTGTTGAATTAAATATACAGGCCAAAGTTGTTTATCTCTATCAGTTTGTGTATTTGTACAAAATATGCACCGTTGAACTTTTGATGAACTTTACTTTCTAATGTTGATTGATCAAATTTGAGTATGGAGGTCCTTTGCTTGTCAGCTAAGTAATAGCATCATGGCTAGAGATGTACTGGTGTTTTGTTCTTTGGATCTCAAGTCCTCCTAACTGGTTCTCCAGCTGAATGTGTCGTTACGACGACTGCAGCTTACCAATGGATGGCTCTCTCGTCTTTTCATTGACTTGAAGAACTCTGTAGTGCAGCAGCGATAGGATGTTTTGATAGCAGGTGCTCAGCTGAAACCCGAATTAAATCTAGTTTTGGCTTCAAACTGATGTTCAGATCTGACATTCTGGTGCACAACATGTAGTTGGGGATTTTGATGTTTTGTTAAGTATTTTTTCATTGAACTTGATCAACCAAAGAAACTGTATTACACCAATATTTATGACCTATTAGTCTGAAGCGAAAGTCGAATCAGATTTAGCAAATGTAGATGTATAACTATCCAATCAGATCCATCGAGCATAATCTTGCAATATTGTGAGATAATGCATGTACAACTAAATAAAGATACATGCTTTTCTTTGTGTCGAAACTCGGTTTCGGCAATAGAAAATTGGGGGTGCAGTCAATATCGCCAAGCTCGATGGGTTAGGTGCCCTCTCGTGAGGTAATACCCTACTCCTGTTTCAGGGATTCGATCCGCCGAGTGTTTATTGATCTCAAGATCTGTTGCTCTTGTGTTGTATAAGAAATCGATATTCCTCAAGGGACGCCCCTTACCCCCTTATATAGTTTTGGGAGACGGGCTTACAAGTCGAAAACCCTATCATACTCTAAGTCGGTTTCCTCAATCTTACCAAACCGTGACTATGAGCCATTGCCTTATCTAATCGGCAACGTACCCAAGTCATAGTTGGTTTACATAATTGATGGCATAACCTATCCCTATCTCCGGTCGGATAAGCTTGCCATGTGGATATCCAATTGCCATAATCTCCACAATAGCCCCGAATCCTTTGCAGTCGACGAAATAACTCAGCCTCGAACCAAGATAGCATACAGCCAAACAACTCTTTGGCCGAGTGCTTCTGGCGCCGAGTGATTCCATCACCTCTGCTGAATCTCCCGAGTGGCTCCAAAGGCGTGAAGGGCTAGAAAGTATCCAAAAATTCTCAAAAATAAATATCTAGGTGCATCTCTGATGCACCTAATTAGGTAGCCACCGACTATATGGTTAGTCAAAAACATACTAAGCATATAGTCAAGAACTATAAAAATCATTCTTATATAAATGCCTAGCTCAAACTAAAGCAATCATAAAAAATCTCATCACTCAAAGCAAGCTCTTGCTTATCCGAGTGAATGCCCGAGTCATCTCGGAACAAGTAATTCAATCAACCCTCATGGGTAAAAAGCACTCGGTAAGCTCATGTTTATCCGAGTGGATATGCCCGAGTCATCTCGGAACAAATAATTTAATCATCCCTTATGGGTAAACAAATTTTTCGAGTCATCGAAAAATATGACCAAAATATTAAATAGTTCATGCCATAATATTGGTCTTTAATCTAAAAGATCGCACCAAGGTGGAAAGATAGCATTGATATAATCATTCAATCAAATGCTTAAAAGCCAAACGCAGTCTCTGTCATCAAGGCGACCATGAAAAGCTTAAGCGTTTATCACCTTTCAAATTGCATCGTGCCAACCTCTCATGAAGTTGAGCAAACCGCGATAAGAAAGGATTTTTAAAGGTCTTGGGCGATCGGACACGTGCATATTGCCAAGGCAAATCGCTTAAGTCTATCTACTTAAGTCCCTAAGGACACGCGTCATGCCACACCTTAGCCGGGCCGCAAGTCTCTCATGGGCTCGGCCCAATCGCGAGATGACCTAGCAAAACCCTCAAATCTTTATACAAAGCCTCGAGGTCATCCCCGTCACTTCGTCTTCCTCGAAAATTTCCCCACTCGCAACACTTTGTTCACCGGCTTACGGCGGAAAACCCTAGGCTTGCGCGCGTACCCAATCCCATCGATCCAGGAGCTCGCGCTTCTCCACAAGCTAGCCTCCGCATCCATCTCCATAGATCCCCATCTCAAATCCTCATCTTCCGAGCTAGATCCACTTCCCCCAAAAACCACATCCATGGAAGGAGAGAAGGAGATCCCTTTCGAGCAATGGGCGACCTCGGATGTCAAGGAATCCACTCTCAAAGAGATGGTGAAGAACGGAGTTCTCCCTCCTAAGGAGATCGTCAGCTGGCGCCCGGCGGCCAGTGAAGAGTTCCCTACTCCGAACACCGGTGAGCTCATCGTCTTTACCTCTTTCTTCTATTGTGGCTCCGGCCTCCCCACCTCTGAGTTCTTTAGGGGTCTCCTTGATTATTATGGCCTCCAACTCTATCACTTGAACCCCAATTCCATGCTCCACATAGCTTTTTTCATCCATGTTTGCGAAGCATTTCTCGGCATCCTTCCCCACTTCCAACTCTTCCGGCGCATGTTCTATCTTAAGCCACATCCGAACAAGGATGAGCCCTGCGTCGTTGGTGGGGCCGGCTTCCAGCTCTGCGGATCCCTCCGCCGAGATTATTTTCTTCCCTTGAAATCCTCTAACAAGGGATGACACGCAAACTGGTTCTATATTGCTAACCTTGAACCCAGTCTGCCAAACTTTGTTGGCTTTCCTCCGGTGTCAAGATCCAACTGGAGCACCGTGCCAGTAGCCCAAGACTGGGATGAAGCCAACAAGCTTTTGGCGAAGATCTTGGAGATGAAGCAAAAGGGCCTTCGGGGTGAACAAATCACTCGGCATTTCATCAGGAACCGACTGACGCCGATCAAGGAGAGGTCTAAGCCCGCGTTCGAGTACGAGGGCGAGAGAGACCCCAATCGGGAAGACCGCGACTCCCTCAGCTTCAAGACCTTGAAGACCCGCATGTATAAGATATTCTCGACTGGGATTGCAGTCGAGCACAGCCTCATGTTGCCGGTCCTCCCGTACAGCCTATATCGCCCACCTCCTCCGGTAAGTCGACTTAGCCTCTTTATTGCCTTTCAATCTTGATGTCGCACTTCTTAGTGTTCAAAGAATCTCTCTTGCAGGAAAATGCCTTCATTATCTCGAAGCCATACAAAATACATCATGATGACGTGTCGGCTCGGCCCGCTAAAAGCCGGCGGCGACGTGAAGATCCGAGCGATCCAATCGGGAAGAGTGCTGCCCGAGTGAGGACATCGGCAAGCGGGCGAGTAAGAGGAGGCGGTCATTGATGACTCGAACGATGATGTCCCCCTCAAGCCGAAGCGACCCTCCAAGGCCATCACCGAAAACGACGCCCAAGATTCACCGATCAACTAGGTATGTCTCATGACTGAAGTTATGCTTTTTGTTGAAAACCTCACCGCCTTCATCCCAATTGCTCTTGTCTTTCTCTTTGCGGAGGCCTCGGAACATAGATCCTATCGGGCGTGGTGAGGGCCCCATGCCAACTGCAGCAGCTGAGGCATCAAAGCCTGCAGAGCCAAAACCCCGGAGCCCTCTCCCCAGGGAGTGAGAAGCCCACTCCTCCCAGTGAGGATATCCCAGGGAAGAGCTCCCGACACGCGCCCGGGAAGCCCCGATCGGAAACCGCCTACGGGCCGCAGAAGAGACCCCGCCCACTCAAAGGACCCGACTAATGACCAATCGAGTAAAAACCAAGAAGAGAAAAACAGCTGGGAAGTGCTGGTTAAGGATTCGCCACCGAAGCCGGTAAGTCTTGAATCAATCTTTCGCTTTTTAATCTCAGTTTACTTTTCCGCATCTTCATTCACCCTTTCGAATCGATCGGCCAAAGTGGAGGAGATCCCCAGGTTGCAGTCCTCTGAGACCTGGGTCCCTCCAATCAAGATTGAGTGGCGCGATTCTAAGGGCCAGAAACAGGACATCATCATGAACAAGCAAAAGGAGAAATAAGAAAGAGATATGCTTGTGGACAGCCTGAACGAAGCTACTCAGCTGCTAAACGTAAGTTTTGCTCCTTTTCGTTGTAGCTTTGTGATTGCCTTTCGGTCAACCAATCTTCGAAATTGTGTGTAGAGGATGTATTGTCGGTCGATGGCCAAATCCGATGCACTCGAGAAGTTGGTCCCGCACTTGAACTCCCGGAGAACATCCGGCGGGAGCTAAAGGCCACTCGAGAAGAAGCTGCATTGAGAGAAGCGGCTCGAGGAGAGAGATAGCCGCACTCGGAGGAGAACCTCGACCTCAGGGGTTCGGTCGGAAGTAAGCTCAATCTCCTTAGTCTTTTTGTGCCTTTAATTGTAGTTTGTTTTGATCTTGGTCGTTGACAACTTTTCTTGTTGCAGAATAATCGTCGGAGGTCCACTCGCTCCAGGCCCAGCTGGATGAGGCTAAGCCAGCAGAGCCGAGATGGAGAGTGAGTTTGAAGGTGAGCTCTTTCAAACGGCGTTCTTTGTGTTGTTTCATCTTTGAATATTTGTGTGATCGTATGTCTTTGACAGCTTATAAGATCAAGACCCGAGCCCAGTATGATGTTTTCGTTGAGAGGGTCAAAAAAGTCGAAAGCGTCAGGGACGATGTTGCTAATGCGGCGACGCCGATCCTGTTGTCGCTGTTCCATAATGGGCTCGGGACCAGCTCGTTGGACACCGTCGAGGTCTTCGATAAGCTTAGGCGGGCCCTAGATTAGTACCTGGCCAACATCTCAGAGGCAGCCATCATGGAAGCGGGCTTCGCCCTTGCGCAGACCAAGTCGCTCTATCCCCGGATAGATGTTGATTCAATCGGGGAGGGCTTCAGCGACGACACTTCAAACGAGCAGCCTTGGAATTGATTAGTGAAGCGCAGAATCGGCCAAGAAAGTGGTCGCCGATGTAGTGAACCATTTTCGATCTTGATTGCTTTGTGAACATTGTATGTTTGTAACTTTCGATGTGACTTATAAATATTCACTTATTTATGTTAATGCCTTGATCCAGAGTCTTTATGTAAAATTTCTTAAGTAATTTTCGTCCGATCGTCACCAAGCCTAAGCTTGATTAGGTCATCAAAAATTCTCGATCCTTATGCATTGAACTCGAATCAAGGAACATTAAACAATGATAAACCAAATATGCACAAGTTGCGAAGAAAACCATGCTTTATTGACACGTATGCGACCCGACGCTAACTCAAGAAGTCATCTTGCTTGAGGTTGGCAATGAATAACATAAAACTTAAGGCAATTTAAGCATAGTATCGTCGAAGATGTTCAATGTTCAGAAGTTCTCCACCATGGATCCTTCTTCACGCTTTAGTCGATATGCTCCTGGCCGAGTCACCTCAGCAATTATATATGGCCCTTCCCAAAGTGGAGATAATTTGTGGCGGTCCTTGGTGGTTTGAATTTTGCGCAGAACTAGATCGTCGACAATAAAAGCTTGTGCTCGAACATTGCGGCCGTGGTATCGTCTGAGTCCTTGAAGATATCTTGCCGAGTGGATCAGGGCTGCCTCACGGGCCTCTTCCAGTCGGGTGAGGTCATCCACTCGGTCTTGATCATAGCGTTCGTCGTTAAAGCTGTGGACTCGAAGAGGTTCGTACTCCATTTCGTTCGGTAACATGGCTTCTGCGCCATAGACCAAAAAAAAAGGAGTTCGGCGGTAGCCCGACTGGGCGTAGTCCGCGAGACCATAGAATCGAGGAGCTCTTGGACCCATTTGCTAGGCATAAGGGTTTAGCCGGTCAAACACTCGGGCCTTGATGCCTTGAAGAACCATGTCGTTGGCACGCTCAACTTGTCCATTGCTTTTGGGATGTGCGACCGATGCATAGCAGATTTTGATGCCGAAGTCTTCACAGAATTCCTTAAAGATGCCTCCAGTGAATTGGGTCCCGTTATCGGTTATTATTCTGTTTGGTACGCCAAACCGATGCACAATATTGAGGATGAAGTCTCGTGCCTTGTCAGCAGTGATCGTAGCAACCGGCTTAGCTTCGATCCACTTGGAGAACTTGTCAATTGCGACGACTAAATGTGTGACTCCTCCTAGAGCCTTTTGAAAGGAAGACCATGTCTAAGCCCCATACCGCAAATGGCCGGGATAGTGGAATCGTTTGTAGTTTTGGCGTGGACATGATTTTGCCGAGCGAAGAACCGCAACCTTCACGAGTTCGAGACCACTTTGTCAGCGTCGGAGACCGTCGTAAACCAGAAAAAACCTTGTCTGTAGGCTTTGCCCACCAAGGTGCGTGCTGCCGCGTGACTTCCGCATATACCCGAGTGGATATCTTGGAGTAGTTGCCGTCCTTCGTCGGCGTGATGCATCTCATTAGGACTCTAGAAGGGCTCCTTTTGTATAAATCGAGCCCACCATGACGTAAGCTTGGCAACAACGTCGGACTCGTTCCGCCTCATCCCGGTCTTAGCGAGCTCTTCTTGAGTTAAGAATTTGATCGGTGTCCTCCGGTCGGCGTCAATCACGGTGACTTGGTTTTGCGGCTTGCTCGTTGGGAGTTGGTTTGGCAAGCAATCGGCTCATAGAGATGCTCTACGAAAATGTCGTTGGGCGGCTTCTCGCTTGGACCCGACCGCGCCAACTCGTCGATGCCTCGTTGTTATGTCTTAGGACGTGGGATAGCTCCAGTCCGTCAAGCCTGTCTTCAAGTTTGCGAACTTCTTGCCGGTAGACCTCCATGGTGTCATTTAGACAGGACCAGTCTTTCATCACTTGGTTGACAACCAGCTGGGAATCTCCTTTCACGACCAACCGTCGTATCCCGAGTGAAACAGCAAGTCGCAATCCATGCAGCAGGGCTTCGTACTCGGCGACGTTGTGTGAGGCGGAGAAGTGGAGGTGGAAAACATATCTTAGCCTTTCCCCAGTCGAAGAGATCAGCACGACTCCTGCTCCCAAGCCAGTGATCCTCTTGGATCCGTCAAAGTGCATGGTCTAGTATTGTAGGTCTTCTCGAGGTACATCTTTTTGTTGTTCGGTCCACTCGGTCAGGAAATCCGCCAGGGCTTGTGACTTTACAGACGTCCTCGCCTTGAAAGTTAAGTCCAGCGACATCAGTTCCAGGGCCCACTTCACGATGCGCCCAGTCGCCTCCCGGTTGTGGATGACGTCGCCGAGTGGAGAGGAAGTGACGACGGTGACCGAGTGATCCTGAAAGTAGTGCGCCAATTTTCTCGCGGTCATCAGAACACCATATAGCAATTTTTGTACCTGAGGGTAGCGAATCTTGGCTCCTGCCAGTGCTTCGCTAACGAAGTAGATTGGCCTCTGAATCTTCTGGACTCGTCCTTCTTCTTCGCGCTCGACCACAAGAACCGTGCTGACCACTTGGTGAGTCGCTGAGACGTACAGTAGCAGGGGCTCCTGAGGCTGAGGTAAGGCTAGGACGGGCGGCGTCGTGAGGAATTTTTTAAAATTTTCAAAGGCCTTGCGGGCTTCCGGAGTCCACTGAAAGTCGTCGGTTTTCTTCAGTAACCTGAAGAAAGGCATGCCACGTTCGCCGAGTCGGGAGATAAATCGGCTTAGCGCCGCCATGCGGCCGTAAGCTTCGGACATCTTTCTAGTTACTCGGGGCTTCATATTCAGGATAGCGTTGATTTTTTCTGGATTAGCTTCAATGCCGCGATGTGACACCATGAAGCCGAGCAGTTTGTCTGATGGCACTCCGAACGTGCACTTCTCCGGGTTCAACTTCATTCTGAAGGCCCGAATGTTTGCGAAGGTTTCTTCTAAGTCGGCAATTAGGTCTTCCTTCGCTTGGTCTTGATGACGACATCGTCGACGTAAGCTTCTACGTTCTTCCCGATCTGCGTATGAAAAGATCTTTGGATCATGCGTTGGCATGTGGCTCCGGCGTTCTTCAGCCGAAGGGCATCGTGACGTAGCGAAGCTCCGAATGCCGTGATGAACGATGTCTTCAGCGGTCGGATTCCTTCAAGCGATTTGGTGGTAGCCAGAGTAACAATCCGAAAGCTTAAGAGCGCGGTCGGTGTTGAGTCCACGACTTGGTCGATGCGAGGCGTCCGAATGGATCTTTGGGCGAGCTTTGTTGAGGTCGGTGTAGTCAACGCACATGCGTCATTGCCTGTCTTCTTCCGAACCAGGACCGGGTTAGCCAACCGGTCGGTGTAGAACTTTCTTGATAAAACCGACGGCTAAGAGTTTTGTGAGTTCTTCCTTGATGGCATCTTTTCGGTCCTAGAAAAAACGACGTAATCATTGTTTGATGGGTTTTGCGTCATCTTTGACGTGTAAAGAGTGCTCGATCACCTCCCTAGGAATTCCAGGCATATCAGATGGTTTCCAAGCAAAAACATCTTTATTATTTTGGAGGAAGGTGACGAGCGCGCTTTCCTATTTAGGATCTAGCTCAGCGCTGATTACAGCGGTTTTTGAAGGATCCGATGGATCAAGGGAGATTTTCTTCGTTTTGGCGTCGCCTTGTCCCGACTTGGCTATCTTCTTTGCGGGGATTTCACCTCTGCGAAGTTGATGCCCAATCGGATTTCCTCCTGGCCACGCGATCTCTCACGAGATTGGGTCATGTCGCAACTTTCCTTGTCGCAAGTGAAGGCTTGTTTATTGTCGCTGCGCAGGGTGATGACGCCGTTGAGGCCGGGCATCTTCATACAGAGGTAGGTATAATGCGGTATCGCCATGAACTTGACGAGCGCAGGCCTTCCGATGATCGCGTGGTAGGCCGTCTCGAAGTCGGCCACCTCGAAAGTGATATTCTCCGTTTGGAAGTTCTCGCGAACTCCGAAGGTGACTGGAAGGACGATGTGCTCGAGTGGCATGGACGATAGCCCCGGGATAACTCCGTGGAAGGGGGCTGAGCTTGCCTTTAATTCGGCTCTCGGGATTTGCATCTCGTCCAAGGTCTTAGCGAATAAAATATTGAGGGCGCTGCCCCCATCAATGAGGACGCGCTTCAGCTTGATGTTGCGGACCACCGGGTCTAGCACCAGGGGATAGCGCCCCGGGTGAACCACTCGGTCAGGATGATCCGAGCGGTCGAACGTGATGGCCACCTCCGACCACCGTAGATATTGTGGGACCTCAGGTTGTGCCGCGTTGACCTCGCGGTCGGTTAGCTTCTACTTCCTCTTGGAATCATAAGCTTGCGGTCCCCCCGAAGATGTGATTTAGCTCGCCTACGGGGTCTTGAAAGGGCTCCGTATTTCCAGTCGGGTTGTTCTTTTTAGTCCCTGATGGCCCAGCTTCGTCAGTCGGCTTCTTGTTGAGCTATGCCGTATATTGCTCGGCGAATTGCTTATAAATAAAGCAATCCTTGGCCGCATGCTTGTGGTTTGGATGATGCGTGCACTGAGCGTTCATGATTGCGTCGTAGGCCGTGACTCGGGGACGACGTTGGGAGTTGGACGTCGCGGCAACCAGGTCCTCAGGCCGGCACTTGCGATCCTTCTGGCCTTGGTTGTTGTTGCCATTATCCTTCTTAGGATGCCGACTTCCTCCCGATTGCTTGTCGTCCCTTCGGTCTGGCCGGTCTTGCCGCGTCACCTTGATCGCGTCGCTGGATTTGGCATAAGAGTTTGCTGTCTCGAACATCTGCTTCACCGTCTTCGGTGGCTTGTGCCCAAATTTTCCGATCAACAGTTCATCACGGACTCCCTTCTGGAAGGCGGCGATGATGATGTCGGTGATGTTGGGGATCTTGTTGCGCTTTTCCGAGAAGCGCCGGATGTAGTCCTTGAGCGGCTCGTCTGGCTTCTGGATGACATTGTAGAGGTCAAAGTGGGTCCCAGGCCTTTCAAAAGTGCCCTGGAAGTTGGCGATGAAGTGATCCCTGAGTTTGCTCCACGAGCCGATCGACCCTCTTGGCAAGCTCGTGAGCCAGTTCCTGGCTGAGTTGGCAAGTGCAACAGGTAAGTAATTGGCCATGGCTTTATTGTCTCCTCCTGCTGCGCGGATGGCAAGGGTGTACACGGTTAGCCACGACTCGGGGTCGGTCTTTCCTTCGTACTTCTCAATTCCTGTCGGCTTAAATCCATTCGGCCAATGCACTCGGCGTAGGTCCCGAGTGAACGCAGGTACTCCATCGTCGTTGCTTGTCAGGCGATCCTTCGATCTTCGCGGAGCGCGATCTCGTTCCTTATAGCGCCGGTCAAGGACTTCCGCGCATCACTCGACGGGGTCCTCACAGGCCGCTTCGGTAGTCGGAGTTGTTCTTTGCGGCGGACCTGGTGGTGGACGGATGGTCGTCCATGCCGCTTCTCGTGAGAGTCGGCCAATTGCTCTTGATGTTTCCGCGTGGTTTCATGGCAAAGGTCTCTTGTCCTAGTAGCCGTCTGATCTCGTTCGGGCCGGTCTCCGCGACGGACTCAGTCGGTCTTCGCGCTGAGGTGGATGGAGAGCAGTTGGCTGTGGCCGCGACGATGGTCTTGATCTTGTCAAGGAGTGGTGTTACCGTAGCGGGAGCCGCTTCAATAACAGTGTCGAGGAGAGTGAGGGCGACGACGGTGTTTTGTGGGGTGTCCGAAAGATGTTGGTGTTGTCGACTCGCGTCGAGTATGGCCTCCCGAGTGGATCGTCCGGTCGCCCTCAGTCCCGCTTTCTCTTATCGGCCTCCTCCTTGCACCTCCTCTCATCTTACGCCTTGCCTCCTGCTCAAGTCCGGCTTGTTCTTCCTCCGCGACCCTGCGGGCCATGGCCGGAGTCGGTCTCGGCCACCTCAGCCATGAGAACGTCGAAGCACTTTGGCTCATAGTCCTTGTCGCAGTCGGAGTCATTGGCCTCGTCCGAGGGGATGCCGTAGAGATCGTCGAAGCCTGAAGAGCTGAGGTACTCGTCGAGCTCTGTGGATGAGCATGACCCGAACGGTTGGAGGATGACGGCGATTTCCCTTGAACCCGGGTTGCTTGAATTTGGATCGTTTCAGTCCGAGTCGTAGCTTGATGACGAGGGTCCCTCCGAGTGGGTCGATTTCGACTCGGAGGAGAGGAGTCCGCAGTAGACCTCAGCGGCGTTTGGTAATCCAAACGGTGCCAAGAGGGTTTCTCCTACCGAGTGGGTCGATTCTGACGGGGAGGTGAGAAGACAGCCGTAGATCTCAGCGGCGTTCGGTAGTCCGAATGGCGTCGAGTGGATTCCTCGTTCCGAGTGGGTGGACTTCATCTTGGAAGTCGAACTTTGTCGTAGATATCGGTTGTTGTTCGGCAACCCGAACGGCACCAAGCGGGTTTCCCTCCCGACCGGTCCGAATCCGAGTCGGGAAGGAGAGCTCGTTGAATCGTTGGCGGCGAAGTGGTCGATGCTCGAAGAAGATCCCATCGCGCTTGCCGACGAGATTGAAGAAGAAAACTTGACGCGCGGTCCCCTACGGCGCGCCAACCGTCGAAACTCGGTTTCGACAATAGAAAATGGGGGTGCGTCAAGATCGCTAAGCTCGATGGGTTAGGTGGAAAACAAGGTTTAGACAGTTCGAGCCCTCTCGTGAGGTAATACCCTACTCCTGTTCTGGGATTCGATCCGCCGAGTGTTTATTGATCTCAAGATCGCTTTCTCTTGTGTTGTATATGAAATCGATATCCCTCAAGGGATGCCCCTTACCCCCTTATATAGTCTTGGAAGACGGGCTTACAAGCCGAAAACCCTATCATACTCTAAATTGGTTTTCTGAATCTTACCAAACCGTGACTATGAGCCGTTGCCTTATCTAATCGACAACGTAACACCCGAGTCATAGTTGGTTTACATAATTGACAGACGTAACCTATCCCTATCTCCAGTCGGATAAGCTTGCCGTGTGGATATCCGATTGTCATAATCTCCACACTTTGCTGAACTGGATTTTCTAGATCTATCACCCATGATCATCTATACTCAATTTTTTCTTCTTTTATAGCAGTCACCCCATGATAAATGAAAATTATATTTTTGTATTCCTTTTTATCTAAACTCATACAATCTGAATATATTTATATGGTCCTTATGTCTGTGGCTTAGCTATTAGTATTTATAAACCAGTGAAATACAATTGAAATAAGCTGATGTGATTTGAAGTTAATGTATTAAAATTTTTCCATTGTAACGCAGATGCATCCAACTAGTATTTTTTAAAAAAAATGCGGTATATACAAAAATAAAATATGTGAAATTTGATCATATACCCTTCATTTATATTAAAATTAAAAATCACCCCCCGTCTCACGTGTCAGTGGCACAGGAAGACAAATCCTCGCCTTTCTGCACACTATCAAATCTCTCAAATAAGACAATTGTCATTTCCCCCTTGTCAGTGATGGGTATGATCACGGGCTCATGATCTTGCAAGCGATAGCAACTGATTTCGCCATTGAAACATATCCATAGGAACCCAATTCCACCTCAAAAAATTGTGGGCCGTATCCACTCAATGGTTTATACGCCGACATTTTCATGAGGGATTGAGATCCTTTGACTTAATTCACATGACTTTGAGTCACCGACACATGAACCATATCAATGACCCTAAAAGTCACTTTAGGGACATAAGTAAGAGAATCTCAATCCTCAATCCCTTCAGTAGTAAGCAATAACATCCTCTTCTGTGCCAAGAATTTTGGTTTGGATCATAGTCGCCCTTCAGGAGATCAAAATTTTAAGATGTGTTTACCTGGTGCGTCAGGGAGGGGGACTGATCCTCGCCCATTGCTTGTCTAACCTTTATATTGGGATACCTCAGATGCAGAGATGCTTCCAATTTCACAGTCTGTACACAGAATGTAGCACTGGATGCAATTGTATATAAACTCCCCTGTGTGTGTACTATATGTTGTAAGCAACAAAATAATCAAATGTTTCATGATTACACGCGCCCTTTCAAGAATGGACAACTGTTCAGAAAAATGGGAGAAAACCTGAACAACATCTGACATAAGTTAGATGAGTAGAGGGAAATGGTTTCTGAACAAAAAACTCTCATATATAACATTAGCCGCATGCCGCTAATGTACACAGGATGAATGGTAAATCTTTGAAGAGTTACCCATTGATTGTCATCCTAAATACCACCAAATCCATGGCAAAAAGAATCGAATGGAAAACTGGAGAGCTGTGGAGACCAAATTGCTGAAAGCAATCGAGGTAATGGCTGAGAAACAAGTTGTTTGGACTCTCAACCTTTTGTTCTTAGTATTGTGATGCTGCCTCTCCCCCCGTCAGTTCTGATCCTTGTCTTGCCAATGACTGGCTTGCCAGAGAAGGCTGAAGTCCCTAGGGTTTCTGGAGCCTTCTTTGGAGGAGCACGGATTCGCCGATTTATATCCTTCAGAGTGATGACATCTCCTTCCTCCCAGGATGGTTTGATGAGGGTAAAAGGGTATGCTACGGTCATAGTTAAATTCTGCTTCACCTTAACCAGTGAGCTTCCTAGTATAGCAGCAGAGACAAATGATCAGCATAGACAAAACTCGAAGTCCAAGTCTTTTGGAGTAAGAAATGTTGATGACATGATAGATAAGATACTGCCGAAACTGAAATACCTTTAGATACTTTAAGTGTAGAAAGCTTCCTAGTCTCCTGTATTACAAGACTTTCTGTCACTGAATCATTCTCAGTTGCTCCTGTCATAGATACAAAATCTTGGTTTCAGCGAGTCACTCAAACTGTATGTCCGTCAATCAGTATATAATTTTGCAGTGACTGAAAACATGGCATTGCATCGAAGGAAAACAGCAAACAAAATGTTCTCTACAAATATCTCGCATGGGGACTTAAGGACAAACAGTGATGAGATGGGATGCTCGTGCATAGATTACAAACCATGTTTGAAAAACAAATGAAAATTGACTTTAACAATGCTGTAGATGTACACTTTGCACTGACCTGAAATCCCACTTTGATCATTGGTATATGTAACGCTCTCCTGGCTAGAATGCCTAAAAATGAATCCAAGCTTAACATGTCATGATTGAAATATAGTGATAAAGTAAACACTCTGGTTTCTGTGGAAACAGAGAGGAGCTAACATTTGGTCATGCCTGAAATGCATTTGATTTTCATCAGAGCAATTTTTCGAATGACTATTTGATGGTTGGTAGAATGTTCCAGTTGACAAAGAATCTATTGTATCAGATGCCAAAATTTTCAGTTAGCTAACAAAAAAGGCATAGCAATCAAAGTTATAAAACAATATAATATGAAAAGCAAAAGACAAACCAAAATTATTTGAATTGTTCTGTGAATCCCAATTGAAGCTCTGCGGTTCATCAGTGCAAAGCAATGAAATTTCTGATACCTAAGACATGGATCAGGAAAAGTAGTGAGAAGCGTAAACAATAGCACTATGCATTAACTTGGAAGATATCTAGGTGCTAGTGAATTACCTCAGATGTGCCTAAGGTAGAACTTATTTCACGATTTCCATCTTCTGATTGATTAGACTCAGAAGGGTACTCCAATATGCGCCGGCGCTTTGATTCCCGAGATTCCTCTAGGTCCAACGTCTCCTTGCAGGTGAAATCTGACTCGAGTAACATCTCCATTTAAGCAAACATTCCAGAGGAAAAACAATTGATAGTGGTAAGAACAAGAAACTCCCTACCATCAATATCAAAGAAGCCGCGACAGTCTCTTAGAGGAGTTTGATTGCCCAGCAATCCCAGTAGGTCATCATCATCTTGATTGAGGCAATCCCACATGAATCTAGAAACATCTGATGTAAAAAAGGAACAACCAAATAGTAAGTGGAAACTCAAAACAGATGCTCTGAATCTGTGGAAAAAATGTTATGGGTTATGTATTTTGAGCGAATCTGTGGAAAAAATGTTATGGGTTATGTATTTTGAGCGATGTACCATGACTTGCAGCATAGCTTTCGCAATTCTCCACCGCTTGCCAGTCCCACAGGCTGCAGTAAGCATTACAAGATCAGACATAAATCGCAATCAAAGTAACACGGTGAAATAGCATGCCATTTTTAGACAGTAATCAGTTCTGCGGACAGTCGGAACATGATACAGCTTGAACCATAATGAATTCTTCCTGTAGCTTCTACATAGATCATAATGAAATTTACTTCGTGTTACGACAGACGCCTAAACCGAAATTGATTATCATCGACATGGCATTGCAATGACAGTATGTTTCCATTTATTCCAAACCCCTTGAGCCCAAAATTGAAGCGAACATTTCCAATCTAACACACAAATCTAAGGACAGTCATGTCCTCCTCCTAGTATCCTAGCATTTCCCAACCACATCAACCTAAATACCCAAAGGTTTACACCGTTTTTCGGACAAGAACAACTAAATCGGCAGACGAGGTACGGATTCAGCAAGTGAAATTCACAAAAACACACAGTAACATACACGAACCATCTAGACCCGATCACCCCCAATCTACTAAACTCTTAACACCAAATCGCCACAGCCGCAAGATTTCTCCATCCCCTACCTAGATCCCCAAAAGGAGTCCCCCTCCATGGACTTGTCGACCAAATCCCCCAATCTTTTCCCCGCAAACCACTACTCCCCATAAACCCCGAAGATTTAAACCCGCCGCCTACCACCAGAAACCATCGGGAACGCCACAACCCACACCCCCGCACCCACATTTGTTCATCGCCGATGCCTCCGACTCCGCCGCCGCCGCCGCCGCCGGACGGGTCCATGGTTCCGACCACCACCACCACCAACTAGCCGTTGCCAACGGCGCCGCTCTCCTCCCTCGCCTTGGAGGATGTTTGACTCCAAGGAGACAAGCAGAGAGGAGCGCTCCGATGTCGTCTACTCCTCCGCTCCGATTCTCGCCTTGCGCCGCATTTGTAGGAGGAGGAGGAGAAGGAGAAGGAAATGGAAAATTTGGGCGATAGATAGGGCAGGGCAGTGGCGTGGGCTGGGGCGAAGAGGAGAGGGCCGTTGCCGTTGCCACCGTCTCTCTCGCGGGTCTCCGTGCCGCCGCGTGCGTTGCGTTCTCATCAAAACCGCTACGCTACCGGCTACTCTCTCTCTCCCTCTACACGTTTTTGCAACAGTGGGAAAGGAAGGCCTTCATGGGCTTTTCCAACCCAAGCCCAAGCCCAAGCCCAAGCCCAAGCCCAGCCAGCCATACGGGTAGCAAATGCAAATGTCCAGCTAACACAACACACCATATTTCACGCAGCCTGGATGACATAGATGAGAAATTAGATAATTTGATGATGATACTTTTTTTTCTTGGACAATTTACTTCTTTTTTTAATTGACACTTTGTGAAAGGATAATATGTAGGATCGTCGAGCGAATGAAAGTGGATTAGAATGTCAAATAATCGAAGCTCGTTTTTAAAAAGTGTTATATTATCAAATCTTTTTGTCAGCGGGAAGTAGTCAATTTGTCAGATGTTTTGGGTTGTGTTTGTTTCTTGTTTTGGAAGGGGTATGGCTGGCTAGGGTTGAGTTTTGATGCTATGGATGGAACATGGAAGGGGTGTGGGGGCAGTGGTAAATACTATGCTAAACTTGGAGAGGACGGATGGGTGATATGGATGGAGTTAATCCAATAAGGCCGAGAACTAAGGGTGGATGGATATGGATGGTAAAAATTTAAACAGATTATGCCAAAGATTTGAATTTTGATCTGAATAAGCTTTTATTGAACAGTTTTTACCAACTCTAAGGCCACGTTTGAAGCTACAAGTTCTCATTTTCTACTTCCTCATTTTTACACGTGTATGCTTTCTGAACTGTTAAATGATAAGTTCTTTTAAAAAAAGTTATATAAAAAAGTTGCATTAAACATATTAATCTATTTTTATATTTTTAGCTAATACATAATTAATTTTGGCCTAAGGAGCTACCTTGTTTTTTCTGTGCCAAGGGAGAGTTCCTAACTCCTCTTTCTAAACACAGCCTAAGCCACATAACCACAATAATTAAGTGATTTACCATCATATTTGTCAACCCTACACACAGACAACGAAAATAATTTTGAAGGTAAGACTTTTACAATTCTTTTATTAGTGGTCCAAAAGCTAAAGCTAAAGTAACGGGAGTGAAATAAAATCTTTAATTAATTTTAAAAATATTTCAAAATTGGATATTACTTATAAGTCACAGCTCAAACAAATTGCATATATGATTTTCTTTAAAGTGATCATTGAGGTTTCTCACAACCATAGTCACAAAGAAACAAGATCAAAAACGGTATTTTTGACCCGGGAACATCGTCTTAACTTAAATACGGGGCTTTTTTTTGTCCCCACCTTGTAAAAACTTGCGCAAATAGCATATCACGATCCTCGATCCCATTGACCTAGAAAGATTGTAGCTATACTTACAACTTACAACTGATGAAGGGTGGTAAATAGTACTAACTTGGGAGAGGATGGATAGAGTTAGGGGTGTTTGGTTTCCAAGGACTAATATTAGTCCACGTCACATCAAATATTTAGATGTTATTTTATAATATTAAATGTAATATTTATAAAACACATTCATAATCGGTGGCTAATTGACAAGACAAATCTAATGAGCCTAATTACGCCATGATTTGACGATACGATGCTACAATAAACATTTGCTAATCGTGGATTAATTAGGCTTAATAGATTCGTCTCGCGAATTAGCCACCGATTCTATAATTATTTTTATTATTAGTTCATATTTAATTTTTTAAATTAATGTACAAACATTTAATATATGAGCCCGAAGTAATATTATTCCCACAGAATCAAGCCTTAATCCGACGAGACAGAGAACTAGGTGGATATTTGATCTGAATTTAAACGATGTGGTCAGGTTGACAGGTCATGCATTAATTGAGACGGTTGGGTAAGATCGTCTTTTTGTGGACTGTTGTCGGAAAGGGTAACTGCCAGATTATTTTTTTTGTTTTTTTATGGAGCTGCTATTTTGTCGATTTGTGGCAGGGAGTTCATGCTGATTGATACGACGTTACGAAAGGCAACTCATTAGTGAAACTGCTTGGAATGGTTTTCTTTTTACGGCACATAAGCCAGAGACACAAGACCAGGGTTTTACAAAATTGTTGGTCACGGAACAACGTTCTTAAACAGTTTTGTTGGTAACAACTATTACCGTTCGGCTATGGTAAAGAGTTGGATTTCAATTTGAATAAAACTTGGCCATTTTATCTAACGGTTTCTCAATTTTCATACCAACTCTAAGTCCTATAACCACAATAATTAAGTGATTTACCATCGTATTTGTCAACCCTGGACAGAAACAATGAAAACAAATTCAAAGGTAATACTTTTATACTTCTTTTATTAGTGGTCCAAAAGCTATAGCTAAAGTGATGGAAGTGACAAAAAAAATCCTGAGTTAATTTAAAAAATATTTCAAAATTGGATGCTACTGATAAGTCACACCTCAAACAATTGCATATATGATTTTCTTGAGAAGGGAAGTAGTGACCATTGAGGTTTCTCACAGCTCATAAGGAAAATGTTGTTACAGCTTGACAAGTGAACTGTCACTAGAGGATATCTTCAAATTAAACATGCACATCGCATTGCTCTAGAAAGTCCTGCGCTTGATGATTTAAATTTTAGGCTGATCAAAATGATGACAAAGAGTTTAACAATAGCAGCTCATGGCAATGCTGAAGAAAGAGTCACATATACTGTCTTAAAAGTTTCAAGGTCCTCTTGACAAACAGCTGATCACCCAGATATCAGTGATATTCATCTCCGTAGTGCAATGGGCTATTATCCCTTTAATTTACAGTGTATCCTCTATAAGATTTTTAAATCTACAACATATGTTAGTGATATGCCCTAGAGGCAACATGGAGATGTTGGATATCACGTCAATGTTTATGTATTTATGAATAAAGAGTTATTCAGTTCTATGAAATAGACATCTTGTATTGATCAATAAGTACGTGACTTATTTATTAGACTCGATATGTATGAATCTATTTCTAAACGATCCCTGATCATATGTCATATTGTTGGAACAAATATGATTCTAAGATCGGCATGTTTATTGATTGATGATCATGTCTCATAGATCATGGGTATGGTGATACCAAATCAATAAACATGGACATATGTGTTGGAGAACACATTGTTGGATAGACCCACCATGAGACACTACAGAATTAATGTGCCATTAGTTGGTCTCGAGGTAGTGTTGGTACAAAGTCCTTAGACCGAGATCACCATGGATTCCAACATGTGTAGTAGCCTACTTTGGGACTACCAAACGCTATTCCGTAATTGGGTAGTTATAAAGGTAGTTTTCGGGTTTGCTATGAAACATGGAGTGGGATGTGAGTGATCAAGATGGAATTTGCCCCTCCTTTGGAGAGATATCTCTGGGCCCCTCGAGGTAATGGATTATGGAAATGCATGGCCATGCTAAGTTGATTGAGGAGTCAATCAGACGGATAATCCAATACGGTTCGAGTGAATGGTTAAGCTATTGAAGGGATGGCACACATCTTGCTTATAGCTTAAGCGGTATCGTGAGCAAAGGGATTTGTGTACACATTACGAGTTCGAGTGATATTATTCTTGTATACTATGGTGTCAATATGTCGTGCGCACGCATGTGCCTGGTCGGAGTTAGACTCGAGCCGACGATTGGCTAAGTTAGACTATAGCCGAAACCGAGTATACGAACCTACGGGTCGCACGCTTGGGGATAGAATAGATATTCGAGTTGGACTCGGATACGGCTCGATCGGATAGGGATCCGATCGGATAGAGTCCTATGGGCTTACGACGTATGGGCGGCCAACTCTATGAGATACGGATGAGATCCGATTCAAAATAGAGTCCTACTCGGCCACTAGTCCCAGTCGGCCAACTCTATATAAAGGAGGAGGGTGGAGAGCTACCACACGTCAATTGCATCGCGTGCAATGAGTCGCGAGATCAATCTCCACGAAACCCTCCCACTTTCGAGCCAAACCCTAGCCTTACATCGCGTGCTAGCACACACGGTGTTCGGCGTTCGTCCCGGACGTGTGGATACTGGCAGGCGCTGCTACGTTGCGCGCGTTGATCGGCCGGATCGTGCAATCGGAGCGATCGGCGTGGTGGAATCGGCTACGGTCGGGCGCATGAGCGAGGCGTGAGAACGCGGCCGGACGACTCGAATCGGTGATTGCGAATCGGCCGTCTCCGGAATCGGCTGCTTTCGGATCGGATTGCCACGATTGACTATTCCGCTGCGCTCTACTCCAATCGGTAACGATCTATCGGCCCTTACTTGCAAGTGCTCCTGGTTTGCGCGGTAGAAAATTTTTGTTTTCGGCTAGCGTAGCTTCCGCGTAACCCTTCAACATAGACATCTGCGGTTTCCTCATAATGGAGCATAGCACAATTTCAACATATGCTACTGCACTCTTCTATTGTCACACCTCTTAGAACTGTATCAAAACAATTTTTCCTGATCTTTGTTTTTCTGGTTGGACATGCCAAGACACCCACATTTCAGATGATACAACACCAAAAATTACAATTATTAGTTGAGTTGTCAATCTGGTAGTGTGAGCTTCACATTGTTCTTCAAACTGCAAAAATGTCAGATATTGTTTATTGGTTATTGCTAGAAGACCTGGTGCAACATTGTGACATGAAATTTCATTAAATGGAAATAGTGAGAAATAAAGGCAGATTGCTTACCTATTGAGGTAATAATAGAAGAAATCTGCATACAACAATGTCTGCACAAATCCCGATATCCAGGCTGTTTAAGAAACACACATAAATTGTAGATTGTTCCCAATGCATATAAATTAAATACAGAATAACACAATCTGGAGATGCCATACTTATCCAATGCACATAGTGTGGCTCAGTGAAGTAGCGGTAGGCCCAGTTGAGGATGTATAATGCTCGGTATGCGCTGCATCACGTCAATCAATGTGAAAATGAAAAGGTCATGTTTTCTAGCAGAAGAAAATATTGACTTCCAATGGAGAATAATGGTGCATAGATTCTGAAAATGAAATGGATTAAGTTTGCTGCGTAAACTTATAAGGTGTACATGTTTCTGAATTCCCGGCCTGGCTATCTCTAACAAGGATAATATGATGATACACAAGTCAAATGTCAAAAGAGAAAATCCTAGCAAGCACTAGCATGTGAAGCAGAAGCACAAATAGGGACAATTGATTCCATCAATCAAACTGACCAAAAAGATGAACGGAGAAACAAATTATGCTAATGACAAAAGGGGACTGTTTTCTGTTACATCGCATGTTCTCTACAAAAATTCTCTGAACCTGGAAAAAAATGGTTACTTTGCAACATAGTCACCATGTTGATAGAATGCTTACTTTGCAACATAGTCACCATGCTGATAAAATGATGATTAATTTTAGGATTTTGTCTTACTGAAACCATATTTGGTATGAATCTATTTCCAATGACCATGTTTCTCCTTGACTAAAAAAACAGTAGACATGTGACACATCATTCAAGTCCGAAATAACTTTAACAACACATGATCTTTTTTAAATAGATGACAATGGAATACATTGTGGTGCACAACATTTGAAAATTTTGAATTGATAACGTTGCATACGTATCTTATTATCCATGGAAGAAAAACAGCTAAAACATTGGAAAGGGTAAACAAAAAACATAACATGATAATGCAAAATGATCAGTGCTTGACTATGTTGAACTTAGAAGCCTGAAAGAATAATTAAAATGAAATATTATGAGTTCATTGCTGAAATGTGGACTATATTTTGAGTACAACTAACATCAACAAGACACAAGCAACAATAGGGTTTAACCGCTTCAGGGGTGGATAAGAAAATATTGAAAGTTGTGTTTGCTCAAAAGAAAACGGTATCCATATTCAAAACTTACCCTAGGAAGAACACATATTGCCCTGTTAAATTATCAATGTTTCGTGTACGCTGTAGTAGTACAAGTTGAGGAAGAATTGCAACAGCCTCCAGATAAATGGAAAACGTCCACATCACCTAATTAGGATAAACCCCAAAAATGCTTGGTCGTAACTTATAGAAGTAATAAAACTAAAGGGGAATATATCAATTCAGACCTAAAAGTTGAGATAAATTATCATTGGAAGCTTATATTTCTACAACTTCAAGAAGTTGATTCGATGAAGTACCTCCCTGAAAGTGAACTTCTCATGTATAAGCAAGGCCAAGAGAATACATGGTAGAACAAGAAATTGATGTCGAAATGTATCATGATCCTTATCGTATGATCTGCGGACCATCTTGTGGCGCCTTATATACCAAACAATTGAGAATGAGCTACCCAGAAAAATCAGCTTCATGACTGTATTGTATAGGGATATAAAGTCTGTAAATATGTCCAAGTAGCGAGTGGCAAAAACAAGAGCATATAGCTCTTGTGTTTTCAAGGAAACACCTACAAGAAAAAAAAATCAAAAATTGATTTTCAGTTCATGATACTTCTTGAGTGAGTGATACAGACATTGTACAAAGCAAGCATTGTCAGACATCGGATGTGTCTATAAGGAAAAAATGACAACTACAGGCATAATGGCATTCCTTTTACTGCATTATGAGAGCAACCACATTATTGCAATGTACCAACTCGTTATTATTAAAATCTGGAGCAACAAATAATCTTAGCCATAGAACATGCTGGTGACAAATACAATTATTAAATTACTTGGCCACACGCTGACACACGCTAACATAACGTTTTAAAAGCAGTACAGCACTGCAATAATTATGGGAGAGGGCCTCTTTTACATACAAACTACAAACATGACGCCCATTATGTGTAATAAGCAGTTAAATCGTGTCTGACTAGTGAGTAGTGACCAGAAAAGGCTTCTTTACGGGAGAAACTATTACAAGTTTAGGTCCTTCAAATTATGAAACATATATAGAAAATTTTGAGTTGCAAAAATGAAAATTTTTTTGCAAACGGACACATGACAAGTTCAATACCATTACTGTTCCTTGTGATAAATCCGCGTATGCCTGATCTATTTCACAACAACAAAAACAGGATATGAAAGATTTATGTCATGTGGCCCCTTGGGGACACAGATATGAAGTATAGGCCTTTATGCAAATGCAATGCCAACGCCGTTACCAGAGCAAACCAAGATCCAACATTTCCTCTAGGATGATCCAGCCTCAAATGTACAAACTACCAAACCTACATCTTAACCATTCCAATTGCATCCAAAAACCAAGATTTCCTCATCTCCTCAAACCCTCTAGTCCCTGAATCCTCAGAATCCATCCAAGCACCACTAATCTTAGCCCTCACTAAACAGCATTGCTTGCGTCCCCTGTCTCCAACCCCCCCGGTTCAAGATCCAGAACTAAACCAAAACACAACGCTCTTCCTACTAAGCAGCAGAAACCTTTCTTGAGCTGGCAACGGGTTCATGATTCAATGCAGCAAAGCGTCTTCAAGAAAAGAATCTGAAAACGGATGCGAGAGGCACAGGCGTCAGTCGGCTGCTCACTCACCGGCGCAGGACTTGATGGTGTGGATCTTGAGCAGGAGGACGAGGACGCTCATGAGGTGCGTCATGTCCCCGGCGAGCCTGAAGGCGTTCATCTCGCCGGTCGTTCGGCTGTCCGCCGATCCAGCAAGTCCCGAGGACGGTGGCGTGGTGGCGTGGTGTCGTGTCACTGCGTGCGGCGTGGCGTTTGTTCCCCGGTGGAATCTGGTTTGGGTGCGGGTGCCTCTGCGCGGGGTGAGGCCGTGATCCCGCCCGGAGATATTTAACTATTTATCTTACAAAAATACTATAATAAAAATATATTTATTTATATATTACAAATAAAAAATATAGTAAAATTATATTTTGAATATCATGTTTTAACAATTATAAAATCGAAAAAAGATAACTTGCTTATCATTGGGCATATATCATTGATATATAAGAATTTATATGTCACTGCGATATGAGTGACAAATAGTTAAAAGCGAAATCTAAAAATGAGAAATAGTTGAATGCTCTCTCTCGTAAGTGGGGTGGGAAGGTTAGGAGAGGAGTTGGGTAGCTCTTGAGCATTTCCAGCCGTCGGATCAAATCATCGGCAATTATGGGCCGCCCGATCGGGGCTTGTGTCACGTTGCAGTGCTCGTCCGTGGACACGATTGATCTTCGGGTAGCGATGGCCAGTGAGATCTGAAAATTGGCATGAGCGTGTGCAACAATTCTAGCTCTCTCTAAGAGCAACTTTAAGAGGTGGCTAAATTTTTTTTCCCAAAACAACATATTGCAGGCTAAAAATATTTTCCCTAAAAACCAGATCGCCATAGCGAACACTAAAAAATGTTCCCAAATAATTTAAAACAGGCAATGTCATCAAAAATATGCCCAGCTCGAGTGAAACATGGCGTGGGGCGACGGCCGACAAGCAGTCTTGAGGCGTGCGGGCGGGAAAAATCGTGGAAAGGAGGTCGGGAGAGGATTGGGGAAGATTTAGCGTCGCTAATATATGCGCGGTGAGAGATTTTTTTGTGGTACTAATTTTTAGAGGAGTTTTGAAGAACTGTTGGAAACTATTTTTTATGTTTTTTCTCTAAACAAGATATTGGAGGTAAAATTAGCGATCTTTTGGAGTTGCTTTTAAGTAAGCACAACAATAATCTGAGGGATATAAAACAGAAAAACTTTTTTTCCAGGTTTGTATCCAATTAGAGGGATATTTACTTAATTAGAATTGCTACTTACATAAATAAATTGTTTTGAGTTCTTTTGAGTTTGGCGTGTCTCACTTTTGTCATCTCCTTATCTTTTGTTATATATTTTTAAATATGCCCATGTTTGAACCGAAATCTTTGAAATAAGTGGCTGTAGCTTTGATTGAAGCAAAGACTAGATTATCAATTATAAAAAAAGGCATGCAAATTAATATTCTTTTTACATTGCTATGGTGTAATTCTTGCCCATAATTTCTTTTACAAAATTTTCCTATGGCTTTGCCATTATGATTATTGGATTCACTAGCATGACAGATGAAAAAAAACCCCATCATTTCTTGTTCCCATAACAGACATTGGACACATTTAGGATAGAATCACTTAAATTTCAACCTTGCGATTTTCCCCATTTCTGTTTCCAGTGGGTCCCAAATGGTTAGGTCTCACGGTTAGAGGATGGGAGAGGTGGATTAGGGGTGGGGAAGGTGCGAGGTGTTTACTATAGCTTAGAGGGATGGCTAAAAAAACAGTTGGCCGATGGCTATGTCAGAGAGTGAGGCGGCAACAACCTCAACCGTAGGAAAAGAAAAGGGTGGTAGACCGCTATTGGTAGCGGTGAAAACTTATTTGGAGTGACCTTAGCCATAAATAAAGATTGCAATTTAATTTTTTTTTGTCAGAGGTTGCATTCCCACATCCTCATACCTGTCCTCGTGGGTAAAAAAATTCTCCTTCCCCACCACACGAACAAAAGAACATTCTTATCCCGCACGTGCGGGGAGTTAATCTCCATGGAATCCCCATCCCTACTTAAAACTACAATTACTCCCCAAATCATATATGCTAACGATATCATCAACACTTCACTGTTAGTATCACTGTCACCTATAGTCTCAAATAGGTGTCGGGTGAACAGCCACCTATATTATAGGTGACGGTTTTACTGTTCACCCGGCACCTGTTTTTCGTGAATAGGTGGCGGTTCTTATTATCAACCGCCACCTATAGTATAGGTGGCGGTTTTACTGTTCACCCGACACCTATTTGAGACTATAGGTATTATGAACCACCACCTATAGTATAGGTGGCGGTTTTACTGTTCACCCGACACCTATTTGAGACTATAGGTGGCGGTTTTACTGTTCACCCGGCACCTATTTGAGACTATAGGTGGCGGTTTTACTGTTCATCCGGCACATATTCTCAGAAAAACACTATTCCCTAGATTAGTACCATACTGCTCGCCGAACCAGAGCAACACCAGCTTAAATAGGTCCGTGCCTCGCTCGCTCGTTGTGTAGAACCGCTCGCTCGTGCCTGTAGCTCTATCTTGCGGGCCCGCGCCCGCGTGGAAAAATATGGTGGGTCCGGTAAATATGGTGGGTCCGGCTAAAGGAGTGGGCCCACAAAAAAAGATTGGGAGCACCTCATTGAATGGTGTTTGGTCCGATGTTTGGTCCCTATACGTATAGGTCTTGTCGAAACCGACACCAATGACCAAAGTCATTGGTGCCGACCAATAGGTTTGGTCATTGGTGTCGACCAATAGATGTCGGTTTTCCCTTCTATACGTATAGGTCATTGGTGTCGACCAATAGGTTTGGTCATTGGTGTCGACCAATAGGTGCCGGTTTTCCCTCCTATACGTATAGGTGTCGGTTCGTGGGCACTTATTTGCCCGAATAGATGCCGGTCGAAGAACCGACACCAATGACCAAAGTCATTGGTGCCGACCAATAGGTTTAGTCATTGGTGTCGACCAATAGGTGCCGATTGGAAAAACCGGCACCTAAGAGGGTTTCCTAACCGGCATCTATGAGGCATTCTGTACTAATTAAATGTATATATCCACTAATCTACTTGACAAGAAATAATATTATAATTTACCCACTCAAATGCACAAAACTTACATTGCATTGGTAGTATCATCCCTGTGCCACCAAACCCAACGAGGACATGACTTCCTCCGTTTGATCCCCAAAGAGAATCATTTGCAACCATCCTCATCGCCTAATGAGAGAATTCCCGCGGGGCAGGAGGAGAAGAGTGCATTGTCAATGTTAATAGACAAAGTGTTCACGTTTATGCATACGTCATCCAATAATCACCTCGACGTCAGGCCTCGACGCGCTCTTCACCTGGCTCCGTATCACCGTCTTCTCCACCTCGCTCCACTCCGCCGCCGCCGCCGACTCCGCCACCACCTTCCAGTCCCAGTACTGCGCCTCGCTGCCCACCACGACGCGCCCGCGCCTCATCAGCACGACGCGCCTCAACGCCACGCACGCCTCCACCACGTGCCTCACGAACCCCACCTGGCCCGGCGTCTTGGTGAACCCGACCACCGCCAGCTCGGCGAGCCGGTCGTGCCGCTTGCTCTCCGACGGCGGCCATGGTATCTCTGGCGGCGCCGCCGTCGTCCCGTCGTCATCTTCTTGGACATGGATGTGGAGGACCTCGAGGGAGAGGGCCTCCTCGAGGATGACGCGCGGCCACGACACGTCCCAGTTGGACGGCATGTCGGCGACGACGAGCCTGCGGAGGCCGGGCAACGGCGAGTAGAGCGGGCCGGAGGTCATCCACTTGGGCGGGCCAGTGAAGCGGACGAGGAGCTCCGCCATCGCCGGTGCGTTGCCAAGGAGGCTGGAGAGCTTCCAGCTGCGGACGAGCCCTAGGCGGTCGTCGAGCGCGTAGGTGAGGCTGAGGCGGGCGAGGCGCGGGGCGCCGTCGAAGGCGAGCGCGACGGGGCCATCCACGCACGCCACGCGCTCCAGCGCCGGGGCTGCGCGCAGGTCGACGGTGTGGAAGCCGCAGCGGTCCACGACGAGCTCCCGGAGCTCCGGCATTCCGTCGATCACCAGGGCGGCGTACCACGGGGCGCCGCAGCGGCGGAGGTGGAGCGCCTGGAGCTGCGGGCACGCGGCGATCACCTGGCGGTAGACGGCAAGGGCTGTCCTCGGGTGCGTGTCCTGCAGGACGAGCTTGGCGAGCGCCGCGTAGTGCCGGAGCGCGGACAGCGGCGGGAGCAAGCAGTTGGAGACCGCGAGGCTGTGGATGCGCGAACGGAGGGACTCCGCGTTGAGCCGGCGGTCGGGGAAGCAGAAGGTGTAGGGGCCATGCTGGACCAGCGCCGGCTTGACGACGGTGATGTCGAGGTCCTCGACGCCCCACGCACCGACCGCCATGGCAATCAGGTTCTCGACGAAGTCCGTGCTGCGCGCCGCGAAGAACTCGAGCCGGAGCCTCTTGGCGCGCCGGGGAGGACCGGCGACGCGCGGTTCCATGAAGGCCTTGACGCAGTCGGCGAAACCGCGGATGGCGCGGCGCTCGCACCGCCCGATCACCACGTCGAGCTTCCTGGCGTCCGCGCCACCGTGGGTGGCGCCGCGGCGCAGGCGGACGCAGTCGTGGTAGTGCGGCGGGAGCACGTCGCTGACTCTGAACTCGAGCGCGGGTATCTCGCGCGCGAGGCGGTCCAGCCGCCGGGAGAGCGCGGCGGCGCGGAGCGCCGTGCGCGTGTCGAGCCGGCCCAGGATGACGAGCACTAGTTCGTCGGGCAGCACGCTGAGGCCGTCGTCGCCCTCGCCGCCGCCTCCGCCGGCCACGCGGCGCCGCACGCGACGAGGAGGGGTCTCGACCTTGCGCGCGGCCATGGCCATGGGTACCATGCGGTTTGCGATCTAGAGTGCACGGCCAAATCTCCGCGCGGAGGACTCCGATCCGCGTGGATCCTCCCAACAGAATTCTCTCGCGTGTATCTATGCAGGAAATCCGAATTTGATTTAGAGCAAAATGTCCGAACAAAAATCTATCTGATTAGATGGAAGTTTTATATTGATATTTACGTATCAACAAGTAAAGTATAGTTTTGTTCATATTTGCCAAAATTTCATCGTGTACTCCCACCATGGACTACGTACTTAGATTGTTATCGGTTCTGAGTGAAGTGCTTGAGCAGTCTCTAAAGTTGTGCGTGTTATTTATATGTGTGCATTCCAAAAATATATTTATGAGTCTTGAAGTTATCTTGTGTGTCATACAGATTCAAACAGATTCTAACATCATTTCATGCGCTGACATGAAATACCATGATAACGTGGTAAAGTCTACATATCTCACATAGAGAAAATATAATTAAAAATATCTTCTCATGCCATGTCAGTGGAGATTAGGGAGAGAGAGGATAAACTATGTATTTTTACTTTTTATTTTATTTATTAAGTGATTGACATATGGGTCTCACTAACATGTAGGTGATACAGTGACATGTCACGTCAGTGCACGAAGCGAGTTGGATTATGTTTGGATCTGCATGTCATCTAAGACAAGTTTAAAGACCCAAAAATGCATTTTGAGAGTTCAGAGACTAGAGGACACACATTAAGTTTAGAGACGAACCGTACACTTCACTTTTTTCTTAAAGGAGGGTTGGAATCCCTCTCTTTTCATCCGCTTGGATCATTAAGTGTGCTCAAGGTCTAAATTGTGCTTGAGAAAGAGTACTCTAGTTCCTAGGCTCGGCTACACTTTGAATTGCATTTCATTGGTTCACTTTAGACTCAGCATATTCCATACACCATGGCATGTTTCACTCATCCATTTAGCCTGCCCATCCAGACGAGGCGACGACGCCCTTTTGCATTATCATCTCCCACTGTTTCTTAAGAGAGATTCAATATCAATACCTCTTATAATACATCTTATTGACGGCTCAGATACATTCACTTTCTCTTACTCACTCATCATCAGACGGTCGAAAATCAATCGCAGGGAATCATCATCCAACGGACGAAATCGGGTCATCCCCATCACGCGCGGGCGCATCGCTCCAATCACGCGCGAGCGCCATCGCCATCGCCTCGATCGATCCGACCACCGACACGGCGCCACGGCTCTTCCATCCGCCGCCCGCCGCGCGCCCCCATCCGCCGCCCCAGTGCGCCGCGTTATCCGCCACCGCGCGCCCTCCATCCGCTGCCGCGCGTGCCGATCCGTCCCCATCCGCCTCCCCATCCGTCGCCGCGCCAAGCCGCGCAGCGCCGCGCCGATCCCGTCCCCATCCGCGCGCCTATCATGTCCCCGCTCGCGAGGCGCACGGCGCCGCCACCCGTCGCCCCCGGCCGTGCGCGAGCCCTCGCCGCCGCTCCGCGCCTCCCTGCGTCGATCCCATCCGCCGCGTCCATCCGCCGCCCGCGCTCTAGGCGGCGGCGCCCATCCGCCGCCGCACCCATCCGCCACCCCTATCCGCCGGCGACGACGGCCCCGTAAGACCAAGGGTCGCGGCTTCGCGACGACGCCGCGCCCGCGACTCCCGCTTAGCAGGGCGCAGCCGCACCAACTTCGTCTCCTCGGCTCCGACGGTGGCCCGGCCCCGTCCGATGTACGTCTTTCTCTATGCCCGTCCCTCTTTTTTCTATTTGCAATGGTAGATAGTTCATCCTACAAATCATTAAAGATAGTTCATATGTACAACTTAATGTGATATGGAGATCGGAAGCAACGTTACTCTTCGATGCAAATGTTTTATGAAGCTAAAACAAAAAATTTCCTTTGTCCATACTTGGCGAGATAATTCGACGCACACCATTCCTATGAATTATGAGGTCTTAATTGAATGTTTTTGTTATTTAGTTCCTACAAGGTGATCTTGGTGTTCTTTACAAATCTTCCAAGAGATGATGTAGAGAGGTACATCTCCTTATAAATTGTTTATACTTGTGCATGATGACTGCCTATGTTTTGTGCGAACACTTATTTGCCATATATTCCATTGCAGATTATTTCAAGAATTCGAAGAGCATGATTTCGCCAGACAGAGTCGCAATGAAACGGTATTCAAGTTCTTGGTTCCCTTTCTATTTGTGTACGCTTGTTCATGGATTGTTTTCTCGTAAACAAACTAGAACGACCATGCTTATCCAGATTTATACCAAAGGTTACTACTTATCCTTTATCCTTCTCTCGTAAACATACCCGATATACGTGGGCTGTTTTATGATGATGCTAATAAGTTCCTTATCGCTCCAACGGTGATCGGCTATATGAACATCCAATTAGTTGACTTCGTTTTTTTTCGTTGTTATATACTTATTATCTTAAGATAGTGATTTCCGAGAGCGGCTGGCTTGGCTTGTCTCGCCTCCTCCTCTTCTTCCTCCACGAGTCCACGCTCCACCACTCTTGGAGCGGAAGGGAGCCGAGCCGAGCGAGCGGTGTACCCGATCGAACCCTCCTCCTCCCCTTCCCTTTCCCATCTCATTGCTCTTTGCTTGTATGATTGGGTATTGCCTTAGCATCATCTTTCGCCTGCTTGCTATTTGTTGCTTGTTCGTTTCTCTTCTCGATGATTTTGGTGGACAAGAGATGCGGTGGCACATGTTGGGAGTTGGGAGTGGAGGGTGTTATTCTTTAGTTCGTATTTTGTGATCGGGCTTAGCATCTTGAGCTTAACAAAAAACATGAACTTGCATGCGAGTATGGTGATTGATGATTCGATTTCCTTCTGGCGTTTGTGATGGCAAGCAAGAGGCCAAAAGTCGATGCTTGTCTTAGGTGAGATTGTATGGGTTTCCAAATCTTAGGTACATCTCACAAACATAATGATGTTTTTTCATTTATAACTACAGTTCGACCCTAAAGATTGCATGTTACAACTTTTTTGTAATTGTTTCTAGGCGAACAACGGAAAGGTAGGACGGGCGAACCCGTGATGGACAAATTTATCGCTTGTAACTGGGCCATTTTATAATAGTTTAACCGATCATGAGTATCCTGCCATTTTAAGATTGTCCTTAAGAGAGCAAGTGCTCATGATTTGTTGCGCAGAGTCCGAGCTATGAATGATCCTCATGGTAATTCTTTTCATGCATATATTTGTTCATGTCCTTTTCGACAAGTTCAGCCTTTGTCACATTTGCTTAAATCTATGATTGCATATGACTGATTTGATGTTATCATGAGCTTCATAGTCCTATTGAGTTTTCTCAATTTCTAAAAAAGACAACCATCCGTTCCTTTATTTGGGAATGTGAGCTAACTATGATTTATTTCATTTTTGTAAAAGAGGATTGCTGATTTACTTCATTTTGGAGCGGAGTTATCGAGAGAGTAGATGTCACCATTAGATCCGTGGAAGAATTGTGGGCGGTGAAATTCATGAACTTTATCGTGGGAGCAAACCAGTTAATGATGGAGGGCATCACTCGGGAACTCCCTGTGTAAGCACTTGAGGGTTCACATTTACTCTAAAAAATTATTTTTTTTGTTTGTTATATTTACTTCACACTGGTAGATTTGGTGCTTTGGCAGTAATGATACAAACTTTCAGCTTTCAATGCCGTTCGCTCCGAGAATTCATGACAGATGACGCCGATGTAGATCTCGAGCCCATCACCGTACTACCGATTTTCATAGAAATCACCCATTGCATTAGTATCATATTTGTTTGTACCTTTTATCACCTAATAATCTGCACATGATGAGCTGCCCAATGTTTTGAGGGTGTAGTTGGCTCAAGTTCCAGTTTACAGGAAGAACCTATTTTAGCTACTTCATTCATATGATATCAAGTTATCGATGGGCTTAGTGATAAGTTGCATAATTTTGTTGAGTTTAACTATCCTTTTCACAACCTAAGTGTCTGATTTGCGAGGAGGCTGAAAAGGCTCAGATATTGGGTGTTGACACAAACAGCCACAACACGACCAGGTGGAGCAAATTCTGCCTAAATCGATGCAATTGCTGCCGCTTGTTGAATTAAGATTATTGTGAGAATTCTCCTTTGTTTAGGCCTTCTAATCGATGAATACAAAAATAATCGATGAAAGTTAAACACACTAAAATGACTGATTTGCTTTGTTGCGGGATGCAAGTCTTGCTTGACATGGTACATTTTGGGGCAAAGTTAATAATATGTGCCAAGAAAAGATAGACAAAGTGCATTGGGTAACATCCCTGTGCCAGACCTTGTTTGGAACTCCATTAGCGTTAATCACCGAAATGAATTTCGACCATGTGTAGCCATTGATGAATCGCTAAATTGGTTTTGGAATTGGAGTTATGTTTGTGAACAACATCTAACTACAAGATGAATTATATGTACAAACTAACTTCGTAGTCACTATTTGTATTGAGTCGACTCGTCGAATTATTTATATGAACATGCTTCATTTTTCATCGATTTTAGTTTTCAAGCAACTGTCTAGCAAAACTCGTGTACCGGCCGTCCGCAAAAGTAAAGCGGCACATGTAAGTCAAAAGATAAAACAAGAAACAGAGAACAACAGTACAAATCAGGTTTGCTAGAAGACGGCTTTATATTATTGATGAAAATCGATCGACACACAATGGAATTCATAATTTAATGAGTTATTTCTATATATGAAAGTACATAAAAGAAGGCAAACACAAATTAGCGTATAAGTGATACGTTTGCTTCAAGTGTCATAAAATTAATAATCGATCGATCAAACTGTTGCATGACAAATGGCACCATGTATTCTTAATCAATTGATTCCATAAACTAACAAATACATATCCCGTGAAAGCGAGATAGTAAACCATTGCCTGTTTAATTTTTGTTTCATTTCTTGGAAGTTTGGGAAGTTTGGAACATGTGTACGTATTTGTTACGGTACATGTTGAGGATCTTTGAATAAATTGGAAAGGATATAGTAAGTGGAAGCATCTATTTCTTGATGTGTACGTATTTGTTACGGTACATGTTCGTACACGTATTTCATGATGCATCTATTTCTTTTCACCAATCGGGTAATGTTGCAACGACGTACTAACGAGATAATAGAGAGGAACTTAATGTGCCGAGTGGACCAAAATCATTTAGACATATACACATCCTTAATGATGAGTAGCATGCGGGATTTGATGAGATCATGAAATATGTAACTAATAAGTAGAGCCGGTATTTTCATTAATGATCCAGTGCACTTGGAAATGTAAAGACATAGAAGGCGCTTCTTGCTAGAGTGCGATCCAGGAGATTAATAGTCACCGCAACTACAACATCGGTATAGCGGCGTCGATATTGCCCGAAGGACGTATTGCACATTCGAGATTCAAAATCCCTATTAAGATTGCTCACAACAACATGTGCAACTTCACAAAGCAAAGTGGTACCGTGGAATTAATGGAATAACTCTCTATTTTTTGACATAATTTTTAAATGTATATTTCCTCGTATATTGTATACTTGAAATGATTATATATAATTAATTGGTCAAGATTTATTGTGCCTATACAATATCATACTATCATACTTTGCGTGATATTATATTTGATGTATGACATGGATTGAATTAAAGCTCAATTGCACCAATCATAGAAAAATATTTTTTTGATAACATGAAATTTTTAAAAATTATTAGAATTGTACCGTAGCTTTTAGCACGGGTATATTACTAGTAAGAATAATACAACTCCTCCTCTATGAGATAAGCATGAAGTCCATTGCTTGTTCTTTCGGTAGCCTTCTTTCATTTTCGAATTAGCTTGCAAGCATTCCTTGCATCGGCATGGCTATTGTTTTGTTCCTCCTCTAGCTTAAATCATCCACCGATTTTATCTTCCTTTTTATCTTAACTTCCTTTTGGAGGTGAGTCCACTTGGATATTTTAATTCTCTCCAAATTAAGCGACGCCAAGCTATAAAACGAAAGTTTTCTTCTTCAGAAAAAAATCAACTCCTATGGGCTCCGTTCCCTTAACCAATCCACTGTCTATGTTATGAGTCGTTGGCCCATTCTTCATTAAATGTGTGGTCAAAAATCACTTCCCCTTTCACTGCTTGACCTGTTATTAATTGGATATTTCTCTATTTATGTTTTTCAGGTAGGATCTGATCCTACCCTAATCCCTAAAGACATGAAAGAAGTAGCTGGCAAATCAATATTAGAATTTGCAGGCCGGTGGGTCCACTCCTTGCCATGAATAGGGTTGGCTCCTTCGAGATAATCATACTATGCGATACGAACTTCTAAAGAAGAGACTAAACTTGCTTTCTTTCTAGCTTGTTTCCTTTTTGGCAATTTGGATTGTGTCAATCCTCTTCCATAGTACATCAATAACATCGACCATAACGGCTCCTGCATGCCGATGTACTCTTCACCTATGTGCATATTACACCTTTGTCTAAGGAACAGGTAGATATGACAAATTAATCACCTAAAAGTTGCATAGCTCAAACATGAATACACACACACACTCCAACTTCACAGTATTATTTTTACTTTTAGTTTTCCCAAATTTGTGTTTTTGGTTTTGTATTCATTAGGAAACTATTTTTCCCTTAAATATTAGTTACATTTTTATGGTCAGGATTGCTCAAATATGGTCAAAACACTTATACGGTTATTCCTGTGTGATTTTTGATCTAGCACCAATGCTCTGCATGGAGGATTTTGATTCGAGTGGATCCTAACAAAATTCTCTTGTGTGGATCTCAAGTTGTGGCTCGAACATCTCACGGGGATGCTGCCAACTTGGAGCTTGACGTAGTGCTACACTTGAGCTTGATGGATCGCCGCCAACCACCAGCTTGCCCACCGCCACAGCCAACCTGTAACTCACCTGATACTATAATATGTCACTTGTTGCTGGTGTATGCTTGTGAACTAGGACACAAGAGGAGGTAAAGAAGGCAAAGGGTAACATAGGAAGAGATATAAGTTTGGACGGTATGCTAAATTTGGGCCCACCTATTAATTAGTTGCCCACTATTTATCTGGCCATCAGTCGATTTTTGAATGGTCTAGATATCATCAAGATTTTTGCAAATCAGGTAACACTATCAAGTCCATTGCCGCCAATCGCACCAAATCTATCGTGTCGCGCCTTCATCTGTGTTGCTTCCTCTGCCTCACTAGCATCATGCTAGTGGCAACGCGAGACTCGTGGCCGCACACTCTCCGCCTTCCTCCCTTTTCGTGCTCCTCCACGCTTGTAACACCCTGAGGTGTTTTCCCTTTTAAAAAAATCCAAAAGAAAATCGTAAGAGAAAATCGTTGGAATTAACTGGAGGGAATTAATAATTTTAAAAGCCAAATGCTAAATGGAAATGACATGGTAGGATTTTTCTTAAATTCTACATGTCAAAATACACTAACAGGATTTTTAGTGGAATTTTCGAGCACTAGAAATAATTTTTAACCAATTAAAAACCAAAATCGAATTAATAAATCCTGGGAAAATCAATTTCTCTCTCCTCCGTCCTTTCCCGCTCTTTTTCCGACTATGGGCCGGCCCGAGTCGACGCCCATCCTCTCCCGCGCGCCGCTGACGTCGGCCCACCGCCGGCCGTTTCTCCCACCGACGCGTCCTCCTCTCTCTCGCGGCCGATCAAGGCTACGGCCCGCCAAAACCCTAGCGCACGCATTAAGTCCAGTTCGTATCCCTCTTCTTGCGGGACACCGGGGTGGGGTCCACCTGTCGGCCGTCCCCTACTCGCCGTGTCCGCCATTGACGCCGCCTCGCCGCGCGGATCTCGCCGCCCGTCCTCCCGCATACCCTAAAGGCACCGCCTTAACTTCCCGTCTCTCCCGCCGCCTTCAAATCGCCCGCCGCCGCTCCGCACCCTTAATGGCCGGATTTAATCACCGGCCATTACTTCCTAAACCGTGCCGGAGAAATTCCGCCTCTTATCCTGGCCGCCACGACCATCCCATCCCCATATAAGCACTCCCTCACCCTCCCCGAGCTCCCCACACCTCCACTCAAGTCTCTCTCTCCGCTGCTCCGCGCCGTGCGCCCGTTTCGACTTCATCACCGAGGTTCAGCCCGTGTGTTCCCACCGCTCCGAGACGCTCCGAGCTCCGCCGACTCCTCCCTCCTCGTCACCAAGCGCGCCTGCTCCGCCACCCTTCCCCGAGTGGTTCCGCGCTCCTCACCGTCCGTGCCGCCGTCCCCTTCGACTCCGGCCGCACCGCTGAGCACTCGTCTCTATTTCCCTCTCGGCCAAGTGCACGCCGCCGTCCCCGAGCGCGCACGGCTCCGCCCGCACGTGAGCCGCGGTATTCCGCCACCGTCCGCCGCCCGAGTGGCGCCGGTCGATCTCCGCTGTGCACCATTGCCGCCCGAGTGGCGCTAGTCGGTCTCCGGCCGCCGTGCACCATTGCCGCCCGATCGCGCTGCCCGAACCCCTTCCCGGCAGATCGGGGCTGTCCATCCCCGCTGGCCCGCGTGGCACACCGCGTGGCCGCCGAGTCGGCGCCCCGTGTGCGCCACGTGGTGCGCCGTTTTCCCTCTTGGCCCGTGGACTCGGTCCACCATGGACCGGCGCTCCCGCGGCCGAAGACGCCATCGCTGACGTCAGCCCTAGCGCTGACGCAATTCCGGGATTTATTGCGTAATAAATTATTAAGGATTTTCTGTTTTAGTAAAAAACACGAGATAATCTTCTAAAAATCATATCTTTTCAACCCGACCTCCGTTTTAGCCCATTCAAATTTCATTAAATTCGTAAAAATGCCAAGAACCCATTAAAAATGGTTTTGTTTCCTATTTTAGTAGCTTTTTAGCCTGTTTTGTTGAAGTGCTTGTTTGCCGTGTAGACCCCGGTAGTCCCTCCGTCCCGGTTTACTTCGAAGTCGTCGCAGAAGTCCCCCAAACCGAAGAGCAAGACAAGTCATGCTATATCATTGATCATATTGCTCCCGTTTTGCTAAAACATCTGTTTTACTCTATGAAATTGCATGTATTTTATAGTTATTTCATGGGAAATAATACACCCTATGCTTAGTCTATGCCTTAGGTTTGACACCCCAAACCCTTTGACAAAACTTGGGAAAATAATGTGGCTAGATTTCAGGTCTAGGTTATGCTCAGCCTGGCTTAGTTTCACTAGCTCACTAAATGGGTCATTTTCTCACTTAATATATATCTCCGGACTTATGTTCGGAGGATTAATGAGTAAAGATTCGAGTGAACCGGACTAATAACTAAAATATGACAAATGGTGCATGTGGGCGCTATGGTTTTGGCTAGCGGCGCCCATAGCGATTAAGGACCGGTTCACGGGACCCCTCGGGAGAATGACCGTGCAAACCACAAGCCGAAATGGGTAAGGTAGGTCCCGTAGTGTAGCTTCTCCTAGCCGACGAACCCATCGGCAAGGGTGAGCGGGATGGAGTTTCGGTCGACCCGGTATAAGGGTAGCGGGCCGGATTCACCGAGGCACTCGGGCGCCCACTCGTGGTCCGGGAGTGGGGCGAAACCTTGGTGGGGTTCGCTTGGTTAGAGGGGGTTATACGAAAGGTCCTATCACGGTTCCCTTTCGAGTACCGCGGTGATATTGCGCACGGAAAACCGTGTTGTGGGGTGTCTTGTGGGTACGGTTGTACACCTCGATCGAGTAAATCTATTCGAATAGCCGTGCCGCGGTGATGGGGCGATCAACCGAGCTCTCCGTGATTAGTCTCACACTTTTACACCCTAAGTTTTGGAACATGACTAGTATAGGTGGATGGTTTGGGCCCGTTACAACGTGGGGATAACGTTGGGCGGTGTTGGAATAAAAATGCTTCATTTACTCAATTTACTGTTGTTTTGGCTTGGTTCAAATTCGTATTGTTTGGAAAAACTCCTGCCGTTTGCGCAAAAGCGAACCATAGCCGGATCTTTGTCTCCCCCACATTCATTCTTCTCCTCTTCCGGCGTGACTTGTTGAGTACTTGGAAGTACTCATCCTTGCTTTTCACCGAACCCGAGCCGAGGTTGAAGACGAAGATGAAGTGGAGTAGGCTTTGTCACGCACTGGAAGCGCCTGTGGAGTGGTCGAAGCCACGAGGCCGCGTCAAGCTTAAGCTTAGACCCTTTTTCTTTTTTCGCTGCTCTTTTGTAATCTTTTTGTATTGTTTCTAAGACGTGGAACTGTAATATCAACATTTGTCGTATGTGTACCACAGGCCGGTCTGGACGGGGATTTTAATACACATATAGCCTTGAAATTCGGGTCCGAATTTCGGGCGTGATAACGCCGGTGTTGTTGCCTACTTCGACAACTCCGGCAAGTTTCTCCCTGCCCCGCCTCTCCTTCATTGTCTCTAAGAGCTCATGCCACTGGATCCATTACTACCAACACTGCATCCTAATCACACGATATCCTTTGCCCATGCCGCCGACTCCGTCCACCACCCTCCTCCACCCTTAGCTTTGGCATCGTTGTCGGTGCCTCATTGCCCTCTCATCTCTGCTGCCCACCGCTAATCTTCCACCACCCTATCCATTCTTTAAAGCCACCATTATCACCCGATTACCCCTGCACACCGCCTCCCTGGAACGCTAATCTAGCATGATGAGGTTTGGGCATCGCCAACATGAATGCTTGCCGAGGAAGTCTCGTCACTAATCATTCCACCATTTCCCTCTCTCTCTACTTTTGATGATATAGGTAAAAATAGTGATCTTTAGATGTTATAACAAATATTGTCTTGAGAAAATAATTGTCTAGCAAATATTGTGACCGTGCAATTGTAGGAGGACCAATGATATCTGATAGTGAGGTACTGACCTGACCTGACTGTTTTGGTCAGTGCACATGTGCAAGGGTGAGCACAAAACCCGTTGCCTTTTCTTTTAGTACCCTATTTTTAATTTCTGAATTAACTTACAAGCAGTCATTGCATTAGTATGAGGTTTTGCTTTGTTCCTGCTCTTGGCTTAGACCATCCACTGTGGCACTATCTTAACTCCCTTTTGGAGGAGAGTTTTGGGGACCTTCTAATTCTCCCCCGACCCGAGCTAAGCTATGCCAAGCTAAAAAAAGATTCAAGAGTCTTTTCTCCGAGAAAGAAACATAGTCAGCTCTAGTGTGCTATGTTCCCTTAACCAAGCCACTGCATAGCTACTAGTCATGTAACACCCTGAAAATCGGAATTTATAAATCAAAACCTAAAATTCGGAATTCACAAAAACTTTTGCATTATTGCTTTCATTTGGATCTTATTGCTTCTTATTTGCGAGTCTTGTTGTGTGTTATAATCAAATAGTAGCTATTTGAGCATGGAAAGCCAATAGTGCCACCCGCAGCTGCTAGCATCAGCCACAGTACGTCATCGGCCAAAACCGATGAAGCCGCCCACAGCCGATAGTGCCGCAGCCGATGGCGTCGTCCACAGCTGGAGTCAACGCTGCCCACGCCGCCGTACGCGCGCACGTACCCGCACGCCCCTAGAGTCAACATTGTTGTCACATCCGCACCTGTGCACCACATCAGCCGATCCTATCACGCACGTCGCACGCCCACGCTGTCGTACGCACGCACGTACCGCGTGTGCGCCGGAGTCAACGCGCCGTACTGCCCCATGCTGTGCCACGCCGAGTCATCGCGTCGCCACCACTGTAGCCTCGCCACCCAGTGACAGTCGATTTCGCATATCCGCGTCAGCCGATTCGACGCGCTGCACTGTGCCGACGTTGGCCACGCCACGCCATGCGCCCACGTCAACGCTCTCCGTCGCATCCGTGCCCTGTGTTCGCCTCAGCCACGCCGCGCAGCACCGAGCCATCTCGTCGCGTGCGCTGTAGCCACGCCGATCCATCGTCAGCCGATTCCGTGCGCTGTAGCCGCCCGCGCCTATAAAAGAGGCCCCGACCTCCCTCTCGCCACACCACACCACCCCAAGCCCCCTCAGCCCCATTAAGCCCATAGCCGATGCCACAGCCGACGCCCCCCCTTGTGTTGCTGCATCGCCAGTGAGCTGATCCCCTTTTTCTCTTAGGTGATTCACCTTGTGTCCAGCTCCTAATGCTTTATTCATGTCGATGCTTTAGCCACAAGTTATTCTTCACGGTTTTGATTTCCAAAGCTATATTTATGTCGAAAATCTTAGATTAAACTCTTTCAAATCCCATCTAACCCTCGGGTTATAGTTTCAACAAAATTGAATTTTACCTAGAAAAGTATTTTTGTATGCCTAAGACACAAAAGTATTTTCAATTTGAATATTGTCCTCCTATGTTTATATGTACTTTTGACTTGGTGTTATCCGGATTTCAAAACATTATAACTCTTTCTCACTCCCTTTCATTTTCAAATTCGGATTTATCAAACATAACATTATCTAAAACCGCCTTAGAACATTAGGAAGTGCTTTATGATTTTTATTTGGCTTTTGTTGGATTTTATTGAATTCCGACCGAATTCAGTCTTTTCTCTTGCACGTACGATTAGCGTCCGAGGAAGGCGTTGAGTACGCGGAAGACCCCAACCAACAAGTGTGCGAGCAAGGGAAGTCATCACACCTCTTTGAACATATTGATCCCAATTGCGAAAAGATGTTGTTTTAAACTTGAAATATGCATGCTATACACAAATACCTATGCTTGATATGCCATGCCTTGATATTGCTTACCCTTAGATGCAATCTTTGTAACCCTCGATATGATATAACCGGAGAATATCTTCGGTAAAATGCTTAGCCATGCTGTTCTTAGGTTCATGCATACTCATGATTTTATAAAGAGCTTTTTGCTTGGGCAACTACCTTAGGGAAGGTAGTTGAGATACGGCATATGGAGACATGAGCGTCACATTGCCTTGAACATGATGAAAATAGTTTTGATGGAAAAATAAAAATACAAAACCAATGTTTTTAGACTGGGGCGGATGGATGGATTTGGGTGGATTCCGACAAAGGCAAGTACCGTCCCTGGTCAGTTAAGGACCGAGCCATGAGATAGGCAGAGAGCGAGCCAATACAACCGTACTTCTCGAATGGGTATAGACCTAGCGGAGTAGATAGCCGAGCAGAGGCAATATCCCTGCATAGTGGTTCTTGTATGGAGATGTGGTTCTGGTTGTTGAGATAAGGTTGCGACCTACGTGTTGAGTAATGAATGAGAATTTGGTGAGTTTTCCCTTACCCCGAGAGCGCCAGAACTCCTCTCACTGCTAGGAAAGGACAACTAGAGTGCAAGAGGAATTAAGTTCATAGAGCGGGTACTGCCAAAGTGAGGTCATCGAAAAGCTTTGCCGTGACCGTCCCATATAGAGGGATGTAGGCTCATTCAATGGACAGTCGCGGAGTACGGGTAAAGTGTACATCCACTGCAGTGTGAGTGAATCAATCTATTCGAATAGCCGTGCTCACGGTTAATGAGCAATGTGACACGACTTTCGCTTGGCTAGACTCATAAGTTTTAAAATGATGGGTTGGTATGCATAATGATTTTGTGTGCTGGTGGACTCAACTTCTCGAACTGCGAGAAGGGGTAGACTCCCCAGAAAATCATGACGATCCGAAGGCGGGAAGCCATCCTTGGTATCACGATGGATGGTAGACAGAACCGTCGCCGACTTAATATACTCTGAAATTAAAACTTGACTTGGCTAGATGTTAGGCTTGTGAAATAATTTGTGAAAATTGGCTTTGCGCAAATAAACCTCAGCCATCCTTTGAATGACCCTATCATGTGCATCACTTAGTGTTGGCTTGCCGAGTACGTTGGGTACTCACACTTGCTATACGCACAAACGTTCAAATGGTGGGAACGAAGAACCGGAGGACCCCTATGCTTACTGCCAGGAGAGCGAAGAAGAAGAAGGCGCCTACTAGGTCTTAGTCCCCGGTCGTTGCCTGTGGCAATCGACGAGCCGCTGCCTTTAAATTCCGCTGTCTTATCTAATCTCTGCTTTTGGTTGTATCCGGACCAGTAGGTCCTGCTTGTAATGATATTGCCTTCGGGTCTATTATTGTAATATACTTTTGGTGAAGACTGTTCATGCACTTTGCACCTGATAATACAGTACTGTATTCATGGGTACCAAACTACTCGATCCAGGGAAATGGTACTATGAACACGAATGATTCCTGTCCTCAAAAAGGGGGTCGACAAGTCACCAGCTCATTCTTCAACAAATATGTGGTCAGAGGTATTCCCTCCCACTGCTTGACTTGCTATTGCTATTCTATTAATGTGGTTATTTCTATTTCCAAATGTAGGATCTACAACTCAAATTAAAGCCATGAAACAAGTCTCTAGTAAATCATAATTGAAATTGGTGGATCGGCAAGTTCACTCCTTGCCATAAATAGGGATGGCTCCTTTCACTAGATGGATAGAAGACAAAGCCCACTACGCGATGCGAACTCTAAAGAACATTCCCATTTCGGCAATTTGGACTGCCTCAATCCTCTCCACAAGCACATCAATGACCTCAAGCACAAGGGTTCCTACAAGCCGATGAACTTCCACCTATGTGCATGTATGTTGCACCTTTCTCTTAAGAGAGGATAGATATAGCTAATTAATCAACTAAAAGTTACATAACTCAAACTTGCATATATATATATATAACTATCTATAAAACAAGTAGTGTTTCCACCCAAATTTTGTTTTGCACGGCTATTTTCCAGAAAACCCCTTAAGTTTTTTGAAATTAACCTACAGTCCGCCTGGCTATTTAAAAAACCAGTTAAAGAAGAAAAATATGTTATTTTACAAAAAACCCCTTGAGTGTTTATAAAATTAACCCACAGTCCCAATGCTAAAAAGAAAAGGAGGGCTTGGATGAAAAAAGATCTCTGCGTCCTCTCTTCCGTCCCCATCCGCGCCGTGCCTGTGCCCCTCCCTCCCGTCGCCGCTCGGAGCTCCCGCACAGTCGCCTGGACCTTCGCCCTCCGCCTGCTTCCTCCCTGCGTCATCGTCCCGTTACAATGTACGGGTATTTTGCTAGTATATATATATGTATATATGCTTAAATGTCAATTACACTTTAATGGCCATAATTATCAAATCTTCCCACAACCCTTGTATGTGTGCAGGTTGCAATCTAGCACGCACATTCTTTGCACATAGGACTCTTATTCACGTGGATACATGTGTATATTTTTTTTTGCCAAAATCCAAACATAAACTCGTCCTCTAATTTGATTGAAGTTTCATATTTGTTATTAATGAGTAAATTGTAGTTTGAGCATGTTTTATTATCAAAGTTTCATTGTGTACTTTCACCCTGGGGTACATAACTTGGACTTTTTGTGCAATTTAGTCCACCTCAATCCTCTTATCGAGCACATCAATGACCTCAAGCACAACAGCTCCTGCATGCCAATGAAGTCCTCACCCCGGTTACACCATTGCCTAGGGAGAGGCTATGCTAATTAATCACCTATAAAAGCTGCATTACTTAAACCTGCATATGTAAAGACCTTCAACTTTATAGTATGACTTTTACTTTTGTTTTTTTTCCTAATTTGCATTTCTTGGTTGTGTATTCATTAAGCCACTTTTTTTTTGCTTAAAACAACAATTACATTTTTTATGGCTAGGGTTGCTCCAAGATTTCTACAACACTTATATCCTAGACCTATCCCTTCGGTGTACATTTGATCTGTTGGTTTGCCGACACCCTCCCCACCACATCTTCTCGTTGGCGAGTACTGGCGAGGCCCACTGGCGGCGCTCTCTCTCTCTCTCTCTTCCCAATCCCTACCAAATCCGTTGTGGTCTCATCATCTTCTTTAGCTCTAAACAAATCCCCTTGACCCACCTCGCCTCCTAAATCTCCCACAATCCTTCCTAACACCTCGAATGCTAATCCAATGGTGCTGCCACATCTCGTATAGTTGGAGAAGACACCTTGATCAAGAAGGACAACTAGAGTGTGAATCTCGCACATGGATCGATGGTGGGCAGATTCAACTAATGCTTTTTTTTACATTTTTTTGTCACTTGATGAGTAGCAAATATGTGATTTTTCTATATCTGAAAGTTGGGTTCACCAAGATGTATTTTTATGCTTCTTTGTATTAGAACTTATTTCGATATGTAGGATTCAACAAATGCATGGAGTTAGAACACATTAGAAAATAATGGCAAACATGTAGTGTAAATTATTAAATATGCCTCATGTTGCCGCCCACTAGCTCACTCACTGCCATGGCCAACTTCTAACTCACCCACTAATGTGTCACTTGCCAATGGTGTGTGCTAGTGAACTGAAACAGAGAAGGAGGGAAAGATTAACCTATGAAAAGGTAACGGAGGTTTGGGCGGTATGCTAAATTGGAGGCCACCTATTAATTTGTTGCCTGATATTTCTCTATCCACCATAAATTCATTTTACATTGGTTCAAATCTCATCAAGATTCGTGCAAATCAGGTAACCCTAACCCTAACCCACCACCGCAAATTGTTCCCACTCCAACGCGCCACGCCTCCATCCATGCTACCTTGCCAGATCGTGCCGGTGGCGGGTAAGATTCGCACCCACACACACCTCCACCTCCCTCCCTTCTCGTGCTGCTCCTGCGTCGGTGTCGTCGCCCTCTTCAAGAACTTCGGTAAGCTTCCCCCACCCTATCTCTCATCCCCACCTCCGGTGGCTTGCACCGCAGATCCCACGCTAACCCTACCTTTCAACCAGATCTAACGACGCCCTTTGCCCCCACCGCTGACCCTACACACCGTCCTCCTCCATACCCATAGTTTTGGTGCCTCGTCTCCATCCCGTCTTCTTAGGTCGCCGTCGCCAACCATATGTCTTAAGCCACCTCGAATATCCCTCTAAATCGACCCTCACTTCCCTCCTACCCCAGCCCGCCACCTTCAAACCTAGAACACTAATACCTAGGTATCCGGTCGGTGTTTAGGCATCGCTAGCGGAGGCTTTCTGCGGAAGTCTCAGTCACCGGTCGATACACCAACTCCCTCCCTTTCCTCTCTTCTTGCCTCCCCTACTCCAAGGTTGAAGATGATGCCCTGGCCATTGGATTTTGATCCAACGGCCAAGGCTAGGTGATTGAAATTTCTTCTTATTTCAGTCACATCCTCAGCAAAAGTGGCTAAATTATACAATGAAATTACTTCTGGTGTTGTTAAAATGAACTAAGAACTTCTCGATGCTATATGATTAAATTTAAAATCGTGAAAACATTGATCTTTCAATGCTATAAGTCTGTGCTCCCTGGTAGTGAAAATAGTTATATTTAGATGTTATCATTAATTTCTTTCTGTTGTGGGATATAGTTAGATTATGTAAATCACATGATTATTGAACAAGCAAAAATGATTAACTAACCGTAGAATCATACATTAAGTTCTTGTTTAGTCCGGTAACAAAGTTCTTGTTTTGCTTGTTGGCATATCTAGAAGGAGAGAAATGGTTGGATTTTCCAAGGTATAAGGTCAGACATGATTTTCTTTATTCAAGAAAGAAGTTCTCCTGCATAGTTGTAGGATGAAAGATTCATTGCGGCATACAATTCTTGAATGGTTGAAAAGTTTGTAATATTTGTTCATCTATTTTAACTCCATTTGTATAGTTTTTCCTTAATATTTATAAAATTTTAAAGTGCTGGGTAAAAGCCTGGTAGTATGTCATAAGTAAAAAAAAGTATGCGTATTTTACTAGTAAAGTCAATTTGGTCTAACAAATGTGATGACCTTGGGAATTGCAGGAGGACCGATGATTTCCGGCATGAGGTGACTGTGTTGGTCAATGACGTGACTGCGTTACTCCGGCATGAGTCCAAAACCGAATCGGAATCCTTCGTCATCTTTTTTTCCAAATATAAATCCTTCGGCAACTCGTGTCAATGTCGTCGTGACAATGGCTATTCGTCCGCGACGTCGACGTCGGAGCGCCCAGCGGCGCGCGGCGAGACGCCGCGTCGAGGGCGATGACCGCCTCAGCGTGCTGCCCGGCGAGCTCCTGCTCATCGTCCTGCGCGGCCTCGACACCCGCTCCGCGCTCGGCTCCGCCTCGTTGTCCCGCTGCTGGGCGCACCTCCCACGCGAGCTCCCGCGCTCAACTTCCGTGTCAGCGACGCGCTCCCGCCGGGTACCACCAGCGTGCCGCGAGCTCCTCGCCCTCCTAGGGCGCGATGACGACGCGACCGGCAGAAGCTTCGCCTCCCGGCGCGGTACGAGCGCCGCGTCATACGGGGCTGACCGAGTCCATCACCGGCTTCATCGACACCGACGAGCTCGCCACGGCGTCGGCGCGGCCGCCTTCACTACAGGAGAAACCATTTTCGGTTGAAGTGCCAAAATCCACAATAGTCCTAGTTTGAGTTGCACCGGGACTAAAGATATTTCTAGTCCGGTTTAAAAAGTCTACGGATTTATAGGAACATTAGTCTCGGTTCGTGACACGAGCAGGACTAAAGATCATCTTTAGTCCCGGTTCAAATATTGTCGAACTCCGTCGGGCGTCGAGCATCTTTAGTCCCGGTTGGTAACACCAACCGGGACTAAAGATACTATTTGTTCTCGGTTGGTGTTACCAACCGAAACTAAAGATGCTGGCGCTCACGACGGAGTTCGAGTCTCTAGCGCCATCTTTTGTCCTGGTTGATAACACCAACCAGGACTAAAGATGATCTTTAGTCTTGGTTTGTAACACTAAGGGACTAAAGATGACTTGCTTTTATAATCCTTCTTCCTCCTCCAGCCCGAGCCAGCTACACTTGTCTTCAAATTTTTCTCTAGCTAGAGGGGAGGTGCTGCCAAAATTTTTTGTGACAATACACAAATCTTTGCTATCTACAAGGTTAGGAACTTCTTCCTCCTATGATCTATGCTTAGCTCTTCGCATTTTACGATTGTTTTCTATACATTTTCATCTCTAGATTTTTTTGTAAACATGAGGAGAGAGAAAATTTGTTTGGACTAATTATTTTGCTAAGCACATTACATTGTGTTGAGAAAAAGTTAGAAAAAATAAAGAGGAAGAAAAGTATGCTTAGCACGTTACATTTCTAGAAATTTAGTCTGTACAATTTTATCTCAAAAATGTTTATGGAAAATGATGAGAGAGAATCTTTTGGACAAAAAAGTTATAAAATATATGACAAAGGACCTTTTAAAATAGATGCAAAATAATTAATTAATTTTATGTTTATCACTTTAAAAGACCATTTAAAAATAATTCTAATTTTTTAGAACAACACATTACGTATGTTGGATTAGTATATAATAATTGTGTGATTACATATATATATAATTATTGTAATAATATTTAAATGATTTGAATTTCGTGAAATTTTCTTACAATTTTTGTACATTCCATGTAGATGGATCGGCAATGGATGTACAACGCGGATCGACGGTTGAGAGAGTTTATTCAAGGCGTGCATTATTTTTTGAGTGTGGCCGATGCCAACAAGAAGAAGGGTTTCATACTTTGTCCATGCAAAAAGTGTAAAAACGAGAAGGAGTATTCTACATCAAGAATTATTCATGCCCACTTGTTTTAGTCGGGATTCATGCCTCACTACAATTGCTGGACATCGCACGGAGAGGTGGGGGTTGCAATGGAAGAAGATGAAGAAGACGATGACAACATTCCGGAATATGGTCAATACGGTGGGTTTGAAGAGAATACAGCAAGCGAGGTGGGCAGGGATGCTGAAGAAAACGACGGTGCCGATGACCTTGGTCAAATGTTGCGCGACGTACAGGGGGACTGTGAAGGCGTAAAGGAGGTGCAGAAATTGGAGCGTATGTTGGCGGACCACAAAAGGTCCTTGTACCCAGGCTGTGAACAGGGACACAAAAAGTTGGGTACCACGCTGAAATTCTTGCAATGGAAGGCCAAAAATGGTGTCAGTGACAAGGCATTTGGCGAGTTACTAAAACTCGTGAAGAACATTCTTCCAGAGGGAAACGAATTGCCGGAATCAATGTACGAGGCTAAGAAGTTAGTCTGTCCTCTAGGACTGGAGGTACAGAAGATACACACATGTCCTAATGATTGTATCCTCTACCGCGGTAAGGAGTACGAGAACCGGTTTGTAAAGCACTTCGATAAAAGATCAGACGAGATGATCCAGGCGAAGTTGACAGACGACCCTCAAAGAAAAGGGTTCCTGCTAAGGTGATGTGGTATTTTACTATAATACTACGGCTGAAGTATCTGTTCAGGAACAAGGAGCATGCAAGAATGATGCGTTGGCACGTGAAAGAATGCCTACAAGACGACATGCTAAGACATCCTGCCGATGGGTCACAGTGGCGAAACATCGACATAATATTTGAAGACTTCGACGAGGATGCAAGAAACCTAAGGTTCGGCTTAAGCACGGACGGCATGAATTCATTTGGAGAGATGAGCAGCGGGCATAGCACTTGGCCTGTGACGATGCGTATCTACAACCTTCTGCCTTGGCTATGCATGAAGCGGAAGTACATTCATATGCCGATTATTATTCAAGGCCCGAAGCAACTGGTAACGACATCGATGTGTACACGAGACCGATCGAAGATCTAAAACTGTTGTGGAAGAAAGAAGGTGTTCCCGTGTGGGATGAAGATAAACAGGAGCAGTTTAACCTACGAGGGTTGCTTTGTTTGTTACCATCAATGATTGGCTCGCACTTGGCAACCTATCAGGACAGTCAAACAAGGGGTACAACGCTTGCACCCTTGTATGGATTAGGCGAGTGTACGTACGAAACACTCGTAAGAAGGTAGTGTACATGGGCCATCGTCACTTTCTTGCTGCAAGCCACCCTGTTCGGAGAAGAGGCAAACATTTTGATCAAAAGGCAGACCATCGTACTAAACCAAAGCATCACAACGGAAAGGCCATATTTGCCATGGTGAAAGACCTCAAAGTAGTATTTGGAAAGGGACCCGGCAACCAATCTATAGCAAGTGAAGGTGGTCACGCGGCGATGTGGAAGAAGAAGTCAATTTTTTGGGAGTTGCCCTCCTGGGAAGTCTTGGACGTCCGCCACGCAATCGACGTGATGCACCTCACCAAGAACCTTTGCGTAAACCTGCTTGGCTTCCTAGGTGTATACGGAAAATCAAAAGATACACTTGAGGCACGTAACGATCTGAAACATATGGCACAACGCGACGGCCTTCACCCGCAACCAAAGGAGAAAGGAGCCCAATACCTAAGTCCAGCCAGCGACACTCTCAGCAGGGCAGAGAAAGAAATAATGTTTGAATGCCTGAAGAGCATCAAGGTACTGTTTGGATACTCCTCGAATATAAAGGGAATAATATGCATGAAGGATAAGAAGTTCACAAATCTAAAGTCCCATGAGCGCCACGTGCGATGACACAATGCTTCCCATTATAATTCGGGTATCCTTCCGATAATGTCCGGGCAACAATAACAAAGCTATGTGCTTTCACGAACGCAATTTCACGAGAAAATCATCGATCCGCAGCAGACTAGAAGACTTTCAAAATGATGTGGTCCAATGTCTTGTCGGCTTTGAGATAATTTTTCGCCTTCCTTCTTCAATATCATGACGCATCTCCTATGCCACCTTGTCAAAGAGATCCGTATCCTCGGTCCGGTATTCCTACACAACATGTTCCCCTTCGAGAGGTATATGGGCGTTCTAAAGAAGTACGTCCGTAACCGTTCGCGTCCAGGAGACGCGCATCGCCAATGGATATGGAACGAGAGGAGGTGATTGAGTTTTGCATCAACTTTATTGAAGACCTCTGTCCCATCGGGGTGCCTGAATCAAGCCATGAAGGTAGACTACGGGGGAAAGGAACTCTTGGAAGGAAGACAATAATGAACATAGACAATGACTTGTACAGGAAAGCACATTGGACCGTGTTGCAACAATCTTCCTTGGTGGTTCCTTACATCGAGGAGCACTTGACGATTGTTCGCTTGGAAAACATCGGTAAGACGGATGCCTGGATTACATGCCATCACATCGATGCATTCCCTTCTCGGCTGCGACAACGTCTCATGGGCAACGCGAGCATTGACCAACAACTAGCCTTCTTGGTGAGGGGACCATCTTGCTCAAGCACCACATTCCAGGCATATAAAATCAATGGGTACACATTGTACATACGGGCCCAAGACTTAAAGAGCACGAATCAGAACAACGCTATCCGCATCGATGCCGTGGGGTACGATGGTACGGCTAGCACATATTACGGTAGCATCGATGACATATGGGAGCTGGATTATGGACCTCTGAAGGTCCCTCTGTTTCAGTGCCAGTGGGTTAGGCTCAGCGGTGGAGGCGTAACCATTGATGCAAGTGGGATGACAACAGTCGACCTGAGCAAGGTTGGATACTCAGACGAACCCTTCGTCCTTGCCAATGATGTACGACAAGTTTTCTATGTCAAGGACATGGCTAGCAAATCAAAGAAGGGGAAAGGGTCCGACGAGCCAAAGCACCACGTGGTTCTTCCAGGCAAAAGGAAAATCGTGGTAGTCGAGGATAGAACTGACGAAGATTATGATCAATTTGACGGGCAACCTCTGTTCGCGGTGGCAGTTGACCCGAGTATCCTCCTATCAAATAAGGACACCCCATACTCACGCAACGATCATAACGAAGGAATAATTATGTGGAGAAAGTACGTGAGGACAAATGTCACTTAGCTAAATTTATCTATGGACGATGTAAATTAAATTGAGTCATTGAATATTATTGCTATCATTTGAATTTATTGTAAATTATTGTAAATTATTGAATCTATTGTAAATTATTGCCTTCTCCGATGTGTATCTAGAGTGGTTTCAGTGGACCCTCGTAAAATTTGCATGTCAGTCTGTCTTGCATCCATCATTGCTCAGCTCTCTATATATAGCCGCACTATCCAATCATTGTCATATCTCTCGCTATTCCAAGTTTGATGGAGATACACGAGTACTGCTACACCGCCATCACGGAATGAGGTGGCTATTAGATTATCTAAGAAAGAGCAAGACAGAAAGATTATGAAGCAAAGGGAGAAGAGCAAGAAAAAAGAAGCACTGCCCACATTCTCCTTGACTTCAGGAAGCGGCTTCGTCGATCGCCAGCTTCACCATCCGCTCCATGTGTTTGCTCACCAGCAGTAGAACATGAACCGCTTAACTGAACAACTTTGTATATGTTACAGGGAGCGATGAGTAAAAACAGCAAAAAGGCTACTACGATGGATCATGACATGTTGAAGAGACCAAGATTGATGAAGAAGGTAGGAATAAGGCGTCGAGGCCTCTCCACGGATCATCAGGAGCAGCTGGATGCGGATACGGATGAGACGACTAAGATAAACTATTTCAAATAGGCCATATGTTAATTATATATTATTATTTAAATTTAAAATAGTTTTAAATATGACAAATGTTAATTATATGTTATTATTTTAATTTAAAATATTTTTCAAATAGGCCATATGTTAATTATATATTATTATTTAAATTTTAAATATTTTATTATTATTTAAAATTTTCAAAATATTATTTTAATTTATAATATTTTTTGTTAATTATATGAACATATGTTAACTATATATGAATATATGAACATATGTTAATTATATATGAATATAAAATATATCAACATATGAACATTATAATTATATATGAATATAAAATACAATATAATAAGACACTGTAATAATTAGTCTCGGTTTGTAAAACAAACGGGACTAGATGTGAATTTGAGTGGGCGGGAAACCATCTTTAGTCCCGGTTAGTGGCTATAGCCGGGACTAAAGATGGCCAACTACTGGGCCACGTGGCTGCCCCGCCATCTTTTGTCCGGTTGGTAGCTCCAAGGACTAAAATCTATCTTTTGTCCCGGTTTAAGCCACCTGGGGACAGCCATCTTTAGTCCCGGTTGGTGGTGCAAGGGACTAAGATCTTATCTTTGTCCCGGTTGAAGCCACCAACCAGGGACTATAGTATCTTTAGTCCCGGTTGATGGCTTCAGCGGGACAGAGATGCCGTGCCTATATATAGCAAGGGCCTCACTTTGGGGATCCAACACTTAGCCGTTTTCGCACTTCGCAAGCGCATCGTCTTCGTCTTCCTCGCCGTTGCCGAGCCCCGGGAGCCGCGCCGGGCAGCACGCCGTCTCCGCCGTCATCGTCGTCGTCGTCGTCGCCAGGAGGACCACGCGTCGCCGTCTTCGTCGCCGTCGCGAGTTAGCGCTCCGCCCCCAAAGATAACCCCACATTGTGATGCGCTAGGGTTGGCGCTGCGCCGACGCCATCGCCATCGCCGCCATCGTCGCGGTCGCCGCTGCTGGCGCCGTCGCCGTCGCCGCCGCCGCCCTCCCCATCCGCCCGCTCCCCTCGCGCCCCACCCACGGCCCCACGATCCCCACGCCGCCCCCTAAACCTAAACCCTAAGGCCGCGCCGTCCTCCACGCCGCGCCGCCGCCCTCTCGCATCCTTGCCACCGTCACCACCGTCGCCGCCGCACTTGTATATTTCAAATTGGAATTGATGCAATTAATTTTTCAAGTTGGAATTGATGCAATGTATATTCTTCAAGTTGGAATTGATGCAATGTATATTTGTATGTGTATGTTATTTTGTGAAATTTTGATGTGTGGAATTTAAAATATTAGATGGACTTTATATGTAAATGGACTATTTATTTAAATTTGAATGCATGAAGATTGTGAATTTTGAATTTTGAATTTTGAATTTTGAATGTGTATTTAAATTTGAAATTTGAATGTGTATGTGAATTGTGAATTTTGTATTTTCGAACGAACGAGAACGATAAAATCAACAAACGGACGTAAACGAACGGACGGACGGACGACGAGCGAGCGATTCGTTCGTTTGTTTGCTCGTGGACGAACGGACGTGGGCGAACGGACGGACAAACGAGCGCGGACGAACGGACGGACGGACGAACGGGCAAGTGTTCGTTCGTTCGTTCGTGGGCGAACGACGTGGATGAACGGGCGAACGAGCGAAGGGCGAAGCGAATGGGACGAAGCGAAGCGGGACGAAGGGCGAAGCAGGCGAACGAGCGAGCGAAGGGCGAGCGAAGCGAGCGAACGGACGAAGCGGACGGACGGACGGATGAACGGACGACGGACGTGGATGAGCGAGACGGACGGACATTGGTTCGTTCGTTCGTTGGTCGTTCGGTCGGTCGTTCGTTCGGTCGTTACAACGTACATAGGCATGCAACGACCTCTCTCTCTCTCCTTTCCTCTCCACTTCCACTCCTCTCCACCTTATCTCCATCACATCATTCTCCTCTCTTTCTCTCCTCTCCTCTAGATGATCGTACTCACGGACGTGAATGAACGATAGAACGAACGGACGATAGTTTAGGGTTAGGGTTAGGGTTAGGGTTAAGGGTCCGAACGAACGGACGTGAATGATATAACGAACGGTCGGTCGGTCGTGTTCTAGCAAAGAGAAACAAAAGAGAAGAAGAAGGAAAATATAAAACGTAGTCCGACACATGCTAGAGACAAGTGTGCATATCTATAAGTGTGATATTCTTTAGAAGTCTCTTCTAGGATTGAGAGAATCAGTGATTCTGAATCCATCTTCTTCTTTTTGTCCTTTTTTACGTAGACATACATGATTTCCCTGAATAATTGATACATGTATTAACTGAATAATTTTTTTTAGAATTCTTTGATTTAGTCCTCAACCCACAACAATCAAATGGCGGATCGTGATGAGGAACAGTTTCTCCTTGATGAAATCGCACGAGGAACAGAGTTTTACAATATGGAGGGGAATGAAGATCCAAATCAATACCTCAACGAGGAGGGGAATGAGGGGGGCACGAGCAAGGGAACGAGGAGGGGAATGAAGGCTCCGCCTCCGCTGGGCAGAAGAGGGCACGCGGGCAACGCGGCCTCAGCAAGCGCATAGAGGGTCGACATGTCATAACGGAGGTAGCATCTGACAGTCGTCCAATTGCCCCAGAGGACGCCGGAAGGAAGTTTATGGCGCACAGCGGATGGATGGTGAGGGATCACGTGCCCGTAAGCGTTGCCAACTGGAGGCGGTCAACCAAAGGAGGAGATGAGCAGAGCTATCTCCCAGACTCAGAGAAAGAAATGTTGTGGACTACAATGCTGTAAACGTTCACCATCCCAGACTCACAATAAGCAAGGGTCAAGGAATGGACGTTAAAGAAAATGGCAGAGCTCTTCAGGAACTACAAGAAAGAGTTACACAAGAAATATATCGTGAAGGGCCAGATCCCTGACTTTGACAAGTTCCCAAAGCTCAGAGATCATTGGGATGCTTTTGTTGAACACAAGACTGGGGAAGAAGCACAAGCTATCATAGAAAAGAACAAGGCCAATGCAGCCAAAAAGAAATACCATCACAGGCTTGGGTCAGGCGGCTATAAGAAAGCAATGGAGAAATGGGAGAAAATGGAAGCCGACCTTGAAGCGTGAGATATCGTTCCAGGCATAGTCAACTGGCCGGAATGATCAAAGCACTGATTTTATGCTCACGGTGACTCTCTTAATCCCGTCGATGACACAGTTATCTTTGGTGATGGAATTCAAGAAGCCGGACGGAGGTTAGAGGAGGCGCTGCAGGCCACTTCCTCGGGTGCATTCAGGCCCGATAGAGAGAAGGACGAGCTAACGCTTGCCCTCCAAAACCCAGAGCACCCGGGGCGTACGCGAGGAAAAGGCGTCGTCCCCTGAAAATACGGGTTTCAAGGCGCGTCGACACATACAAGAGCCAAATGAGGTCAAAGCGAGAGCAGGATGCTAGGTTCGCTGAGATGGAAATGAAGCTCTCGCAGATTGATCAAATTGTGGACGAAAGGCTGGCCCTAAGGTTGGCAGAGGAGCGGAGCCATTGGGTTAGCCAACAGCCGGATCCAACAACAGCCGCTCAACTATAGCAACAGCGCAGCAGCTGCGCTTCAACTGGAAATAAAAGCGACTTGGACCCACAAGCTGAACAGGGTCCGCCATGCCCCGTTGATGACATCACACTGGACCCCATGTGAGCGTCACATTCCGCTAAAGAACGTAACAATAAAGGTATGTTCGTACTTTTATGTTGTACGTATATTTCCTTGAATAACTAACTAATAAGCAATCTTCTCGAACAGGTCGCGTCGGGCATGGCCATTCCAGTAACACGAGACAACACCTACCACTCCCGGCCCGTTCCACCTTCGTACTCCAAAGTTGAAATTGAACAGGTGGAACGCGGCTATGAAAATCTTGAGTTGAATATCCTCGGAGGAGGCGGGGAGACGACTCTAGGAGAAACAACTCATGGAATATTTCTCTAGAGGAAGATCTTCATAATATTCCCGGACGAACAGCGTCTCCTATCGTTCCACCGCCCTCGCCTTCACGTGGGCCGTCTCCTCCGCCTCCTTCGTCGCCTCCTCCTCTTCCGCCTCCTGCGTCGCCTCCACGAGCACCGACTCCTAAACGGTCGTCTCCAACTCCACCGCCTTCCAACCCTCCTCCGTCGCCACAACGAGCACCGACTCCTAAACGGTCATCATCAAAGAGCGCGCCAATATCAAGCGGTCGTCCAAGAAGAATGATTCAAAGAATTGAGAAGACGCCGTCACCCGCACAGAAGCTTTCATACGAGAAGACTCTAGAGGAGCTTGAAGAAGCCGTCCAAGCTGAAGTCAGGGCTCACTTTAGAAAGAAGTCTCCTGAGGAGCCTCCTGAAATCCCCCAGGAGACCAAGGACTTCTTCAAGAAAACGTACCTTTAGCACTTCTGGAGAAAGTAGCAACGGAGAAAGTAGCAAATTAAAAAATATAAAAGAAATCTTTAGTCCCGGTTGGTGGCTCCAGCGGGACTAAAATGGCGGATCGGCCACGTGGCTCCGCTATCTTTAGTCCGGTTGGAGCCACCAGCGGGACAATGATGGCGGATCCGGCCACGTGGCTTCGCCATCTTTAGTCCCGATTGGAGCCACCAGCGGGACTAGAGATGGCGATCTCTAGTCCGGATTCGTAGTCCTGGTTTGACAATCGGGACTACTGGGGGTTACCAACCGGGACAATTGAGCCTTTCTCCAGCAGTGCTCGGAACCCCGGCGCGACGTCAGGAGGCTCGGGGTGGAGTTCTTCACCACGAACGACACCCGTCACGTCGACTATGTCCACCGCACGATCAACACGGCCGTCGGCTGTGGAGGGTCAAGGAAGCTCGAGGTCGCTATCAAGCCCGCGCCGTGGCGCCGCCGGAAGGTTTGGTACTTCTTCTTCCTCCAACCGCTCGGCGCCGACATCGACGGCCGGCCGCCGTCGCGCCTGAGAAAGCTCATGCGAGGAATTGCCCCAGTGTCGCTGTCGCACTGGTGGCGCTCACCATTCTCGTCTGGAGGACTGTCGAGGTCGACGTAGGGTTTCGTCTACGCCCGCCTCTTCTCCTCGGGCTTCCAGCATCTGAAGAAGCTGCACCTCAAGAACTTCCACTGCGGGGACCTTGCCACAGTGGTGGACGTGTCGCCATCTTCGACGGCGTCGATCACGGAGCTCGTTGTCGAGCGCTGCTCGTTCTTGGGGATCCAACTGAATCACACCGCCGCGCTAGAAGTCCTGGCATGCATCAACGATGGCAACCCGGTGGTGGTTCTGTTCAGGGACGTCCCGCGCCTCATGCGAGTCCACCTCAGCTTCTCCGTCAACTCCGGCATCGTCGACTGCGTCAACGCCCAGTACCCTCTCCCCGGGCCAGACAAGTACAAACTCGACTGGTATGTCCGCAGCGAGCACATGACCAGCCTCGTCGTCCGGTTCGCTGGGCCAGAGAGGTGGATCCTCCCGGCACGGGTCAACATACGGTTGCGCAACCTCAAGCGGCTCCTTGTCGCCGATGTGCCGTCCACCTGGGATGTCTCGTGGCCGCGCCTCCTTCTGTAGGCTGCGCCATCCCTATAGACCTTGCACATCAATGTCGCCGCACAAACCACCGCCACCACCGCCGATCAGCCGGCGGGGCTGGGACGAGAGATCATTTGGCCACCGGCGACATTCCGGCATCGAAAGCTAGGGGAGCTGTTGGTGGCCAGGTTCGGGCGGACATTGGAACCGGTGCGATTCGTGAGGTACGTGGTGAAGAAGTGCATGGCGCTGCGACAGGTGGAGCTGCTCCGGCACGGGGAGGTCAGGTACGACGGGCTCTGGGAGTGGAAGGTGGTGAGGCAGCAGCAAGAAGGAGGAGGAGGAGGAGGAGGAGAGTGCCACCATTGGAGTAGAGTGGAGGAGATGGGTATCAAGAAGCAAATCTTGTGTGGGAGGAGCTGGTTCGGGGGATGTTGAGGTTGTCTTGGGATGAAGATGACATCCTTTGTCGAAAACATTTTTTTTGTTTTGGAGTAGGCAAAGATGAAATTTTAAACTCGTTTAGCATATTGTTGCAAAGAATTGTGGACCATGGGGTTGTATAACAGACGATGGATACGGGTTAGACGGATGCATAAGCGTGATGGTTTGGTTTGATAATTGTGGTAACATTTTGTTTCCTTCAATGAATTAGTGTGGATGTCATTTTCCCGAGATTATAGTCATGCAGAGTTTCGTTGACTACGGATGGACATTTAACAGTAGACTTTTTTATTGATGTTTGTTCAACTCAACAATGTCGGTTTTCAATATATTAGTCTTTCCATCATCGCGATGCGTATTGTCAACTTGTCATAGCTTGAAAGCTGAATTGTTATAATAAACTTTGGCCGGAAGTTATCAAGCTTTTAGGCTAGGATTTAATTATGTCCATTATCATAAAAAATAATGTGGGAAATGTGAGTTGGTAACTATATGACCCTTTAAGGCAAACATAATATTGGGAACTATATGAAATGGTACGTTGTTTTCAAACAATAAACATGTTGCATAAGAAAAAGTAATATATAAAGTAGATAATTGAAAATGGACAATGTTGAGAGAATTGAAGGTAGAGGAAATTGGACAATGTTAAAACTACCGTTGGCCGCACTTTGTGCCATGCCATTGGTGCATTGGGGAGGATCTTGTTATCATAGCCGAATTTGGGTGGGAGCCTGTAGCCGTGTGTCTATATAGGTCACCACCATCATTATGCGCCATGTATGGGCTAGGGAGAACATTGATAATAAAATAAAGCTAATTAAATATGTAATGAGAGATCCTCCATACCCATGTCATGTAAACTCGACTCACGTGCATGGTCGAGGAGCACACTGCTGACCAGCTGCCACCTCCGTCGACGGCACCGGAATGAGAGATCATCTGGTTGTTGGTGATGTTCCGGTACTGTAAGTTGGGGAGCTAGTGGTGGCTGGGTTCAGTCGGACATGAAGTCAGGTGCGGTTCGTGAGGTACATGGTGAGGGTGTTCAGGGTGCTGTGGCAGGTGGAGCTGCTCTGGCACGAGGAATGTTAGGCATGATGGGTTGTGGGAGTGGGAGGTGGTGAGGCAGCAGCAAGGAGGAGTGTGACGCATTGGACTAGAGAGGAGGAGAGTGGCATCAGAAAGTAGATCATATGTGGGAGGGGCTAGTTGCCTGGTTCTGAGAGGATGTTGAGGTTGTGCAAGGATTGATGATGTTGTTTGGTAGGGAAAGATGATCTTGTAAACTCAATTGAGCATATTATTGCAAAGGATTTTAGGCATATTATTGCAAAGGATTTTAGACAATGGGTTTATAACTGTGATGTGCTGATGACTTGGTTTTATAATTGATATAACATGTTTCCTTAAAGAAATAGGATGGGAAATAGTGTCTTTTTTCTTCCAAAAATCTAATAAAATGTGCATTAAGAGCACATTTTGAATGCATGTGTGTCACGCCCCGATTTCCGATCAGGATTAAAAATCATTTAATAATACATTCCCTAGAATTATTAAAAAGAAAAGTAAATTACTCGAGTGAATTTAATAAGGAAATAAAATTTTCCTTTAAAAATCATGGCTGGAAGTATTTTTGTAATATTCTCCATGCCCTAAAGTACTCTCGAAATTTTCCGTGAAATTTTGGAGCTCCGAAAATAATTTTAACTATACAAAAAGCATTTAAGTAATTATTTGAATAAATTATTTAATCAGTAAATGGATTGTTTATATTTTTATTAAATACTTTGGATGCCCATCTATCTCCAGGATTTTCTTGGATTTATTTGAGCATTGAAAATATTTATAAAAATACAAATGTCTTTTATGTGGTTAAATAATTGGAAAAACAAATTTAATTTCTCCTTCCCGTGCTTGGGCTGTTTCGCCCAATAGCACAAAGTCTAGATTCCCTCCTCGCGACCATCTCCCTCTCTCTCCTCGGTCCGACCCAGCTCACCGGCCCGCTCCTTGCGCGAAGTCTACTTTGGGTCCCTCGCTCCAACTCTCTCTTCACCTCACTGACGCGTGGATCCCAGTAGTCAGTCTCCTCCCTCTCTCCCTCCCACTGACATGTGGGGTTGGGGCCCACATGTCAGCCCTTCCTTCCACTTTCGGCCACCCCGGGCCGGAAACCGCTATGGCCGCCTCGTGCCCTCCACGTTTCTCGGCCACCCACTCGCGCGCATGTCCGGACGCCTCTCCCGCTCGTGTGCGCCCCACTCCGCCCGCACCTTGCGTCACCTCCCCACTCCCCGCGGAACGGCGCCGACCGCCTCTCTCACTCGCACCCGTGCTGCCCCACGTCGGTCGTTTTTTGAGCCACCCCGGCCTCGCCGCCGCCTTTCGATCCCCTTAAAAGGATCCCTTGTGCACCCCTCCCATTTCCCCTCTCTCTCCCGAGGCCGCCGCACACCCAATCCCTCTCCCCACGCGAATCCATGTGCCGCCGCTCGCCGGCCATGTCCGGCCGTGCCCCACGGCTGCTTTAGCCGTCACCGCACTCGCGTCACCGCCTCCGGCTTCGTCATGCCAAGGGCAACATTGGCTGGTCCCTATTTTCCTCTAACCGCCGCCGGAACACCGCTTCCACCGTGAACCCGAGCCGCCACGGCCACATTCCTACTCTGGCCGCTCAATACGCCGCCTCCACCGCTCGCCAAGCCACCGTGCCACCGCCACCGGCTTCGCTGCACCGCTCCGTGCCCCGGCCGCCATCTTCCGCCCACGGGCCATTGCCGAACCACCCCATCGTCGTTCAACCCTTAACCCCATCGCCGCTTGTCGCCTTCGGCCGGCAATCACCGCCGTGCCAATAGCCACCGCCGCACTCCGAGCTCACCACCGCCTTCATCGCGTTTCGCTGCACCCCGGCCGTCTCTTTTCCCCAGGATTTACCCCGTGAAATCCCCTCAACCTCCGTCGTCTTCTTCGTTGCCGGCAACCGCGGTGAGTTTTCTCTCTCTCTCTCGTTTCCCATCTCACTGGCTGTTCCAGGGCCGTGCTCTGCCTCGCTTTCAAGTCGCGCCACGCGTGCCTCACGCCGCTCGTCGCCCCATGTCCACGCTCTGCCCCGCTCGTGCCACCGCCGTCAGCCATGCCGAGCCGGCCAATCCGTTGGTCTTGGCCGGGCTTAGTCGTCCGATCGGATCGGCCTTGAGGCCGGCCCACTTCCCCCTCCCGAGCCGGCCCATCACCCCTCCCAGGCCAACCTCCCCCATGCAGCCCATTCCTCCTTTCCCTCCCAAAAGTCTACATCACCTCCCTCTGGGCCTCCCTTTCCCTTTTCTCCCTCTCTTCGGCCCAGACCAGTCCTTGGCCTACGCAAAGTCTAGCTTACCTCCCTTGACTCCCCCTTACTCTGTTTTCCCTTTGGGCCGCAACCCATAGGCTTTCTCCATCGTCAAAGTTCACTTTCCCTCCTTGGCCAAACCACGGGAAGTCTAGATTATTCCTCCCCTTCCCGTCCACGTCCTTGCCTCCATGGACTTGGTCCACGGTGAGCCGCCCCTGCGTGTCGCTGACTCGTGGGGCCCGTGTGTCGGCACCGGCCCTTTGCTGATGTCAGCGGATACCTATTCCTTTGAGAAATTAATTAAATATTGCGTAATAAATCATTTTAATTCCGAATTCAATTAAATGGCCCAAAACTTCTAAAATTCATATCTAATCCATACGAACTCCAAATTGGGCCATTCAAATTGCAAAATTCATCTAAAATTGAGCTCTACATGTTTGTTTACTTTTAATGTACTCTTTGTTTGGTTTTTATTAGTGTTTTTCCTTGTTTTGCGTGCTAGCGTGTAGACTTCGTCGTTTTGGGAGTTCGCGCTCGCGAAGAAGAGTGAAGAAGCAAGGCAAGTCACATTCCTCCTTGACGCATATTGATCCCAATTTATAAATATTTTATTGTTTTCAAATAAAATTGTATTGTTTTGCTAATTACACGGGAATCGGGACAACCTATCGATCGCTTGTGCCATGTTTAATTGTTATCCATTCATTGTCAACCTGGGTGATTAAATTGACTAGCTTGCGTCACTTACATGACCTTGCTATAAATGTTTACGCTTAGCCATGCTTAATTGCACTAGCTCACCTAATGGGAGAACTATACTACTAGTTGATAGTCACATGAAATGACGGTCTCAGACCGGTGGTACCTTGGCAAAGGTTCTTGGTTAATTAAAATATGACTAAATGGTGGGCTGTGGGTGCATTGTTTTGCTTATCGCACCCATGACAGTTAAGGACCGGTTCATAGGATGCCCTGAAAGACTTACCGTACTTACCACAAGCCAGCATGGGCAATGACTGGACATGTAGTGTAGCTTTTCCCTGGCCAACGCATCCAGGCAGGTGTGGGCGTGATGGAACCGGGCAAAGTCTATGCAGCTGCCGGATTCACCTAGGCACAAGAGGGGGGCTGCCTACCTTGGATATAAAGGTAGGGGCGAAACCTGAGGTGTGGTGTCGCTTGGTCAGGGGAAGTTATGCGAAGGGTCTTGTCACGATTTCCCCCTTGCAGTATCGTGGCGATACTTCGGGGCATGGCAACATGTGTGAAATCGTGTCTTGTGGGTACAGTTGTACATCTCTGGCCAGAGTAAAACTATTCGAATAGCCGTGTCCGTGGTTATGGGCGATTAACCAGATTCACCATGATTAGTCCCACCTTAATAATTTGACTTAATGGAACTGGACTAGTTTAGGTGGTTTGGTTGGGCCTGTTCAACGTGGAGATAACGTTGTTCAGTGGGAGAATTAATCTTGATTAAATAATCAACTATTTTACTGTTTGAAATTAGAAAGGTTTTACATCCGCATTTATGCAAAATAGCCCAAGCCACTCTTGTCTCCCCTTGCACATCTGCATTTCTCCGTGTGGCTTGCCGAGTATGGTGGTTGTACTCGGCCTTGCTATTTCCCCTTTTCCCGAAGTGTAGTACTTACGAGTCGAAGACGGAGTTAGAAGACCAAGGCTCAGACCCCAGTTGAGTTTGCCTGTGGAGTGGAGTTGAAGCCCCGCTAGGATCGCCTTTTCCGCTGTTGCTGCTGCTTTCTTTCGGGTGTGAGGACTAAGTGCCTCTTCTGTAAGTATCTTGCGCTATATTTACGCTTTGGATCTATTTATTGATTTGTCATTTGTGTACCTTGGCTGATGCCTGGACAAGGATTTAATACATAAAATAGTCTAGAAATTTGGCTAAATTTCTGGGCGTGACAATGTGTGTATACACTATGCAGTTTAAATGTATTATACATTTTTTTCTTGTGAAAGGAATGTGTGGAGAACATATTTTGAATAAATCGTGCATAATATTGTTAAGTTAAATGTATTGTGAGATATCATTTTTCCCTTGTGAAAAAATGTTTATTTTTGCATGTGGTTGTACATATATTTGTCTTGTGATAATGTTTTGCTTGAAGAAATAACTTGCATATACAGTTGAGGAGCATAGCTTGTCTCAGTCAACGATGCGGGAATCAAAGATCACCGCCACCGGCGACATTCAGTCTTGGAAGTTGAGGGTGTCGAGGAGCTCAAGGTCGCCATCAAGCCTCGCCACGGTGGTGGATGCATCGCCATCGTCGGTAGTGATGACGATCATAGAGCTCGCCATTTGAACGCCGTTCATTCCTGGGCATCCAATGAATCACACGCCACGCTAGAAGATCTAGCATGCATTGATAACACCAAGCCGGTGGCGGTCTGTTCGAGGACGTCCCACACCTCCGGCGAGCCCACCTCTCGCTTCTCCATCAACTCCAACGTCGGGGACACTATCACGCCCAAAAATTTATTTTAAATTTCCAGGCTATTTTGTGTATTAAATCAATAAATAGATCCAAACATAAAAAATAAAGTGTGAAATACTTACGGAAGAGGCACTTAGTCCTCTCACCCAAAAGAAAGCAACGGCGGCGGAAGAAGGTGATCCTAGCGGGGCTTCGGCTCCACTCCACGAGCAAACTCAAGCGGGATCCGAGCCTTAGTTCTCTAACATTGTCTTTAACTCGGAAGCACTACACTTCGGAAAAGGGGAAGAATTACAAGGCTGATTACAACCAACCATACTCAACAAGCCATACCAATGATGCAGACGTGCAAAGGAAAGACAAAGGAGGCTTGGGCTATTTGCGAAAAGCGCTTGAAAAACCTTTATAGTTTAAAAACAACAAAACCCCTTGTTTAATTAAGGCAAGATTAATCCTCCACTGAACAACGCTAAACCACGTTGAACAGGCTCAACCATTCCTCTGAACTACACCGGTTTATTTAGTCAAATTATTAAGGGTGAGACTAATTATGGTGAATCGTCGATCATTCATAACCGTGGACACAACTATTCGAAAGTTTTACTGTGATCAGAGGTGTGCAACTTTTACCCACAAGACACGATTCCACACATGTTGCCATACTCCGAAGTATCGCCACGATAGTGCAAAGGGGGAAATCATAACAAGACCCTTCACATAGTTCCATCTAACCAAGCGCACCACACCTCAGGTTTTGCCCCCACCCCTCAAAAGGATGTGGGTAGCCCCTCTCATGCCACAGTGAATCTGGCAACCGTTCAACTGGTACACCTCGGCCGACTCGACTCCATCAGGCTCGCCCTCACCTAGGAATGTTAGCTAGGGAAGAGCTACACTACAAGTCCAGCAGTTACCAATTCTTGCTTGTGGTAAGCATTATTAGTCTTCCAGGGTTTACCGAGAACTGGTCCTTAATTGCCATGGGTGCGACAATCAAAACCATGCACCCACAACCCACCATTAAGTCATATTTTAGTTGGGAATTACGACCACTAAAACATGGCTAGGTGTTTCAAAGCTCGCAGCTCGTTAGAGACTAGAGTAAATAGTGTAATTATCCCATTTAATGAGCTAGTGATAATTAAGCATGACTAAGCATATAATTCTAGCAAAAGATAACATCAGTGACTAAAGCTTGTCAAATTATCACCCGAGTTGACAAAGGACGGATAGCAATTAGGTATGGCTCAAAGCGAATGGATAGGTAAACCCGGTTTCCATGTAATTAGCAAAACATGCACTTTATTTGCAAATATAAAAATTTCATAAATTAGGTACAACATGTTCAAGGGGAACGTGTGACTTGCCTTGCTTCTTCGGAAAATCTTCTTTTCTTTGCGAGTGCGAACTCCCAAAACGGCGGAATCTACACGCTGGCATGCAAAACAAGTAAAAACCGTAGTAAAAACCAAATAAACAGTAGATGAAAAGTAAACCAACATGTAGAGCTCAATTTTAGATTAATTTTTCAATTTGAATGGCCCAATTTAGAGTTCATATGAATTAGATATGAATTTTAGAAGTTTAGATATGAATTAGATATGAATTATTTTTATAAGAAAAAAGGGCTAGGGAGGAAAGATGGACTTTGGCGATGGAGAAGGCCTAAGGGCCGACGACCCAAAGAGGGGAAAGAGGAAAAGGGAGCCAAAGGAAGGCGAAACAAACTTTGCACAAACTAGGGGTGGTCCGGGCCGAGAGAGAAGGGAGGATCAGAGGGAGGTAAATCAGACTTTTCACGAGAGGAGAGGACGACATAGGAGTAATGGGCTGGCCTCAAGGCCGGTCCAACCGAATGGCCCAGTCCAACCGGGGCCGATGAATCGATGGGCTCGGGAGCAGTCGACGATGGCGCGGCGGCATGCGGTGGGGTGGGCGCAGGCAACGCACGGGCGACGCACGGCTCGGGCAAGAGCAACACGCACGGGGAGGGCGACGGCACGGCTCGGCTTGGGAGTGGTGGAAGAGAGAAAAGAGGGGAGAGAGAAAGACTCACCTGCGACCGGAGTTGGGGAAGATGACGGTTTTTGGCGAAAATGGTGGGCGGAAGTTTGGGGAGAAAGCGGCGGCCAGGGAGCGGAGTGTGGCAGTGAAGCCGGCGGTGACCTTGGCGTGCAGCGACGGCGCCCAGAGTGGCGGCGGTGCATGAACGGAGAGGGCCAACGAGCGGTTATGCATGGGACGGGCAGCGCGAGCTCGGTACGGGCTTGTGAGAGCGTGGAAAGAAAAGGAAAAGGAGGAGGGGAGCTCGGGAAGGACTTTATAGGCACGGGGAGGCAGTGCGGAGGTCGGGCCGCGTTGAAAAACATGATGGAATGGGCACATGACGACGTGGTTAAGGCGACGATTAATAGTGGCGGAATTAGCGCGGGGGATGGGGAGGAGGTAGCGGGGATGGCGCAGATGCGGGCGACCGGGTGGCACGCACGTGTGGCCACGGGCGCGGGAGCCGGGGCACGACGCGAGTGATGGACAACATGGAGGCTACGATAGCATAAATAAAAATTCTACCGTGCAATCTAGGAAAACTTGCAAGTAAGGGTCTATAGATCGTTACCAATTGACGTGTAGTGTAGCGGAAACAGTCAATATGTTGCTAGCCGACCTCGGACAAGTCTTGTCGACCTCGGTCGACCTCGAAATGACCTTTGTCGACCTCGGAATACTTCGGTCGGCCTCGCCGATTCCGGGTCCGATCGCTCGACCCCGTCGACCTTCACACGCGTCGCTCGGCGTCGGATGGCGCAAGGATTCGCCGATGCCGATCACTTCATGCCGGTTTGCCGATGCCGAGGAAGCCGTGCGATTCGCCCGGTCCTCCGACCTCCCGACCACCCGACCCAACCGCCGAATTGGATTCGGCTAGTTGGATTTCGATGAGATTCAATGCCATTGAATAACACCTCAACGTAGCGATGTCTCTACCAATATCCACACATCCAGGGATGGAATCACTGAACACCTTGTGTGCTAGCACTCGGCGCTCGGCTAGGGTTTCGCTTAGAAGTTGGCAACTTGGGTTTCCGTGGAAGATCTTAGCCCGACGACTTGAAGTTGGCCGACTGGGCCTAGTGGCCCATCGGGACTCTTTATTCAATTGGATCTTTATCTAAACTCAGTCGTATTCGAGTCCAACTCAAATACACGTTCCATCCCGTTAAGTGTGCGACCCTGTAGGTTCAGGTATACTTGGTTTCGACCCGAGTACAACTCGGCCGACCCGTCAACAGTGGCCCCTAGCAGAACGTATTGACACCAAAGTATACAAAAAGATCATATCGACTGAACCTATAATGTGTGCACAAATCCCTTTGCCTCACGATATCAATTAAGCTATATGCAAGACTCGTGTCATCCTATCAATAGCTTAATTATTCACTCGATCTCGTATTGGATTATCTATTTGTTGATTGATTCCTTAATCAACTCGGCATGGCCATGCACTTCCTTAATCCATTACATCGAGGGGCTCAGAGATATCTCTCTCATAGGAGGGGCAAATCCCATCTTGATCATTCACATCCCACTACATGTTTCATATCAAACCCGAATACTACTTTTATGACTACCCAGTTATGTAATATCGTTTGCTAGTCCCTACGTAAGCTACTACACATATTGGAATCCATGATGATCTCAGGTCTAAGAACTTTGCACCAACACTACTTGAGACCAACTAATGGCACATTAATTCCCTGTAGTGTCTCAGAGTGGATATATCTAACAGTGTGTTCTCTTTATTGATTTGGTATCTCTATACCATGATCTATGAGACATGATCATCAATCATTAAATATGTTGATCTTAGAATCATACTTGTTTCATAGATATGACATATGATCAGGGATCATTTAGAAATAGATTCATACATAAAGAGTCTCATAAATAAGTCACATACTTATTAATCAATATAAGTTGTCTATTTCATGGAACTGAATAACACTTAATTCATTGATACATAAACATTGACCATGATATCCAACATCTCGATGTTGCCTCTAGGGCATATCACTAACAGCGATCAGCGGCGGCGATGGCGCGGCGGCCGGGTCTCTCGGAGAAGACGGAGCTAACAGGTGGGGCCGCCGGTCCCACCTATCAGAGAGAGGGAGAGAGAGGAGGCCGGGGAGGCGATGTGGACTTCTGCGAGGGGCGCGAGGCAGTGGGCCGGACTGGGTCGAAGAGAGAGGAGGGAGGCAAAGAGGTCGACCCAAGGGAAAAAGGGTGCGTGGGCCGTGAAGAGAGGAGATAGAAAGGAGGGTAAAGGACTTTTGCAGAATGGGCCGAAAGCGGCCCGAGAACATGGTTTTGATTTTTAATTTGTTTTTCTTTTTATTTAATTACATAAATACACTTTGTATTATTAAATTTATTTCGGAGCTCCAAAATTTGATGGAAAATTTTAGAGAATACTTTAGGGCATAGAGAATATTTCAAAAATATTTCCATCCATGAGTTTTAAAAGAAATGTTTATTTCCTTATTAATTTCACTTGATAATTTATTTTGCCTTTTTATTTAATTACTAGAAAATGAATTATTTAATAATTTTTAATCCCGAACAAAATTTGGGGCATGACAAACACCCAATATGCTCTCCCGTGCCAAACAAGTACAACCTCAATTGGCAAGTCGCAACGAGTACATGACCAGCCTCGTCGTCCGGTTCACCAGGCCAAAGAGGTGGGTCCTGTCGACACTGGTCAGCACGTGGCTGCGTAGCCTCAAGCAGCTCCTCGTCGCTGAGGTGCCCTCCACCTAGGACGTCTCATGGCTGCGCTTCCCCTTACAGGCCACGTCGTCCCTAGAGATTTTGCACATCCACGTTGCCCGCCGTGTGGCTGGCGAGGATCACGCTGTCGCTGGTCAACCCGTGGCACCGGGACGAGAAATCATTTGGCCACCGACGATGTTCCAGCACCTGAAGCTAGGGGACCTGGTGGTGGCCAGGTTCGGGCGGACGCTGGGGCAGGTGACTATTCATGATGTACATGGTGAAGACGTGCAAGACGCTATGGCGAGTGGAGCTGCTCCAGCATGGGGAGGTCAGGTACAATGGGCTCTGGGAGTGGGAGGTGGTGAGGCAGCAACAAGGAGGAGTAGAGTGCCACCATTGGAGCAAAGTGGAGAAGATTGGCATCAAGAAGTAGATCCTGTGCAGGGAGGAGCTGGTTCAGGGAAGATGTTGAGGTTGTGTTGGGATGAAATATAACATCCTTTGTTGGAAATATTTTGTGTTTTTGTCGTAGGCAAAGATGAAATTTTAAACTATGTTTAGATATTAATGTAAAGAATTGTGGAGCATGGGGTTGTATTACAGATGATGGATGCATGTTAGACAAATGTATAACTGTGATGGTTTGGTTTGATAATTGTTGTAATATTTTGTTTCCTTCTAAGAATTAGTGTGGATGGCATTTTCTCGAGATTATAGTGATGCAGAGTTTTGTCGATTATGGATGGACATTTAACAATAGACTTTCTTGTTGATGTCTGTTCAACTCAACAATGTTGGTGTTCAATATATTAGTCTTTCCATCATCACAATGTGTTGTCATAGCATAAAAGCTGAATTGTTATAACTTATAATAAACTTTGGCTGGAAGCTAAGCTTTTAGGTTAGGATTTAATTATGTCCATTATCTTAAAAAAATAATTGGGAAATGTGAGCTGGTAACTATATGAGCCTTTAAGGAAACATAATGTTGGTAACTATATGAAATGGTATGTTGTTTTCAAACAATAAACGACATTGCATAAGAAATAAGTAATATATAGAGTAGATAGTTGAAAATGGACCGGGTTGAGAGAATTGAAGGTAGGGGAAATTGGACAGTGTTAAAACCACCATTGGTCGCACTTCATGCCATGCCATTGGTGCATTGGGAAGGATATTGTTACCACAGCTAACCTTGTGTGGGAGCCTGTCGCTGTGGTCAACATAGGTCACCACCATCATTATGCGCCATGTATGGGCTAGGGAAAACATTGATAATAAAATAAGGCTAATTAGATATGTAATGAGAGACCCTCCATATCCATGTCGCATAAACCCGACTCACGTGCATGGTCGAGGAGCACACTACTGATCAGCCACCGCTTCTGCCGATGGCATCGGGACGAGAGATCATCTTGCTGTTGGCAACGTTTCGGTACTATAAGTTGGGGAGCTAGTGGTGGCCGGGTTCGGACGGATGTAGAGTCAGATGCGGTTCGTGAGGTACGTGATGAGGGCATTCAGGGTGCTATGGCGGGTGGAGCTACTCTGGCACAAGGATTCAGGTATAATGCAATGTGGGAGTGGGTGGTGGTGAGGCGCAGCAAGGAGGAGTGTGCCGCAATGAAGCAGAGAGGAGGAGAGCGGCATCAAAAAGTAGATCCTATTTGGGAGGAGCTGGTTGCCTGGTTCAGAGAGGATCTTGTGGTTGCACTAGGAATGATGATCTTATGTTTATTGGGTAGGGAAAGATGATTTTGTAAACTTAGTTTAGCATATTATTGAAAAGGATTTTAGGTCATGGGTTTATAACTGTGATGGGCTGATGACTTGGTTTGATAATTGATATAACATGTTTCCTTCAAGAAATCAGGTGGGAAATAACGCCCTTTTTTCCAAAAACCTGCTAAAATGTGCATTAAGAGCACATTTTGAATGCATGTGCGTATACCACTATGCAGTTTAAATGTATTATACATTTTTTCTTGTGAATGGAATGTGTGGAGAGCACATTTTGAATATATCTGTGCATAATATTGTTACGTTAAATGTACTATGAGATATTGTTTTTACCTTGTGAAAAAATGTTTACTTTTACACATGGTTGTATATATATTTGCCTTGCAATATTTTTTTGCTTCATTAAATCATTTGCATATACGATTGAGGAGTAAGCTGCCAGTCAACTGCCATCTTTGACAATGGCGCTGGAGTGAGAGATCATCTAGCCGCTGGCGACGTTCTGGTACTGGAAGTTGAGGGAGCTGGTGGTGGCTAGGTTTGGAAGGATGTGGGGGTAGGTGCGGTTCGCGAGGTAAGTGGTGAGGGCATGCAGCATGTTGTGGCAGGTGGAGCTTCTCTAGCATGGGGACGTCAGGTACGCTAGGCTGTGGGAGTGGGAGATGGTGAGGCAGCAGCAAGGAGAGTGCCGAATTGGACCTAAGGGGAGGAGATTGGCATAAAGAAGCAGATCCTGTGTGGGAGGAGATGGTTCAGAGAGGATGTTGAGGTTGTCCTCAGATAAAGATGACATTGTTTCACATCTTTTTTTTGGTAGGCAAAGATGAATTTTTAAACTCAGTTTAGCATATTGTTGCAAAGGATTTTGGACCATGGGATTGTATTACACACAATGGCTGCATGTTAGACAAATGTATAACTATGATTGCTTGGTTTGATAATTGATATAACATTTTGTTTCCTTCTAAGAATTGGCGTGAATGCCACTTTCCCGAGATTGTGGTCATGGTGATTTTTGCTGACTAGGGATGTAGATTTAGCAATAGACTTTGCTATTAATGTGTCATAGATAAAAATCTTGACAACAGAAACTTTTATACCTATTTCCTGTTTGTGTGTGTTATCTTGTTTGGGACATGCTGATCAAACGGGGGACGGATTTTTATACAGGTTTGAGCATTCCGCAGAGTAATAACCCTACGTCCAATCGGCCTTGGTAGGCATGTTGCTTTATTGATATATGCAGAGTAAAAGTTGCATTGCTTAAACTTGCATATGTAAACAACTTCAACTTCATAGTATAGCTTTTACTTTCAGTCTTTCCTAATTTGCATTTTTGGATTGTCTATTCATTAGGCAACTACTTTTTTGCTTAAATGTAATTACTTTTTTATGGCTAAGATTGCTCCAAGATTTCTACAACACTTATATCCTAGACCTATCCCTTCCTTGCCTTTTGGCTTGTCGAGTTATCGGCACCCTCCCCACCATCTCCCCTCATTGGTGAGTGCTAGCGAGGCCCACCCGATGCTCCCTACCTCATCCCCAATCCCCACCAAATCTGCCGTCGTCTCGTTCTCTTCTTTACCTCTAACTCACCCACTAATGTGTCACTTCTTGTTGGTGTGTGCTCGTGAACCGAGATAGAGAAGGAAGTAAAAAAGGAAACATGTAACATAGGGAGAGATAACGAAAGTTTGATGGTATGCTAAATTGGAGCTGCCACCTATTAATCACTTGTCGATATTTTTATCCATCGGTCAATTTTTGATCGATTGAGATCTCATCAAGACTCATGCAAATAGGGTAAGGCACCCTATCTCTTTTCCTCCCAATCCAATCAACAGTCGGAAATTAGACCCAATATAGTGAGTTGTGTCTCCATTCATGCCGTCTCCTCCATCACGCCGACATCGTGCTGGTAGCGAAGCAAGACTCACGGCTGCATACTCTCCACCTCCCTCCTCCCTTCTCTGGTTCCTCCTCTGCGCCAATGTAGTCTCCCTCTTCAACGACTCTGGCAAGCTCTCCCATCCTCGCCTCTCTTCCCCCCATCTCCATTGGCTCCTGCCATTGGATCTATTGCCGCCAACCCGCCTCCTAACCATACGATGCCCCTTGCCCCTGTCAATGACCACGTCCACCGCTCTCTCCATCCACGTGACAACAGCGCATCGCCGTCCTCCCATCTCTGCAACCCACCGCAGATCTTACACCACCTCAGTCATCCCGCATACCCGTCCCCAATGCCCTTCCACCCCCTTCAACCCCAAAATGCTAATTCGTAAGTAGCCTACCAGAGTTCGGGCGTTGCTAGCACGGAGGCTCTCCGAGGAAGTCCCAATAGTCGGTCACTATGCCATCTCCCTCTGTCTCCTCGCTTCCTGCACTCCCCTCCCTGTTCCACCCTCCCAAGGTTGAAGAGGGTGCCCTCTCCATTGGATTGTGACCTAATGGACATGCCCAGATGATTCGAATTAGAAGAAATTTCATTACATGCTGAATAGCAAAGGTGGCTAAATTGGAGAACAGAATTTACTTCTGGTGCTGTTAAAGTGAACTAGGAACTTTCAATACCGATGGGTACCGATATGTATCGGCATGAGGGTGGCCCGATCTTCATGACATAGGTTTATGAACAAAAGATAACTTGCTGCGAACAATGGGATAACTAGCTTTATACCTGCCAAGGTTGGATGCGACCAAGCGACGGGGAGAGAGGCATTGAAACCACGAGGACTTCGACTCGATCTCTGAGCGATCGCAGAACCACAAACCGAGACTAATCCACACAATACGGCGTAGCCGAATGGAAACTGTAGAGCACGAAGTAAGGGATCTCAGAGAGATCTTTTCTTACAAGCTCACGATGAACTAGCAATAACAAAGGTAAGTAGACACTCAAGCAGCTTGGCTGCAAAAGACCATATTGGTTTATCAAATCATCAAAAGTTGTTCTTTGCTTTAGGATCAAGGGGATATTTATACTAGGAGAAACCCTCCTAGATGGGTGAAAAAACTGAAATAGAAATGAGAGGTATAGTATGTGAAAAGGTTTCCACAAAATCTACTCCCGAAGTGATCTCGGGTGGCTGTTTGTATTTTGTGCGGTCTTCGCTAATTTAACAGTAACTCCATCTTGGAAACTTCAAATGATGATCCGTTTGTTGGGTGTGAAAGTAGACTCAATAGGCTTTCCAGCCATATGCAGCATGCACCATGAATTGTTGTATAATTGGTGCAGTTTTGCATGGAAAGTCAAACTTTGCGTGTCTATTTGACTTCTGAGCAGTCTAAATGGCTCATAACTTTTGATTCGGAACTCCAATTTATGAACCGTTTGTTGGACGTGAAACTAGACTTGATAAGCTTTCCATCCATATGTCACACACCTTCTAATTCTTTGTATTCTGCCCCCAGTGATGGCCGGAAGTGATGTCAGGTTCGGACATCCGAACACGCCAAACAGTAGCTACTAGTTAGGTTCGGACGTCCGAACGCGCTCAGTCAAGTTCGGACATCCGAACACATCCAATTAAGTTAGGAATTGGGATATACTTATGTGTGAACCTAAGCAAGATTAAAACACAAGATTTAGGTAGTAAACAATTCTCATGAGTGGATATATCATAGGTAGTAAGGACGGAATTCACCTGTTGTTGAAGTTGCTTTGCACGATTACGCGTGATCGGTCCTTTATGGACTTGGGCACATGCATCATTGGTAGATGAAGTAGGACTTGGTGTGGACACGACGGGGATGTCCTCCTCCAAATACTATAGCGCTAAATTTTAATAAAGTGAAAATAGTTATCTTTTGATGCTACAAGTCTTATATCTGGTAGTAAAAATAGTGTTGTTTAAATGTTACTATAAAACCAATTTCGTCCAAATATTGTGATCATGCAATTGCAGGAGAACCAATAATATCTAGTATGAGGTGACTGTGTTGATCAGTGGCATATCTCTTCCTCCGGCGTGAGTCAAAAAACTGAATCGAAATACTTAGGCAATTTTTGTTTAAAAAAACAAATCCTTCAACTTGTGTCAATGTCATCATGACAATGGCTTATTCGTTGACATCGGAACACCTGGCTGCTCACAGCGTCCCACAGCCGCAGCGGTGGCGGGGAGGGTGATGACTGCCTCAACACTAATTAATCAACTATAAAAGTTGCATTACTTAAATATGCATATGTAAAAACCTTCATGTTCATGGTATAACTTTTACTTTTAGTTTTACCTAATTTACATTTTTGGGTTGTGTGTTCCATTAAGCAAATTTTTTTTGCTTAAATGGCAATTACATTTTTTTTGGCTAATTGCTCCAAGATTTCTGCAACACTTATATCCTAGACCTATCCCTCTCTCACTTTGTGCATTCGATTTGTAAAGTTGCTGACACCCTCCCACCATTTCCCCTCATCAGTGAGCGTTGGTGAGGCCCACTGGCTGCTCCCTCTCTCATCCCTAATTCCCACCAAATCCGTCGTCGTTTGGTTGTATTCTTCAGCTATAGCCCAATCCCCCTGACCCACCTCTTCTCCTCGATCTCCCACTATCCTTCCTACCGCCCCAAATGCTAATCCGGTGGTGCCGACACGTCTCCCTATAGTTGGAGAAGACACCTTCATCAAGAAGGACAGCTAGAGTGTGAATCTCACACATGGATTGACGGTGAGCAGATTTGACTAATGTTTTTTTTACAAATTCAGCTAATGTATTTTACATTTTCCGTCACCTGATGAGTAGCAAATATGTGATTTTTCTATATCTCAAAGTGGGTTCACCTAGATGTATTTTTATGCTTCTTTGTATTACAACTTCTTTTGTACATGTAGGGTTTAACAAATGCATGGAGTTGGAACACATTAGAAAAAATGGCAAACATATAGTATAAATTATTAAATATGTCGTACGTCGCCAACCAGCTCACTCACCGCCATGGCCAACCTCTAGCTCACCTAATGTGTCACTTGCCAATGGTGTGTGCTCTTGAACTGAAACAGAGGAGGTAAAGAAGGCAAAGATTAACATAGGAAAAGGAAACGGAAGTTATGACTGTATGCTAAATTGGAGGCCACCTATTAATCAGTTGCCCGATATTTCTCTATCCATCAGTTCATTTTTGTTTGGTTCAGATCTCATCAAGATTTGTGAAAATCAGGTAACCCTATCTCTTCTCCTCAAACTCCAGTCCACCCCCACAAATCATGCCCAATCCAATACGCCACGCTTCCATCCATGTCGCCTCCTCCACCTCGCCAACATCGCATTGGCAGCGGGGCAAGACTCACACCCGCACACACCTCCGCTTCCCTCACTTCTCTTGCTCCTCATCCGTGTGGATGTCATTGCCCTCTTTAATAACTCCGGTAACCTTCCCCCGCCCTGCCTCTCATCCCCCATATCCAATGACTCTCGACGCCAGATCCACTTCTGCCAACCCTAGCCTTCAACCAGATCTGACGACGTTCTTTGCCCCAGCTGCCTACCCCACCACCCTCCTCCATCCCTGCAGTTCAACCACCTTGTCGTCCTCTCATCTCCACAACCTGCCGTCGTCGACCATAGGTCTTAAGCCGCCCCAAACATCCCTCTAAACCCACCCTCACCGCCCCTCCTAACCTATCTTGTCGCCTCCAACCCTGGAACACTAATCCCTAGGTAGCCTGTCAAAGTTTGGGCATCGCTAGCACATAGGTTCACCGAGGAAGTCCTGCTCACCGTTTGGTATGCCATCTCCCTCCCTCTCTTCTCTTCCTGCTTCCCTGGTCCAAGGTTGAAGACGATACCCTAACCATTGGATTTTGATCCAATGGCCAAGGCTAGGTGATTGAAATTTCTTCTAATATCAATCACCAATTAAATGGAAAAGGTGGTTAAATTGGAGAACGAAAGTAGCTTCCGGTGCTGCTAAAGTAAACTTGGAACTTTCGGTGCTATACGGTTAAATTTAAAATAGTGAAAATAGTGATCTTTCGATGCTATAAGCATGTGTTCCCTGGTAGTGAAAATAGTGATATTTAGATGTTATGCTTACTTTCTCTGTTGTGTGCTATAGTTAGATTATGTAAATCACATTGTTATTGAACAAGCAAAATGGATTAACTATCACTGTAGGATCGTGCATTCGGTAAGTTCCTTTTTAATCCCTTAACGAAGTTTGGACATTTTGCTAGTAAAGCTAATTGCAGGAGGACCAACCATATCGGGTAGTGAGGTACTGAGGTGATTGTGTTGGTAAGTGACATGGCTCTTCCTCTGGCATGAGTCTGAAACTGAATCAGAATCCTTTGGCAACTCGTTTTTTTCAAGACAACAAATCCTTTGGCAACTAGTGTCAAAGTCCTCATTACTCGTTACGATGGCTGTTTGTCCATGACATCGATGTTGGAGTGCCCAGCAGCTCGCGGCCTCGACACCCCCTCCACGCTCAGCGCTGCCGTGTTGTCTTGTGGCTGGGAGGTGGGAGTGGTGAGAGGAGGAGGCGGAGGAGGAGGAGAGTGCCATTGGAGCAGAGAGGAGATTAGCATCAAGAAGTAGCTCTTGTGCCGGAGGAGTTGGGACTGATCACATCTTGAGTTTTTTTCTAGGCAAAGATGAACTTTTAAACTCTGTTTAGCATATATTTGCAAAGAATTTTGGACCATGGGGTTGTATTACAGATGATGGCTGCTTGTTAGACAGATGTATAACAGTGATGGCTTGGTTTGATAATTGTTATAACATTTTGTTTCCTTCTAAGAATTAGTGTGGATGTCAGCTTCTCGAGATTGTGGTCATGCATTTTCGCCAACTGTGGAAATAGATTTAGCAGTAGTCTTCGCTATTAATATTTGTTTCATCTAAACAATGTTGGTGTTCTATATGTTTAACTTTCCATCATCACGATGTGTGCCGTCTTAGCTTGGAAGCTGAATTGCTGAATAAACTTTTGCCTGAAGCTCTTAAACTAAAGGCTGTGATTTATGTATATTATCTTAAAAAGAAATAATGTGGAAAATGTCAGTTGGTAACTATGTCAGCCTTTATGGTAAGCATACTGTTGGTGACCATATGAAATGGTATGTTGCTTTCAAACAATAAAAGTGCTGCATAAGAAATAAAAAATATATAAAGTAGATGGTTAAAAATGGACAGCGTTGAGAGAATTGAAGGTAGGGGAAATTGGACAATGTTAAAACCACACTTTGTGCCATGCCATTGGTACATTGGGGAGGATATTGATACCATAGATTTCCTTGTGTGGGAGCCTGTAGCCGTGGTCTACATAGGTCACCGCCATTACTATGCGTCATATATGGGCTAAGGAGAATGTCAATAATGAGAAAAAGCTAATTCAATCTGTAATGAGAGACTGTCCATATCCATGTCGTGCAAGCCCGCCTCACCGTCCATATCCATGTCATGCAAACCCGCCTCACATGCATGGTTAAGGAGCACACTATCGATCAGCTACCACCTTTGCTGACAACACCTGGATGAGAGATCATCTGGTTACTAGCAATGTTTCGGTTCTATAAGTTGGGGGAGCTGGTGGTGGCCAGGTTCGGGTGAACATAGTGTTAGGTGCGGTTCGTGAGGTACATGGTGAGGGTGTTCAAGGTGTTGTGGCAGGTGTAGCTGCTCTGGCACGGGGATGTTAGGTACGATGGGCTGTGGGAGTGGGAGGTGGTGAGGCGACAACAAGGAGTGTGTCACATTTGAGCAGAGAGGAGAGTGGCATCAGAAAGCAGATTTTGTGTAGGAGGAGCTGGTTCAGAGAGGATGTTGAGGTTGTCTGCTGGGATAGATGATGATGTTATTTGGTCAAATCTTGTGTTTATTCGGTAGATAGAGATGATTTTGTAAACTCGGTTTAGCATATCATTGCAAAGGATTTTAGACAATGGGGTTATAACTGTGATGGGCTGATGGTTTGGTTTGATAATTGATATAACATGTTTCCTTCAAGAAATAGGGTGGGAAATAACTAGCTTCTATTTTTCCCCCAAAGGGCAAAAATGTGCATTAAGAGCACATTTTGAATGCATGTGTATACTACTGTGTAGTTTGAATGTATTATACATTTTTTTTCTTGTGAAAGGAATGTGTGGAGAGCACATTTTGAATATAGTTGTGCATGATATTGTAAAGTTAAATGCATTATGAGATATCTTTTTCCTTTTCTAAAATGTTTATTTTTACACATGGTTGTACATATATTTGCCTTGCGACAATTTTTTTGCTTGACGAAATTGTTTGCGTACACGTGTATAAGTGTTGAGCCGTACAAACTATATGTAAAATGAAGGGACAAAGGTACACCAAACTTCAAAAATTGAACGGCAGCAGCTCATCCGCCAAAACTTTTGGAAAAATAATCCTCCTCGATCTCTACCAACCCGTCCTACCACCCTTAACGTTGATTCGCTTCTGTCGCTACATCTCCCATAATTGAACAAGACGCCTTCGAGGAGGACAGCTAGGGTATGAAATTTCCGCATGGATCGGCGATAAGAAGATTTGACTAATGTTCTCCTCGTAGCACTCCATCCAAGGTAGTGTCCGCTATTTTTTTATTTCTTCCTAAATAGAAAAAAGCCAAAAGGGGAACCGAAGGGTTACGCGGAGGCTACGCTAGCCGAAAACAAAAACTTTTACCGCGCAAACCAGAACACTTGCAAGTAAGGGCCGATAGATCGTTACCGATTGGAGTATTGCAGCGGAAAGACCCAATCGTGGCAATCCGATCCGGAACTGTGCTAGCCGATGATAGCCGATTCCCGCAAGCCGACGACCAATTCACAGGGACAGCCGATTCACCAATCGGCCGATTCTCCGATGTAGCCGATTCGCCGAGTCGTCGACCGCGTTCTCGCGCCTCGCTCCGATGCGCTCGACCGCAGCCGATTCCACCACGCCGATCAACGGCGCGCAACGTAGCAGCGCCTCTACGGTATCCACACGTCCGGGGACTAACGCCGAACACCCGTGTGCTAGCACGTGATGCAAGGCTAGGGTTTGGCTCGAAGGTGGGGAGGGTTTCCGTGGAGTTTGATCTCGCCAACTTCAGAAGCCGCGTGTGATCAGATTGATTTCGACGCAATTGACTTCAATTGACGTGCTACAGCTCTCCACCCCTCCCTCCTTTATATAGAGTTGGCCGACCGAGACTCGTGGCCGATCGGGACTCTATTTCAAATCGGATCCTATCCGAATCTCATAGAGTCGATCGCCCATACATCGTAAGCCCACAGGACTCTATCCGATCGGATCCCTATTTGATCAAGCCGTATCCGAGTCCAACTCGAATGCCTCGTTCTTATCCCCTTAAGCGTGCGACCACAGTAGGTTCAGGTATACTCGGTTTTGGCTATAGTCTAACTTAGCCGATCGTCGGCTTAAGTCCAACTCAGCCGACTGCCAACGCGGCGCCTAGCAGCACATATTGACACCATAGTATACAAGAATATAATATCGGCTCGAACTCCGTAATGTGTACACAAATCCCTTTGCCTCACGATACCAATTGAGCTATAGGCAAGATGTGTGCCATCCCTTCAATAGCTTAACCATTCACTCCAACCGTATTGGATTATCCGTCCGTTGATTGACTCCTCAATCAACTTAGCATGGCCATGCATTTCCATAATCCATTACCTCGAGGGCCCAGAGATATCTCTCCAAAGGAGGGGCAAATTCCATCTTGATCACTCACATCCCACTCCATGTTTCATAGCAAACCCGAAAACTACCTTTATAACTACCCGATTACGGAATAGCGTTTGGTAGTCCCAAAGTAGGCTACTACACATGTTGGAATCCATGGTGATCTCGAGGTCTAAGGACTTTGTACCAACACTACCCGAGACCAACTAATGACACATTAATTCCTGTCGTGTCTCATGGTGGGTCTATCCAACAATGTGTTCTCTAACACATATGTCCATGTTTATTGATTTGGTATCTCCATACCCATGATCTATGAGACATGATCATCAATCAATAAACATGCCGATCTTAGAATCATATTAGTTCCAATAATATGATATATGATCGAGGATCATTTAGAAATAGATTCATACATAAAGAGTCTCATAAATCGAGTCACGTACTTATTGATCAATACAAGATGTCTATTTTATGGAACCGAATAACACTTTTTATTCATAAATATATAAACATTGACAATGATGTCCAACATCTTCATGTTGCCTCTAGGGCATATCACTAACAATCTCCCACTTGCACTAGAGTCAATCATGTAAGTATCTAATACCTATTGCTCTTGTGTGCGCCTCATGCTTCGGGAGGGAGAGGTTTTGTCGGCGGATCGGCTATGTTGAGATCCGTGTGCACTTTGCATATCTTGACATCACCTCTGTCCACTATCTCGCGGATGAGATGATATCGCCGAAGTATGTGTTTGGACTTCTGATGTGACCTCGGCTCCTTGGCTTGCGCAATGGCTCCACTATTATCACAATAGAGAGACATTGGACCAGTCGTACTAGTCATCACACCAAGCTCGAAACGAATTTCTTGATCCAAACAGCTTCCTTTGCAGCTTCCGAAGCAGCAATATACTCGGCCTCCGTTGTAGAATCAGCAACGTATCCCGCTTGGAACTCTTTCACTGATCGCGCCTCCGTTTAGGCGAACACGAACCCAGATTGTGATCTATAATCATCCTTGTCTGTTTGGAAGCTAGCATCGGTGTAACCACTTACAACGAGCTCTTCTTCACCTCCATAGACTAGGAACATATCCTTAGTTCTTCTCAAGTACTTAAGGATATTCTTTACGGCAGATCAGTGACCTTCACTGGATCGGATCGATATCCGCTCGTAGCACTCAAAGCGTACGAGACATCCAGTCGTGTACATAGCATGGCATACATGATGGATCCAATTGCTGAAGCATATGGAACCATGCCCATCTTATTCCGCTCATCATGTGTCCGAGGACACCGATTCTTGCTAAGATTAATGCCATGTGACATGGGCAAGAAACCTTTCTTGGAATCATGCATGTTGAACCTTTTCAACACCTTGTCAATGTATGTATTTTGGCTTAATCCAATTAGCCTCTTGGATCTATCTCTATAGATCCGAATGCCTAATATGTATGCTTGCCTCCCTAAGTCTTTCACGGAAAAACTATTTTTCAATGAGGACTTGACGGATTCTAGCATAGGAATATCATTTCCAATCAACAATATGTCATCCACATATAAGATTAGAAATACAATTGCGCTCCCACCGACCCTTTTGTAAACACAGCCTCCTCTTCGTTTTTGGTGAAAACAAACCCTTTGATTACTTCATCAAAATGAATATTCCAACTTCGAGATGTTTGCTTCAATCCATAAATGGATTTCGTAGCTTGCATATCTTTCTAGGCGATTGTGGATCGATAAAACCCGAGGTTGTATCATGTATACATCCTCGCATAGGTTTCCATTTAGGAAAGCCGTTTTGACATCCATCTCGCCATATCTCATAATTGAAATATGCAAAGCAATCGCTAGGATAATCCGAATAAATTTAAGCATTGCGACGGGCGAGAAGGTTTCATCATAATCAACTCCTTGAATCTCGTTTAAAACCTTTCGCCACCAATCGCGCCTTATAGATGTGAACATTTCCATCCATATCGACCTTTTCTTAAAAACCCATTTACACTCAATGGTTTTGACACCATCAGTGGTCAACCAAGTTCCAAACTTGATTGTCGTACATGGATTCTATTTCGGATTTCATGGCTCCAAGCCACTTGTTGGAATCGGGTCCCACCATCGCTTCCTCATAGGTCTTAGGCTTATCGTTGTCCAACAACAATATATCACGTTGTTCCGCACTTTGTGTACTGTTAGGTGCACGACGTGATCTTTCATACCTCCGTGGGTGGTGTATCTACAACCGGTGGCGCAACACTTTGCTCCTCCTGTTGTGGTTCCGTGGTCGCCGAAACATTTTCTAGTGTTTCTTGAACTTCTTCAAGATGCACCCTGCTCCCACTAATCCTTCTTGAAAGAAACTCTTTCTCCAAGAAGACACCGTGTCGGCGACAAACACTTTGCCTTGTTCCCGATTATAAAAATAATATCCCTTAGTTTCCTTAGGATATCCCACAAAGAAGTACTTATCGATTTGGGTGTGAGCTTGTCGATCGTAAACGTTTTACATAAGCCTCGCATCCCCAAATTTTGAGAAAAGACAAACTAGGGGGTTGCCCGTCCATATCTCATATGGTGTCTTTTTAACCGACTTAGATGGAACTCTATTTAGTGTGAGCGCATGCTTTAAGAGCATATCCCCGAAGGATAACGGAAGATCACTTTGGCTCATCATCGACCGCACCATGTCTAACAAGGTGCGATTTCTCCGTACGGACACTCGGTTCCATTGTGGAGTTCGGCGGAGTCAACCGTGGAACAATTCCACAATCTTTCGATGATTACCAAACTCTTGGCTCAAGTATTCCTCCACGATCCGATCGTAGAAACTTGATTGTTTTCCCTAAATGATTCGTACTTCATTCTGAAATTCTTTGAACTTTTCAAAGGATTCGGACTTATGCCTCATTAAGTAGATATAACCATATCTACTAAAGTCATCGGTAAAGGTAATGAAGTACTGATAACCACCTCTGGCCGTTGAGCTCATTGGTCCACATACATCGTATGTACGAGTGCCAACAAGTCACTTGCTCTCTCACTATGTCCCGTGAAAGGTGCCTTTGTCATCTTACCAAGTAAACAAGACTCGCATGTCTCAAATGATTCAAAATCAAAAGAGTGAAACAATCCATCCTTATGGAGTTTCTCCATGCGTTTCGATTTATATGGCCTAAGCGACAATGCCGATAAACGTGAGGTTTGTATCATTAGAGAGTTGCCCTTTCGTATTAATGTTATAGATGGGAGACGCTTCAAGATTCAAAACGTATAATCCATTCACCAATGGAGCATGAAAATAGAACATATCTCTGAGATATATTGAACAACCATTGTCCATTGATCTAAATCATATCCTTCCGCTTGCAAACATGAAGCGAAAATAACGTTTTGACATAGTGTTGGAATACAATAACAATTATTCAATTCCAAAATTAATCCTGAAGGTAGATGAAGTGGTACTATGCCGACAAAGATGTAGCAACGCTTGCTCCATTGTCGACGCGCAGTTCACCTCGCCCCTTCTCAAGCCTTTACTTCTTCTCATTCCCGCAATGACTTGCAAATATGAGCTACCGATCCGGTATCAAATACCCAAGAGTCGTAGGTGAAGTAATAACATTAATACCGGCGTAAGTCGTACTTTGCTTCTTTTTTAGATCCTCCATGTACTTCTTACGTTCCTTTTCGTGGTCTGTCTCCTTGCAATAGAAGCAAACGACATCCGATGCCGCCGACCCTTCTTGCCCTTCTTTGCATTAGAGGCACTTGCGATTTCATCGGGAGTTAACTTCCTCTTGGTGCAAAGTTTCTTGACAGTGGTTTGCGCTTATCCTTTTGCATCATCATCACATGATGACCGTTTTTATGGATACTCTCCTCACTGTCTTTAGCATCCCATGCAACTCACCAAGGTTCTATTCATATTGTTCATGTGATAATTCAATATGAATGACTCGAAGCTCGGAGGAGCGACCGGAGAATCACGTCTATAGCCAACTCATGGCTAAGAGGGAAACCTAGTTTCTTAAGACTCTCGATATAGCCAATCATATTTATCACATGCGGACCGACGAGATTCCCTCAACAAGCTCGCACGCAAACAAGGACTTCGAGGTGTTGAACCTCTTGGCCCGAGCTTGGTTCTCAAACATACCATGCGGCCCCCGAATAATAGTGTGAGTATCATTGCTCTCATATTGCTTCGAAGCTCGGGGACATTGTAGCAAGCATGAGACACCTTATATCTAGGGCATCATTAGTGTACTTCTCGTAAGCTCTCCGTGCATTTGCGGTGGCATTATTAGGCAAATACTCGGGATAGGGTACTTCAAGAACGTACTCCTTACGCTCTTGCTTGAGAACAATTCTCAAGTTGCGATACCAATCCATAAAGTTTGTTCCATTTAATTTTTCCTTTTCGAGAATAGATCGCAAATTAAAAGCACTTGGATGTAGTATTATGTCATTATTCTACAACAAAAAAGCAAAGTTTAGCACAATATTTATGCTATGTCTATTGTTAAACAATTTAACATTAGACTCCCATTACGTATTTTACATCTTCCTCTAGGTTACGTATTGGGTCAAGATCCACATGTTAGTTAATTTCTAGTGAGCTTTGGCATCACCGCTAGAAAATTAATAACATCGGTAAGCAACACCTTGCTAATCACATCTCTATGTGACTCTTGTTGTTGGTGTGGCATCTCCATGCCTCGGCGCCAACCTATGCCCCAAGGCCCAAAACCTGTTTTGATAGCCTTGTTAAGTAAACCAAATGTTCCCGCATGTATATGTCTCACATATACCCCTCGTGTTATGATAGAGAATGACACTCGCTTTGGCGACCCACCATTGACGAGCATAACGGTTACGGGTGCAACATTTGGAAGGGCATCATTACTACTTAATTTTGCGAGGGATGCTATCCTATCAAACAAACATATCACATATATGAAAAGGTAGAATAGCATATTATGAAATAGTATGGCCCCCTTCACATGGTGATCTCCATCTCCATGTCGGTGTAGAGAATCTTCATCTTCATCATCGTTCTTCCGAGTGCCGAATGCTTGATATCTTCAAACTAAGCTACTACTATAGAAGCTCTAGTTGAAAATTACATCGACTCGTAGGTCGTGAAAGAATATTACAAGCATTGCACGTAGGAAAGAATATTACAGGATTGCACATATGAAAGAATATTACATGCATCACATGCATCTCATACATCTCATACATACAATAGAGCCATACCATCTCAAAGCATTCTCTGCAAAAACAAGTTAGGCGTAGAAACGTTTTCTACCTATCACAGAGAAACGGCATCGAGACGACTTATAAGGGGTACGCACACGAAATTCATAGATCCAATCTATGAAATCGCTTACGGAAACCATGTCGGCATAATCATATTATGACGTCCCGATACACTATCAAGGGAGATGGTTTGCGTAGGCACGAGGCGACTAACAAGATCGGACTACGAGATAGCTTCGGCATAATCACATTATACCGTTCCAATACACTATCAAGGAACGCTATCTCGAAGCCGACTCAAACCGAGTTCTATGGATATTGCTTCGACGTAATCACATTACGTCGTTCTAATACACTATCAAGGAACGCAATTACCATCTACTCTCCTCAACAAATCCCTTAAAACCGATTGATCTAATCAACCCGTGTGCAAAACTTGTTCCAGATCCAATCTAGAACCCGAACTAAGCAAGATTAGCTCGATACCACCGAAGGGTTACACGGAGGCTACGCTAGCCGAAAACAAAAACTTTTACCGCGCAAACCAGAACATTTGCAAGTAAGGGCCGATAGATTGTTACCGATTGGAGTATTGCAATGAAATGTACCAATCAGGGCAATCCGATCTAGAACCGTGTTGGCCGATGATAGCCGATTCCCGCAAGCCGACCGATTCCCGGGGATGCCCGATTCACCAATCAGCCGATTCTTCGATGTAGCCGATTCGCCGAGTCGTCTGACCACGTTCTCACGCCTCGCTCCGATGCGCTCGACCGCAGCCGATTCCACCATAGCCGATCAACGGCGCGCAACGTAGCGAGCGCCTACGGTATCCACACGTCCGGACAGAACACCGAACACCCATGTGCTAGCACGCGATGCAAGGCTAGGGTTTGGCTCGAAGGTGGGGAGGGTTTCCGTGGAGTTTGATCTCGCCGACTTCCAAAGCCGCGTGTGATCGATTGATTTCGGCGCAATTGACTTCAATTGACGTGCTCCAGCTCTCCACCCCTCCCTCCTTTATATAGAGTTGGCCGATCGGGACTCGTGGCCGATCAGGACTCTATTTCAAATCGGATCCTATCCGAATCTCATAGAGTCGATCGCCCATACGTCGTAAGCCCACAGACTCTATCCGATCGGATCCCTATCCGATCAAGCCGTATCCGAGTCCAACTCGAATGCCTATTCTTATCTCCTTAAGCGTGCGACCTTGTAGGTTCAGTATACTTGGTTTCGACTATAGTCTAACTTAGCCGATCGTCGACTCGAGTCCAACTCACCGACTGTCAACAATGCGGCGCCTAGCAAGACATATTGACACCATAGTATACAAGAATATAATATCGGCTCGAACCCGTAATGTGTACACAAATCCCTTTGCCTCACGATACCAATTAAGCTATAGGCAAGATGTGTGTCATCCCTTCAATAGCTTAACCATTCACTCGAACCGTATTGGATTATCGTCCGTTGATTGACTCCTCAATCAATTTAGCATGGCCATGCATTTCCATAATCCATTACCTCGAGGGCCCAGAGATATCTCTCCAAAGGAGGGGCAAAATCCATCTTGATCACTCACATCCCACTCCATATTTCATAGCAAACCCGAAAACTACCTTTATAACTACCCGGTTACGGAATAGCGTTTGGTAATCCCAAAGTAGGCTACTACACATGTTAGAATCCATGATGATCTCAGTCTAAGGACTTTGTACCAACACTACCGAGACCAACTAATGGCACATTAATTCTGTAGTGTCTCATGGTGGGTCTATCCAACAATGTGTTCTCCAACACATATGTCCATGTTTATTGACTTGGTATCTCCATACCTATGATCTATGAGACATGATCATCAATCAATAAACATTTTGATCTTAGAATCATATTAGTTCCAATAATATGATATATGATCGAGGATCATTTAGAAATAGATTCATACATAAAGAGTCTCATAAATAAGTCATGTACTTATTGATCAATACAAGATGTCTATTTCATGGAACCGAATAATACTTTATTCATAAATACATAAACATTGACAATGATATCCAACATCTCCATGTTGCCTCTAGGGCATATCATTAACAGGAAGACCAACATTACCCTTCTTTTTTCTTCTCTTTGTTCCTCTCCTTCCATGTTTTTTCCTCTGCTCCTCATTTTAAGCGTGCATATGTTCGGTCATGGTTGCCATGGTGCGGTCATCTAGTCGTCCTGTCCGAGTGCATCCAACCCCTTTTGTCTACTCCGACAATCATGGCATCCTTGAGGTCATCCATGCCGTCATCCCTAAGCTTGCCCGATAGCCACCACCTCGAGTTAGTCCGGACATAGTTGCATCCCCAAGTTTGCTCAGAAGTCACCTTCCTCAAGGTCGTCGGGCTGCCGCTGTCTCAAGCTCAACTAGCCACTATCCTTGAGCTTGTCTAGTGGATTCTGCCCTCGAGCTCATCTCGCCACTACTCTTCAAGTTTGCTTGGAAGCCGCCATCCTCGAGGTCGTCCGGAAGCCGCTGCCCTCAAGCTTTATAAATTTACGTAATCATTATTTAAGTTATATACAACACAACGGTATTAACTTAATTTCTCATGGTATAAAGTTTTAATAAAAATGAATTATTGATATCCTAAACTAATTGACAATCCATTTCCATAGAAGGGTTTTGATTTGGCCCACGGGAACATAAGAACCATGGAAATGTAGATGACTTTTCACGTTCTAGGTTCACAACTTTTCAATGGCTAAATAACTCAAGTTTTTTTTACATGGCACAAATCTATGTTTAAAGATTGCTTCTTACTACTACATTAAATAGTTTTTTTCAACCGTTAACTCTATCGATGGAATTTATCATTTAGTTTTGACAATCATTATATTTTTTGATTTCAAATCATCAGGTTATTTTATTATTATAACCAAGCAAATGCAATACATCTATATCATTATTATTTAACAATATTCTACTTGTTAGATTATTGGTAATGAGTGGTTGCTTTTTACATGGCTTAAAAAATGTGATGTGAAATAGAATGCACGTGCTAGCCAAGTTGTTGCATTATGCTTAGTTTTCTTATTACACTATATCGCACCCAACTATCGAAGTTTATATACCATGACACAATTTACTCTTATAAATAGCCTTGTTTGATTAAGTTTTTTTCTGATTAGCTGTTTGTTTTAGTAATTCAACAGTACTAACTGTTTAAAAATGAGTTACATTGTACCTATAAAAACATGTTATATAATAATAGAATCTGATAAGAATCAGGGCAACGAACCAGAAAGAACCGTTGGAAAAAAAAGGTAAAACAATGGCACAAGAGGAAGTCCTAAATCGAGGGGTTTTTATTGAAAATTGAACAGAAAAAAAATGGAAAACCGCACCGACCGATCCAAGTCCAACCCACCAATCCACCTCGATCCCGAGGATCCACTTCGCCAGCTTCCCCGATTCCCAAACGGCTAAAACCCACCGCCGCCCATGGCCGACGGCGCCAGCGCTAACCCCGGCGACCCGCCGCCGCAGCCTTCGCCGGCGGCGAGGTCGGGGCACAGGAAGCACGTCCCCGACTGGCTCAACAGCCCGATCTGGTCCGCGCCTCCCCCACCCCTGCGCCACCGCGCCCCGTCTCCCTCCCCGCCCGCCTCCGCCTCCCCCTCCTCCCCAGCAGCCCGCCCCGGCGCCCCTCCCACACCCGCCCGGAGCGGCGCCGGCGGCGGTTCCGACGACGGCAGCGACGGCGACGAGGGCGCCACCGCCAGCTCGTCCCGGCCCCACCTCGTCCCGGAGTTCACCGTGGCGGTTAGTTTCTTCTTCTTCTTCTTCTTCTTCTTCTTCTTCTCCGGCCTCGCTGCGATCGGGCAGGGGATTTTAGATTTTTGTTTAGTTGATGGTTTTGGTCTGATCGCGTATTCGCTCGTTCGGATTGCGGCGCGTGCAGCTAGGCAGGAAGGTGGTGGATCTGGCTGAACTGCGGAGGCTCGCGTGCCAGGGCGTGCCCGACGCCGCCGGCGTGCGCCCCGTCGTCTGGAAGGTATGGGAATCGTCTTGCCTTCTTTTACTAGTCTTACTTCACTACTTCACTCTGTGACCATGTGTGCTCCCGTGGCTTTTTTTGGGGACCTGCTCGAAGTGCTCTGCTGCGCACATGCTAGATAAATGGTATTACGAACACTAGGATTTCGCTTCATCACAGCTCATGGATGCTGTCCTTGCATTGGCTTCATTTGTTTTTGGAAGGCGTAGACAGCCCGTAACCGATGGAGTTTAGGATGGATGGGGGTTGGCGTGATTTAATTCAGATCAATCATGTGGTTTGGTGTTGATACTGATGGTTTATGCTGTGTGCAAGGATTAGGAGCATTTTAACTCGTTCTTTTGAGATATCATGGAGTGCATACGGGGAATGCGGTTTCAGTTATATCTATTCTGAAGTGAATGGGTCTCTAATTAAGTTTTTGTTTCATTGAAATGTTTGGATTTTTCTATATTTCTTTAAGATGTTTGATTCCCATACTTTCATTTTTTAAGGACTAAACTATATGGTTGCCGTGAGCCCGTGATTCATAAAGATAAGTTCTTACTAGTTTCAGCAAACTGCTTTGAAGCCAGCGGTAGCATTTCATACCTCTATAGTTATGCATTAGGAATATGAACTGCTCATGAGACTTCTTTTGTTAGTTGAGTAAATTTAGGAGCAATCAGGATTCATGATTGACAAATAGAATATGATTTATAGTTTGTAAATATGTATACAAGAATTTAGTGATTTGAGCAGAGCATTATTATACCTTTCAGTCTATTTTGTGTTATATGTCATTGTACAACTTAATTTCAATTGTCATAATTTTATATATGAAGAGAACTGTTGTAGTAGGATTAAGCTAAATGAAATTATGGAATTCACTGCAAGAATTTTAGGTTAAATAGGTATGAATGTGACAAAATTTAGGCTGGTGGCTTACGATGTACAAATATTTAATCTTTCTCCTTGTTTGCTACACTACAAATTTATTTGACTTGTTTGATAGTTAGCAGCTTCTATTGGGATACTTGCCGACTGATCATGTGCTGTGGGCATATGAACTGGAGAAAAGCGGTCCCAATACATTGCTTTCAAAGACGAGCTTCTGGTTAATCCTGTAAGTTCTTTATCCATATGATGATTTCAGTTCTGAACCATTGGCTGGTATGTGGTTACATTGTATGTATTGATAGCAATTGTTAGCATTATGAGAGAGATGGACATACAAGTTGGAAACTATGTGCCCTGATTTAAAACTAGTAATTTAGACCAGAGAGGGATTCCATGGGGTATGCTAAAGTGTTTTATTGTGGTACCAACTTGTTGTACATTTAACAATTTCATTTGGTACTTTTCTCCTTTTAAGATACATAATAATATATTTTGGTTATGGTCAGTCAGAAGTTACTCGAAGAATGGAGGAAATGACTATATCCAAAAGGAACGGACATAATTCTGAAGGAACTGGCGTTCTTCCAAGGGCAGAAATTGTCCATGATGAACATCCTCTAAGCCTCGGGAAAACTAGTGTCTGGAACCAATTTTTCCAGGTAATGTTCACTAAATCGTAAATTTATGTACTGCCACATGTTCATTTGTATTTTGCTTTAGTTCAATTTGATGCTAAAATTTTCAACTCCTTGATATTGAGAGACCTCCTTGGTTCCTTTGCAGCTCTTAGTTGAATTTTTGTAATGAATATATTGTATAGTGTTTGAGCTACTAAAAATATATGCTGTTATTCAATACTTTAGGAATCTGAAACTATAGAGCAGATTGATAGAGATGTTAAGCGTACTCATCCTGAGATGCAATTTTTCAATGGGGATTCTTCTGATGCCTTGTCTAATCAGGTAAGCATTTATTATCTGATATGATGCCTGTTCTTTTGTCTTTTGTAATGTCCAGTTAGGCTAAATGTCATATATGTTTGTCTTCAGGAGTCGCTAAAGCGTATACTTACCATATTTGCAAAATTAAATCCGGGTATAAGATATGTACAAGGAATGAATGAAGTTTTGGCACCACTCTACTATGTTTTCAAGAATGATCCAGAAGAAAATAATGCAGTAAGTGTTTTTTTTCATGTCGCTATTTGCTTAAAATGTGTTGAACATTGGTTCTGTACATCTATGTAAGATCCTTGGCCTTAAGGCTTAAATGCCTCATATGTGATAGATTTCTTCTATACGGATATCCTGAATTCATTCACTGGTAAGTGGCGCACTGGCTATTGGAACCATGTATGATGTACTTTATCTGACTTTGGTATACTACCTAATTGGCAATTATTCATTTTTTCTTCTGAAATTACCAAAGTAGAAACATTTCACTACTTTGTACCATGTACCTTATTTTTTATTATGCAAGTATGGCTGCTTGATGGGTGATGACCGGAGAAAAATAATGACGTTATCTATAGAATATAAGCATCAGCTAACTCTGTGCCCATACACCTTCCATTATTCTTATGTAAACAGGAGTCAGCAGAGCCGGATGCATTTTTCTGTTTTGTTGAGTTGCTTAGTGGATTTAGGGATAACTTTTGCAAACAGCTGGACAACAGTGTGGTGGGCATACGCTCCACGATCAGCAAGTTATCCCAGCTCCTGAAAAGGCACGATGAAGAGCTCTGGCGGCATTTAGAGGTTGTGACCAAGGTATGCATTTGAATAACTCTTTTCTTGTTACGTTTTGCAGTATATTTCTGCTCCTACTCTAACGCTTCTTTGTACATTCCAGGTTAATCCACAGTTTTATGCATTCAGATGGATCACCTTGCTATTGACGCAGGAATTCAAGTTTCGAGACTGCATCCATATATGGGATGCATTATTAGGTGACCCTGAGGGACCTCAGGTTAGAAACTGCCAATTCCTAGTTCCATGCCATACCATCTGAGAAATTTTTGAAGTGCACTGGACCAAAACTCTTCCAATCTTATTGCAGGCAACCTTACTTCGAATCTGTTGTGCAATGCTAATTCTTGTTCGAAGGCGGCTCTTGGCTGGCGATTTCACCGCAAACCTCAAGCTTCTCCAGAGCTATCCACCCACAAACATTGACCACCTCTTACATATCGCTAACAAACTGCGAGGGCCTATTCCCTACTGATTGATTTCTCTTTTGTTTCTCATGTTTGTTTATGTTAGTTCGCAGTGTTCAAATATTTTGCACTTGAATGTTTGTAAATGATTCTCCCATGCCCTATGTGATTGGATGGTTTATTCGAGAACCATCGGTTATGCCTTTTGGAGCGTACTGCATGTCTTCTCACACACTAATTCAAGTCACATGTTAACGAATACGTTCTTTTTGGATGTCTTGCGAGATCCCAGCTAAAGCAAACGGGCAATGAACAAGTATCCTATATCCTTTTCAGATAAAATGATGCGAAAAAAAGAGCAACCTTTTGTTGTTTGTTTTCGAAAGTCCCAAATCCGAACAAGTTTCACCATGGCCTCAGACATGCTCACTTCATCCCCTTTTGAGATAGATGTAGATTAAAATTAGGTAAGAACATAAAAAACGAAAAAACCATAAACTTGTGATTAATTAAATTTTAATTATTAGACTTGAAATTTTAATTTATTTGATATTTTAGAGCAACATTTATATAGAAAGTTTTAAGTACAAAATATAACGTTTAGCAATGCTAACGAAAACATTTATATAGAAAGTTTTAAGTACAAAATATAACGTTTAGCTATGCTAATGAAAACCAAAGTAGAATATGCATCTTAATCAGAAATAAACAAATAAACAGAAACAAATGGATTCCAGATAGAAGAATAAAAAAGGTTCCAAAAAGAAACAAGTTTCCAAGATTTTGGGCAAGTAAGATATCATACAGGTACGAGTGGTGTTTCAGGAAACGAACTATCATTTTCTCACAAGAGCAACACAAAAAGGACATATAACACTGGCATAACTTAACAACGGGACATGAATAATGAATTTGATTAGGCAAAAATATGGTTTCTTGATATACTAGCAAGTTTTCAAGTTGTAACAAATATTTCTATCTTATAAGTTGATAAATAAATGCCGATGCTGTTCTCTACACTCCCTGTGCCATTCCAGACCAGATCATATCACTCCACCAATGCAAGAAAATAATACTCTTCAAGGGGCTCTCGAACATAAACAACCCATGAGTCAGTAGAAAGTCCACCTAATGTTGGGGAAGGCCAAAACATTAGCTATCAACAACAGCAGATCAGCTTCTTTCTTGGTAGACCCAAAAACTTGTGTAAGCAGAATGCCAACACCGGTTAAGGCCGAATGCGAGTTCTCACAGAGCTCCAAACCAAAATTATTGTTACCACTGGAGGCCACGATATGCCGGCAAAATTCATCAGGAGTACGCAGCTATGACTCTCTTAACATATAAGGGATACTGATGTTCAAACAGAAGCTTTTGTCAGCCACTAGCCACAAAAAAGTACTTATCCCGGTGCTATGTTGTTCTACTCAGCACCTTTCTTGCTCCGGAAATTCTTTTGCATCTCTGCTACCTTTTTCTTGCACTGCACCATGGTTTTACCCGGGACAGCGGCAGCCACACGCTCCCATCTTTGGCTTGCATCCTTAGGGAATGCCTTCAAAGCTTGTACGAGAGCCAGCACTTGTGCCTCTGACCAAGCCTCTGGATCTGCTGTTCCAGAAGGTGTTCCATTTGATACAGGAGCAGGAGCAGCAGCTTTCTCGTTGGATGTTTTACTGCTTGCAGGTTGTGCAGGCGCTTTAGATGATGCATCTCCAGCTGCTTTCTCAGTAGGCAAACCAACTGTTTCAGTTCTTACAGAAAGAGGTGATGCAATGGATGGCGCTGGCTTGCGTTTCTCAAGGAAAGAGTCAAAAGCTTTGGTAGAGTCTGGCTTCTGCAAAAGAACAGTCTTTGTAGCCTTCAGAATCTCTTCAACAGATCTTCCAGTTCCAATAAACTCAGAAACAACCTCCCACCTCCGGGAGGTTCCCTTTGGATACTTTTGTATTGCTTTCCTAAGCAACTCAATCTCTTCCCTTCCCCACGGTTTCTCTTCTTTCTTCTCATAGTTGCTTAGTGTATTGCCTTGCATGACCTTTTCTCCTGAAGAGGTGGATTTTGCTTTGGAACCATCCACACCATTTGCTTGAATTTTCTTTCCTTCATTTGAGGTACCAGACGAGCCTTCTTTGTTCAGTGCGCCTCTGAGCAATCTGGCCTTTTCAGTTGCATCTTTGTTCTCCATGCTATCACAGAGCTTCTTCAGTTGTCCCATATCAAGTGATGAGCATGCTGTTTCGACATCATCTTCTGACAGAGAAAAGTGGCGCTCAGCAACTACCGGTGCAACAAGATTGCGCAGACGGGTTTTCTCTTTGCGTAGCAGCTTTTTCTCCTTCTCCTTCAACTTTTTCTGATTGAGAGTAGCCTCTGCAGCTCTCTTTGCTTCCTCTTCTTTCCTCTTTCTTTCCTCTTCTGCAGCCCTTGCAGCTTCCTCCTCTTGCATCTTTTTGGCCAGGTATTTTGCCTCCTTCCTCCTCTGTTTCTCAGCCTTCTCCTCCTCCTTCCTCCGCTGAATTCTTGGGTCCTTTTTGTATGCATTGTCAACAAGAGTCCGTACTCGCGCATACTCCACCTTTTGGCCTTCTCCTGTAGTTTTGCATTCTGCCTCTCCATCCACCTCTTATGTTCACGAGACTCAGCTTGTTCTAAGTCATACTCATCTGCATGTGGAAATTCCCTCCAACTTTTGAAGTTGTACCAGAAATTGTAGAACTTATCAACTTCTTCTACAGGAGTAGCATCATCTCCTAAAGAAGGAATGGTCTGATTAACAGACCATCGTCCATTTCTCATGAATGCTGGGCCAAAAACCTTGTAGAAATCTTGTGGGGCACAGTCTGTTGGGATATCATCATCAAAACTCATCAGTTGAGTCAAAAATCCTTCTCTTTGTGGGATCTATGAGGACCTCATAGGCTTCTTGAATGGCCTTGAAATGGCTCTCAATCTCATCCTTTTTTGCTTGTTTTGCTTCCTCCGTTGCCTCAGCAAGGATAAGAGAAGCCTGCTTGTCAGGATGATGTTTAAGAGCCATATCACGATAACTCTTCCGGATCTGGTCTTCAGTGGCCAAGAACCGCAAATGCCCCAAGCCAAGCAATGCATAATGATCTTGTTGCTGGCTCCCAGATTTCTTCTTCCCTTTGCTGCCAAAGGTATCAGAAGCAGCGGAAAAATCTTGGCTTTTGTCATCTGATGAAACACTACGGTCATCAGCTTCAGTATCTTCTTGCTCCCCAAGACCAAGGAGCTTCAATGCTGCAGCATGGAATGAATGACCAGCAGGTTCATATTTGCATGCTTTTATAGGCAAGCAATTAGATGAGATATATAAAGGAGCCCCATCAATGATCTCTGGAGAATAAGTGATCAACAGACAACTTGTCTGGTAATCCATTTATCAATGCTGCTTTGTTACTAAGTGGAAATTTTAGGCCCAGACGTTCAACTGAATCGCACTACCGTACAACCTGTAAAAGTTCCAAGTGTTGATTTGGAGAGTCAGACACAAACTTGAAGCAACATTTTCATAGAGCAAAGAAAAAAATGAATATAAGCAAAACTACTATTAGAAGTAGAAATTAAACAGAAGTTGCTAATTCATGTCTTCGAATTTTAAATTGAACAATACTCCGCACATAAGGAATGTTTTTGGTATTACAAACTGTGGTTTGTAAGCTAGAGGCGTGTTTGCCTTGCTACAAAAATTTTAGTAAAGTTAATTTGGCCTTGTTTGGTGGTCTGCTACCAACAGGAGTACCAAAATATTAGCAAAGCTAAAACCTTTGTATGGTAACAGTCCTAATGGATGTTCCATTGGCATTACCAATATTTTGGTAAAAAAGGTAATTTTTGGAATCAAATCAAAGCATGTGAACGTGCACACCTATCTTATTGTCCCCATGTTCTACTTATAAGATATAGTCATATATATTGCAGCAAATCCCTTCCATCTTTTTATTATGTAGGGTTCCAAAAATTTGCAGCTTTCTAACTTCTAAAGCTCATGAATAAATAGTTGGTCGGTAGGAGTACCGACTACCCCAAATCATGCAACATTTGGTGACCGCCAAGCCAGATGGGAAGGTCATCGACGAAACTACATGGATGCGAAAACATGGCTACAAAACACAATCAGCTGTTACAACCTAAACTTTGTTTAAAGATGATACTTTGTAATCTTCTCATTTAAGTCGATCATGAACAACTTAACCAGCTGACCAGCAAGTTCTGGCCCGACAAGGGGAAAGAAAACGCAAATAATCATCCCGCAGATAACCTCACCAACCCAGCTAAGGCTACCACAAGATACTGATGTTTAATTGTTTATGCTACCACAAGATCAGTACTGGTGTTTATGAGGTTTATCCACCTAGCAAGAATTTTAGGCTTTATGCATTCGGGGATAGAGCGTGAGCTTCTTCACCTTCAACAGAAATCGCCTGGTCAATCCGCGCAGAGGGAATTAGGGGATGGAAGTCCCGCGTGCTTCGATTGACGAGCTACTGTTCACGGCCTGCAAAGATAAAAGTAAAAAAAAAAAGAAAAAGAAAAATTGAAACCGCAGCTCATAAACCAAAACAAGAACCGGTAGCAGCGATCGCCCACCACCCGATCCGTCCTCCACTCGTCCGTCACAACCATGAGACAAAACCCAACCAACCCGGCACGCGGAAGAGATCCTCACCTCACCCGCCTGCTCCTGCGACGTCGTCGAGTCGCCGCTCCCCGCTCTAGGTGGTGCTCGGCGGTAAAGCTGGTGCGGCCGGACGGGCGGCGGTGGAGGGGAGATTCCCGCCGTCCCAGGAATCGCGGGATGGGGTGCGCGCCGCCGGAGGGGAGGAGGAGGGGTCGCGGAGGCGGAGGTGTCGTGGCGGTGCGGGAAGCTGGGGGCGGCTAGGGTTAGAGAGGGGGATATGCCGCGTGGAGCGGGCTATCAGGGGGCATTTTAGGGCTTCGGGTGATGGCTCTGCCGTGTTGGGCTTGGTTACCGGGTCGGTCAGCTGGATGGGCTGAGGCCTAAGGGGGTAAAGGTCCGGTTTTTTTATTAAGATTTATATTTTACATCGGTTTCTTTTTATAAAAAATTATATATGTTAAATATTATAATATTAAAACTTAATTAATTGGTGCTAATGTTTTTTTGTCTTAACTTACTTTTTATCTTCATTGATTTCAAATATCATATTATATACGATTCTTTTCTCTAGAAATAGTTTTTTCTAAAATAAAGGAACTATGGTTTTAGGAGAGAATATTTGGTATGTTTTTCATAAAAGTGAAAACACATGGCATGGAACGAATTCATAAAAAGAATTATCTACGAAGGCCACGTTCGCCCGAGTAAACTCATTTCTCATTGAAAAGATCACGAGCTTTTAGCACAGGATTAATTAATTAAATTAATATATTTTTTACATCTTTACTACGGATTTTTTTGAAAAAGGAAAACATACACATAAAAAAAGAAAAAGAAAAAGAAAGGGAGTAAAAGTTGAGAAAAGAGGTTGCCCGACACAGCCTAAATGACATAGCGTACAATGATATGTATATATATAAGTAGTACAATGATGTATATGTACAATCGTGTATATATATTTTCTCTATGTCATATAAAACTTGCGGTTTAACCGATTCTCAATCGGTTTCATGTACACCCTCCATTTTCAATTTTTTTTAGCATTACAGCTAGATAAGTACAGCCACATGCATAGATAGAAATAAGCTTTTTTTAAATTTATTATCACCAACAATCTATAACTGTTTTTTGCAAGGAAGTAGACAACAGCCAGTAGAAAAAGGAAATTTGCTGCTAGATTATTACTGCAGTTTGTTCAGGTTTCTCATCGGAAAGCCCAACCTGAGCCCAATTACTGATTCGGGCTTAACTCACCGTGACCAGCCCGGTCCAAACAATGCTAGGCCGGGCCGGGCCGGGCCGGGTCTCCATGATTAATGCTATAGTATTATTGAAAAAGACCGTGCCACAGACAGATGGGGTCCACGGCCATCCCCTTCCTTCCTCCCCCACATCGTCGTCAATCCATCTTCTTCTCCCTCCGCGTCGCGGTAGTCGCGTCACCCCCCGAAACCCTAGACCCACCACCCCCACCACCGAGCTCGTGAGAGAGAGAGAGAGAGAGAGAGAGAGAGAGAGCGAGGTGGAGTGGAGGTAGCGTCGGCGAGAGATGTACGCGGACCAGATCTCCACCGGCCGGAAGCGCTCCATCCACGAGCGCATCGACGGCGACCAACCAGCCGGCCGCGGGGCGCCGGCGGCCGGGGGCCCGTAACCCGCCGTCCAAGAGGTTCAGCGGGAGCTCCAGTCTCCTCCTCCTCCCGTCCCCTCCTCGGCATGCTTTTGCATCTACCTCGCTGTTCGTTCGTGGCCGCGTTGTAGCTTAGGAATGCGTAGTTTTGATCTTGTTGCGAGGAAAGATTGTGGCTTTAGCTTCGGCGTCGTCGTTTCGGGTATGTACTATTTGTATATGCGCTACTGGTGGTGACTGGTGAAAGAAGCTGAATATCACCTGAGTTTGTTGTTGCCTAGGTGGAAAGTGTGGAAATTTTGCTGTGTGCCTTTTTTTTCCTGTTTGAGTGTTGACAATGATCTTGTTGTGTCGAGCGGTACCACACATAGTTCCTTTCGATACTACGTTGGGCATAATTTGAGATTTTCAGATGTAGGTTTTTGCACTTGGAGCTACTTGGAAGTTAAAAGTACAAAACTTTCTTACCCAAAGAGAATTTGTGATTCCACGAGGTGTGTACGGTAGTGTTGAGTAACAACTTACAACAGGACTTTCCTGTTGTTACTTATGAAGTGTCTTAACCAAGCCATAGTGGCTCTGCTGTCCTTTTTTGTTGCAAAGTTTATGTCTTTAACTTTTTAAGTAACTATAGTAAATTGTAGTGGATACGAGCTTATAGAAGGAACTATAACTTTAAGTAGTTGTTTGGTTTCCATGGTTATTAGTGAAAATTTGAGAGCAAGTGAGGTATTTTCTAGAAGACAGCGTGTCTTCCAATATTGGGAAGTCAGCCCTTGATGTTTGATAGTTTTTCCCCTAACAAGGGTGTCCAAACATTGGTTGTGTTGATGCTTGAAGGATAGTCAAATGTATTACGTCAGTTCTATTATCATGTCCCAACTGTTCACACTAGGTAAAGTTTGTTGAGTGAGCCATGTCATGTTTAATCCTGTGTATAAAGGCGCATTATCTGTATTAGGATGCTTATCTAGAAGTTAGTCTTTCTTTATTGAATCATGTAAATTTTACCGTGCACGGCACCACCATTCATGTATCCCATTTCACTTGGCTAGTTAGCTAGTTAATTTTTAAAACTGTAGATCTTTATATTCTGTAGGCAACGGCAAACTGATGAAAAATGGAAGCATGATCTTTACCGGGAAGATGATGAACCAGCTTCAAGTAATAAAAGAAAGAAGTTTTTGATGTACCTTAAATAAAGACAGGCCTTCTGTATTCTTATTTAATTCTTATCTGCCTGTGCATTATGTTAAGAATCAATTGATCCACGGGATTTGCGATTGAAGCTTCAGAAGAAAAGCTCTCAGCAAAGCTTTGCTAGCCAAAGGGGTTCTGGTGTACGTGATCTACGTGAGATGCTTTCTGGAACAATGCACCCACAGCCAGTCAATGTGGACCCTCCAAAGACACAGCCAGCATCAGAGGTCGTGAAAGTCACAAGGCGTGAAAATGCAGATGAAATGCCTGTACGTCAAAGTAAGAAAGTACCAAAACCGACGTCATCGAAGAAGACATCTCAGCCAAAGGTAAGGGTTATGTTTGTAATGGGTGCCACACGTATATAGTTTTTTTCCAGTATTTAGTTGGATCTCATTCTCAGTTGTTTGCAATTAGCTTGAGAGAGTGTTTTTTTGGGAACTACTTTTATTTTGATGTCCAGCATGAAACTTGTAGTGATACTTTGAGAAAAATTCTTATTTACCATATAATATAACTCCAATCCCTTGTTGTCCAATGGAAAATTGATGTTCCCTCGTATGCCACTAGTTCATTTTGTCTTCCTTTATTTGCCACTTCCGCCATCTTGCTGTTGAACTGTAGTCTGTACTGCACCACTGGGCAGCAGCATGATTGATATGCGAAAATCTTTTCTTCTTCGATTAGCATCAGCAAGTCAGCAAATCCCTCCACTGCAGCTGTTTCCTCCTCCTTGAATGCATGGCGAGCACCACTCTTCTGTCAAAGCGCATGGGGTAGGTGTCCTTGTTGGTGGTGTCAATTTAGCCTAACTTAACAAACAAAAACATTCGAGTTGGTGGTGCCAATTTAGCCAACTTAACAAAAACAATCGAGCCATGCACAGCTATAATAATTTGAACAATTAGTACACTCTTGACTCCCACCTAAGTCCAACCACCACGACCAAAAAGGGAAAAATATTAGCAGCTTAGCTAGAGGACCTACGCCTAGCAGATTAAGGCCCTGTTTGGGGGAGCTTAAAATTCTGAGAAGCAGCTGGTGAGAATCTGGAAAAGCTGGGTTTCCTAGCTTCTGGCTTCTAGGCATATTCTGGATTCTACAACTATAGATTCTCAGAATTTGAGCGAAAATCTGGACTGTTTGGGGGAGCTTCGACAGCTGCAGCTTCTCCTGTTTGGAGAGCTTCTGACAGCTGGAGATTCTAGGAGAAGCTGTAGCTGTCAGAAGCTCCCCCAAACAGGGCCTAAAGCTTGTTGAGATCTGGTGCAGGGTCTGGTAGATCCAACCTTGTTGGGACATGGCTCTAGAATTACTATACTCAACTGATGTTTGATTTAATCATGTCTTGTAGCCTACACTTTTATCCCCACATAATCTAGATATCATGGTCAACCAAGCATTAATCTATCCTGCATCCATCTCCCCACAAGAAACAATGGGTACAGATCCATGATAGCTGGATTCTTCATGCCGGCTCTTGGCTCTGAGTGCTCTGCAGAGGTGGAGGAGATGGATTCAGCTGTAATGGCTGACTTGCCAAAGCTGCTAGCTTGATAAGTGATGTGGAGAAGTGGTGCCTCCGCAGGTTCATCTTGTTGCCTATGAACGCACTGATCTTCTGCAGATATGGAGAGGAGAGAGTGTGTGTGTGTTGACAGGCAGGCCCCATGTTTGTGAGGGTAGAAAAGGAGTTATTTTTTTCAATGATGTTTAATAGTGGCTTGGCTTAAGGGAAGACAAAAATGAACTGATGGGCCATGGCAAATAGGGGAAGATCACTTTTCACATGGCAAGTAAACAATTTTGGTTAACAATTTTTTTTAGAAATCTTACCCCTGTTTTTATTGAAAGCAATTAGGTTCTGTTGATTGGGTTAATTTTTTATGGCAAATAGTGAATTTCTAACACTTTTGGATTTCTTGTGCTGATGTTTGTTTCGCTATATTGTGCTCTTTGGAGATAACAGCAACACCAGGTCCTGTCCTGATGATCTTGTTCTGTTGAATTTTATCTTTTATCGAGGAATTTTGGGATCTTTTCATTTCATTGCCATTTAAATTTTCTTTAATTTAGCATACCTTCTATTTTCTGTTTTAAGAGCGCCATTGCCATTCGTTGGACATTTCTGACTTCTGAGTGTCCCTGTGATCCTGTATATAAAATATGTGCATAGAATTCTGGCCAGGCCCACTAGCCACTGGCTCACTAGTCACTGCTAATCATAGGTACTTCTATAGTTGGAAACTTGAGTTAGTTTGGTAATTGGAAGAAAGATGTAGGCAGCTTGACTGTGCAATTGAGCTTACCTTACGTGTATTGAATTTTTTCTTAAGCAATTTTAGTTCTGCCCATAATATAAAATTTTAAGGAAGTCATAGCTGATAAGCATGCTTCACAGTTTGTTTTGCATGAGGGAAGGCAAGAGTCACATGAACTGTATAATCTGGTAAAGGGCATTGGTAGGTTTCAGCATGAGAGTTTTCATGAGGGTATTTGAACTATTTTGTGCCAAATTTATGCCTAGTTAACCAGCTATGAATGTTGTAGCCTGTTGACTTCACATGTTGTGCAAAGTATAGAATTAACTAATCGAAGCCTCAGTGACTTTGCTTATTTTCTTAACTAAACTTCCTTCGTTCAGATCCAACATCCCTTTTTTGTTGGGAATTCTTTATAGGCTGACAGTCCGCTTGATATTTTCCTGAAATCTCTTGGACTTGAGAAGTACTCGATTACCTTCCAGGCAGAAGAGGTTTGATTATCTCCATGAACTCTAAATCATTTTGATGCCCTCTTTGATATTTATTTGGTTAATAGTTGTTTGTCTTGCAGGTTGACATGGCAGCCCTAAGACACATGACTGACAGTGATCTTAAAGCTTTGGGCATTCCGATGGTACGTGCATTACGTCTGAGATCTTTATTCTGTTTTATGATTATTAATTTGCTCATCAGTTAGATAAGTTTTTGGGGTCCTCACTTCATCTCTCATTTAGCCATTTAAGAATAGTTGTAATCACCCATCACCCCAGGTCTTACGGTAACTTTTTGTATAATCATAAGTGGAATCAACTATGAACTAGTTAACTTCACACCATAAATTAGAATACATGAATTGGGATCATTTTTGCTGAGGAACTGGACCAAAACCTTTGACTTTAGTACTGCATATGCCTGTATATTTTGTTTCAGGATATAGGTGGCACCTAACTAATGTAAGTAAAGTTGAACATCAGTAAGCCTGCATTCTTTCTTATGCGAAGTGTAAATTCGATTTGAGATGGAAACTTAAGGTGGGTGTTCTTTCAGGGTCCCAGGAAGAAGATCATGCTTGCCTTGGAATCGAGAGCGTAGGGTTATGGCTGGCGCGAAATGTAGAAAGGTTGGGCGATTAGGAATTGTGTGCTCATCTGCATGCTTGGCAAACCCAAAGTGTCCGCATGTCCTGGATTTGGGCGCCTCGTAATGGCATCCTCTGACTAGTTGAGTGTTCTGCATTCTCAGCAAAGTTTAGGAATGTTTTAGAGGCTGGATATGAAGGTTGACAATGCACTAATATTATTAGTCTCCTGTTAATTATCTGGTTGGGGTGGTTGTCAGGACCAGCTGATTAATCAAATTGATCATGCGGTACACGTACTATTGGAGCTGTGCCAATGTTCATGGGGTTGCTTTGCTTCTGTGTACGATTATTCCATTGTTGGATGACACATTTGAAACTACCTGAATTTAGGTTTATTACTCCCTCCATCCAAAATCTAAAGTATAGACTTATTTCTTTTGTCAGCAAAAGTAATTTCATCCACTGTATGACAAAAACACACCTGCATGTAACCAACAAGTACTAAAATGATTTTTTGTGTTTCGGTTAACGATTTAATTTAGCACATAGAGATTACAAATAAACTAAAAAAATAAAATAGTTTTTAGACTTCTTGGAGGGAGTATATACGTTTGGATCTCCTGCGTCAATATCGTACTTGTTGAGTTGTTCTGGGAGTCTTGTTATCTGGTGAATCGCCGCACTTTCCACAGTTGTCTCATGTTCAAAATTGCTGCATTCCGCAGTTTTTTGGACAGTTTTTTTGTTTTGGAGCAACATGCAAGATTCTCAAGTTGCTGGGAGAATTATACCGCGTCTTTGAGCAACCAGACCTAATGCAAGTACAAAAAAAAAACACCTGGTTTGGAGAAACTCTACCAGGGTCGGAACTTTTGATTTCTTCTAGCTTTTGTGACCGACCAGGTGTGTTTTTTACTGGTTTTCGGAGAAATTGTTCTGATTTATTCTAGTTTGGAGAAATTCTACCAAGTTCGAGCTAGCGGATGAGCTTAGGGGCTAGAAAAAATCCTAAGATTTTAATTCCTTGAACAATTCTTTGAAAATCATTTAAGCGGAATGAGACCTTAATTGGGCCAGAGGCCCAGCAGAGCAGAGAGCTCACTCACCAACACGAGAAACCCTAATCTCGATCGTCTTCTCCAATCTCCATCCATGTATATATATAAGCAACGCAGCCTCCCCTCTTCCTCTCCACACCACAGCTCAACCCCCCTATCCAAACCTCTGATCCGCCGCTTTGCTTTTGCTTCTGCTTTTGCCTTTGATTTCCTTGTTGCTGTTTGATTTTGGCTTGGCTTTGATCTGATTTGGTTGGTGATTTGCTCGCTGGTACACCGGCGGCGAGCGCTGACCAACCACGGTGCTCGTCGCCCTTCCTGAGGCCAGCCACATGGAAAACCCTAGTTAGCCGATCATCTGACCGAGCGTCTCCTCGATCTCTCCCCCACGGTTTCGCTCTTGTCAAGATCTGGCACATCTTCAAAGCATCTTCTTCAGCCCTTCAGCCATCAATCCGACCAAAATCTTCTCCTTTGTTCTTGTTTCCGCCCCCCCTGCGGATTTGAATCTGGATGGAATTTTTGTTTTTGGTTGTACTTCTCGTTCATCGTTTGAGCTGGTGATGTGGTGCCAAGGATGAGTGAAATCTGTTCCTCGGTCACCTCCCATACCCAGCGAGATGGAAGAGGATTCGGCAGCCATTCTTTGCAGCTACTGGTGAGCTCGGATTCGAATCTCTCATGTGCTCACCCATGCCCCGGCTGCCACATTATTACCAACTCAGTTGCACACGGATGCTTTCCTTTCCATTTTCGAAATAAACGTCAATCTCTCACCTCAAAGTTGAATTTCTTTTACTACTACATCATTTTTTAGATCTTGACGTTCTTCTTGAGAGAGAAAAAAGAACATTTTTGGGAGGAAAAAAACCATTTTTTGCTTTTTTTTCACTGACCTGAATAGTACGGGTTTATGTGGGACCCAGGCGTAAGTCAGGTGCCAGCGTGGCACCCCTCCAGGGATGAGCTGGCACAGTTACACGCCTGGTAGAGTGACTGACAAACCAGGCGCCCTTTCGTTACATGCGTCGCGGCTAATCTCAATCGCGGGTCGTGTACATCAGGTCTCCACATTTTGTGTTCTTTGTTTCTGCATTTGAGCCGAATTCTGAACTTGCTGTAACAAGTTGGATACTGTTTTTGCAAATTTTGGATGCTAAGGTAGATAAGGTTTAAAGATACCTGGGATTCATGAAACATTGTGTAATTGTTCCAATATGTTTGCTTGTTCATTTCATAATGTTGGTAATACAAGTCTGTTAAGATGATGCCCCAGTGAAGATAAAAGTTTCGGTCCGAAGATGGTTGGTTGTCTGGTTTTAGCTTCAAGCCTTCTGTCATTAATTAACTTTGATAATTGGTTGGCTTGTGGCTAAAACCATCACTGTTAATAATCATCGGTGATGGCCAATAATAGCTATGAGATCTGAGGGGTAAACTGCACAGTACAAAATATTTGACTTCTCAGTCCTTCGAATGGTACGATTTTCCTTGGTTTTAGTTTTGTTGTTATTTGGAGATGCCACATGAAGATCACAATTGTTTTTGGATAATTGGATTTGCAGTTAGTTTTTAGCTTCACGCCATCCTCTTTATTCTATACTAGTTGCAACCTATTAAACCTAAAGCTAAGCTCAAGATGTAAACACACCTCATAATTATATGCAAGCATGCAACATCTACTTTATTCGTTCTAAAATATAAAATACAAAGCACAATTACTTTAAGAAAATATTTATTATTATCTTTTTGTTTGGATCAATCCAATAAATACTTCCTTCGTTTAAATATAGTAGCATAATACTATACTGGATTTGTTGTGCTAGAATGTGTTTTATCTTTGTCTAGGTTATATTTTGGGATGAAGGAAATATAATTTATAGTTATATTTTGAAACAAAGTGAGTATAATTTATGCATCTAATTTAGATCTTGAGGGTGGAGAATTTTAAAAGTAATAATTTAGTAGAGGAGGTGTTATTTAAATGCTTGCATTTTTTTATTATAAAACATCTAAAAATAAAAAAATTGTTATGTTTTATATTTTGAAACAGAGCAAATATATAGATGCAATCTACTAAGTCTAAAGCTCAATATACAAATATATATCTCATCATCATTAGCAAAAATTATATAAGACGCTCGTATAAGCATGTAACATCATCTACAATTTTACAATTTAATGAATTCTACAGATCAATATGCAAGTGTATCCCAAAGTGTATCCCATCATCACCTTGCATATTATTTTCATAATATTTTTTAGATATCATATTTCTTCAATTTTCTATGGAGTTTACTAAATTTATTTCTCTTCACAAACCAGTTTTATTTATTGTTAATAACTAATTTTTTTACTTTTATCTTAATTATTGAAAAAACATATTAAAATTATATTACAAGTTCTTGCAGCAAATCGAGGGGGAATCAACTACCTGGCGCGGTTGCACTCTTGGGAGAGTGGCAACCACGGTTTGCGTTTTGGTCAATTATTACTGTGTGGTAACCACGATTTTTTTACTTGATCTCAAATTGCTTGGTATATCAACCAAGTTTAGAAGATTTAATAAAAGAACAATTGCTTGGTATATCGACCAAGTTCAGAAGATTTTGAAGAAAAAAATAATTTTTGATAATAGCAATCGAGAATCTGCAATGAACCGCAGGGCATGTAACGAAGGGGCACTCAACCGTGGCTATAGTGGGCTAAAAAGCAAACACCAGAATTGCGAAATGGAGTTCAAGACAATGTTTTAACAAATCTCTATATCCTTTATTATTGAGTAAAACACAAGTTCCTTAGTTGAGCCTCATCGTCAAGAAAGAGGCCCTTAAATTACATCTTGTCTTAAACGTAGTAACCAATGGATTATTATGTAGAGAATGCCAACGCACATTTTAACCGAAACAGTGGTTGGTGGCTACCATGTACTCCCTCCGTCAGTCCCAAAACAGTAGACAAGTCCCTCGATTGTCTCTTCAATCACTAGTGGAAAAATCAAAAAAATTCATAATAGTCTTAAATAGAAATTGAGACTAGAAAATATATTTTGTCCCGTTTAAATAGAAATCAAGACTAAAAAATAATTTTTTGTCCCGTTTAAAAAAGACAACGGTTTTCTAGGATCTTTAGGTGATACAATCTTTAGTCGGATATGATGGGTTACGTGGAGGGTACGTAGTCGAAAAAAAACTTTTACCGCGCAAACCAGCAACACTTGCAAGTAAGGGCCGATAGATCGTTACCGATTGAAGTAAAGAGCAGCGGAATAGCCAATCGTGGCAATTCGGACTGGAACTGTGTTGGCCGATGTCACCGATTCACCAATCGCCCGATTCGCGAGTCGCTCGACCGCGCTCGCGCTCGCTCCGATGCACTCGACCGTAGCCGATCTGCCGCAGCCGTCTTGCTCCGAAGTGCCACAGCCGATGAACAACGCGCAACGTAGCAGCGCCTCTACCGATATCCACACGTCCGGGGACATCCACACGTCCGGGGACAGAACGCCAAACACACGTGTGCTAGCACGCGATGCAAGGCTAGGGTTTTGGCTCGGAGGTGGGGAGGGTTTCCGTGGAGATTGATCTCGGCGACTTCGTTGCGAATCGGTTCAATACGATACCTCAACTCTTCATCCCTCGCCCTTTATATAGAGTTGGCCGACGGGACTAGTGGCCGATCAGGACTCTATTTTGAATTGGATCCTATCCGAATCTCATAGAGTTGGTCGCCCATACGTCGTAAGACCATAGGACTCTATTCGATCGGATCCCTATCTGATCGAGCCGTATCCGAGTCCAACTCGAATATCTATTCTATCCCCTTAAGCGTGCGACCCGTAGGTTCGGTATACTCGGTTTCGGCTAGTCTAACTTAGCCGACCGTCGGCTCGAGTCCAACTCACCGACACATGCAACAACGGCGCCTAGCAGCACATATTGACACCATAGTATGCAAGAATATAATATCGGCTCTGAACCTATAATGTGTACACAAATCCCTTTGCCTCACGATACCAATTAAGCTATAGGCAAGATGTGTGCCATCCCTTCAATAGCTTAACCATTCACTCGAATCGTATTGGATTATTTATCCGTTGATTGACTCCTCAATCAACTTAGCATGGCCATACATTTCCATAATCTATTACCTCGAGGGCCCCAGAGATATCTCTCCAAAGGAGGGGCAAATTTCATCTTGATCACTCACATCCCACTCCATGTTTCATAGCAAACCCGAAAACTACCTTTATAACTACCCATTTACGAATAGCGTTTGGTAGTCCCAAAGTAGGCTACTACACATGTTGGAATCCATGGTGATCTCGGGTCTAAGAACTTTGTACCAACACTACCCGAGACCAACTAATAGCACATTAATTCTGTAGTGTCTCATGGTGGGTCTATCCAACAATGTGTTCTCTAACACATATGTCCATGTTTATTGATTTGGTATCTTCATACACATGATCTATGAGACATGATCATCAATCAATAAACATGCCGATCTTAGAATCATATTTGTTCCAACAATATGACATATGATCAGGATCGTTTAGAAATAGATTCATACATAAAGAGTCTCATAAATAAGTCACATACTTATTGATCAATACAATATCTCTATTTTCATGAAACTTGAATAACACTTTATTCATTAATACATAAACATTGATGTGATATCCAACATCTCCATGTTGCCTCTAGGGCATATCACTAACAATCTCCCACTTGCACTAGAGTCAATCATGTAAGTATCTAATATCCATTGCTCTTGTGTGCGCCTCATGCTTGGTGAGTGAGAGGTTTTGTCGGCGGATCGGCTATGTTGAGATCCGTGTGCACTTTGCATATCTTGACATCACCTCTGTCCACTATCTCGCGGATGAGATCATATCGCGAAGTATGTGTTTGGACTTCGATGTGACCTCGGCTCCTTGGCTTGCGCAATGGCTCCACTATTATCACAATAGAGAGACATTGGACCGTCGCACTAGTCATCACACCAAGCTCGAAACGAATTTCTTGATCCAAACGGCCTCCTTTGCGCTTTCCGGCAGCAATGTACTCGGTCTCCGTTGTAGAATCAGCAACGTATCCCGCTTGGAATTCTTCCGTGACCGCGCCTCCGTTCGGGAGAACACGAACCCGATTACGATCTATAATCATCCTTGTCCGTTTGGAAGCTAGCATCGGTGTAATCACTTACAACGAGCTCTTCTTCACCTCCATAGACTAGGAACATATCCTTAGTTCTTCTCAAGTACTTAAGGATATTCTTTACGGCAGTCCAGTGACCTTCACTGATCTCACGTATCTCGCTCGTAGCACTCAAAGCGTACGAGACATGCGGGCGTGTACAAAGCATGGCATACATAATGGATCCAATTGCGAAGCATATGGAACCATACCCATCTTATTCCGCTCATCATGTGTCCGAGGACACTAATTCTTGCTAAGATTAATGCCATGTGACATGGGCAAGAAACCTTTCTTGGAATCATGCATGTTGAACATTTTCAACACCTTGTCGATGTATGTACTTTGGCTTAATCTAATTAGCCTCTTGGATCTATCTCTATAGATCCGAATGCCAATATGTATGTTGTCTCCCTAAGTCTTTCATGGAAAAACTATTTTTCAATGAAGACTTGACGATTCTAGCATAGGGATATCATTTCCAATCAACAATATGTCATCCACATATAAGATTAGAAATACAATTGCGCTCCCACCGACCTTTTTGTAAACACAGGCCTCTCTTCGTTTTTGATGAAACCAAACCCTTTGATTACTTCATCAAATCGAATATTCCAACTCCGAGATGCTTGCTTCAATCCATAAATGGATTTATGTAGCTTGCATATCTTTCCGGCGATTGTGGATCGACAAAACCCGAGGTTGTATCATGTATACATCCTCGCTTAGGTTTCCATTTAGGAAAGCCGTTTTGACATCCATCTGCCATATCTCATAATCGAAATATGCAGCAATCGCTAGGATAATCCGAATAGATTTAAGCATTGCGACGAGCGAGAAGGTTTCATCATAATCAACTCTTTGAATCTGTTTAAAATCTTTCGCCACCAATCGCGCCTTATAGATGTGAACATTTCCATCCATATCGTCCTTTTTCTTAAAAACCCATTTGCACTCAATGGTTTTGACACCATCAGGTGGATCAACCAAGTTCCAAACTTGATTGTCGTACATGGATTCTATTTCGGATTTCATGGCTCCAAGCCACTTGTTGGAATCGGGTCCCACCACGATCTGATCGTAGAAACTTGATTGTTTTCCCTAAATGATTCTCGTTCTTCATTCCGGAATTCTTTGAACTTTTCAAAGGATTCGGACTTATGCCTCATTAAGTAGATATAACCATATCTACTAAAGTCATCGGTAAAGGTAATGAAGTACGATAACCACCTCGGCCGTTGAGCTCATTGGTCCACATACATCGCATGTACGAGTGCCAACAAGTCACTTGCTCTTTCACGTGTCCCGTGAAAGGTGCCTTTGTCATCTTACCAAGTAAACAAGACTCACATGTCTCAAATGATTCAAAATCAAAAGAGTGAAGCAATCCATCCTTATGGAGCTTCTCCATGTGTTTCTTATTTATATGGCCTAAGCGACAATGCCGGATAAACGTGGGGTTTATATCATTAGAGAGTTGCATTTCGTATTAATGTTATAGATGGGAGACGCTTCAAGATTCAAAACGTATAATCCATTCACCAATGGAGCATGAAAATAGAACATATCTTTGAGATATATTGAACAACCATTGTTCATTGATCTAAAATCATATCCTTTCGCTTGCAAACATGAAGCGGAAATAACGTTTTGACATAGTGTTGGAACACAATAACAATTATTTAATTCCAAAACTAATCCCGAAGGTAGATGAAGTGGTACTGTGCCGACGCAAAGCGCAGCAACGCTTGCTCCATTGCCGACGCGCAGTTCACCTCGCCCCTCTTAAGCCTCTACTTCTTCTCATTCCCCTCGCAACGATTTGTAAATATGAGCTACCGATCCGGTATCAAATACCCAAGAGTCAAAGAGGTGAAGTAGCAAGATTAATGTCTATAACATTAATACCAGCGTAAGTCATATTTTGCTTCTTTTTGAGATCCTCCATGTACTTCTTACAGTTCCTTTTCCAAGGGCTGTCTCCTTGCAATAGAAGCAAACGACATCGATGCCGCCCCCTTCTTGCCCTTCTTTGCATTGGAGGCACTCGCAATCTCATCGGAGTTAACTTCCTCTTGGTGCAAAGTTTCTTGACAGTGGTTTGCGCTTAGCCTTCGCATCATCATCACATGATGACCGTTTTTCTCGGATACTTTCCTCACTGTCTTTAGCATCCCATGCAATTCAGCCAAGGTTCTATCCATATTGTTCATGTGATAGTTTAATATGAATGGCTCGAAGCTCGGAGGGAGCGACCGGAGAATCACGTCGTAGCCAACTCTTGACTAAGAGGGAAACCTAGTTTCTCAAGACTCTCGATATAGCCAATCATCTTTATCACATGAGGACCGACGGGATTCCCCTCAACAAGCCCGCACGTAAACAAGGACTTTGAGGTGTTGAACCTCTCGCCCGAGCTTGGTTCTCAAACATGTCACGCAATCCCCGAATAATAGTGTGAGCATTGCCGCTCTCATATTGCTTCAAGCTCGGGGGTCATTGTAGCAAGCATGAGACAGCTTATATCTAGGGCATCATTGTGTGCTTCCCATAAGCTCTCCGTGCACTGTAAGTGGCATTATTAGGCAAATCCTCCGATAAGGCACTTCAAGAACGTACTCCTTACGCTCTTGCTTGAGAAAATTCTCAAGTTGTGATACCAATCCATAAAGTTTGTTCCATTTAATTTTTCCTTTTCGAGAATAGATCGCAACTTAAAAGCACCGGGTGTAGTATTAGCCGCCATTTATTCTACAATGAAAAAGCAAAGTTTAGCACAATGTTTATGCTATGTCTATTGTTAAACAATTTAACATTAGACTCCCATTACGTATTTTACACCTTCCCTCTAGGTTACGTATTGGGTCAAGATCCACATGTTAATTAATTTTCTAGTGAGCTTTGGCATCACCGCTAGAAGATTAATAACATCGATAAGCAACTTCTTGCTAATCACATCTTTATGTGACTCTTGTTGTTGGTGTGGCATCCCCATGCCCGGTGCCAACCTATGCCCCAAGGCCCAAAAGCTGTTTTTGATAGCCTTGTTGAGTAAACCAAATGCTCTGCTTGTATATGTCCGACATATACCCCCTCGTGTTATGATAGAGAATGACACTCTGCTTTGGCGACCCACCATTGATGAGCATAACGGTGACGGGTGCAACATTTGGAAGGGCATCATTACTACTTAATTTTGCGAGGGATGCTATCCTATCAAACAAACATATCACATATGAAAGCAAGTAGAATAGCATAGAATGAAATAGTATGGCCCCCTTCACATGGTGATCTCCATCTCCATGTGCGGCCGAGGATCTCCATCTTCGGCACCTTCTTCCAATGTGCATGATGCTTGATTTCTTCAAACTAAGCTACTACTATAGAAGCTCTAATTGAAGATTACATCGACTCGTAGGTCGTGAAAGAATATTACAAGCATTGCACGTATGAAAGAATATTACGGGGATTGCACATATGAAAGAATATTACATGCATCACATGCATCTCATACATACAATAGGGCCATACCATCTCAAAGCATTCTCTGCAAAAACAAGTTAGGCGTAGAAACGTTTTCTACCTATGGCAGAGAAATGACATCGAGACGACCTATAAGGGGTACGCACACGGCGGTCCCGTTCTTCCGAGTGCCGAATGCTTGATTTCTTCAAACTAAGCTACTACTATAGAAGCTCTAATTGAAGATTACATCGACTCGTAGGTCGTGAAAGAATATTACAAGCATTGCACGTATGAAAGAATATTACAGGTATTGCACATATGAAAGAATATTACATGCATCACATGCATCTCATACATACAATAGGGCCATACCATCTCAAAGCATTCTCTGCAAAAACAAGTTAGGCGTAGAAAACGTTTTCTACCTATCGCAGAGAAACGACATCGAGACGACCTATAAGGGGAAGCCGCCCCCTCGCGGGCTTCCGGGCAGCGCCGAGAACACCACACGATATTCATAGATCCAATCTATGAAATCGCTTACGGAAACCATGTCGGCATAATCATATTATGTCGTCCCGATACACTATCAAGGGAGATGGTTTGCGTAGGCGCGAGGCGACTAACAAGATCGGACTACGAGATAGCTTCGGCATAATCACATTATACCGTTCCGATACACTATCAAGGAACGCTATCTCGAAGCCGACTCAAACCGAGTTATATGGAAATTGCTTCGACGTAATCACATTACGCCGTTCCGATACACTATCAAGGAACGCAATTACCATCTACTCTCCTCAACAGATTCCGTAAAACCGATTAATCTAATCAACCCGTGCGCAAGACTTGTTCCAGATCCAATCTAAAACCCGAACTAAACAAGATTAGCTCGATACCACCGATTGGAGTAGAGAGGCCGGAATATCCAATCGTGGCAATCTGATCCGGAACCGTGTTGGCCGATGTCCGCGATTCGGGACAAGCTCGATTCACCAATCGCCAGATTCGCGGATGTAGCCGATTCGCCGAGTCGTCTGACCGCGTTCTCGCGCCTCTCTCCGATGCACTCGACCGCAGCCAATCTGCCGCAGCCGTCTTGCTCCGAAGTGCCACAGCCGATGAACAGCGCACAACGTAGCAGCGCCTCTACCGGTATCCACACGTCCGGGGACAGAACGCCAAACACCTGTGTGCTAGCACGCGATGCAAGGCTAGGGTTTTGGCTCGGAGGTGGGGAGGGTTTCCGTGGAGATTGATCTCGGCGACTTCTGTTGCGAATTCGGTTCAATACGATACCTCAACTCTCCACCCCTCGTCCCCTTTATATAGAGTTGGCCGACTGGGACTAGTGGCCGATCAGGACTCTATTTTGAATCGGATCCTATCCGAATCTCATAGAGTTGGCCGCCCATACGTCGTAAGACCATAGGACTCTATCCGATCGGATCCCTATCCGATCGAGCCGTATCCGAGTCCAACTCGAATATCTATTCTATCCCCTTAAGCGTGCGACCCTGTAGGTTCAGGTATACTCGGTTTCGGCTAGTCTAACTTAGCCGACCGTCGGCTCGAGTCCAACTCACCGACTGTCACAGCGGCGCCTAGCGGCACATATTGACACCATAGTATGCAAGAATATAATATCGGCTCGAACCCGTAATGTGTACACAAATCCCTTTGCCTCATGATACCAATTAAGCTATAGGCAAGATGTGTGTCATCCCTTCAATAGCTTAACCATTCACTCGAACCGTATTGGATTATCTATCCGTTGATTGACTCCTCAATCAACTTAGCATGGCCATGCATTTCCATAATCTATTACCTCGAGGGCCCCAGAGATATCTCTCCAAAGGAGGGGCAAATTTCATCTTGATCACTCACATCCCACTCCATGTTTCATAGCAAACCCGAAAACTACCTTTATAACTACCCAGTTACGGAATAGCGTTTGGTAGTCCCAAAGTAGGCTACTACACATGTTGGAATCCATGGTGATCTCAGGTCTAAGAACTTTGTACCAACACTACCTGAGACCAACTAATGGCACATTAATTCCTGTAGTGTCTCATGGTGGGTCTATCCAACAATGTGTTCTCTAACACATATGTCCATGTTTATTGATTTGGTATCTCCATACACATGATCTATGAGACATGATCATCAATCAATAAACATGCCGATCTTAGAATCATATTTGTTCCAACAATATGACATATGATCAGGGATCGTTTAGAAATAGATTCATACATAAAGAGTCTCATAAATAAGTCACATACTTATTGATCAATACAATATCTCTATTTCATGAAACTGAATAACACTTTATTCATTAATACATAAACATTGACTGTGATATCCAACATCTCCATGTTGCCTCTAGGGCATATCACTAACAATCTCCCACTTGCACTAGAGTCAATCATGTAAGTATCTAATATCCATTGCTCTTGTGTGCGCCTCATGCTTCGGCTGAGTGAGAGGTTTTGTCAGCGGATCGGCTATGTTGAGATCCGTGTGCACTTTGCATATCTTGACATCACCTCTGTCCACTATCTCGCAGATGAGATCATATCGCCGAAGTATGTGTTTGGACTTCTGATGTGACCTCGGCTCCTTGGCTTCCGCAATGGCTCCACTATTATCACAATAGAGAGACATTGGACCAGTCGCACTAGTCATCACACCAAGCTCAGAAACGAATTTTTTGATGCAAACAGCCTCCTTTGCAGCTTCCGAAGCAGCAATGTACTCGGTCTCCGTTGTAGAATCCGCAACAGTATGACATGCCGATCTTAGAATCATATTTGTTCCAACAATATGACATATGATCAGGGATCATTTAGAAATAGATTCATACGTTAAGAGTCTCATAAATAAGTCACATACTTATTGATCAATACAAGATCTCTATTTCATGAAACTGAATAACACTTTATTCATTAATACGTAAACATTGACTGTGATATTCAACATCTCCATGTTGTCTCTAGGGCATATCACTAACATGATAGATTCTTGTTAGAATTTGTTAGGTTGGTGATCATTTTTAGTCTTGGTTTATAACACCAAATTAGAAAATTAGGATTAAAGTGAAGGAAGGTAAAATTGGGACTAAAGCGAGTTTTAGTCCCGGTTTGTAACACCAATCAAAATTAAAGTGAAGGAAGGTAAAACCAAGACTAAAGTATAGGAAGGTAAATATGGTTTGTTGTAAAGAAATGAAATTAATTTTTTGCATAATTTTGTTGCATGATTCAAATGGCCTAAAATTAATTTGAGAAGATCTGTAATTGAAAAGGGGTGGTGTTGTGTGGGGGTGGATGATTGAAGATACAAGGAAATTTTGATCATTACATTGTAATTACAAATTATCATATTGTTATTAACTAGTGATTCTTAATATATTGTTTTGGTGATAGTATATAAATCAAAGGGATCTACAATATTGATAAGAACATCACTTCTTCGGATACCTTTCGTTGTATTGTCACTATAACCTTCTGTGTCATAGCCTTCGCATATTTCAGTTTTAGAGTCCGTCGTGTTGAGTTTGTGCCCTGGTCGAGGTTTTGTTACTGGTTAGATCGTGTTAGAGTCCAGTTTGTGTGTTTCTCCCTTTGTTTTCATCAAACCCTAGCCATCGCGTCTAGTTTGTGCGTGTGTAACAAGTTTTTTCGCGCATTGTTCCCGTTTTGTTCTCTAACTCAGAGTCGGTTTTTAAAACGATCATAACTTTCACATACGGACTTCGATTGAGACGTTTCATATCTGAAAATCGATCAGAAAAAATTTGGATGAGTTTGTTCGCTGCTTCGCCACGTTCAACGATTTTATTTTTCCCAAAAACGGCTTAGAAGATTGTCTTTTTAAGCCCGGAAGCTTTTGTCGATTTTGAGCACGTCTTCCGAATTTTTCACCCCACGTCTTTCATTTGTTTAAGCTCAAATTTTTGTGGTTGCCTTTCGTGTGCTCCTAAGTCAAGAAAAATATTAAAAAAAATAAAAAGAAAAGTCAAATTTTCAAAAAAAAAATCAAAAATGTCAACATCAAATGAAAAAGAAAAATAAAGAGGGGCAAAAGAGAAACAATATCTAGAGGAGTACATAGAGAGGTGCAATTATTTGATTAAATTTTAATACATTACTTATTATTGTTTTAAACCTATATTTATTTAATGAATTATTTAATTTTTTGTTATTAACCCTAGCCAGGACAAAAAATTGGAAATAGCGGAAAATTATATTTAATCCCGGTTGATGGCTACAAACAGGACTAAAGATGAATTAAAAATAGCAAAAATTATCTTTAATCTCGGTTGGTGCCACTAACCAAGACTAAAGGTATAGGGCTATATATATCCCTGACGCGTATCGTCTTTTCCACCGATCCAATACTTAGCTATTTTTTCAGATCTCTCTCCCTCTCCCCTCAGCTCCCTCTCCCTCCCTCTCCCCTCACCTCTATCTTCCTCTCTCTCCCTTTCCACTCAGTTCTCACGACGGCAGGGGGAGGAGATGGCGACGACGGGGCACCATCTCCTCACTGGCGACGACGGAGCGCCATCTCCTCACCGGCGACGGCAAGCGGGAACGGGAGCGATGGGCGGAGCCGGTGGTGCGCGAGGAGGAATTCGGCGACGGTGGTGAGGCGGTCGCTAGCCGCAGCAGAATTAGCTTTGTGAATGATTTTGTTGTAGATTTTTTAGATATTTTTTATGAATTTATAGACGATTTTGTTGTTGCATTTTGTTGTATTTGATCTGTGGCGTTGAAAAAATAATTTTGATGTTGTGTGTTATGTATATGTGTGTTGTGTATATATGTGTTGCATATATACGTACAAATATATATATATATGTGTGTGTGTGTGTAAACAAGCAGCAAGCTAGTAACAGGAGCAAAATTTTTTAAAAAAAAGAAAAGAAAACTTTAGTCCTGGTTGGTAACACCAACCGGGACTAAAAATGGTAGAGCCAACCACGTGGCACCGTCATCATTAGTCCCGATTGGTGTTACCAATCGGGACTAAAGATGTATCTTTAGTCCTGATTATTTCAACCGGGACTAAAGATTCTATTCTTTAGTCTCGTTTTTGTTGTTCTGGTTTGATACTCGAGACAAAAGGGGGTTACAAACCAGAACAAGTGTGGGTTTTCTCAGCAGTGAATGGATTCTCCAAGTTAAAATTTGGTTAGTTTGACGAAAAAATACACCCCAACAGCCTTGCTATCGGGATGGGCAAGCTATCCTGTTGACCAAATTGGCTCGCTAGATGGCCAAGGCCATCTTGCTCGACTTGCTATACCAGGTTGTCAGGTCGCCATCACCATCTGCCACTGTTGCCGAGGTTGTCGTTGTTGTTTGTACTATCACCAACCGCCACCACTGTCGCCTGCCCCATCGCTAGCTGCCATGGTCGTTGCCCACTGTCGCTAGCTGCCACTGTTGTCGCCAGCTGTTGTCTGCATCGTTGACATCCACAGCCTCGTGTCTGTCGCCGTCCAAGCTTCGTCCGCCTCGCTCATGCCACTGTCGCCCGTTGCCCATGCCGATTTGCTGCCCGCTCACGGCCTTCGCGGACCCGGGCAAAGGCATGTGCCGGCGGTCGCCCTCTCCCACTCTTGTCGGCCCGTCCTCCTCGTTCGCTTGGGGAACAGCAGGCGATGGTGGCGTGGGGAGCAGAACCAGTGGATGTGCCTCATGCAGGCTTTGGCGCCGCCGCTCGTAGTCCGTCCCGTACCTTCCGCGTCACCGTCGACGCTCTTCCTCCATTCGCGGTCCCTCTCCTTGGCACCTGCACCTGCCCGCGTTCCCCTCTTCCTGAGCCACTCTGGCAATCTGCGCCATCCCGACCGTTCGTGCCACCCTGGCTGATGCGAACCCGCTAGGGTTTAGTCCCGATCTTTCGATGAGAGGTGGAGAATCACTTGATTGGGAAACGGAGGCAACGTTCGCGGCCCGACTACAACCGTCCATGGACGATGCGCCTTAGCAACCGATACACCGTCTCCGATGGTCAACGCAAACTTGCGGTGCGCGACAACCCAGCCACTAGGGCACTTGTCCTGCAAGCAATCGAAGAACAAGCAAGAAGAAGTAAAACAAGCACTGAAATTGCTAGATATTGAGATGAAAGATTCACTCTGAATTCACAATATGACGGGGTTCCGGAGACAAACAGACGGACGGTCGAGCCAACACGCGCGTTGTGTGCAAGTAGCAAGACACTAACTCTAATCAACAAAAAAACCCGCTATTAAGAAGAGGGGGAGACGACCACAGGGGTGCTGCGGTCGTGCTCAACCCTAGGACGCGCCCCTAATGGGCCCAACTTGATACACGACCCATTGGGCCCCAAAGAGGTGACGCAGCACCGTGGACAGAAAAATACTCGGTAGAAAAATAACATTTGTGGCCGCTCCAGAACATATATTGACATGGGGCCGGATCCATTTGAAAGTAGACTTGATAACCTTTCCATTAAGTACTTGCACGCCCAAATCGGAGTTCGTATGAAGTCGTGAAAGCCGTCAGAATTTGGCATTGTCCTGCAGTCCGAATCCACCTCGCGTTAATCCTCTCCCCCGTTGGATCCTCTCCATTGTTCTGAGTAAAACAAGAGTGCACACATCTCCATGTATAAAGAAGAGGAACATAAACTCAAGAATGAACTCACCTGATAGTTGAGTTGACGTGCACGAGCGCGGGTAATTGGACCATGAAATTATACGTGTGGAGGCGTGGATGTATCGATAGTGTTGATGTCCTCATCACCGGCCGTCCGCGCCACGCATCGGTTTCGCCGCCCCTTCCTCCCACCGTCGCCCCCTCCTTGTCGAGGCGATGGTTGACAACGACAAGGCCGCCATCAGCGCGCGCCATGGGAGCTCAGCGAGTGGATCGGAGAGAGGGGATGGAGAAGAAAGAGGGATAGAAGAATGACAGGTGGGGTCCATAGGTATATGGAGAGTTTAATTTGGAGAGTCTATTGAGGTGAAAGTTAAATTTGACTCTCTAAATTCTTATCAAACTGGCCAAATATGTATTTGGAGAGTCAAAAATGACAACTATGTTGGAGATGCTGTAACTGCCCACCCATGTTTATTTCATATTTTTTCTCTATATTAAGTGTATACCTCTCAAAATAAATAAGTTAACTTAGTATATAAAATGTGATATATCCTTCTATTACAAATATAATATTGTCACATCTATTTTGAAATAGATGGAGTACACACCAGTGGCTTAAGCCCAGGCGATGAATTACTACCATAGATGAGCTAATACCTTGTTTATCATGATTATATTTTCTGAACTATTAACTGATGCATTTTTCAAGTTTATATAGAAGTTTATTTAAAAAATCAAGTAATTCATTTTTTAAGTTTTTAATAGTTAATACTCAATTGATAATTTGGTGTCTATTTTCTCACACCGCCAAAAATCCACACCAAAACACACAAAGAAAGCAGCCTTAACCTCAAGGCCAAGGCAAGTAGACAAGCATGAATCTATGTCGAAAATCGGATCATGAAGTAAGACAACAGTCAAAATTCATGTCAAAACTATAGAAAAGACAGGGAGGGAAGGATGCGAAAGCGGAAGGGATGAAGTCGGCGCAGGAGCGGCTTTTGGGAGGACTCTCCCGCAAGTCCAAGTGGTCTTTGATATGCGATTGATATGGAGAGGATAAAAGGGACCAAGAACTAGGCGCTTGATGCGTGGCTTTGGCAGCTCAGGGACGCTTGATAAACTGTCACCAGCTTGCAGATTTAAATGGCATGGAAGAGTTAAGTTCATTTGTCATTTGGGATCATTTCCCATATAGAAAAGGAAAAAGTGTCAAAGAAGGGATGGAAGATGTTTCACATGTCAAATCAAAAAAGAGAGGTGAAAGATCTCCGACTTTTTGAAATGTTCCAAATTCCACTTGAGCATCCAAGTCTGGATCAATACCAGCAAAAACATCTCGGAACAAGGTTCTAGCCTCATGCCAAATGTGTTCGAAAAAGAAGAGTAAAGAGCATGACCAAAAAGTGAACCAACCCCTTAGACTGCTGCGAAAAACACCATCCCTCACAGAGTTGAAAGTGGCTGGATGTAACAAGCTTGACAAACTTCCCGTCATTCCATCTCAGCAGTTTCAGGCCTCTGAACACAACCAAGTCGTCACTGCCTGTACATACCTTAGGAAGCTTGATAAACTGTGAATTAGCAGTCTGTTTGTCTTGGAATTGGCAGCACTGAGAAAGCGTCAACTCAATTACTCCCTCTTTCTTTTATGTATGACGTTGTTTAGTTCAATTCGTCATATATTAAAAGGATGGAGGTAGTACAAATTCGGCCGTCAACAGCTGTAGATGTTTACCCTGATGAGTGGTTGATGCAAAATAGGAACAAACTCGAACGGCTTGTAGTGTTCGATGCTTCTCATCTGGAGTTTCTACCCTCAATCATGGCAAGCCTCACCTCCCTAGAATCCTTACAATTTACAAAAGCCATGTTAATTCAGTCACTTCCAAAATTGCCTTCCTCCTTACGGGCTCTACAAACAAATCCGTGGTTGTCGCCCTGTGCTGAAGCGGCGATGCCAGAAGAGCAAAAAGGCCATGACTGGCACAAGACTGCGTCACAGTGTTCGTATACATGCATGGGTTTCAAGTTCTAATTTTTTTCCTTCGATCATGATGCTGTAAAAACCCTTTTAAATGTAAGTCCTTCCTTCTTTTTATTCAGTTCATTACAGCTATTTAGCACCCAACATTATCATTATGAATAGCTCTCATAAATCTCTGTCCTCCCATAACCAGATAAAAACTCATGGTGGTGACTTCAGACTGCTGTAGGTCATGCAGGTAAAGTTGCTGCTGCTTCAAGTTCAATTCATCATCACCAGCAGGAGGAACTTTCATGGCTTCTTTCTCAGGGAGGTAGAGTGGAAGGACATTATTCAGGTGAATCGATCGTCTTGTCCGTGACGCGTCTCCAGGGACCGATGATATTTTTATTCCCTCGGATCCAAAATATAAGCTAGCGTCATCGTATTAGGTAACTATATTATATTTTAAGAGGATGGAAGTCTTCTGTCTTTCGAAAGCCGATATGTCATACTACTGCTACTGCTGCTACTACTTCATCATCTCTGATCAGAGGTCACAAGGCTCAGATTCTCTCGAGTCTCCTGATCAGGTGCATTTTTTCTTTCAGAAAATGGGCCTTGGAGAAGCACTGTGTATTATATTCTTTGATCCCCTTTAGCTCATGCTTAGTTTTATTGCAATGAGTGAGTGCAACTTGCATGATCACTGTCAAGTGTCGATCTCCCTGTGCCCCTGTTACATGTACCCTTAAGTACTCATGTAAAGTTAATTATTATGGGTGATTATGGTTGAGAAGGGCATGATAAATGTAATATATATCAAAGTCCATGGTGTGAAAAAAAGTGAGTGCAAGTTAGCAGAAGAAAGTATGTACTTGGAGGATTACAATGATACAATCAAGTTAGTTAATCCAACGATGAAAATATATATGGACACACATCATATATTTCAGGTATCTTCCTATATATTATTTAATAAAATCTAAATAGTACACGAACGTGCAGAGAATAATTACCACCCAAGGCTTAATTAAGTAGCTGTAATTAGGTTAACTCACCAGGACAATTTTATTAAATCTTGATTTCTGATAAAGTTTTGATTGGGGATGTAGCTCAGATGGTAGAGCGCTCGCTTAGCATGCGAGAGGTACGGGGATCGATACCCCGCATCTCCATTTTTTTCCGTATTATGCATTCTGTAATTTTTATCTCCATTTTTTTCCGTATTATGCATTCTGTAATTTTTATCTCCATTTTTTCCGTATTATGCATTCTGTAATTTTTTCCCTTATAATTTAGAGTTGTGTAATTTTTTTCCCTTATAAGTTAAAGTGGTTAGAAAATTTATCTTGAAGCCGATCTGACCGGCTCGTTCGCATCTCCATTTCTTTTTTAGATTATGCATTCTGCATTTCTTCTGTCTTTACCTTTTTCTTTTCTTAAAATGTAAGTGGTTAGAAAATTTTTACCTTGAGGTTTTCTTATATACTGAAAGTGGTTACAAAATTGACCTTGAGGATGACCAGGCATTCTTCACTTCTTGTCCTTTTTTTCCGTATATTGTAAGCGCTCGTTGCTAGTAATTCTTTTTTCAAATAAGAATCTTTGAGGCAAACAGCCCTCAAACTAGCTTTGATCCACCCAGAATGAAAAAGAAAAACATCACACACGTCGAGGGGAAACACCATAATCATGGTGGTTTTTTTAAGACGATGAAAAGCTTAGACAATTATTACCAAGAATACTCTCAACCTCTGTATAGCAAGGGATATATAACCATATAACCAGACTATATATATATATATAATTTTTATACTGTTTAAATTGTCTTTCTCCTCCTCTTCCCTTCGCGCTCAGTACCTTTATATGCGGAAAAAACAACTCTTCAAAACTGCCACCTAAGACAGCGTGAGCCTAAAAGAAGGAATGTGATTGGGATAGGAAAATGGATGAAGGGTTAGCATAAAATAAAAGAGATAATGGATGGCTAGGATTTGAAGATATCTTTTGATGCGTGGGAAATTATTTCCCTAACCCACTAGGCAAACAGGCCCTAAGATCTAATATCTCTTTTGTTTCTATCTAAAAAAAGCCTACTTGCATGAAAACCGTTGGGAGAAAAATATGACCTGTGCGCTACTTCATTCGTCTAAAATAAGTTTATTTTTTACCCATCTCACACATATCAATAAAAAACTAAAATATTTTTTATCAAATTCCAACACAACAATTACTCACATTATCTATTCCCAGTATAATTATTTTTATAGTAAACTTCGATACAATGATTACTTAAAATAAATTTATTTAAAAATAAAAAAAGTTAAAAGAACTTATTACGAAATGAAATGAAGGGAGTAGGTTCATCCTGGAATGAAACTCTACGCAGGTGACAGGAATCGGCTGGACGAGATTGTCATGCATCCTTTTGATCACACAATGCGTGGTGCACAAATCCATCTGAACTATTCAAGGCAAAAGGTATATAGTAAGGTCAAGGTAGAAAGGAAATAATACATCATTCAATTGATGGCAAAATTTTGCATCCGGTTGCCACACCTATCAATCTGAACAAAAAAATATAGCAAGTTGCGTGACCTATCAATCTGATTAGAACACTACTCATATCACTCGATAAAAGATTATTTTAAAAGTCAAAGTGTTGTATCTTTAGTCTAAATTGAAACATTGCTTAAAAAGTGGTTTGACGTGGAATTTACTCTTTTTTCTTTTCGTGATTGCGCTCTCTCTCTCTCATCTGTATGTTTTTCTCTCTCCTATGATCCTATCTCTTCTTTCAAATAGATAAAATTATTTTGGTCCTAATCCTCTTTATACATTGTGTATTAGAAAAAAATATAATGTAAATGTCAAAACTTATAATGTACACTACTGAAAGTGATTTTTATCCATCTCCCAAAATCAATAATAGTTTCGGAGTTAATAGGAACCGAGACTAAAATATATTTTTAGTTCCGGTTAAAAAATGCAACATGACTTTATAATTTTTAGTCCCAGTTGATGTTACCAACCGGGACAAAAGGTCATTTTTAGTTCTAATTCAAAAAGTCTTCAACACTTGTAGTCGTGGTTGTTTATATCAACCGAGAGAAAAGATCGAAAAAATCTGAAACAGTGCTGAGTCGCACGCCTCCCCACGCGCCTCGTCCTTATCTGCCCGCACACCTTGTCCTTATCCCCGTGCGCCTCCACGAGTCTGCACTGACTTATCCATCCACGCCTTCTCCCCCTCCTCCCCTTCCCTTCGATCTCTGTCGGCAGCGTGGGCAATGACGGTGGCGAGCCATGGTGGGGAGGAGAGGCCCGTCGCCGAGGGGCAACGATCTATGTGTCCGCGGGCGGCAGGCGACGGGCGACGGGCAGTGGGCCGAGGGGCGATGTCACAGCCCGATTTTCGTTCGGGAATAAAAATCATTTAATAAATTATTTTCTAGAAATTAAATAAAAAGAAAAACAAAGTAAATCAAGTGAAACTATTAAGGAAATTAAATTCTCCTTTAAAAATCATGGCTGAAAATATTTTTGAAATATTCTCTATGCCCTAAAATACTCTCTGAAATTTTTCGTGAAATTTTGGAGCTCCAAAATAATTTTAATAATACAAAGAACACTTCAATAATTATTTAAATAAATAAATTAAACTTTAAATGATCTGAAGATATTTTTACTAAATACTTTTGGGTGTTTATATATTTTTAGTATTTTTCTTGGAATTATTTGGGCATTGTAAGTATTTATAAGAATTAAGGGATGTTTGGACTAAAAAGTCTATATTAGCTCCCTGCTACAGTAGCGTCTTCAACCTCCATCTTATGCTACAGTGCTAAACAGTACCCCGAAAACTGTGGCTTTTGTTTCCTCCACCAAATCCGGCCTAATCCTTTGCCCAAATCAAAAATTAGTTGCGGGAACGGATTCCTCTCGATCTCCTCTACGTTTCCCCATGAAACCCCCTCAATCCCATGCTAAATCGCGCGAATTTCGGCCCGTTCTTATCCCGACGAACTCGGGATAAACCCTAAAAATCCGGCGCCATATCCTCTCATCCGGTGCCAAACTCTCCCTCCCAAGCCTATAAATAGGACCCCCTAGGCCTCCTCCTCGGTTTCCCCTTTTTTCCCGAGCTTTTCCCGTGCTCTAGCCACCTTCCCCGCGAGTTCCCATCTCTCCCACCCGTCGGCCGCAACTCCGGCCATCTTTTCCCTCCGCCTCGGCTGCTCCCGGTCAGCGCCGTTGCCTCCTCCGACATCGCATCACGAGGAGAAGCCCGGCCACCATTCCCTTGCGCCAAACACCACCGAAGGCCCTCGTCGCCATGGACCCATGCGTTGCCGCCTCCGTTCGCATTTCAGCCGTGCCTCGTCGCCGTTCCCGTTACTGTTTATCGTTGCCGTCTTCACCGTCGGCATCATAGCAGCAAGCCGAAGTCCGTCCTCCACCTCTCCTCCACCGAAAGCCACCGGAAAGCCGTTGTCGCCGTTAACCCGAGCTCGGCCGCCGCTTTCATCTCGTCACCGCCGTCTCGCCGCCGCTCGTCGTTGGGTAAGTAGTGGTAAGAGTCGCCTCACCGTCCTCTCTTCACTAGTCAACTCCATTTCCACCGAGTGTTGTTGTTCGTCGTCGCCAAGTCGCACTTCGCCGTCGCCGCTACCATTCCGAGCCGCCGCCCGTCGTGCTCGTGTGGCCGCGTGGCCGCCACCTCGCGCCGTGTGAGCTCCTTTGTGCCCTGTATCTTTTGATGTGTATCCCATCCCAGTCCTAAACCAGTTAGATCTTGGTCAGCATAATCCAAGCCGTTTATCTATGTAGATTTATTTCGGTTTAATTTGAGCCACTCATCCTTTGTTCCCAGTTCAAACCTAGCCGTTCAAATCCTTATAATCCTCGTGAACAGATCGGGGCTGATGTCTTAAACATCCTTTTCCAGCTCAAAATTAATTAAAAATTACGTAATAAATCATCTTAATTTCCGAATTCATTTAAATGGTCCAAAACTTCTAAAATTCATATCTAATCCATACGAACTTCAAATTGGGCCATTCAAATTGCAAAATTTATCTAAAATTAAACTCTACATGTTTGTTTACTTTTTATGTATTGTTATTTGGTTTTTATTAGGTTTTTCCTCGTTTTGCGTGTCGGCGTGTAGATTCCGCCGTTTCGGAGTTTGCGCTCGCGAGGAAAGAGCCCGAAGTTTGCTTGAAGACGCAAGGCAAGTCACACTTCCCTTGAAGCATATTGATCCTATTTTTATAAATGTTTTACGTTTGCAAATAAAATTGCATTGCTTTGCTAATTACATGGAATGATGGATTACCTATCTGCTTGTTTGTGCCTTATTTACTTGTTATCCGTCCTTTGTTAACCTTGGGTGTTAATTTGACTAGCTTTAGTCACGATGTTGATTCTAGCTAGAATTATATGCTTAGCCATGCTTAATTACCACTAGCTCACTAAATGGGATAATTACACTTTATTCTAATCTCGATGAGCCGCAAGCTCGATACACCGACCATGTCTTATTGGTCATAATTATCTCAACTAAAATATGACATAATGATGGGTGTGGGTGCATGGTTTTGGATGGTCGCACCCATGGCAATTAAGGACCGGTTCATGGGAAACCCCGAAAGACATACGTGCAAACCACAAGCGGAATGGGCAACGGTGGATCCGTAGTATAGCTTTCCTCCGGCCGACGTACCCTAGTGAGGGTGGGCGTGATGGAGTTGGGTCGGCCCCGGTTTACGGGTTGATCGGCTGCCGGATTCACCGTGGCATGAGAGGGGCTGCCCGCGCCCTGCGGGAGGGGGGCGAAACCTTGGTGTGGTATCGCTTGGTTAGAGGGAGTTATGCGAAAGGTCTTGTCATGATTTCCCCTTTGCGTATCATGGTGGTACTTCGGGCATGGTAACATGTGTGGAATTGTGTCTTGTGGGTAAAGTTGCGCACCTCGATCGAGTAAAACTATTCGAATAGCCGTGCCCGTGGTTATGGGCGATTGACCAGATTCACTATGATTAGTCCACTCTTGAATAATTTGATTTAATGGAACTGGTTTAGTTCGGTGGAATGGTTGGGCCTGTTCAACGTGGGGATAACGTTGTTCGGTGGAAGATTAATATTGCCTTAACTACTCAATTTTTTTGTTTTTAAACATTAAATGTTTGTAAACCGCATTTATGCAAAATATCCCAAGCCACTCTTGTCTCCCTTGCACGTCCGCATTTCTCGGTGTGGCTTGTTGAGTACGGTGGTTGTACTCGGTCTTGCGATTTTCCCCGTTCGAAGTGTAGTGCTTCGATGTGAAGATGGAGTTAGAGACCAAGGCTGACCCGGTTGAGTTTGCTCGTGGAGTGGAGCTGAACCCCGCTAGTGTCGTCTTTCTTTTCCGCCGCAGTTTTGGGTGTGAGGACTAAGTGCCTCTTTAGTAAGTATTTTTATTTTACGCTTTGTTTTACGTTTGGACTGTGTATTAATTTGTCATTTTATGTACCTGGTTGATTCTGGAAAGGGATTTAATACATAAAATAGTCGGAAATTTGGTTAAATTTCCGGGCGTGAGCGACGTGTCATGCCCAAAAATTTAGCCAAATTTCTATACTATTTTGTGTATTAAATCCCTATCCAGGAATCAGCCAGGGTATACAAAACGACAAATCAATAAACAGATCCAAACATAAAATAGAACGTAAATACTTATAGAAGAGGCACTTAGTCCTCACACTTGAAGGAAAGCAAAGCGCGAAAAGGCGATCCTAGCGGGGCTTCAGCTCCACTCCACAGGCAAACTCAACTGGGGTCTGAGCCTTGGTCTGCTAACTCTGTCTTCGACTCAGAAGCACTACACTTTTGGGAAAGGAGGAAATAGCAAGGTTGAGTACAACCGCCATACTCAACAAGCCATACGAAGAAATGCAGATGTGCAAGGGGAGACAAGAGTGGCTTGGGCTATTTTGCATAAATGCGGTTGTAAACCTTTCTAGTTTAAAACAAGAAAAAGGTCGATTAATTAGATCAAGATTAACCTTCCACTAAACAACGCTATACCATGTTGAATAGGCCCAACCAATCCACCTAAACTAAACCAGTTTCATTGAGTCAAATTATTAAAGGCGAAACTAATCATGGTGAATCTGGTCGATCGTCCATAACCGTGGATACGACTATTCGAATAGTTTTACTCTGGCAAGAGGTGTACAACTGTATCCACAACACACGATTCCACACATGTTGCCACGCCCCGAAGTATCGCCACGATACTGCAAAGGGGAAAATCGTGACAAGACCCTTCGCATAACTCTCCCTGACCAAGCGACACCATACTAAGGTTTCGCCCCTACCCCTAGACCAGGGTTGGCAGCCCCCTCTGGTGCCTAAGTGAATCCGGCAGCCGCATAGACCTTACCCGGTCCATCCGAACTCCATCATGCCTACTCTTGACTGGATGCATCGGCCAGGAAAAAGCTACACTACAAGTTCAGTCGTTGCCCATGCTGGCTTGTGGTAAGTACTATAAGTCTTTCAGGGTTTCCCATGAACCGGTCCTTAATTACCATGGGTGCGACAAGCAAAACCATGCACCCACAGCCCACCATTAAGTCATATTTTATTTAACCTTTATTCCAAGGTGATACCGGTCCATGACCATCATTTCATGTGACTATCAGCTATTAATATAGTTCTCCCATTAGGTGAGCTAGTGTAATTAAGCAAGGCTAAGCGCAAATAATTCTAGCAAGATCACGTAAGTGATGTGAGCTAGTCCAATTAGTCACCGAGGTTGACAACTATGGATAATAATTAAACATGGCACAAGCGATCAGATAGGTTGTACCGATCCCCGTGTAATTAGCAAAACAATGCAATTTTATTTGCAAACAATAAATATTTTATACATTAGGATCAATACGTGTCAAGGAGGAATGTGACTTGCCTTGCTTCTTCAGCTGATCTTCCTTTCTTCGCGACCGCAAACTTCTGAAAGTCTACACGTTGGCACGCAAAACGAGGGAAAACTCTAATAAAAACCAAATAAACAGTACATGGAAAGTAAACTAACATGTAGATCTCAATTTTAGATGAATTTTGCAATTTGAATGGCCCAATTTAGAGTTCGTATGGATTAGATATGAATTTTAGAAGTTTTGGGCCATTTAATTAAATTCGAAAATTAAAATGATTTATTGTGCAATATTTAATTAATTTTATAAGGGAAAAGCTATCCGCTGGCATCAGCAAAGGGCTGGTGCCGACACGCGGGCCCCTGAGTCAGTGGCACTTTGGCGATAGAGAAAGCCTATGGGTCTACGGCCCAAAGGGGAAAAGGAGTAAGAGGGAGTCAAGGGAGACAAAATAGACTTTGCATCAATGGGGAGTCGGTCTGGGCCGAGGAGAGAGAAGAAAGGGAAAAGAGAGGCCCAGAGGGAGGTAAATTGGACTTTTTTGGGGGAGAGAGGACTAATGGCCCGCTCGGGAAGAGGACGGCCCGCGGCAACAAGTGGGTCGGCCTCAAGGCCAGTCCGAGAGGACGACCGAGGCGAGAGGGAGGCCGGCTCGGCATGGCCGACGGTGGCGCGGTGGCAACCGGTCACCGGCGGCGACCAGCGATCGTGGGGAGAGACAGCGTGCAGCGCGGGAGGCGGTGCATGGGTTTTGACAAGGCGACGGGCAACACGTGCACGCGCGACGAGGTGTGGCAGCTCGGACGACGCACGGGCTTGGGAGGTGGCACGGCGATGGCATAAGAGACACACAGCGCGTGTGCACGTGGAGGCGCGGGCGGAGCGAGGGTAGAGTGCGGTCGGTCGGGAGCGACGCAAGCGGCGCACGCTTGGGCGCGATGAGCCGGCGAGGGGCGGCGGCATGGGGGAAAGGAAGAACGGCGCGACGGCCAGCGGAACAAGGCGGCGTGGGCCCTAGCGGCACCGGCGGCCAGCGAGGATGACACGCGCGCACACATGCGCGCGAACACGAGGTGCGACAACCATGGAACCGAACGAAAATAGAGCAGAAAAACAACACAGAGAGAGAGAGATACGGCCTTACCGGCAACCGGAGGGGAAGAAGACAACGGTGACAGCACAATGCGGCGGCGGATTTTTGGGGAAAGCGGGTGGTTAGCGCGTTCTTGGAGACGGTGATGGTGGTAGTGCTAGAATGGTGCAGCGAGCGGCGGTTTGGCCGGAACGGCGGCCGAAGTTGGGCTAAACGGCGGCAGAGCCGCATCGCACGGTGCGGGGCACGGGAGCACGGAACGGTGCAAATGTTTAACCGAAAAAGCTCGCCGGCTATCGGGGATGCTTTATATGGGGTCGCGGGGTGCGGACGTGGGCCGGGCGCGGATATAGCGGCGACAACGTGGGGTGTGGCCGGTGTGGGCGAGATGGAGAGGAGGCGCGGTCGGGGATGGCGGCCTCGTGGGCGTGGGCTGCCGGTCCACGCGCACGCACGAAGAGGGCGGTCGTCATGGCGTGAGAACGACGCCGACCATTTCGCCGGATGGCCGGAGGTAGGGAGCGAGCGCGAGTGGGGCCCACGGTCCCACTGTCGATGAGAGGAGATGAGCCAAGGATGTGAAATGGACTTTTGCCAAGGAAGCGGGGCGACGGTGGACCAAACCAAGAGGGAACATTAGACTTTACGGAGAATGGGCAAAGCGGCCCAGGAACAGGAAAGACATTTTAATTTGTTTTTCTTTTTTTAATCGAATAAATGATATTTGTATTTTTATAAAAACTTCCATTGCTCAAATAATTTAAAAAAAATCCTGAAAATATATGAAACACGAAGTATTTAATAAAAATATAAAAACATCATTCACTGATTAAATAATTTATTTAATTAATTACTTAAATACTTTTTATATTATTAAAATTATTTCTAGAGCTTTAAAATTTCACGGAAAATTTCACGAGTATTTTAGGGCATGGATAACATTTCAAAAATATTTTCAGCCATGATTTTTACTGAAAAATTTAATTTCCTCATTAAATTCACTTGACTTAATTACTTTTCTTCTTAATCAATTTCTAGAAAAAGCATTATTAAACGATTTTTATCCCGATCGAAAATCGGGCGTGACACGACTGCAACGGGTAGCATGCCGAGGGGCGACGGCAGCGGGCAACCAACCGAGGGGCAACGAGCAGCGGGTGGCGAGCCGAGGGACGGCGGTAGCAGGCGGTGCACGGCCCTCCTCCTCATCCTCCGAGCACATGACAGAGACCGTAGGCACGACATCAGGAAGATTTATGGATTTGTGGATTTGTCAAGAATCAAGGAGATTTGTGGAACTTTTTATATGTTTTTTTGTGAATTTGTGGATGATTTTGTTGTTATATTTGATCTGTGATGTTAATTTTGATGTTGTTGCATTCGATCTGTGGCATTGGAAACAAATAATCTTGATGTTGTTGCATTTGTGCGTTCGTGAAAACGTTGTTGCATTTGATCTGTCACATTGAAAAAAAGTATGTAAGCATCAAAAAATGAATCACTGATGATATGTTATCTCAAATCTGTAATGAATCACTGATGATATGTTATGCGACAAATGTTATGCAGCACCGCAACCAAATGTTATGCTTACATATGTTTGATAGTAAATTCTTAAGATGTTTTACATGTTAATTTGTCAATTGTAGGTTTAAAATGGCAGACCAAGACATCGTGTGGGAACATGGAATAAGGCAAGGTGGTGGTTTCCAATGCAAATATTGTGGTGCTAAGAGGAATGGGGGTGGAGCTACAAGATTTAAGTTTCATTTGGCTCACCGTGGAGAAGGAGTGAAATATTGCACCGCCGTTCCACCCGATGTTAGGGATTTCTTTAGGCGGCACTGGATAGAAAGGAGCAGCTGCGATCAACGAAAACTTGAAAAAGCAAGAAAGGAGGATGCAGTGCGAGAAGATATACTCATTTAAGTGGAGATGCCGATAGGAAGAGCAGATGAGAGCGGCGTTGGCAGCATCGCGCCACGAGGCGGAATTCAGAAGGGGTGTAGAAGAAAGAGGTGGTGTGTACGAACATGGAGGTGGAAGTGGAAGTGCAAGTGGGCGATCCGCAACTTCCCGAACAAAAAAACCGTCTTCTAGGGGTGGAAGTGACCCCATCACTGATTTTATGAGGCGATTAGCTTCGAGTAGAGAAGTGCCTTCGCAGCGTGTGGGAGGTTTTAACATCGCTTCGGCGAGATCAACAGTGCAGCCTAGGATTGACACAAGTTGGTGGTCAAAGAAGGGAAAGTTAGCTAAGGACGCAATTGGAACGGTGTGGGCGAAGTTTTATTACACTGCCGGCATTGCTCCACGGCAAGCGGATAATCCGTACTTTGTCAGTGCCGTTAAGGAAACACAGAAATGTGGTGAGTAAATGTGTGCAGACAATGGAATCAATAGAATGGTAATGTCCACCGAGGAATATTCGTCAGCGTGCAGACAATGGAATCAATAGAATGCACATCTACAGAACCTCAGGTATACTCTCTTTTGTTTCTAAACTATAAGTTAATTGCATTATGACTATGTGATATCTTCCTATACTATGTTTGTAAATTATGAGGTTATCGCTTTATGAAATGTTGTCTGCGGAATGTATAGTCCTAATACATCTGTCATATAACCAAATATTAGCAAAGGTCATGCCAAATTTTTCAAAAAAATTCATATTTAGCCAATTTCATTCCGTACTTCTAATTTATGCCAAAAAATGATATTCTTCGCGACATATCTCTATTTATGTGCGGAATCGGGCGAAATATGCCGTCGCGCCGCCGCTCACTTCTTTCGGCATGAAGACTACAATATCGATGGCGAATTATGTGGATGCTTACTATCATTTCTATTTCAGGGAACTTATGGGACCTAATTGCAACTTTGTACCATATGACATATGCTAAGACAAATATTTCGTACTCGTTTCGTAATCTAATTATTTCGTGAAGTTTGCCCATCCAAGTTCATTATATCTTCCATTTTCACAAAATGTTTTTATCATTCAAAATATATCTTTATTTTTCTATTTTTACTACAATTTAAACATCACATTAGTTATTCCCCGTAATTCATACAACTATTTTCACACACATATATTAGTGCATATATCAAATTTATGTATTCAATAATTATAGTATTTATTCCTAATTTTTTGACAATATTTACACATTTTTCGCGACGGTTTACTAATTTTTCGCACCTTTATTCACGGTTTTCGCGCGAAATACCAAAAGCCGCGACATAGACGAAATTTTCCAAATTCAAATTTGCGCAGCTCACTGCCGCCGACTTTCGCAAAGCCGGCCGAAATTCGTGCTCCCGCGAAGGGCGGCACGGCAAGGGTTGCCGAAATCGTAAACCACGGCCGGGATACGACTTACCGCGTGCGAATTCAAAAATTTTTAAAAAAATTTATTTTATCACAAATATATATATTTTTTAATAAAAAAATAAATTTCACGTGGTTTGCCGCGAAAACCGTGGTATGTGGCGTGGTTTGAGCGAAAACCACGACACGACACGAATTTAAATTTGGTTCAAATCTTGCACGGTTTTCGCGATTTTTGACGTGGTTTTCACGGTTTTTGGCACGGTTTTCGCGCGGTTTAGACGAAAACCGTGATGCGGTAAAATGTCAACCGTGATGCGGTAAAATGTCACGAAAACTAATGTTCACTCCATCACGATTTTAATGATTTTCGTATGAAAATCATGCTACCCCCATGATACGGCATAATATACTTGTACAAAATACAAAACCGTAGTAGCAGGTTGGCATGCAAGGCAGCAGCATGCAAGTTTAGTCTCACCTCGGAAGTTGAAGGAAGAGGAGCACTGTTTTATAGTAATCGGAAGACCAAGTACAGAAAAATCGGGTTGAAATTTAACGCCAAACGAACCATTTTTTAGTGAGTTGCCATCACGTTTAAGGGCTAATTCCTTTGTTGTGCACACTATAAAAATGTTTTTATGTCACTTTTATGTTTTAAATTTTTTCTGTTTCATAATATCACATACAATTACTATCTGTGTTTATGTATTTTACTATTTCTATATTTTTTTTATTCTACATTCCGAATGAGCCCTAAGTTACCTCATCGCCACCTTTAAGTGGGGTACTGCATGTAGTTCGCAGCAATAGGCCAATAGTTTGTGCACTTTGGCACTTATATTATGAAACAAACAATAAACAATAATTATCCGTGCACTTGGCACTATAATATTATGAAATAAATATATACATTCAATCTAAAAAGAAGTGTTGAGTCTCTTTGTATAAATATACACACATCACAACACATACGCACCACCAAACATACACACACTCACACCCAATAGACGGTATATCAAATTTCTTTTGAAAATACATGTGTAATTCAACACTAGTATTTTTTAACGAATTTGCGAGAGCTAGGTGCATATACAAATTTTATAAATTGCTTTTATTTGATCAATAAGGAAAAAAAACAAACGCAAATTTCAAGATGTCAAAAATATAAAAATTTCGGAAGCATAGCATGCACATGTGTCCGATGAAAACATTTGATTGATCGAGGATACAAATGCGTGAATCGAATGTCTTCAAATTAAGTTCAAGCTAACAAATCGTCGCAAACGCCTACGAATTATATACCAAGCCCTAAATAAATCTACTAGTACGTAATTAATTAGCTAACTCCAATCTGCAGCGCCGCCGGCGGCGGCGGCGGCGGCGGCGGCGGCCTTCTTGTGCGCCGACAACCACTCCAACGCCTTGCCGTGGATCTCCCGCTTGAGCCCCTCGAGCCGCGCGGCCCTCGCCTCGGCGACGTACTCCTCCCTCCGGCGCGTCGCCCGCCTCTTCTCCTCACGGTGGCCTCGCACGACGAGGGCGGCCAGCCTCGCCAGGTGGTACAGCAAGACCCCGCCGGCGGCCACCGCGATCACGACCTTCTCCAGCGCCGACGGCGGCGCCGCCCTGCACTTTGCCATTGTTTTTTGTGGCTAATCTGTTAATTGATTGCACGCACGTATATATAACGCGGTCGTGCCGTATAATATATGTTAGGAATCTTCCCGACTTACAAGGCGTCTGGTATCAAAAGATCGTACGTACGTGGTTCAATCTTTGCCTTTGATCAGGAATCCAACGGGTGTACGTCTATACTCCCTCCAGTAGATGACACGCAGATGACTTTTTGAACCCATTCTGATAATCGTTTTATTTAAACATTTTATACAAATACATAAATACATAAGTTATAAATCACATGTATAACTATTTTTAATGATAAAATAACTCATAATAAAATAAATAATAATTATATAATTTCTTTAATAAAACAAATGATCAAAAGTATATATAAAAATTAACGATGTCATCTATTACAAAATGAAATTGTGGTATTTCGTGATCCCGAGTTCTCAGCCTCTCGGATATCCCAGATCCAACATATTTTGTATTCCCAAGTTAAAATCTTTGCCTTACGGATAGTGCGTTAAAGAATCTTTTTTTTCCAACGGACCGTGTGATAGGACCTTTCCGATAAACTAAGTGTGGCATCTAAATTTACTTTTACCAATAGACAACTGACTCGTGTAGTGGTTACATAAATTATTGGATGTGAATATGTGATTATATTGGATTTATTGGTTTGCTTCTATTTTATTGGAAACATAAAATTCTAAACAACTTTAAATCTAGAGTGTAGAGTTGTGCCAAACTAGGCCTTAGAGTTTTGAGCAGGCCAACTCTCCCTTGGTAACCTTGTTGTCCTATAATTTTTGGTATTTTTAATTTTTTATTAAGATTTGCAAAAATAATTTTTGCTTTCAAACATTTGTAAAAATGGTCTTTCGTCTTTCTCGAGAGGGCGATTTTTAAAAATCGCTCTCCCATATGGTGATTTCGTAACGTAGCTCACCTCACGGCATTGATCTCCGTCAATGTTTTGGGCGTTTTTAAAATTTGCAAAAAATCGAGGGGTCTAAGTGTAAAAATTTTGTCCTTTGGGAGGCCAAACTGTAGAGAGAGGGACGAATACCCTCGAATTTTTTACAATTAAAAAACGCTCAAAATGTTGACAGAGATCAATGACCGTGAGCCACGTCACAAAAATCGCACTTCCAAAAGACGACAGGGGACCGTTTTTGCAAATGGTTCAAAACAAATCTTTTAATAAAAAAATTAAAAATACCAAAAATTCATTGCCCTAGAAAGAGGTGTATAAGAAGAATATCACTCGAGTTGATCTTCAAATATAAACTCTGAAGTACATTTACAGGATAATATGGGAAAGCACCAAAGGAATTAATGCTGTGTAATCAAGGGCGAAGACTAGGGCTGAAGCCCTACTCCAATCCCGAGCCTAAATACCAATTGAAATTACACTTGAAATTTTTGAAAAATATGTAGATAAAACCCAAACGTATGTAAATTACCTAATCCAGCCATACACTTCAGCAAATTTTAGTTGTTCAAATACTGGTGCCACGAATATCATGCACATATCATTATTGCATCGCTCTTATTGGAAATCCTGTCACCGCTGCTTTGACAAACTTGGCTGCCCTAGATCTCACCGCCCATCTATCGTCACCGCTACATCATTGGGTGTCACCTGTATCTTGAAGCTAGACCGCCAGTTGGATGTCTCATGCCCTCTCCCTTGATCAGTGCTCGTCATATATACTCTTTATCACCACTATCTTGAAGCCCAGTAGCCATATTTTACCGGTGATAAGGAAGGTCTCGATCTTTCGATAGGTAAGGATAAATCAATTGTGAAAACTCAACGTTGATGATCCAAAGGTTCCAATCAGAGTGACCGAACCCTTCGCAATCACTACACCCCCTCTCCATTGATTATCACCCGAGTCGAAACACGGATGACCTCGTCGATAAGGCTATCTCCTATAAGCGAATCGAGAACACAAGCAAAAGAGTAGAGATGCAATCTGATTATATTATGAATATGAGATGAATCTCACAAATTGGGATTCCACAGACTGAACTAGTGGCGAAACTACGATGACAGAAATAATCTAAGCAAAATCCGACTCTAAACTATGATGGCTGCTGAATAAAATTGATTAGGGATGTTCTAGAGTTAGCCCTAAGGTGTTCACCCCTTGGGCTTATCCCGCAACACAATTCTAAGGCTCAACAACCCAATCAGACTTGAACTAAATAAGGTATATGGCTTGTTTTGTAGATTTTCGACAGCTTAGTAGGAATTTTGATGTTGGATAAAAATCATTTGAAAGTAGACTCTATAAGCTTTTCAATGAGTACTCATGGGTCTCGAGATTTCTTCTAGATCAATGGCTAAGTCATTTAAAGTTGATGCTGTCATAATGCCCAAATCTCCAAAACATACAAAACTTCATCTCCTGTTTTTATGGATCAAAATGACGTGACGATATAGGAGTAGACTTGGTGAAAAATATTGGTTGGTCCCTAATCAACTTCATTGATTATCCAAGCACTCCGTGATCTCACTCTTATTTCTTTCACCCATGCAACTACAAGTTATGTAAACGAGAAGATACAAAACTCCTGATGTTGTTCAAACATATAATAATAAGTAAAACATAATTTATATGTAACATAAACATATCCAAACTAGTGATGTTCTTATCAACATGTCTTTGTCCAAATATAAATTCACTTGTAGTCGGATTTTGCACGGACTCTCACCTAAGCCCACACTATTAAATTCGACCAGAAATATAAAATAAAATAGATAAATTTGACTATGAGTAGCACCTATAGTCTACAACCGAACTTTAATTTGTTCGGGATGTGCGGGTCGACTTTGGAGTTGAAATTTTGTGAAATATAATGGATATGCTGCTTTCTTATTGCATCAACCTAGTCAACTTTTTTTCCGAATTCTTAATTACTGTATGATGGATATTTAAGGAGCAAATCAAACTTTAGAAATTAACAACTGCGATGCAATGCAAGTTCAACAGAGAATTGCACACGGGCGGTGAGAGCTGGAGGTGCCGCAAAAGTGCAACATATGAGAGCAGAAGCTAGGCTAGATTAATTGTTAATTATGGTATTCTTCCATTTACGTGTGGAGAGAGGTTTAACAATAGATTTTGTGCAAACTAAAATGTTCGTATTTCACAAGAATACTATAACCCTGTTGCTTCTCATGTCATATTTAAATTAATACGTAAAGCAGGATTGAACAATACTGGCTTCATTAATTTTTAGTTTTAATGCAGTGAGCACCATAACGATGCAGCAGGTTCAGACCTATACACTAATTCAGAGGGGGAGAGAGAGAGGGGGGAGAGAGACAGGGGTGCGAAAGGGAAAGAGAGTAAGATGGGCGAAGTGGATAAGACTTCCTATCCTTTGCGTTAAATAAGGGTTCTCGCTCAATTTGATTTTATGGGTGTCGATTTTTCTAAAAGAAACCGTCAACTATAATTATTTAAATGTGTTGGTTATATTTTTTTCATCCCGTAAAGGTAAAAAAATGTCTATAAACATTGATTTTAGAATATATGTATAATGTTTTTTTTGTTTCTGTAGTAGCGCATTTAGCTAGTTCATATGAAATGAGTAGTAGCGATGGACATTTAGCTAGTTCATATGAAATGAATGGACTAACAAGTTTACACACGAGATGGTCTTTTGGAGTAAAACTTAGGCTAATACTTAAATGCTAATTTAAGGCTTTTGATGGCGGTTATTTTTAGACCATTAATATATTTAAAATACTGAAATAAAATAGCTTATCTAATTTTTTCCTAGTGCAAAGTGTTTCTATGCTGAATATCTGTTTCATTCTGCACTGAAATTCTTCGTCCGTACCGAAATCCTCTCTGGCAAAACGTATACGGCAACAATAGACTAAACAGGCCTTATTTAAGGTTTTTTTCTGGGATGGGCTGAGTTCATGTGACCTGTGAATGAAGCAAATGATTCCCGGCCACTCGATAGGAAACGGATGACATCCGGCATGGGTAAAGGTAACGTCTGACTCGCCTTCTTCGAGGCAGACAATCCGCGCCGGTCCCCACGACGGAGGTCTACGGCTATCCACCCCTAAACCCCTACCTAGGGTTTCCAATCACCATGGCGACCACGCCGGCGGCGGCGGCGGGGGGCGCGGCGATCCTCGACACGCTCGGGGACTTCACCTCGCGGGAGAACTGGGACAAGTTCTTCGCGCTCCGCGGCACCGGCGACAGCTTCGAGTGGTACGCGGAGTGGGAGGACCTCCGGGCGCCGCTCCTCTCACTTCTCCAGGGCGGCGGAGGCGGAGGCGGAGGCAAGGGCCCGGAGATCCTGGTGCCCGGGTGCGGGAGCTCGGTGCTTTCGGAGAAGCTCTACGACGCCGGGTTCCGCCGCATCACCAACGTCGACTTCTCCCGCGTCCTCGTCGCCGACATGCTCCGCCGCCATGCCCGCGCGCGGCCGGAGATGCGCTGGCGCGTCATGGACATGACCGACATGCAGGTACGGCCCCCGCGCGCGTCATCCGCTTCGGTGTATGGTTGGCTGCTTTGGAGCTAGGATTTCGTATTGTTGCTGCTGTGTGTGTAGGGCGAATCTATATGGAATTGCGGCTCTGCTTGGAATCGATTTTGTACTGGACCACGCAATTAGGCATTAGCCACCGAATGGAGGATAAATTGGCATCCACCATTTTGGTACTCGTTGTCTTTACTAGTGGAATGGTTAACTGAATTTAGTATCTGATAGCTAGAATAGAGGCTCTTGCTGTTCTTGGAGGTTGATGAGTAAGCAATGCTGAGAATTCAGGCATATTTGGTTGATTGTTAATGCTTGTGAACATATTATCATGCAAATCATCTAAACGAATGAATTCATGTGGTGTGTTATTTTCACTCTGAGGCAGCCTTGCACCATATGCTCATAATTTTAGTTTGTCGCTTGTGTGACATGATGGATCAAGCAAATGACAAAAGGGCGCAACTCATTTGGTTGAAATTCTGAATGAGCCTGGTGGAACACTCGTGGGGCTTTTATGTTTTATGCTTCTTACAATGGTAGTGACTAATGAACTGTGACATTGACAATGTTTTATGTACACAGTACACTTTTAAAAGTTATTTTCCTTTTTAGTTTTAATTTATCCTTGTCATTTTGTTAATAATTACCAGGTTCTTCTAACTGAGTTTTTCTTTTCTTTCTATTTGTCCATCAACCTGTAACTCAGATATCTTATTGAACCTACCTGATGCATCAAATTGCCAGTTCACAGATGGATCATTTGATGTCATACTTGATAAGGGTGGACTGGATGCTCTTATGGAGCCAGAGGCTGGCACAAAACTAGGGACGGAATATCTAAATGAGGTACTTAATGTTGTATTTTTCCAATTTAAATACTTAAGTTTGAGGTTGTAATAGAAATATCATTTTGAAATTTAAATGGTGCATGTTAGTGTTGCATTCTTGATTTTTTTAATACATCTAATGGATTTTATGGAAATGCTATGTTCTTTATGTTGTCTGACTTAGCAAGTGCCTCTTGCTCGTCTTGCAGGCCAAGAGGGTTTTGAAATCAGGAGGAAAATTTGCTTGCCTTACCCTTGCAGAATCCCATGTCCTAGGTGAGCTTCTGTCAATTATTGAGAGAACTGATTACCTGACAATTGTAGTCTTCTCCTGTTATGTAGTTACACTTAGGACCAAGATACGTCTTACAGTTTTGAAGGATTATAGTAAATATACTTTCAAATTTTCAGCTATACTTCTTTTGCTTTGTTCTTAGTTGACTGGAGATATTGACTTTTCACAGTTTCCACAGAAACTTTGACCATTGCTTTTATAACTGCATCAATATTCTTCTTATACATCTTAGTGACTTTGAAGATTCTTAATAAATAAATTTCCAATGTTTCCAAGGAAACTTTATAACTATATTAGTGTAAAACTAAGTTAAAAAACTGTAAGATTATGAATGTGTTTTTAACAAAAAAAATAATGGTGTTTTTGTTCCTTTTTTTGGAAACTAATGGTCTACTTCTTGTGCAGATAATCTGCATATTTTCATAGATATTGTGGTCATGAATCAAAATTTTAAAACTGTTCCACAAATGATAAAAAGTAACCAATTTAATATATCAGAGGTTATTTTCATAGTTGACTAACAGTGTTTTGTCCTCTTCCCTCCTGCAGCCCTACTTTTGTCTGAGTTCAGGTTTGGATGGGATATGAGCATTCAAGCTATAGGTAATGAATCCTCTAAGAAGTCTGCCTTCCAGACCTTCATGGTGGTCATGGTAAAAGGAAATATGGGTGTAGTACACCCAGTACAATCACTATTAGACCAGTCTGCTAAATTCTGTAACATGAAACAGGTACTGCTATATTCTTCTGATGGAAACAAATAGTAATTAATTTCCTGTCGGTACTTACTCTTATATTTTATATTGGTGCTACAGGCAATTGATGTAATTCGTTCTCTTGAAAAGGAAAACACCGTCCGGGAGTCATACAGTTCTGGTGTTGATGTTACTTTGTCATTACGTGATCTTCAGTTAGGAGCTGTAGGAGATCTGAAGGTGATTATCCCAGGACGACGAAGGATGTTCATTCTTGGTGAACTGGGAAATTCACTTTATTGCTATAAGGCTGTTCTATTGGATGCCAGAAAGCGGACTGAAACCTTTGTATATCATTGTGGAGTTTTTATTGTGCCTAAGGTCTGTTACATATTATCAATATGCAGCTTTAATTTTTATTCTAGTACTTATTTATTTTGACTGAATCCCCTACTGATCATTTTCTTGACCCACTATGTCCTGAAAGAAACAAGCATACGATAAAATACGCTATGATCAGAAAATATGCTTGAAAGCCAAGTTACTATATTGGATAGAAAACTGTGTCGATCAAAGTTATCTAGGGTTGATGTGCACCCATGTCGTTCACTTCAGTGGAAGTGTTCAACCTGTGCATTTTATACCAATTTCAATGCATATATCAAATATTGTGTTAGTTTTGTAAGCACATGCTTGTTGGAAGCTGAAATGTGATGCTGTATTGCATACTTGGCGAGGGACACATCCAGTTTATTCAAATTGTATGAAGCACAAATCTTGAGGTCCCCCAATCTATTTCCTTCTTGGGATGATTCTACCTTTTTATGTGGTTTTGATCTGTCACTTGCATTGAAGATTTACGAGAGAGATGATAAACCTTATGCAAATATGTTAATTATGCATGTAGCAAATGCAAAGATTATGTGGTCCAACTGAAGTTCAGGATTTGGGACAAGTAATATCACTGCAAGATAATAATGAACTTACTAGTACACAATATGGTAGAATAGTATTAAAAGAGGAATAGTATTAAAATATGCTAAATATTATATGGAAATATGTATTGAAAGAAGAAAATTATACATAGCTGATTGTTGTATGGATACGTGCACATAGTGGGTATAGAGAATTTGGACAGGGTGATCACTCCTGTAGTCTTGCTCCCATCCCCATTTATAGTGGCAGGGACAGGACATACTTCAAATTAGTAAAATCGAGTCTTGTATAGGCTTTGAGTCTTTCTCTATCTCTATTCTCACCGTTTTGTTCCTCTGCTTAATGTCTATTGTGGTTCTGCTGCTTCTGCATCAAAAGGTTTGCTACGTAGGTATTGGCTAGGCTTCTTTTGATAACCTGAGTAGCTGAGTGGTCCTCCAGTCTTTGTGTTTTCTTCCATTGAGCTATGTGAAAGCTAAAACAGTCACTCTGCCACTCATGATTGCTAATGAACATAATTTGCTTTCAGGTTCGAGCACATGAATGGCTTTTTGCTTCAGAAGAGGGACAGTGGCATGTTGTTGAAAGTGCAAAGGCTGCTCGTCTAATTATGGTACAACTGTGATGGACCAAGCCTAGTGTGATTATTAATTTGATATTTAGGATCCCCTTACAGCATTTTCATTGCTTATATTTGTGCGATGAACTTAACTTACCTTAGGTATTCTTGGATAGCAGACACGCAAATGCTGACATGGATGTTATCAAGGTGATTATTTGCAAAATAGGATGTTGTGCGATTGCCAAAGGCTTAACACACTATCCTAATGTTATTGTTTTTACAATATTTTTTCAGAATGATTTATCTCCTCTTGTCAAGGATCTGGAACCTGGAAATCCTGAAGAGGAAGCCCGTATACCGTAGGTGTCAATGCATTCTATTTGAAATTTCATCAGCATTTTTTCCTAGAAGTTGGCATTTTCATGTTAAGGAAATAAGTGTCAAATTTTTTTGAAGTAAAACTGTAGGAAAGGATCCTAATAAAAATGTCAAATTATTAAGACAAACTTTACAGTTTGGTATTTTGAGTAAAGGGGTTTGTCAGTTAAAGGGGTTTGTCAGTGCCCATGATTATAGTAAGGCTTTGCAATTGGTCCAGCATGAAAACCCAATCTAGTTCTAATTGAAATTCACTGATGCCAAATAAGTCCTATTTGGGAGAGCACCGTCATCACTCATCACCATTATTATATCTCCTGGTGGTGTACTGGTGTTTGTTTATTTCAATGCTCATTCCCTGGTTCCATTATATGCATTCCACCCCCTTGTTTGTTATGATATGTTTACCCTAGGCCCATAGGTTAATTTGATTTTATAGTGCCATTGTTCACAAAATAATATTTGTATTATTACCTTTTTTATGTGACTAACCAAATCCATCTTTGTTTTTGGCATGGGCGTGTCTTCTCCTATACTCTTTTGTCATCTAGGCTAGGTAAAGTGTTGTTCATGGCGTTGGTTCAAAATTGGAATAAATTGATTTTAAATAAAACAAGATCGTGATTGCCTACTTGTACTTAGTATTATAGTGGCAGAGGTACAGAGGTATATGGCTGAATGCTATCACCTCAGCTTGTTAGGTTGCTTTACTAATTATTATAGTTACACGATGGAACATGGAATGGATTATTGTAGGTACATCATGGAATACTATTGTCTTGTACATAAGTAAATGCATTACTTTACAGGACAAGTGATATCATACTCAGTAATGCAAATAATGTTGCCTTGTGTTGAGAAATGACCTGAAATGCGCGTTCTATTCTTCATAGAATGAAGTTGCAAATGCATGCCAACTATATATGGTTGAAATTGGGAAGGACCCAACCAGTTGTTACATTTGTAATAACACAAGTAAATTCATATGTCAGTGGTGCACTGCATGCCCACATGGAATCCCTGTGGGTGTTTGGGGGGGGGGCTATGAGCTTTTCGAATATTCTCGATCAATGTTCCTTCCATGTAATGCACAACGGAAAAATGTTTTTTCATCATGGTTGTGGTGTAAAAACAACTATGCAGGTTCATGATGGCTGGTGATGGTGTGAAACAACGAGAGATTCTTCAAGAGGTAATTATTAAAATATATTTTCTGTGGAATGCCTATTTTAGTGGCAATGCTGTTTGTCCTTGCCTTAAGGACTAATGTTATCCAGATTGACATCATCTATATGTAATATTGGAGGCTTTTGCAGACTTGGTGCCACTCTTTTGCATAAGCATAATTACTGGCTTACTACAAAATTATAGTGGTTGAAACCTCAAGTCATTTAGCACCTATTTAGTACATGATCTATATCATGAATGATAGATGCAATGGAACTGTGTCCACTTCAGCAAGTATAGAACTCCCTCTGCTATCTCACTTCAGCAAAACTGTTTGATGCTGGGCAAAAGAACGGAAAATTTGATATCTGGACATGATTAATTGATGTACTAACTTTAGGTTTTTATTTATGATAATTAGGTAGCTCGGTCTTCCATAACCTGGCTCTCACGAAGGACCTATCTTATGCTCTTAATCTACTGATTTTCTTCTATCATTATTTACCAGTATATGTTCTATTACTATCAGGTTTGAATGATCCCAAGAATAAGAAACTGCATATTATTCATCTGGGTGTCCTAGTGGGTGGTATCGGTTCATAGAAAGACAAGGTTTAGACTGAAAGTAACACAATTTTTTTCTGTGGAAGGAAAGATAATTAAAAAGAATATCTATCAATCAACTTTGTACTGCATGCATAGTAAGTTGTAATTAGATAATATATGTGCACTCATGGACTAATATGTTTCTTTATTTAAAATTTTCAAACCACCTGGTTCACTGTTTAGTTGTAATTTCTTATCACTGTTGACTTGTATGCATGCACTACTTTCTCAAATGGACCGCTTGCATTGCATTTTGAAGGTAACTTCAGAAATAACTGGTCCTATGGTTGTGGAAGATGTCGTTTATGAAAACAGTGATGGAGACCAAAGTTCTATGACTGAAAAGATGTTCCGGCGCCTTATATTTAAAAGAAATTCTGGCTTAGTGCAATCTGAAGCATTGCTTTTCAGAGATTCCACCAGTGACAAGGCAGATGAAAGTAACAAAAGATCATCTTCAGCATCCAAAAAAAGGAGGAACCAGAAAAAGAGTCCCTCAGGTATGTTATGCAAATTTAAAGTTTCAACATACGGGTATGCTTGGTTGCTTGCTGTACTCGTGGTAGGGATAATCCATGCCGGCTTTATGGGGTCATTGTTTTGAGACTTTTAAGTTATTTTTAATTTGTAGGCATCTTGCTGATTTGCATTTATCTTAATGTAATCTGATGTTAATTGTGTGGTAGAGATTCTTTTTGTTGTATGTATAATAGATTGAAATGTTTCTGTTCGCTGCTAAACTAGTACTTGTATTCCACATGTAGTTGATTTTAGATATCGGAGGCAGCACCTCATAATGTGTACCATATTTTTACACAGTAAATTTCTTTCCAATTTCTAACTATCTTTTTGTTCATACTTAATTTGGAAACAATTGTTCATTTACCCACCGAACAAGATATTAGACATGCAATCACTACTTAGATTTGAGATGTCTTTATGTTGTCCTTGGTGCATGTATGTTGATCTTCTCTGCATCTTCACCCAAGACATTCAGATATTTTTTGCAAACTTAAGCTTGCTAAAGTTCAATATTCTATGAAAGCAATATGATTTTTATGTGCCTGTTCTATTAATGCTAGTATACTGGTTCTAATCTGAGATGTGAGCTTTAGTTGGCAGACCTGTTTTCTCTCTTCCTTGGTCTAATCATTGAAAGAAGAATGATAGTTCTCTGCTACTCTTCTTTGGCTTTTATAGCTAGGTTTCCAAAACCTTACAGTAGGTAGGTTTCACTGTGGTACTGGAAACATAACTTGTCAGAAAATATATTTTTTTTATTTGAAACTTCGAATATAAATCAATGGACTGTAATTCTTGGTGGGCTGGTCAAGTTTAACTTTTGCATTTAAGTTCTATAAATCAGATGAGAAGGGGAAAAACCTGCTCTCAGTGTAACTGGCCAAGAACAAGTATCTGTGATCAGGGATATTTTTTGTTAACCTGTAGTTTGAAACTCTGGTTGAAAGTAGCTATGGCTACCTGAATCTTAATATTTCACTACTTACTGAAGTTAATGATCTTTGTTGACAATAAGTTCATTAAAAATTTGGCACGCTTGATCTTTCTCTATTTACAAATAATTTGTTGGTCCTTGCATAATATGTAGGATCCAAGACCGTTCTGAGGATTGATCATAGCTACCTTGGTAGCTCTTATCACAGCAGTATCATATCTGGCCTTTCTTTAATTGCATCTGCTCTGGATTCTGCTGCAGTAGCTGGAACAAAAGTAAGAGGATCTCATTCTACACAAGCAATTCAACTTTTAAGTCTTTGAACCTAGATTGTTAAAGATTGCTCTTTTATTAGCTATTAAATTTCTAATTTTAATGTCTGGATGCTTGCAGTAGCCTTTGTTATTGTTTTTTCTTCTGCTATTACAGCATAATTAAATACCATTTTCTAATATTTAATCCTATAATGCATTTTGTAGGTTAGCACAACCGTTGTAGGGCTTGGAGCAGGAACTTTACCAATGTTTCTTCGTGGATGTCTCCCTTTCCTAGATATTCAGGTAAAAGAAAGAAAAATGCCTTATCTTAGTTGACTGGTTGAATGGGGTTATCAGCTTCTCTAACTTTACAGGTTGTGGAGTTAGATCCCTTGGTAGAGGAGCTAGCAAAGAAATATTTTGGCTTTTCAACAGATGAGCAATTGCAGGTGAGTTATTTATTGTACTATCAAAGGATTAAAGACATAGTACTGTAGAATTAAGTTGTTTCAAAAGATAGGAAAAATCTCTCTCCAAGTGTCAAGCTGTACATACGGCTTTCTTGGAGGCTTTACTTCAAGATTCTTTTTCGTGTGGGAAATACTGCAGTGCACCTAACACTGTAAGCTAACATCCATAAGTATAGCATGCTTGCAATAGGGTCCCAAATTATTTTGATCGCTATGTGATATTTAGTATTTTAAGATGCATTTTTTTTATTGATAAAGCATTATGGATGTGCTTGTTCCATGTACTGTAAATAATGTTCAGTACAGCTCCCAAGGGAAATCAAATTTAGGTGCTTATTAGTAAATATGGCAATAATGATGTTTTATTTGTTGAGTAATAATTCCAAAATTATGATGTTTTGTAACGTCTTCATATGAAGTTTTCCTTACCCTATGTTAGGTGCATTTGGGAGATGGAATCAAATTCATAGATGATATTGCTGTTGCAAACAATGGTGCTACCACCCAGCAGCTCATATCTAATGGCAATGAGAAAAATGCAGTTAAAATTCTTATTGTTGATGTTGATTCATCTGATGTGAGGTATTTGCTCTCAACATTTCGATGACTGCCCTCTACCCTTGTATGTTCGTTCTACTACAAAACAATTTCATATCAACCTATTCTGATTTCAAGTTCATGGTTGCTCCACAGCTCTGGGTTGTCTTGCCCTCATGCAAACTTTGTTGAGGATTCTTTTCTTCTGGCGGCGAAAAAGTTCCTTGATGAAGGCGGTCTGTTTATCATCAATTTAGTCTCGCGATCATCCAGAGTCAGGGAAATGGTTGTTTCACGACTGAAAGTGGTAAGATGGGAGCCCTGACACAAGCTTACCTTTTTTTTTTTACAGAACTAGCCTAGAGCCCATGCGTTGCAACGGAAAATAAATTGAGTTTCTACCTTATAAAATCAACTAATAAACACTTATTTAGTCTAAGTAATACTATGATTTTCTTTATTGAAAAAGTAGACGGTTTTGAAATTTGGGGAGATCAATAATGAAACGGGAGAGGACTCATTAAAAGGTGATATAACAGTATACATTATGAGGCCTACATGTCAGTGATAGGGATGGTGTGAGAATGAACATCATCACTACTAACATTTTAAGTAATATAGATAGGATACATCAGATTTGTTAGTACAGTTATTTAGTTAATATTACAACTTTCTTTGTAGGCCTTTGAGCACCTATATTCACTACATCTCGAAGAAGATTTAAATGAAGTTCTATTTGCAACCCCAAGTGAAAGATGCCTGGATACCAACAATATGGATGAGGCTGTGGCCAAACTGAAGGCCATGCTGAAATTCCCAGTGGATGTAGAATCAGATATGAAGAAGTTGCAGAAGCTGCAGTAGTCGGCTCAGCTGCTGTGAAATGCCATTCATTTTGTCCTCGGCAGACTCAGGAAAATGCTGGTGTTAACTTCCTCCCAACTATAGGACCAAATGACCTGTACCAAAGGCATAGGTACACCTTCCTTCGTGTTGTATTGCCAAATTTTGTTCTTGTCAAACTATGCCGCGATCTGTATAGAGCTACAATAGGCGAGAAGATGTTTGTCAGTTTTGGTCTCCATTGCTCTGAGAGCGTTTCTAAATCAACGACATTGTACTTTATAAGAGTGACTCCCAAAAAGTCGGTCAGTGCATAGAATTGCTCCATCTGAGCCGTCAGTAGGTTGGTACAACCTGTTTACTACAATTGCTGCTGCTGACGAAGGTGATATGGATTTGCATGTGATTTTCATTGTACACAATTGTCTTGGTAATAGCTGGAATTGTGAACAGTTGTCTAGTTGAGCATGAGGGCTACTTTCAGTCACTTGGTTTTGGTTTTGAGGCAACATTAATTTCCTTTGGTTTTAAGAGCTTTGGTCCTGTCACATGCCATTTGCATAGGAACCGAAGAACAGGCATGCAGCATGCATGCGAATATGTGACGGATCGGAACAGTGTCACGGTTGGGGTCACCAACTGCCCAACGATGTTGCACTACTAACCCATCATGTATGACCATCTCTACATTTTGAAATAACGTTGCACAAGTTGCACAGCAGAGGCTACTAGATCTTGTCAATACTTGAGAATAAATTTAGATTCTATATTCTCTACTACTAGATCTTGTCAACACTTGAGATTTAGAGAGTATTTGACAAAGCTTCAGATCATAGATTCAGTTTTTAGATTCAAAATTCAGCTTCAGTTAGAGCTATATCTTAATAGGAGTTGGAGGTGGCTCAAATAGCGTTTGGTTGTTAGATTAGCTTCAGAAATCATGAAATATATTGATGGATAATTATATTCTCTGTTTATTGAATGGTTGTATCTGTTTATTGAATGGTTGTAATGATTTTTGATAATATTCAAACTAAATGACTTATTTTTTTAGAAAAATTAAATCATTATTAAGATGATTATATTTAGAATTATTAAACTAATTAAATTTGAAATTATTAAACTAATTGATTTTAAAATTGTCAAACTAATTAAATCATTAGTTTAAAATTATCAAACAATTAGATTTAAAATTATTAAACTAATTAAATCATTAGTTTAAAATTATCAAACAAATTAAATTTAAAATTATTAAACTAATTAAATTATTATTTATTTGGAGAACGAATTGGGGAATTTTTTTATTTCGGGGTGATTTCGTAAATATCCGTGAAGTGCTATGGATAAAAGAGTAAAAAATTGGAAGGGGTAGGCAGCTTCACCCCTAGTGTATTTTCTTGGAGCTTTTGAAGCATATCTTAGAGAAATTTTTATAGAGCTGAACCGATTTCGATTAATAGGACTTCAGTTTACTCCACAGGACTCAATATTTGGAGCCTGCCAAACACCCCCTCATACACGCGAAAAAGTGTCATCCTACAGTGAATTACTTTATTCGTCCAACTATTTTTAGCATTAAATTTTATTTTAAAATACAGCTACTTTCTTATCTTAAAAATCATAAACATTACTTATTTATTTTTTAAAATTAAATTTTATTTTGAATCATATTTTTATTATCAATGTTTTACTTTGAATCACTCTTTAACCAATGTGTTCATTTTGAACCAAATAATTTTGTCTTTATTTTACTTTGAATCACCCGATTCTCTTCTAACAATTTTGGCTCTTACTCATTAATAAATTCTCATAGCTATATGTAAGATCATTTCTTCAAAATTGAATATAGATAGATAAAATAGTCAAGGGTAGTTTAAAATGTCATAAAGATAAAATATTTAGTCTAGAGTGAAAACATTGATTAAATGATGATACAAAGCGAAACATCGATAATAAAAGATGATCCAAAATAAAATTTACTTATTTATTTTTACTAAATTTCGTCTAAATAAATCACAACTATTCTTTATTTTATTTTATCTTTCTCCTTAATTCCTGTGCTTAACTCCAAAAGTCCTCGGGACAGAGGGAGTACTTTGTTTTTTATCTGATCTTACATCTTTTATATTCCAGGTATACCTCCTGCGTTTTCTTTTCATCGTCTTGTTCATTATTATGTCGACTAATTTTTGTTTTTTTTTCAGATCAAGAAGAAAACTGTCGCACATTGGAATACGATATTTTTGCTCATTAACCAGGGTTAAGCATGGACTTTCTTCCTCCGGTAGACCTATCCAGTGTTTAGAATTTCTCTCAGAGCAAGCAAGTGCCTTCAAAATCCAAAATGACATGTTACGCCTCCTTTGGAATACAGGAATTCCACGGTGATTTCGTACGAATTTCACAGGAATAAATATCATATGAATTATGCAAACATTAGATAGATGCCTTTTTAACTAGAAAAAAACGAAGGGGGCTGATATTGATACCTTTGACGTCAACATCTCCAAAATCCATGAAACCTGCAAGAACATTATCATCTTTGCGTTTGGTAGGGCCATATATCTTTTAAGTAACATTTGCTTAGTTAATTGCATATGTGTGCACCGTGAATGCATTATCATAATCAAGTGTTGAGCTTTTCTAAGGCATGGAAGAAGTCAAGAGCTTACTTTCCCACCTAATCTTTTCAATCACCTCTGTTATCTCCGGATGTGCTGGCGTTTGAGGCTTGTGTTAAAAAAAACCATGGATTTTATGTACATGATCATGGTGACAAATAGCATCATCATATTTGAATTTGAATTTGTTAGGAAGGAAGTGAAAGAACTATTCTTCTCTATCTCAAATGGTGAATGATAATGTGAATACATACCAGGTGAAGAAATCCCAATAGTAAGTATCTTTTGGCCTTTCACTGCATGATATCCAAGGCAAGAGCATATGGTAGTTTTGTATCATAATATGCATGTCATCGGATTTCTTCTAGATAACGATACATGCCATCAGATATATTAAAATACATATAATAGTATATATGAAATCTTATCAGATTCAGAAGGTAAAGACTATATGGATATATAGTCCAATCCTCCATACCTACCAAGGATTGATTCTATGATTGTTTTGTCATTGAAAAAAAACTACCAAAGATTGATCCTATGATGATTTTGGCATTAAAGAATTTAACTCAAAAGAGCAACCTATATATATTCTCACATTAGGATTGATTGAAGTTGGAAGACTAGTTGCCTGATAAAATCTCAAATTTGTTCTAGTGGCATGTTCAGATGACATGTCAAACATCAGTCATTTGATAAAATCTCAAATTTGTTCAAGTCATTTGTTCAGGTGACTTTGTTTATTCTTTCTTGAATCTCTCAGCACCTAATTACTTAATTAGCAACTGTGCAACTAGGGGAGGTTCACACAACCTGCAGGTTTGGTGTTACCGAAGTTGTAACTGACCAAAGAAACAGGAGGGATTAAAGCCATTTTCATGGACCTGTAGGTCAGCATGACTGAACTTTTGAAATTCGTGGAAAAGGTCAAATTTGAAAGGACAGAATCGTCAGGAGCATATGAACATCGGACTTTGGTCTCATGACTCGATGGAAGGTACATACTAAAATGGACACAGACAGATTAACTGATTAAGCAAGAGTGATCAGAGTACAACCATGAAAAGCACTTGCAGACCAAGTCGTAATTAATCTATACTAATATAAAATATCAGTTTCATCTAAACAATTAGCAATTTATAACATCCTCATCCCACTTTACTTACAATTAGCGCTGGTTAGGTGAGCTCTACGCTGGGCCCATGTGGGGGTGGGACCCGCTGCTTCCTCCACCCACGCGCGTATGCACCGCTCAACCTTAGTCCGTCGTGGTATCTATGCTCCTCGCCTTTTTTCCTTTCTCTTTTGCTCTCAAATGGACATATTCCACAAAAGTTATTTACAATTATATAAAATAAAATTTAATAATTTATTAAATAAATATCGTGACATCGTAGCGTTAGCACGAAATATTATAGTATCTTATCAACAACTGTGTTTGATCGAATTTAGCCAAGTCAGAAGCACTGACAGTTGCTTCTTTTGTTTGTTTGGCAAAGCTGACGGCTGTCCATACAAAATTCATATCCTAATAACAAAACTTGCAAGTTTTGACTGATTTATTAAGTCAGAAATACTGACAGTTATGGTTGTTTGGCAAAGCTGAAGACTGTCCAATTGTCCATAAAAAATTCACCACTTTTCAGGAAAATTAAATTCTGAACTAGACCCAAGATAAAATTTATCTGGTCGCACAGTTACATTAAAATAGATCAGCTATCTAAGGATTAATTAATAACTGTAATATTGGGCTCTGCTCTTGTGTCGTCGTCAAGATCTGGACAGCTGACTGGATGAACTGACAAGGACTCAAAATTTTCGTTCAAAGATTCAACATTCAAAGCGCGGTCAACATTTGGAGCAATCCAGCTAGCTGATCGATGGTTGTCCGAGTCTAGAAGATGGCAACCCTTGTGAAAAGGAACAGAGCAAGAATGCCATCAATTAATATATGTTTTAGTACCCTTTCAATTTCCTGGTAAGCTAGATAATATCAGTTGCTGTATGAGCTCACCTAGTGAAAGCTGAATGGATACTGATATACTCACAGTAAATTTTCCTCTATAACGCATCTTTGCTGAATATCAGTATCCGTATAGGAGTATCACACAGTAAATTTTCCTCTCTAATGCTAAGATACACATATCTCCTTATCTCCTCCGTATTCCCAGGAAAAAAAACATAAGTTAGAAGACAGATACTACCTCCATTCCTTTATAATTGTCACCATTGACCAATATTGTCGTAACTTGACCACTAATAATTTTTAAATAGTTAAATTACAATAAAAGTTTAATGCTTATTATTAGTATGCAATGCACTTCAATAAGATAACATATATTTTAGTATTAATTTTTTTAAGAAAAACAAATGGTAGGAAGGGAGGAAGTAAATTGGTTCTCCCCGTGCAATAGTGTAGATAAAGAAGAGAGAATCAACACATAGTTGAGAGAATCAATGTTTTTTTACTCCTTAGTACCAGGTTATAATGCTATTGCTTGTTAAGTGTATGTATGTCTAAAGGTATTAGAGTTTTTTCCGGTCATATACTCATTGTATCGCCCTTTAGGCCAAATCAAGAAGCAAGATTCTCCAATTTCTGCCACGCTTTCTCTCTCTCAATTGATATTATTTTCAGCTTCCATGATATTTACTATTTCTCTCGAGTTAACAATACTTGTCGTTTTGAACCAGACTAAAAACTTTGACTATAAATAATATCTAAATATTTTATTTATCTTTGATCATATATATATATATTGTTCTGCTTCAATAAAATCATATATTCTTACATATATATATATATAATAATGGTTAAAATTGTTTTTAAGATTATATCTTTATCCAAAATGATAATTATCAGCTCGGACATTGTGGTATTCTTTTAAGAGCCTGTCGCCTTCTTAGCCTCCTAAAAACTTATACCAAATTTGGATTTGGAAAAATCTTTTAGATTGCCGACAGATCTCATGAATCAACTAACCATTTCTTTGCTGTAGGACTTTTCATGACCATGGAATCTTCCAAAACGGCGCCATGAATGCAGACTACTGATACAAATAGGTGGAAGGCAAGAGGTTAAGAAGATAACTAAATTATTAAACCCACAAACAGTGCAGCAGTCTACAACTAGTTGCAAGCAATTATGCAAGCTACTAAGTTCATGCATGGACCCCACTTCGATTGAGTTGACTTTGACCAGGCCATACCAAACCGTACGGAAAACTGTACAAAATCAAGCTGAAATGCAACCATATTCCCATGATATGAGCTATGTTTGGTAACATAACAACAACAACAACATAATTGTAGTAGTTGTTCAATGCGCTAGTTTGGAACCTTTGGAATGATCGTTTGAGCTAACGTTGATAGGCCTTACAAAGAAAAATCAATTTTTATATCTATATTTTAACGGTTTAAAAATCAATACTGAAGAAATAAAATATCATAAAAAATCTTAAAATCAATAAGTTTAAAATTTTAAATTTTAACAATGGTCAATAAGCTACTTCCTCCATCTTATTTTGATCTTTCTCTAAAGTTTTTTAGGCAAAATGATCATCATCTAATAAGTATATATATATTTATTTATGTAAAAAGTAAATGTGCATATTGAATGTGTTAGGTGCAACCAACAAAAATTAATTTTTATTGGTACAATGACATGTAATATTTAAAATACGAGCAATTCACGATATACGAATCGATGGAGTCTTTGAAAGTAATAAACAGGCGATGAAAGATAAAAGGCTTTTGTTTCTTTGACACTTTGGCTTGTTTATTTAAAAGTGGGCTTTTATGTGGCACAGATTTTTTTTATTTGTGCTATGCTTGCTGTGTTATTTTTTTTATATTATGAATTATGCTCTATATATATATATATATATATATATATATATATATATATATATATAAAAGTTGCGTGATTTAGACGGTATTCGGGAGGTTACTTCCATCATCTAAACAACCTTACCCGCACTACGTACCGGATTTACCATCATGCATGCATAAGTATCACTTTGGAAAATTGAAGAACTGAGGTCATTTTCTGATTGCAACCGATCATCAGTGTATGACAAAACTTAATTTCCTATTCCTATGCATGCGTGGTTGACTCCTATAAAAATCAAAGCAAGCAAGTTTTTTTAAACCGATATAAATCAAACAATATGAGTTGGTATTATCTCGTCCATTTTAAAATATAGGAGTTATTTTGTTTTGTTAAAAAATTTTTTTGACCAACTATTACTTCGCAAATATATCACTTATATAATACGAAAATACATGAATATAATCGCATCACTTTTGCTTTAAAAATTATACTATAAAGTAATCATTGGTTAAAGTCATGTTTTAATAAAATAAAATATGTTTTATATTTTAAAATGGAGAAAGTATGTATTACACATGCATGCATGTCAGATAGCCCTTCAACTTCAACAGCACATGACATTGAAAGTCTGAAGCTAACATTTGATTTTTCATGTTTTGCCAAGCTGTAGAATTTGTTGATAACAGCTTGTTTTCTAGCCATAAGATACTTCCAAGCAGCCGGAGCATTGTCATGCAATGCTCATCAGGATTATGTCATACTGATGATTAATGTAATGAGATTGTCTAGGGATGAGTAAATTTTAGACTTCATTTGGAAGCATTTTATGTTCTTGTTTGTCACCAAATATTATTAACCGTTTAAGAAGGTAAAAAAGAGAGAGAGTAAACTTTCAATGGCGTGTAAGAAATTTATCAAACAATGAAGTACTGTGAGTTGGACTACAACATGCTTAGCATATACATGTGCATTTAATTTTGTAGTTCTCATAACATATGCCATACTATAGAAATTAAAAATGCACGAATTTATTGAATTGGTCACTTGGATATAAAAAAACTTATTGGAATTGTAGAGGAAAAATATCATAAAGTAGAGTTAAGAGGAAAGATGGAGAGATGGTGTCTTGGACTCAAAAGGAATTTAAACCATGAGGTTCGAGCTGATCCTTAACCCTTCAAAAAGTAAAAGAAAAGAATGATTCCTATAATTCTTTTCAACCAAATCCTACACTACATAGGAAATAATCATATATGACTTAAATCCATTGAAAATCCTGCGAAAATCCCTCGTTCCAATGAGCCCTCCATGGAAAATTGGCTCAATTGATGCACTGAACAATTTCTCAGACACAATTAACAAAAAGCTGCATTTGATTTATATATGTTTCTCTTAATTGTAAACTTATCTAAAACAATCTATGGTCAAAATTCAAGACTTATGCCATGCCCAACTCTGGCATTAATATCTAAGACCCATAATTTTATCTGGAAAAAAAGGTAAACTAAAAATAAAATCAAAAGAGGGAGAGGTGCTTCGAACTGAAAAAATACTGGCGCTCCCACGTCAACGGTTTTGTCTTCTTCTTCCTTCCTTCTCCTTTTCTTCTCCTCACCTCCCCCAACCTCCTCCTCCTCCTCCCTCCCCACCTCTGAATTCTCCGCTCCTCCTCATTCGCTTCTGCAGCTCAGAAGCTTCGGAACCAGAGGGGTGCAAAGGAGCCGCCTTTTGTCTGGTTTCTTTCTTTGTTGGGCTGATTTTGGGTTCTTTCTTGCGGGAGTTCGAGCAAAAACGCGGGAGGATTCGAGTGATTGTTTTCTTGGAGAGATATAGGTTCTTGGGAGAGTGGCTTATTTCTGTGTGTTTTCTTGGAGGATTTGTTGTGTGAAGGAAATCACCCTTTTTCATTTCCATTTGTTGATGAGCTGAGGCTGATTTCTTGGAGGGTTGGCGCGAAAGACTCCGCCTTTGACTGTTCTTGGTGTGTGTGTGTGTGTGTGTGTGTGTGTGTTCTTGAAGCAATTTGGTTGTCTCCTGGGAGGATTGGCGGTTGGGTTCTTGTGTTTGGGTTTGTTCGAGTAGTTGGTAGAGTGGCAGGGGGCACTTTTTATGGGGAGAATTTAGTTGCTTTCATGAGGAATTTAGGATGGTCAAATTAGGTGCCTTTGGTTCTTGATTTCCCAGGAGGTTTTGATTTGATTTCTTTTTTTCTTTTGAAATTTGGTGAGACAGCTTCCTTCAATCCTTCTTTTGATGGTTGGAGGTGATAGGGGGCGCATTTAATTCTCCTTTGTAGACAAACCACAAACTTGACTTGAATTTGATCCTTTTTTGGGAGGGTTTGGAGTGAAAGAGTCCAATTTAGTATTTGGGAGAAATTTTTGGTACTTCAGTGCTTTCTTTTCGAGGATTAAATCTGTTCATCCAAGAATTTTGGAGGAGGCGGCACTTGGACATTTTTCTTTCTACAGGATTGGAAGTCGCTAATGGCAGTGAGTAATTCATTTCAGATTTCTCTTGCACTTGTTATCTTACTGAGCTGGATGTCTTCGTACTTAATAATGCGTATTGGTTTTATTTTGGGCATTTGGTACCTCTATCTAGTATTGTTGTTAATCATTATAGAGTAAATTGCATATTGGGTAATACATTAATACTTGGGAAAAGCCACTGGTTTCAGAGGAACCACTTTAGCAAATTATTTTTGTGCACCTTTGTCTCGTTCAGGTTTAAGTAATTTTGGTCATAAGCTTTTGCAATAATTTTGATCTGCAGCATTTCTGTATGGGAGCTGCGAAGAGTCATACGGACATATAATGTACTGATGATCTAGAAATCTACTTTACTGGTAGTTAGATAATATGTACGCTTATGCGTTCTCTGCTAATTATTCTGCTATGCACGAGGCGTACTATATGTTGTAGGTGATTGTTTTTCACATTGATGTGCAGTAAGAGATTTCCCCAAAGTGGACACGGTTCCTTGTTGATTTCATTTGTTTTTCCAATGAAGATCGTTTGCTGAACTTGGATAACATAGTGTATCTAGCAGCTACACTGAAGATCCTTTCTTATGTGCGTTTGACCATCTCAAACTTTTCGTTAGAATTTATCATATGATTTGGATTCTTCTTTTGTGTAGCTACCTGTCAATCTGCAATGTTCTTGAAATATTCCGCTGTTTACGGGGTTCCAGTTCATAGTTATTTTGAAAGAAAGTAGTACCCTGAGTGCCTAACATAGTTTTGCATGTTAGTAAAATGGAAAACCTTTCTATCTTTGCTAGTTTCATTTCCCCCAAAATGGTAAATTATAAATACGCCGATTGCATATGGACATTTTATTTGCTTTGTCAATCATAAACTGGCTTAAGGCTTGACAAGATTTACTATCCTATTTTCTTTGGACAGCAACCTGACATTCCGGCATTTGGGAACTGGGACACCACTGGCAACACACCATACACACAGAAGTTTGAGAATGCCCGTAAGAACAAGAAAGCGGGCATTTCTTCCCATCCAAACGATCCAAGGAGGCACCCTGAACCTCCAGCCAAGTCACCTTTGCATCCAGCATACACACCTGATGCTCAGGGCCAGAGTCCAATGAATCCACTACAACATGGAAGAAGGCAAGAAGCTGATCCCCATAGAAGGTATCCACTACCTCAGCGAGAGGTAAGCGGCAGCGGCAGCGCACCGAGAAGCCCATACAGAATGGTTCATGGTTCTGCTTCACCAGCACAGCCGAACAACCTGTCCAAGCCGAAGCAGAGGTCAGCTGGAATGCATACTCCAGAAAGGAGAGCTCCATTGGAGGGACATGGCCAGCATACTCCTAGAAGGAGCAGGGGCAAGCTGCAGGGTGGCCGAGGCTATGATGCAGTACATTCTCATCCTTCTGTTTCTTGTTAATCCAGAGAATTTTTGTGGTGGCTCGAGTTCCTATGGAGTAATGTGCTGTTGCTTTTTTGCATTTCCAATCCAGCCTGAAGATGATGTAGCTGTTCCACCGTTTGGTGAGTGGGATGAGGGTAATGCAGCATCAGGCGAAAAATTTACCGGTATCTTCAACAGGGTGAGGGATGATAAGTTATCGCCAAACACTTCTACCAGGCAACCGGACACTAATCGCAGCCAGGAAAGCAAGGTGAAACAGGTATATATGGCACAAAAAAGCATTTATTTTTCAGGCTCTGGTATGATCAAATTTTTTAAACGTTAGTTTGATTTTGAATTCCTACTGGATACCACTTACACAAACTGTAAATATTATTGCCAGTTTTCATTAGGGAATTGGTAGCTTTACTACCATAGAAAAATGATGCATATCAAACAAAACAGAAATATACACTTCGATTATAGCGTTATATTATATGCCCATCAGCAGATAATCCTTCTGTGCTTGTTAGAGTAGCTATTCAGTTATTTTACTGCTCCTATATCACAATTTCTCATAGCACTTCTAATGGGAAAAGAAAATGACGAACAAAATGAAATGTTAAACCTCACTGAAGAACAAGCTACACGCCTACACCTACTGCAATTAGATCAAGTCATTTTAATTTACCGACACAACTCACTAGGGAGTTTAAGCATAACCTTCTCAATGATTTGTCAATGCTACTGCTACATGCCTACATCACAACATTTTACTCTTCTCGTTGTTTTGGACATAGTACATGATGAAAATTAGCACATAATGTTAAATTATGACGTATCTAAGTACTTGCGAGAGTAAACAAACCATATTCAGAGATAAGTGTGGAAGTCTGTAATATTGACATGTAATTTCTTTAATTCTTGGTAGAGTTATATTTTCTTTTATATGAGTTACCCTTATACTCAGGTGATATTATGGACTGACCTATTTTCTCTTTCTCTCCAGACATGCCCTTGCTGTATACTTTGAGAAAATGGGATAAGGTCACAGATATTTCTGGAGAGGTTCCTTAGCTACTTATGTTCAGATTGCTACATTGTGAATTTTCACCGAACTCTGTTCATGTATTGTTTTTTCACGTTTATTGTTGTCGGTGTGAGTATGTATCTGTAATTGAATTTTCCAGACATCTAGTTTCTATGATTATTCGAAACATATATAGGGTGCCATTTGGCTCTGTGAAGCATGGAGTGAGCAATTTTCCTTGCTGATAATAAAATATTTCCAGAATTGCATCTGTGTCTTCCTGGATGATTATATGGGTATTTTGTCAGCTACCATATGATTCCTTGTTTGAATCAAGAACATAAAGAGTAAGCTAAGATTAAGATTAAAACAACCAATTAAATCTCATATGCTCACACCCTCCATCCAATCATTTCAGGCTGCTGCTTGAGATGTTCATACAAAATTTATTTGTAATAAAATACAAGCTCCTTTTAAGCTCCCACTGAACAGTGATTGCTAACAATGGATAGTTGTCTTTCTAGAGAGCCTCTTTTAGTAAAAGAAAGGATCTTGAAATTATGAAACTACAATTCAGTATTATTTGCATTTGACATAACCTAAATTGCCATAAAGTACCGAAGAAAATTAATAGCATTCAAACTATCCTCATCAATAAGTATATAATCCATATCATATTTGGAGCAGTTGTACAAAGTTCGCTATATACTTTTTTTAATGGAAGTTACATAATTGCTGGCACTTTACATATACTCTAAGCTGGGAATGTTTTGTAATAATGGGGATGCATTAGCAGATTCAAAATTTTTTGTTCTCTGTAGAATAATCTGTTACTATTGGTATTACCTTGGTGAATAGAATACATTTTGAGCATTACTTATTGCCTCACTTGCTGGAAGTGGCAGCTAGAGGCTACCTTAGTTTCCTTATTGGCAGGGCACGGCTGAAGACCTTCTCAACCTCAGTTGCTTCCATGTTCATCTGATCCAAAAGCTCCATTTCCTCCTTGCTCAGCCCCTGCAAGAAGTTCATCAAGTCCTGTTTCACCTCCATGAGGCCATCTGTCAACCTCTTGAACAACGTGACCTCCTCCTCCTCCAGCTCCTTCACCTCTCCCTCGATTTCCTGTACTTCCCTGATGATGGTTTTCTCTCCTTGCTCGACGGTCTTCTCTATTCTCTCCACGAGAGGCGGCTCGGGACCACAGGTGTTGTCGGTCCTGATGAATGTGGAGAAGTCACGACCTACACTTTTCGCCGCCCTTTCTAGCTCAGGTACTATTGTTTCAGGCACAACTTTGCTTCTAGTGTACAAAACAGCGCCTCCATATCCATCCCATGCATCATTTCTGCCGCGGTAGTACACAAAGATGTAGTCATCTTCCTTGTTCTCTACTTTGGATGAGATAATGTACCTACAGTTGAGCAAATCTTAGTTGATAAATCTGAAGTACAACATCAGAAGATGCTATCTAAGGGACATACCAGTCATCTTGATAGTGCAGGAACTCGTTGTCATGATTATAGAGGATTGCGGGTTGTGCTGGGTCCTGCACAAACCGCTGCATGGCTGATCTGGTGAAGAAACCAGAGTCGGGGGTGCGAATTCTCCATGTCAAGTTCGCCATAAGTTTGTCTCCCTCGACATGGAACTCATGAAGCTGGCAATCAAATGTGTCGAAAGTGGGATTGAGGCCACTTGAAATGTACCACTTGCCGTTGAAATCGGCCATGTTGAAGTTCTTGACAAGGGCAGATGAATCAGGGACTGGGAACTCGCCAACATCTGACTTTTGTGGGACACATTTCTTGCGCGAAACAGCACACTCGTTGAATTCATCAACAACGGTGTTCTCAAACAGATCTCCACACTTGATCTACGAAATGACAAGATACAAAACAGGTTACTCTTCTGAGGAACTGATCTGAACTGATTGGTTTCTGGAAAATGGAACCACCTGGCATTCGGTCTCGTCAGGGCGATTGTTGCATGTATTTAGGCATGCTACATTCGCTGCACAGGATGGGTTTGCAATGCATTTGGCCAGCTCTATTCTGAAATTGATTCCATTATATTAGGTAAGAAACATATGAACACACAAGATCCACTGAACTCACTTGTATGGTATATATAGGCCGTTATCGATCAAACATTGTAAAACTGTATTGCATTGAACAGGATCAACTGTATCTATATTGTCAATTGCACAGATTCAATAGATGCTGGTGTATTATTGTTTTGAACAATGGTATGTGGTGTTGCTGGACTTCAGTTAAGCAAAACAAAGTAATGTTTCCTAAAATGTAGGATTGACAGAACTGTAGAAATGGTCAGTATAAACAAAGAACCTCTAAAAAATTACAGTATCGACGTTCAACAAGGCGAATGCACACAGCTTGGAATCATGTTCGGAACCAATGAAAAAGAAATCCACTCACCTGCACTCCTTGAGAAGGCAAGTGCATGTCTTGAGAGCATCAACAGCATCAGCAGAAGGGACTACAAGAACTGCACACGCCACCAGCCCCGTCATGGTGGCCAACTGCAACCTGCTCCACTCCCTGATGCTGCTGATAACATCTGAAGCTTGCAGCACGGTGTGCAACTTGATCTACCAAACAAAGGCAACCACCCCTTTTTCTTGTCAATTATCAGTACAACAAGAAGCAAACTGGCAGTGCATTATCCATCAGAAAATCAGCAGCCAGCAACCATCACCTCGAAACGAGAAGGGATCTTGGCATGAAGAACAGGAAGGTGATCTGCACTCCTCCACAGGTGAGCCCTCACGCAGCACCACCGGTGGAACCTGACACCGCCATGGCTCCTCCTCCTGCCGCTGGTGATACCTCCGGCCTTGCGACCATGGACGACAGTGCCTGATCCCTCTGCTAGCAACGCGCGATTCCCGCACTGCCGCGGCATCATCTCCCCACCCTAGAGTAAGTAGCCGTAAAATTCGCCTCGTCAGGCAGAAATCACATCCAAGAAACAGAAACCCAAATCGAGGAGCCGCCAATTGAACAGTTCATAACAAAACACACAGATAGGGAAAAAAAGACCCAGCAAGAAATGCGAGTCCAAGAACCAAAGAACTGACAGGAATCCGGACCTGGGTTGCGGCGGAGCGAAGGGGGGGTAGCGGCGGCGAGGAGATGGATAACGCGCGCTGCGAGGGTTTGGCTTTTGGCTCGAGTTTGAGGGAGCGGAGAGATTTCGCCTTCTTTGTGTGGCGCGGAGGCGGCGAAGCAGTGCGACGTGGCCGGGGGGACTAAATTGTAATTACGCGTTTTGGGAGGGGGTAATTCGAAAAATCGCCATCCATTAAACCTTTTTCCGAATGGAGAAAATTTTTCTTGGGCGGGAGAGGGGAGGGGATTGCGTTGCTGCTGCGGCCAAATGGAGGAAACCCTAGCCGACGACGCCGACGCGCCGCTCGACGCGGCGTCCATCAGGAGGTAGGTGGCTAACCCTCCGCCGTCTCCTCCGATTCGCCTGCACGGATCAGGTTCGTTCATCTCAGTTTTTTTTTTTTTTACGTTTTTGGGTTGCCCCCTTGTTTCGCTCAGCCGGTTGGAGCGGCTCGCGCTGTCGCGGCGAGGGGAGGAGGAAGCGGAGGAGGAGGCTGTTTCGGCGGCGGCGGCGGAGGACGCGGTGCGCCGCCTTCGCTCCGAGGACGAGGTGAGCGGACTGGCTGTGAACGGCGAGGGTTTGGTTACTGTAAGGGGAAGAAATGGTTGCCCTTTAAATTTTAATTTTGTTTGCCTTGAGAAAGTCGAGGCATGCTAAACCATTTGTGTTTCTGGGTTCTGTGTTTTTAGGAACCTTTGCAGGGGTTGGAATTGGACGCATGGGCCTTGAGCGCCGCCCCGCTGGAGAGTGATTTTGGTAGCTGTCTGATTCCATTTAATTGTTGCGGTGTTGGTTATCAGTGGCATAATCATACCAGCTTAAGCTTAGTCCACATATCCTGTGCAAATCTAATCGTACAATTGGTTGTTCATGTGTATAAGTTACTCTGTTGTTGTAAGACTTGAGATTGCTCTGTGGAGTTTAATTCCTGCAGGATTGATGCTTTTCTCGCATACTTTTCTTATCTATGTGACACTGTGGTTGTTACTGCTAGATGCATTCATGGAATGGTTGAGAAAGGAGATAAGCTTGGCTGAGGAGGAGAACCGCAAGCTATCTGTTGAAATTAACAGCGTTGCAGAGACAACTCTCAATGGTTGCTTCTCTTGAGTCTGTGTTATTTAAGGTCCTGTTAATTGATGGCAGCTTGCTAACACTTTGTCATCTAGATTCGATTCAGTTGGATGCTGATATTGCCAAACTGGAGTCTTCATTGAAGAAAATTGATTCAGAGGTGGTTCTTGAATGCATAACCCTGTAATCCTTATTATTTCCTACTATCACTTCTAAACTTGCTAAATATTTTTTAAGTTGCTTCGCCCAAATGAATGAGAAGTACAGGAGTGTTCCCTAGATGGAATGTACACGTCAACTGATTGACTCCCACTGTCATATAATTGTGTTACTTTTTTTGTGTCAGTCACTTTCACTGAATCTCATTTGTAGCTGGTTAGCTGCACAATTTTAATAACAAGTAGTACAGGGCTTTGGTTGCCATAACGGCATTCTTGTGTTAGTGTTTACCTATCACATGGGTTGGTTGGATGTTATTTGTAATATTGCCAAATATTTTACTCTTTTGAAACTTCCATTATTTTTTCTCTCAAAATATTTGCAATGCTGTGTCCTTTATGCAGGGTTTGAAACACTTGGAGGCAAGCCACATCGCTGAGTTATCAGTTTCAACTCATTCATGCAGAGACCAAACTAAATTTGACAAGGACTACAAGTATGAGGTGTGGTTATATGGTCTAATAGTTGACAGATTCCATGTATCATGTTGTCTATGCTGAATTCCTGATTATATTAAACAACTTTAATGAGCTAAATAGGAGATGAAGTAATGCAATGTCTTCACAATACAATTTCTTGAATCCAGATTTTGTTCTCTCTGTTGAAGATTGTGTCATGCAATCCATAGTCACTGTACATTTCTCAATGCAGTTCTCCTACACAGTAACATATATTTCCCACCTCTTATATAAAAACTGTATTCCTCAAACAAAAACACATGAGTCATGCATATGCTTTCACACAATAGTAGTATCGAATATCGATGATAATCAAGCATATGGATATAATGTAATGGGATTTTCCTATTGAGATTTTCCTTTTTTGCGATTTGCCTTTTAATATACCCATTTTATGATCTCCTAGGTACTGGAACTTAACCAACAGCTGGAAAAATATGAGAATGACCTAAAGCTGTTAGAAAACCAAAAAAGGTAGTACTGTTTGTTTATGTTCAGAATGATATGACATCTTAATCTTGTAATGGAATTAGTGTACAGCATCTTAGCATTGCCAATTCTAGTACTACTCGTTTATCATATTTGGAACGACATGACATTATGGTTTATCATAATAATCTAGCTTGTCATATTCTGTATGTTTTTCAAAACTTAATACCATTTGTTTTCAATAATGAGTAATTTAATTTATCTTACTAATGAATTTTCTCAGATTCCATGTGGTCTTTATCTGATTGTCAGTTTGAATAAAACATTTATTGAGATGTTTTACTGAACATTGATATCTGCCATGTTTCTTTTTTGAAATTCCCTGGAAATAATAAGTCTGTTGCTTCACATTTTATTTGTAATTCTTTTAAGAACAGAATGGACCTAAGCTTGGTTCACTGTTATCTAATGATGCGTGGAGATTAAGCCATGTGATGTGCACTACTTGACTATATTGTAGCACCTATTTATCCATTTTTCATCGTCCTCAGTTTCAGCATTTCAATCTTCTGGAAGACCTTCTCATCCCGAATCCCAGCACTATTCTTATTTGCCTATATTGTTTACTTGAGGACATATATGCTTTAGTTATCCATTTCTTGGTCTGGTTTTGAGCTGGCGATTCTGCTGCTGTACATATCTTGATATTTTCAGCCATGAATTCTTTGGTCGGTCTCCTGCTTGGCTTTATACGTTAAGATTTAACGTTTATAGCTGAGGAATGCATTCTTACCCTTGCATCAGTAAGTTTGTTAACTTCTAACTGTTTGAGCCATGCTTACCTGTTGGCTTCATTCATCATTCCGTCCTGTTAAGATCTGTTGTTATAGTCATTTGAGGTTTAACTGCATCTGCCCTACATTTAGTGTTTATGTTTGCTCTGATTTGAAGACTTGAATTTCCTTCTGACATATGTACCATATCCAGCACTGAAGCAATGTGGAAACTTGAATCTATGTTATCAGAAGCAAATGTTTTAGACTTTAAAGACAATTGTGTCAGGGTATTCCTGAAGGAAGCTGTACTCACCCCTGAATGTTTAATGTACGGGAAAGAGTCGGATTGTTCTGTTAATTCATCTGTTTCAGACCATGAATTGCTGATAGAAGTTGATGGAGAAAATATGGAACCAAAGAAAGTGCAGGTAATCTCATAACTGAATTTGTCTTCTCATTTTAAAATAAATTATATCTGGGATCTAATCATTATGCATTCTGCGTCTACCATTAATTTTCCATGTAATGCCTTATGCTTGTATATATTTTTCTCTCCTTAATGCAATGATGCGCAGTCCTCTTGCGTATTCGAGAAAAAATAATGTAATGCCTTATGCGTTACCTGGGGATTACTGGTTGTCACAATTGAAATCACAGAACAAGATGTAAATAATAACGTGACTCCATGTGACCATTGCTTTGAAGATGATTATGAATTTTTGTTTCACTCTTGCATAACCGCGGGCAAGAAAAACAAGCTTTGTTCAGGTTCACTGGCCAAACCATGCCAAGCTTAGTTCAGTTTCACTTGCCTTTTTGGGTTTGCTTTTAAAGAGCTGTATTGATTATGTATATTCTGAGTTTATTTTATGTTTTTCAGATATTTCCTGATGATACCTGTGTAGATATACTTATTGATAAGCTCAAGGCCTCCAGGTATTCTGCATCTTTTACCTTGTATCTCACAAAGCTTGCCTGATATTCTTCCAAATAAAAAGCTTGCTTGTTGAAACAATGGGACCAATTAATTTTTAAGGCTACGATGTAGGTTCAACACGGTTCCATTTCTCATGTTAGCAATAATGTCAATTTCTCTGTTATTCTACTGACCAATGTCCCTTTCTTCTTTATGCATTCTTACACACAAATGAACTCCTTTTGTAGAGAGATCATTTCTACTACATCGCTGGGATGGTTTATTCGGCAATTTCAACACCATATTATAATCAACACTTTGAGGCGTTCCTTGGTGAAAGATGCTAATAATTCCAGGTAACATAATTCACCATTTCTTTGCATTTTGCTAGTAATTTTTTTATTTATTAGGTGTTCGTAAAGATCTGTTGATGAAACTTGAAAGTTGAAATTAGTAGTTGCAAGGATTCCGTGTTCTCTACACCTGTACCTTGAGTATACCAGATTTACAAGATTTAGGAAAGAACTAGCCATAGATGTCCAACATTGTTAGTATGCACATAATTTGTTGCTTCCCATTCAACTTTCCTTATATTGGTGAGACCACATTCTTACAGGCATTCTTTTGAGTACATTGACAAAGATGAGACAATTCTAGCTCACTTGGCGGGTGGCATTGATGCCTTCATCAAGATATCTGCAGACTGGCCACTGTCATCCTGCGGCTTGAAGTTAATCTCCATTCACAATTCCAGGGCACAGTCAGCAGATATTTCTTTAGCTTTGCTTTGCAAAACAAAGGTAAAGATGGTCATCTCAGCCCCATTGCTTGTATAAGCAGTAAAAATCACGGCAGCATGCAGTTATCGTGCAAATTCTGCAACCGTAGAAGGAATCATTTCCAGCATTTACAATTTTTGTATCTCATTGAAACAAACCACCAACCTTATCAATTTTTTGTGTTCCACAAAACATCTAGGAACTGGCCAATGGATTGGAGCTTCAGACTCGTCGACATCTGGTGAAGTTTGTAGATGCAGTTGAAGATATTCTTTTTCGAGAGATGCGGTTGTAGCAGCTCCATTCCAGCAAGCATGTCTTTAGACCTAGACTTGACCCAACCAGCCCTCCCATCATCTTGATGACAAGGAGAAGGTAGCATCAATCTTCGGGTGACCACCTTGTAGCTTTGCACTTTGTAAAGGTCTGATCACATTTATTAATGTGCGCATGAGATGTGTAAGAAATGACCAGTAAAAGCATGGGAAAACATAAACTGATTAAGGTCATTTTTCCAGAACTCATTTTTGTACAATTGTGAGTAAACCATTGAAAATTCAGTCCAAAAGATTAAGGTGCTTGAGTCGTGCTAATCTGAAACGTCATTTGTTGGGAGTGTCATGGTGAGACACTAATGAAGTTAAGGACTCCTCTAAGAAAAGGACGTTTATTATGTGCAGTCCGAAACGCGTGTTTACTTGCAAAATCGTGTAAGCAAGCATCAACAAGCTGTGTGCAGATGGCATGAACAATTTTTTAAGTCTTTCAGACGGGGATGAACGCGCGCGCTTATACCTATCGCATATAACCATCTCCGAAAGACTCTAACTAACTTAAGGTTGATGAAGTTAACATATGCGTTATTTCTAAAAGACCATATTAACTAAGTCATCCTATATGTACATGACTATCTGTCTCATTATTGATAAATACATCGTTTATCACTAAATTAATAATTAACCGTAACTACAAGCACCATACTAAATTTAAGATTTAAACTAATTAGTAAATATATATCAAATTTAAGACTTAATCCTGTCTATATTTAAACCGAGTGAACAGGTTAAAAAAAACCCCAACCAGCTATGCTCATTTCGTAAAAGCATATAACTTTGCACCCAAATCATAATAAACTTTTGACCTAAAATTTTCATCTAAGAATTTTCATATGAAAACTTTCACATGAAAGCGTGCGCTAGGAACACACACTCCGCTAATTAGCAATCCTGGTTGGTTCCGGACATCAGCTGATGAACAGCACAAACATTTCAATATGGATTCAGAGCTCAAAACGAAGCCGATCAATCTTATTACTGCTAAATTCAGAGCACAAAAGATAGTTTAGATTTTAGACTACTTAATCATGCGACAGTGCACACGCTTGTCTGTATACAATCTCCATTATTACTTTAAAACTTATACAAGTCCTGTAAAACCTGCAAGTACACATAAATGTCACCATACTCATCTCACATCAATACAACATAAGTTCACTCTGTTGCATCTTACATCAGCTTCTCACCAGACTCATCGACACTGTTATCAACTTAAAAGACAACAGATTTTGTGAGGGCAGATGGACAGGTAATTGCATTCTACTCCAGCTAGATAACCTAGATTTTTTTGCCATATAGAGAACCCCATAACTTAAAACCAATATAGGATGCAGTCTCGGTTGCTTGGTGATCATGATTAAAGCTGCACTTTGCGGTCATAAACCCAGCTGAAAGGAATAACAGGCGCTTGCTTAGCTCTTGCTTGTGCTCTTTCATCGAGCCGCCTGATTCTCGGCGCCAACGTGCAGACGAAATCCTGAGCCCTTCTCCCTTCTCCGGACAGCCCGGTGAGATCTGCGACTTTCCACCTCTGGACCAAGAACTCCAGGATGTCGGCGTAGTCTCTTGCAGTGTAGACGCCCAACCGCTGGGCCACCGAGCTGAAATGCTCGAATAAGTTGTCGTCCTTGCCATCGTACATCAGATGAGCAGGCATTGAGATCTTCTTCCTCATCATGTCAGCAAATGCAAGAACCGTGTAGTCAGGATCAATCTCAAAGAGCTTCTCCACTATCTTGGTGTAAGCTGTCTCATGGCGCTTCTCATCAGCTGCGATCGTTCCACATATCTGAGCCAGCTTAAGGTCCCCGTACTCCTTGGCATGCCTTGCAGTATTGCCATGGGATATAAATGTAGCTCTTTCTTGGAATGATGTGTAAAGGAAACCCAAGTAGGGATTATTCTCAGTTCCTGGATCCTGCGGAAGGAATGTACAAGAGGTAAAATTAGATTTGTGGCTAACAATGAAATTAATTTATGAATAACCATGTCACAGTTGATTCTAAAAGGCCATGAATCATCTAACCATGTTTCCTTCAAAACCAAAAATGAAACACATTGTCTATGGACTGACATGGTGCAAGCAATTTATGAAGTAGGCACATAAATATCGGCCAGTGTTTTTACTTGCTTTAGAGAAGTAAAACTGTACATGAAAGGTTATGTTGTCCAATGCTTTAATAAAATGAATAGCGCTCAGTTCTCGAAATATTATTTTAAGAATATTGGAGACATGGCTATTGATAACAAGGTTATCCACAATTGCATCATAAACTGAAGTAACAAAGGAAAATGATATCATCATGCCTACATGGATATTAGCTCTTACCATTCCAGACCCAATCAGGTATTGTATTGTCTTCTCAATTTGTTTCATGTCAACACGTCCAGTAAGGTACATGTACTTATTAAGAAGATCGCCATGCCTGTTCTCTTCAGCGGTCCATGCTCTTGTCCAAACAGCCCAGGTGGTTGGGCTTGCACCAGTTTCATCTCGGACACCATCAAGGGTGTTAAGCATTGTTTGATAGGTAGGAAGAGCTTCCTCAGTAACCATGTCTCCAACTAAGCAAACAAAGTAGTCATCAGGGATCTCCTTAGCCCTCTCCCGCAGCTCTTTTACTTCATCATAAAACCCATCAGAAGAAGGGTCTGGCAGGAAGTCCTGTGGCTGCCATGACTTCTCAACTGGCTTCAGGAGGTTCAAAAGGTTCTCTTTGGCCCAAGGTTGAAGCGAATCGAAAATCTCCCGCTTTTGGGGTGGCAGTGAATGCTTGACTTGGAGATGAACTTCACGTGGAGGAGTGTAGGGCTTCTTAGCAGTCTTGACCCTACAAAAAATTGAAGTAAATTAGAAAAATGGAGAAGGAATATCACACAGTAGATATGGAGTAGTTCAAATAAAGCTTATAAAAAGGTATAATGATGTATCCAGCTCATTAAAACCATCTGCCACCAAATCTCTAGGCTGGGAATCCTTTCTGTAGTCCTTGAAGCAATTTTTTTACAGTGTCCAAGAAAAGATCAAAAGAAAATAAAGAAATACAGCTAACACAATGAACTAGCTTTTCACACTATGCGAAAAGAAAGGCTTCTGATGTTTGTATAGACAGTTTAATCAAAACAGTGTTTATCAAAAATATTTTTTTGATCTAGCTAAAAGCCTAAAACAGGATAGATTGACAAAAGTAATATCATTAGTAATAACTACGATTTCGAGATTTTCCAAACATAGGTACATTGACAAGCTTGAAGCTACCATGTTCTCTGAACTCTACATGAATCTAGTGTTAATTGATTGATAAACCAAACAAAACACAGTAAACATATGCAAAATTCACTCTATAATTGGCATATTACATAATCATGAACCACATATGCCTAACTGTTATCAAATTCATGGGGGCCAATGAAGCAGATGCTCTTTCTACAAGTATTACATCCCTTTTGTATACTAACGTTACTTTCTTGTTGATAATTCTACATTATTAGTAAAGTAGAAGAAAATTACAGCACAGACCTAAAACAAAACATATACTTCCTCCATCTCAAAATATAACAACTTCTAGCATTCAAATTTTATCCCAAAATATAACAACTTCTCCACCTACATTCCCTTCTCAACCAATCAAAACCTCCCATCATTCAAATTCTTCACCAACTTTCTCTTCTCAACCAATCACAACCTTCTTCCATTTAAATCTACCTACTTTCTTAATACCCGTGTCCAAGTCTAAAACACACTACATTTTGGGACGGAGGTAGTATTATTTAAAAACTGTAGAAAATGGAAGTTTCTGAAATTCATAATCCAAATTGAATAGAGAAGGTGCTTCTGTGCTCTCTAAAAGAACAGGCTACACAAATCCTAAAGCAGTACTGTTAGCAGTGGAGTAGCGGGTGGTTGCAAAGCAGGCCTTAAATGTTCAGAAATCAGTCTATCACCATCAACAGATTTGAACATGTTCAGATCTCAACAGCTATTCGACTAGTTTTCAGCTTTCTGCACGGCATCCACCCTACGCAAAAAGCACTGGAGAAAAAAATTCTGGATCACCAACCCACTTAATTTTACCATTTCGCCTATCTCAGTTGGTTGATGGGTTCCATAAGAAGCAGTGCTTTCAACTCAACACTTCAACAGTACATGCATCTGTAATTCTCTATAGTTTATCTATTTAACCAGTGAATTGGCCTGTCGAAAGAATTACACGCAGAGGATATTGACAGGTTATTAATATTCAGTCCCAGTTTTAAGAGTTCAACACCATCACATAGCCATCATTCACCAGAAAATTTCGAGTCAATAGACCGATTTTGTTTAAAAGCGTCAAAGATACACAAATTGAACAGACCAATTTTGAACGAATAAGTCTCTAATCTTATTAAACAACAAGTTTTCAATTGCTAGAAGCAACTATACGGGAATAATCTACATCTTAATGGGCAAGATCGCATCAAAGCTTTAGAACCATCCATGATCAATCTCAGGCAATAATTCAGCACAATCATCAACATAGTCAGCTTATGGCTTATGGTGGCACATGCAGAAAACAAATATGACAAAGCTGTAAAAAAAGGCCAGATCATCAAATCCGGAGCGGATCACAGACGAACCCATCCAGATCACAAGCAGGGAGGAACCCTCGGTCGGATCAGAGGCCAGGAATCTTGAATCAAGCATCGCAGAGAGGACGCAAACCAACCCAAGTTCAAATCTTGCACACCTCTGACCCAGGATCTCGACGAGGAGGTGGGAGATAAATCCCCCAATACAGCGGGGAGCACGATCGAGCGCAAAACATGCATTTTTACCAAAAGATTAGACTTGATCCACCGCAGATCACAAATCTCACCATTTCCAAGAACCCCGAAGCGCGCAAGAACCCACCCCACCCACACACCCAAGAAACCACCCACCACACCGAGATCACGCGTGCACGCGCGCGGGGGAGGAGGGATCCGGATGATCCGCTCACCTGTTGATGGTGGAGGCCATGGCCACCACCAGCGACATCCCATTGCTCGTCCTCCTCGTCCTCCCCTGCGCGCCGCCGCAGGAGGTGGGTCCGCCCGATGGCGATGCCGTGTGGGACGCCGCGAACGCCATGAGAAGCAGCAGCAGCGGCGCCCGGCGAGATCTCGGGGGACTCCTCGCCGCAGAGAGAGAGAGAGAGAGAGAGAGAGAGAGAGAGAGAGAGAGAGAGAGACCTCCTCCCCCTCGCTTCTTGGGCGCTTGTCTCACAGGGGTTAGAGAAGGGTTTGTGTGAGACAGAAGTTGGCTATTAATAGCACAAAGAGAGAGAGAGAGAATGTGAGACACTGATAGAGATGTTGAGCTTTTTTTCAGTTTTGTTTTTTTACTAGTAGCAAAATGTTCAAGTTTGCAATGGGTTGAAGAAAATAAACACTACAATCTATCGTAGTAAAATATATTTTTTATCAAATATTTTAGTATAACTTATTTGCTTGATTATCTGGTATTTACTTGTTTGAATCAAATATTAGACTATTTCGTAATATTATTTTCTTCATCCCAAAATAAATACACTCCTTTATTTTAAATTTATTTTGTAGTTTGAACATTTAGTTTAAATTTAAACTAGAGGAGTGTATTTATTTTGGGATAAAGGTAGTAGAAAATATTTAGAGGTGGTTTATAAAAACTAAAAAAATAAGCGGATGATAGATTTATTGTCATCACTATATATTAAAAAAAGTCTTCACGAGTACATAAAGAAAAGAAAAGGAGAGGAGAGTACTACTAAAACGATGGCTAAAACGAGAAAATAAAAATAACATATCCTTTTGTTTTTTAATAGATGATATTTAACTTTTAGAATATTTTATAATAATGTTTGATCATTCACATTGTTAAAAAATATTAAAAAATCAACGATAAAAATCAACAATGTTATCTATTTAAAAAATAAGAAGTAGTCTTAGATAGATCCATTATCAACAATGTTATCTATTTAAAAAATAAGAAGTAGTCTTAGAGAGATCCAGTGAATCCCACTCTAAAGAGAGTTTTTGTTGGACAAATCTTGTAACATGATGGTCTTTTATGGACGATGGGAGTATAAGGGTTCCATTTGTTCACAAATGTGCGAGGTTGAAGTGATATTTTCAAATCCGTAGAGCCACTTCGTTTATTACTTACTGGTGGTTTCACTTGCATACCTACACGACACCTTTCCGACAATAAGTAAACTTATAGGAACATCAAAATGATTTTACATTATTCTTAAACCTGATAAGCAACCTACAATCTATTATATCCAGTTTCTTTTCTCATCCCAAAATAAATAAACATATGACATAATACAAAATATAACATATCGGTAATTTAGCATTATGATGTGTACATCTTATTTGTTTATTTTAAAAAGTAGTAGTTAATTTGATGATTTTTTTCATTATGTGCCGGCATAAGGTATCCTTTTTCCAACCTCTTTTGTTGGCGTGCATTGAACATTTTGACCAAACCGACACATTTGCAAAATTAAAGTAGCGTGCTCTCCAGACATGGGAAGGTGAGGGGACAGAGCCACCTTATTAAATGGTAAGAATATTGAGATAGTTTCTGTTCATATATATATATATATATATATATATATATATTTCAGAGAACCTATTATGAAGAATCCAAAAACTAAATTGAATTAATATGCTAGATTGACAATGTGTGACCACCTTTGCCTCTGGTTTCCTGAGCAGCCATTTTGCTGGCCGGAGAAGACACTTAACGTATCATTAATTAAATATTAACTATTATACATTAAAATAATGAATTTGTTCAAATTATTTAAAATACTTTGATAAAAAAAGTTTTATAAAAACTGCACCGTTTAGAGCTTGCCCACAATAATGATATGCCTATCTTCATTTAACTCTCGAATTTACTATATGTCTATCTTATTTTAAAAAAATAGAAAATAAAATATGCTAAGAAAGTAGAAACTAAAATAGGTTTAAGACTTTTAATGAAGGGAGTACTTCACTTATATTTTGGAAAGAGAATATCTCAAGAATGTCCAACGTGAGTCTACACCATGGTTCACAAGACATGTTATTAAATTGGAAACCACTTCTTAGCATTGCAACCGGAACTCTCATCTCAATCGGCGAATGCATCTATCGTCATTGATGCATAAATAAATATACCAATTAGTAGTGATTGAATTGCAGCAGTAACCCTCATCTGTGTCGGGTACGACGTTCAACACGACGCAAAGGTCAGTGATGTAAGAAGTTATCTCTATCGGACAAAAGCCCGTCACCGATGCACTTATTTTTGTGGGGCCTAAACTAAAGCCCGTCACCGATAGGTTTGACCCAGAAGTCCAGTCAATTAAAGACCCGTCACCAATGAAATAATCTCAAACGGACCCCAATTAATGTCCATCACGGATGACTAACATCTGTGATGAGCTTTAACTTAAGCCCGTCACAGATAGTGTCATCTGTGACGGGCTTAAGTTAAAGCCCGTCACCGTAAGCCCTCACCGATGAGTGTTTTCAAAAAAAATAAATTTTGTTTTTTTGCTAACCTCAGGCCTTTGCTAGCTATGTCCGCTGAAAAATTAGAGAAATAGAGATATATATTCTCATTTGCAGCATCCCCATTCATATATACAATTATTTACAGGAAACCTAATTCAGGACTCACATATAACATTCACATATTTCACACATCCATTCGTATATAAAATTTATTTTTGAAATGGAGGAAAATGAATCTTTGAATTTATTTTTGAATCTTTGAATCAACACTATTTTTTTACAAAACACAACATGTACTATTCATGAAAATAAAAATTCTATTTTTCTTGCAGCTGTCGCTTTTAGTTTGTAAGTAAACATGAGTAAAATGAACCCTTATATATTCTGGATATGTACCCTTTTAGAGCTGCCTATTGCATATTTTACATATTGTGAGTAAAATGAACCTATTGCCTCACTCATTGCATGAACTCCACAGAACAATATAACAGTCCCATTATACTTAATAACAGTCCCATAATACAACTAAAATAAAAGTGACATTATCTCATATCTATACATGTCCCATTATACAACCAAAATAAAATGATATTATCTCAGACCTATACATGTCCCGTTAACAGTGACCAATATACAATCAATACATGGTATGACATTCGTCTCATATTCAATACATGACATGGCATTCATCTCAGATGTATACATGAGAGAGCACGACAGCATATGAGGAAGATGAACTTACCTAGAGCACGGTGACGCTCGGTGGCCGGGCTCGGGGACGACGGCGCTCAGTGGCAGTGAGGGAGAATGACGGTGCCTGGCTCGGGAGGGCGTGAGGGACGATGGCGACGGGCTCCGGGAAACGGCGGCGATGCTAGTGTTTGTAATGTGAGGACTTAGAAAATTTTCGCGCTCATGTATAGATCTGAATCGACGCTCGAGCTAGGTTAAATGATTTCAAAGCATATCCATGATGGGTTTAAGTTTAAGCTTGATAGAGATCGCATCAGCTCAATCGGGCCTAAGTGTCATCGGTGACGGACCTAATTGTTATCTCAATCGGGCCTCAGGTTAGTGCCCGTCACCATAGCCCGTCACCCATGAGTGTCAATGGTAGCTTCTGTTAGGGACCAACAAAGATATCGTAAGTTATCTTTGTCGGGCCGTGATTTGAGCCTGTCACCGATAGGTATCATCCGTGACGGGCTTGAGTTTTATACACATTTAATATGTCTATGCGAGTATATCTTTGTCGGCCTCTTTTTAGGCTTGTTTGAGATGACTTCGTTGTGACGGCCCGCAAAACCCAGACATATGAGAGACCGTCATAGATGAGAGGGTACGTACCAGTGTAGCGCGCGGTTTACTTAGTTTTTGCTGTTTCTGAAACCACTGAGAACAGGTGGAATTCAGATAAATTATATTAAAAATTAGAAATTCAATTTGATTTTTTAGTTTGATTGGTCTACCAAGCGGTTCATCAGCTGACTCGAAACCTTTGAATTTTCATGAAAATCGAGTAGTTTTGTTTAGTGTTTGTGAACCCAGGTCTCAATAAGTGAAGAAAAAGAATGGTGCACATGACATGCGAAGTGCTAAGATTGTAGATAACACATGACATGTAGATAGCAAAATGTATAGAAAACAACCGCAAATCTATAAGAGAAAGAAGTTGCTAACCTTGTAGATAGCAAATATTTGTGTATTATTTCCAAAGAAGTTGCTAACCTTGGCAGCACCGGACCTCTAACATATGAAAAATTTTGAAGATTTACAAGTGTGGCTGGCTCGGGATGGAGGAGGAAGAAGGAGTATATAAAGCAAAATCTCTAGCCTCGGTTGGTAAAACCAACCAGATCGGAGATGACATCTCTAGTCCCGAGGCAACGGTTTAAAAATTCAACGCTCTCTAGGACCTTTAGTCCCGGTTCGCGTCAAGAACCGGGACGGTTCAAATGTTGTCGACCGTGTCGAGCGCCGGCACCTTAGTCCTGGTTGGTAACACCAACCGAGACTAGAGGTGAACATCAACCAGAACTAGAGGTAGCATCTCTAGTCCCGGTTGGTGTTACCAACCGGGACTAAAGGTGCCCGGCGCTCTGACACGCTCTGACAACATTTGAACAGGGACTAGAGGTAATTTTTAGTCCCGGTTCGTGTAACGAGACTAAAGTTCCTAGAGGGCCGTTGAATTTTGAAACCGGGACTAGAGATAGTTCCGGGTGCAACTCAAACCGGGACTACTGTGGTTTTTGCCACTTCAACCAATGATGGTTTCTCCAATAGTGGTGGATACCAGTTCATATCCAATTTGAATATTTGGTCATGATTATCCTCTAGTAAAGTATAGTAAATAATTATGATATATCACAAAATTAAAACCAACAAAAAATCTTAAAAATCATACAAATTAGAAAATAATGTAATAAATTTAGTTTCGCCTAAAATGGTAATTAATCTCGAGTTTATAGAATCGGAGTGTCAAAAGGACAATGAGAAGTTTTTGTTATTTTTTGAACTGGATTATTCTAAAATTGTATTTAGTTGTTATCAATCTAATCAAGGTCAATCAAGGTCACAGTAATGTATAACGGCACACATCTATGCTCTTAAAAGACACTAATGGTCGCTCAACAATTTGTTTAGTTTTTTGATATTATGTAGTAGTCTGTTTAAACAAATGAATGCCATATATTTAGAGCATCTCCAAGAGGCTAGATAAAATGTGCTAGTTCGCTAACAATAGAAAATCTCCGGTCAAAACCGGATCCAACAGAGCCTCTTTCTTCCTCTCTATCTTCGCTCGCTCGGTATCCCGTCACCCTCGCTCAGCATCTTTGCTGAGCTCACGCGGCTCGCCATCACCCCACCTCCCGCGCGCGCGTCCCACTTCCCACGCGTCGTTTTCCCTTCCCACGCCTCGCCCTCCTCCCGCGCGCGCGCCCCTCTCCGTTCCCGTGCACCAGATCAGGACCAAATCGCATGTACAAATCGCCCCCAAGCACCAAATCACCACAGCCAGGGTGAAATCTCAACGCCGTCCCTAGTCACCATGAACAAGCCACCTCGTCCCCGTGCTATTGTGGGTGGACGAACTGGATTCTGCAAAGAAGCCGCTAGATGGACTTCTCCCATCTCTCAGTTTGCGCAAGGAATCGAGGATCCGGAGGCTAGTCGTTCTGAGGTAGGAACGGATGTCGCCGGAGTTGGATTGATGCGCCATCAAGTGGTTCCTCCGATAGGCCTCGATGGCCGGATGCCGCAGGATCTGTTGTCATCTGCAGAAGTGGCCGTCAACGACTTGAGCACTGGTGAGTTTACGAACTATGACTGGTTGATCTGGAATTGTATCTGTATTTCAATTGGTTGATGAACTCATATATGTAAGATAATGGTACTGTAATGCTTAAATTGATCATGTTTTATGGTGATAGTTGTGCAATAGCAGTATCCCTTTCCATTCCAGTATGTTTGAGAATGTCATATAAACTGTTATGTTCCATTGCTTGATTGCAACAATTTAGATTAAAGATGAAGTAGATGTTCAGGTTATTACCATGAAGTACCTAAGTGTTCAATTTAGTAATAATATAGGCTACAATTATATTACTACGACGAAGTAACAAGTTTGTCATGATTCAGGATCATATTTCACAGACCTCCTAGTGAACGATGTACAAGAATTTCAGGATCTCCCACCTCCTGGTCAAACAACCAATGGTCATGCTCCTGCAGCAGCCAAAGGATCTCAGGGAAGAAGCAAAAATTTCAGAGATGAGGAGGACATACTTCTTGTGTTAGCTTGGCTTAATGTGGGCATGGATCCTATTCAAGGAGTTGATCAAACACATGGCGCATTATGGACAAGAATACATGACTATTTCCATGCAAACAAAACGTTCGACTCAAATCGTTCAGAAGGCTCTTTAATGAACCGTTGGTTGGGTATACAACATGATGTTAATCTGTTTTGTGGATGTCTATCCAGGATTGAGGCTAGTAATCACAGTGGTTGGTCAGTTGATGACAAGGTCATTACTCAATTTACTGCAATCATTATTTGTCAGCTATGATCAGTTGTCAGTACTTCATTTTCATGTTTATTTTGGTTTGAAATGTGCAGATCGCAAATGCATGTGCAATATTCAAGGCCGAAGACTCGAAGAAGAGGAAGTTTGCCTTCTTGCATTGCTGGAAAATTCTGAAGGACAAGCCCAAGTGGATGGAAAGGCGGAAGGAAATTGGATGTGAAAAAAATTCAAGCAATAAGAAACAGAAGACAGTGGCACATTCATCTCCTGCATCAGTTGCAGCTACAGTTGTCCCTTCTGCCTCTCTTGCTGGTGTTGCTGATGCTGAACCATCAGCAAGACCTGACGGGAAGAAGAAGGAGAAACAGAAGCTACGGCAACGTTCGACGATCGAAGCAGTGGACTATCTAATGGCAAAGAAGAAAGAAGCTGACCATGAAAAAGACTTGAAGAAAGAAGAGAGGTGCAACAGAGCCTTTGCTCTGCAGGAAGAAAGGATCAAATTGGAGAGAGAAAAGTTTGAGTTCCAAAGAGAGATGGAAGAGGAGAGAATTCTCGGTTTGGATTTGAGCACAATGAACTACAAACAACAACAATATTATGAAGGGTGTCAGAATAAGATTCTTGCAAGACGTTTCAATATCTAGAGTTGTCTAGTTTTAGTTTAGTTTTAGTTCAGTGTAATAATAATGAACCAGTTTTTAAGTTCACTTTACAAGTCATCAAACTATTTGAGTTAATTTACTAGGATACTGTTTGGAAATATTTCAATATTTTTGAGGGTACTGCATAGGTGTCAGATAAATATTGCTTCATGCATTGTATATGCACACCAAACTCAGATAAATATTGCTCTAGGCAATGTATATGCACACCAAAATAAATATTGCATAAATAAGAGTATGATGTACTCGAATAATTATTAAATGGAGTACACGAAATGAATCAACATTAATCAATATTGTATAACTCTGAATGGTTTTGCCACAAGTGCTCGATCAGGTCTGCCTTAAGCTGATAGTGGGTTTCCTTGTTCCTGATGATTTTGTAATTTTGAATGAAAGCATCAAGTTCAGGTGCAGTATTATGTGAAACTTTCACCCTTTCTCCCATGTTGTCGTAGTTGCAAATATATTGACCCATATCATCAAAGTTGTAATCAAATTGTCCCCCGTGCTCATGTCGCTCGTCTTCAACAATCATGTTATGCATTATGGTGCAAGCCATCATAATATCATGGAGCGTGTCCTCATCCCACAAACGAGCCGGTCCACGAATAATAGCAAAGCGAGATTGTAGAACCCCAAATGCCCTTTCAACATCCTTTCGACATGCTTCTTGTGCCTTTGCAAAATATTTTTTCTTATTACCTTATGGCTCTGGAATGGTCTTAACAAAAGTTGCCCACGACGGATATATGCCATCTGCTAGATAATAACCCATGGAATAATCATGTCCATTGATGTTGTAATTAACTTGTGGACCTTCCCCCTCAGCAAGCCTTGCAAATATAGGAGATCTTTGAAGCACATTTAGGTCATTGTGTGAACCAGGCATGCCAAAGAATGCATGCCATATCCATAGATCTTTAGATGCAACTGCTTCGAGTATAATTGTAGGCTCCCTTTTATGTCCCCTGTACATCCCGTGCCATGCAGTAGGACAATTTTTCCAGCTCCAATGCATACAATCTATGGACCCAAGCATACCAGGGAATCCTCTGCTCGCTCCAATTGCAAGTAACCTAGCGGTATCCTGCTCATTAGGCAGTCTCATGTACTCCGGTCCAAAAACCTCAACAATAGCTGCTACAAACTTTCTCAAAGCTTCTAAAGCGGTACTCTTACCAATACGAATATACTCGTCCAAAGCATCAGCCGGTACTCCATAAGCTAACATACGAAAAGCCGCAACGACCTTCTGTAGACAAGATAGTCCTAGCACACCAGCCGCATTCCTCTTCTGCACGAAATAGTTGTCATGTTCCTCAACAGCCTTCATTATGCGAAGAAATACTGGTCGCCTCATCCGAAACCTAAGTCATGACACAATAAAAAAATTAGGAACACTATAACAAAGGTGCCATGAAAATTAGATAAAAATTATAGAAAACATGCGAACCTCCGTCTAAAAGTATTTGCTTTGAACGTAGGATTATCTGAGAAGTAGTCTTTGTAAAGAAGACCATGGTGTAATAGTCTTTCACGATCCACTACCTCATGTCCCTCAACAGAACCAATTCGACCCGGACGATTAACCGATTCCTCAATGATTATGTGCGCGGAACCAAAAAATAGATCATTCTCATCATCCGAAGAGGAGGAATTAATCACTTCATCCAATACAAACTGATTGAATTCATCATCTGAATCCATACTCTATGGCGTTGATTTTTTTTATTACAAACTGGCATGCCAGAACAAATATATCACTCGTACAAGAATCGTACAGGAATACAAATTGGAACCACAAATTAGATTATTCGTAAAGGAATCATACCTTGCGGCAGGATGCTTCAGGCACGTCAGAACAAAATCACAAAGCTAGACACCATCCACGTGCAGGGTGAGTGGCGGCAGGAGGCTTCAGGCATGGCAGGATCATCCGCGTGCTTCTCTGATCGAGCACATCTCTTGGGGCTGTGATGGATCGGTACAGCAAATGGGTGGCGGCGCGCTCGACGGCTGGAGAAAGATCGGCGTTCCGGGGCAAAAAAAGATACGGACGTGGGAGGTTTTGAATATGGAGCGTCAAGTACATAGTCTGTTGGATATCCCATTTTTTAGGCAAGTTTCTATTTTTACAAATGAGATAAAATCTGTAAATTTAGCTAATACTTTACCTAGCCTCTTGGAGATGCTCTTAAATAAACATCGGTATTTTGATAGTTAATAAAAAAACGCAATGCAACTATGCAAGAACTATAGTGTACGTCGCGTACGACACTGTTACAGCGGCCATGCTTTAAGGCCGCAAGTCTTAGGTCGATCCATCCATATATATATATATATACATATACATATACATATATATATATATATATATATATATATATATATATTGCACCGTCTTTTCTCGATCGATCTGCAGTGAATGGATTCAACCCAACGCTCGCTCGGGTGGCGCATTAATCCTCTTTGGGTACTGTTTGAATGGTACTTTTATCATGGCCGTTTGGGTTATGAACCCTTTCCAATACCTAAAATAAACAACGAATTAGTACATAAATTAATAATTAATCATTAAGTATAAACTAACAAACTTAAAAATAAATAAATATAATTTTTAAAGTAACTTTTTATAGTAAAATTTATAAAAAATATATCATTTAACCGTTTGAGAATCGTACGCGTGAAAAATCGAGGGAGTAGAAGTTATGAAAGTGTAGTGGTGATCGAAAGCAACATTAAATACTTCTAATAAAAAGAAGCCCATGTATGATAGCACGAGAGATATCAAGAAGCTCAGCCAATAGATGTAGTTATTTACTTAAATTGTTCATTTTGTTTCGTATAATTTCTCACATCAATCCGCAGTGTTCCATATCTAGTTTTGTTTTAATAATAGAATTTATCCCTTTTTCATCCAATAAGCTACTAACAATTATTTGACTAATGACCATAAATTACAAAATATAGCTCGATTAAAAACAAGAGAACTACTTATATATAATACCATCAAAGACATATTTTTTATCTATATTTGGTGAGAATATATGCATGACCATTGTTTGCAACGGCTTATAAATTGTAGGTAATTCTTATCTTACTCAGATTGAAAACATAATCTAAATCAACTGGTCGATGATCGAATTTCACATACATCACTATGAGCGAAGGGCGTCCAACCAAAACATAACATAATGTCATAGAGTAACTGAGGTGTAAATAAATTAATTATTCGTCTAGATCTGATCGCCGTCATAGTCATCGAAGCCGATCCCGAAGCTACGAAGAACATCACATTAACATGAAACTTCCAATAAAACTCCTCTAAGGTCACAACATCTATAATGTTGTCACTATTCTGAATATCAAGAAATAGGTTTTCACTCAAAGTGTCCATCCCGAAACATAGGGATCTATGAAGGTGTGTGCCACCCACAGGCGTCATAGATGTCGGTGCTAGCTCCTAGCGCTGACGGCCCCGACCCTAGATTTGCAGTGTTGCGAGCTCGACCTCTTGCTCGATGTTGAGTGGCATCACCGTCATTCCCAAGTACGAGCGATAGTGGCGGCTAGACCTGGTAGAGGAGATGGGCAACGATGGTCTGTTGATGTGCCACCGCTGGCGTCGGCAACATGAAACTAGCCATTGCCGCTGGACACTTGACCATGCATCACCCATGCGAAGATGCCACCGTTGTCATCCATGTGAAGACACATCTGCAACGTGTGTCTTTCATGCGAAGTAACACTGCCACATCTTGTGAAGACGCTTGGCGCCATCGTATGGGGAGATGCCTAGCCATCTTGATCTTGGATCCGCTGAAAGCCTGGCTGCCGCTTCGGCCAACCATGAGAAGACAACCAATGGCGACTAATCCAGCGAGGAAAAGCCCAGCTGCAGCCTTCCATGCACGTGCGAGGTGGTGATGTGCTTGGGCAGTGACAAGGCCACGAGACCGCTAGGTTTCACGAGAGCAATTATTTGGACTTCTAAACTTAACATATGTCAAATAGAGCAGTATGACTTTTACAATTTTACTTTTAGAGTATCAAAGATAGAGGCTGATAAATAAAAAGTGATAAGAAACCTCTTAAGGCTCCTTTGGAACTAAGGAATTTGAAAGGAATTTGAAATGATTGAATTCCAATAGGGTCCTTTGGAATAAAGGAATGACTCTTCTAAATTTCTTTGAAATCCTAATGGATTGCCTCAAATCAAAGGAATTTTGGAGGATTTTTAACATGAGGATGAATCTATTGGAAAAAAATCATGTGTATATCTCTTCTGAATTCTTGTATCATATCTAAACTGTCATTTTTATAGTTCTTTTTTTTCTTATCTATAGGATTTGAGATTTCAGGACACTGGCGAATCTTAAGTTTACTTTTTTTCCTATCCTTGAGTATTAAAAATCATGTATTCCAAAGCAGCTCTTAAGTCTTAACCAACTCCGTAGGAGGAAAATTTGCCATGGGTTCGATCATACCATTGGCTGGAAGGTTGTAGATCGATCATGGGACGGATATAATCATGGGCCGACCTCACCAAACTCACTGCCACTCCCCTCCACTCCACTCCACCGTCATGTCGTGTCGTGTAACTGCTAGTTAGCCCATCTCAACTCATTTGGATTATTATATTCTTGCCAAGCGTTCTTATGATTTACCTATAAATGATCACTGACAAACGTATCTAACGGTTTTCGTACGCACTTCATACCCACCGACCAATAAATATATCAAAAATTTTAAAAAATTTATACATATACTTTTCCATAATATGTATTATATATAAAAAGTTATATATCTATACAACATAAAACATTAACATTGGTAGTTGTGGTGTCCGCTGTGCCACCACCACCTCTTTCACTTACATATGGACCCATCAATATCGGTGACTCAACACAAAAGAGAAAAGCAACGATCCCTAACGCTAGAATCTATAAGCCGTCACCGTCATTGCCATCATCATTGTCGTCGGGTCTGCTCGAAGCTGCCAGATCCTTGAGCATGGGGGGTAGAGAGGCGACGGCCGGGATCTACACGAGAGGGGGAGTAGGCGCCGGATCTTCCCCTCCCGTCATCGCTGCCGGCGGATCCACGCGTGTGGAGGACGGAGAGGTGGCGGGATTCGCGAGGGATGAGAAGACACTGGATCCGCCCTTCCCGTCGCTACCACAGGTGGATCCGCACACGTGAGGGGTGGAGAGGCGGCGGGATCCGTGTGGCCGTGCGGGAGGGGGATGGGGCGCTGGATTCGGCCCTCCCATCGTCACCGTCAGTGGATCCTCATGGTTGCATGCCGTCGCTGCCTAAGCTTGCTGCCACCCTTGTCGATGCGCCAGCGCTCTCGCTCTTGCCCTTGCCATTCGCCCAAGCCCACCGCGCGTCGCCGGAATAGGGAGAGAAGTGAGAGAGGAAGTGGGAGGAGACGGGAGAGGAGCGGGAGGGAGGGGAGAGAGAGGCGATGGGAGGGTTAAGTGAGAGAGAGAGGAGGGAAGAAAAAAGGGAGGGTTTGGAGAAGGTATTTTCGTACGTGGATATTTCAGTAATGCATCTTTGTATACTGTTTTATTAAATTTTAATACAACTATAAATAGTCATACAAAATATTATTTTATATGTAAATGTTCATAGCGACATATTCAAATATATATTCTATGTGATTTAAATATTATCATTGAAGTTAAACTTTATTCATTACATTATTAACCGGTGCAACGCAAAATCGTTTTGCTAATGTGTGTATGTGTATATATATATATATAGTTTCATCTTCAATTTTACGATTACGACTAAAATGTGAATTTGGATACGAGACATTAAATTTTTGTTAGAATTTTTTATTGCATAGGAGATGTTCCCCTTTCCAAACCGTCCCGAAGACAAAGAGACCGTCCCAAATTAAAAACTGTCCTGAAGAAAAACACACACGTTTTATCATTAAAAAAGAAGAGCTATAGCTAGTCTGGATAAAAATTAGTATAAGAAAAAATATTGTGACCTTTGCCATGTGAAAATAACATTAAGATTCATCGTTATATAGTAGCCTGCTATAAATATAAACATATAATTAGATAAAAAGATTAAGTTAAAAATAGGACTTAGCTCTAGGAGCTCTACGACACGTCGTGTCTCAGCTCATTAAGATTAAGATTTAGCTAGGAGCTCTACGACACGTCGTACGCTAGCTTTCCTCGTGTTCTTATTTGTTAATTTCGTGGCGGTTGTGTTATTAATTTACCACCGGCCGGCAAGATAATCGTGTGATGATTTCGTGTCGATCTCTGAATTTCTCGGTATCCTAATTAGTGTACGGAGTGGTCGGAGTTCTTCAGCTAGTACCTACTTGTACCTAATTAACAACTAATTTTGATAAACTTAATTCACGCTAGAAATAAGGCGTCTGGTAAAAAAAATCCTACTGATGTTGCTGCTTAAGGTATGACATGGGTTCTGAAACAAAACCACATAATAAATGCAACCTAATTCATAATTAATCTAAACAAATATTCTAACATTACAACGGTTACCTTCATCTCATCAATCAATCAGACGGTAACCTTTATATATATCGGATATGATGTCCGTCACAACGTAAATATCAGTGATGTAAAAAGTTATCTCTATCAGGCAAAAGCCTATCACCGATGCATTTATCTTTGTCGGGCCTAAACTAAAACCCCGTCACCGATAAGTTTGACCCAGAAGACCAGTCAAAGACGTGTCACCGATGATATAATCTCAATCGGGCCTCAACTAAAACCTGTCAGAGATGACTAACCACTCAATCGAGCTTTAACTTAAACCCATCACGGATGATGTAATCTCTATCGGGCTTAAGTTAAACCCCATCACCAATAAGTTTTTCTCAAATAAAAAAATATATTCTGTTTTTTTGCTAGCCTCGGGCCTTTGCGAGCCATGCCCGCTGCAAAAATGATATATTCATATATTTTTCTTTTCCAACATCCCCATTCATATATTTCAAAAATCCCTGACATTTACATAAATTATTCACATACATCTGACGTTCGCATATTCATTCATATACACGTCTATTATTCACATATTTCAAGTTAACAGTATGAGTACAATCCCTTCATCTAAATTATATAACCCACTGTTAACAAATCGATCGAGCTCGAAAATAGTCCAAATTATACAACCCACTGTCCAAATTCATTCATATATCATCCAAATTATATAACCGAACGTCACGAGTATTGAGAGGGCTAGGTGAATTTACTCGAAGCAGAGGGCGTCGACGTTGGAGCGAGGGAGGACGGTGGGCAAGGTGAGCGTGCGACGGAGCGGGCTGGCTGTTTGTTTTCTCACTCGTTTTGTTTTGTGAAACAAAACCGCGATGGCAGAGTTACTACCGTAACGTGTGGACGTTACTGCTGTAACTTGTAGAGGCCATCAAGAAGAGGAGTAAACACCGCTCCCCCCTCCTTCCTGAGAGAGATAGAAAGCAACCTGCGTCCATCTGACTCTCTCTGGTTTTCCTCTGTTCTTCTACTGCAAAAACTCTTTACTCTACTGTTCTGTGCTGCTTCGGTTGTTCCTGGTCTGGGTGGTCTGCACGCACAGATCTCCTCGACAAGCACGCCTCCAAAACTCTGTCCACCTAAATACCGGATACAGACAATTAATTTTTTGGGAACACATTATTCACGTCACCGCTCTTTGTTTCGTCTTCTTTCTTTATGTTAGCATCGTCTTCTCCCCGATGAAGTTCGTCGTCATGTCGACTGTTAACATTGACACTGGAAACGTTAATATTGACACGGGAAACATCAACATCTAGGTGCAGCCTCGGTCTCGATCATAATCAAATTTATAGAGATAAAAAGAAGCACATAAATATTATATTATTCAGGAGAACCTTTGAGTCATATTAGCCCAAGGGTAGAAGGGAACTTCAGGTAGGTGGGTTATTTGGAACTTCTTGTCGGCTTGGAATGGAACTGACGAACCGTCATCTTTCTTCTTCTCTCATTGTCATACACTGTACATGCCTAAATAACTTAATATTGCTGACACCTCATCGTATTAGACGGTTTATACTACATCCTCTATTTTAAAATAAACGTTAACATTAACATATCATATCATATCATATATCATAGTAATAGAAATATAAACATCTCATATATATTTTATCTGTTTTAAAATAAATAAATATAGTATGGTGAAACGTTATGTCCAAATTTATAAATATATATATATATATATATTATTTTGAAACAAAAAATGTATGTCTTAAGGATGTGTGTGTACATTGTTCTTGTTTACATACTATATACTATGAGTATACGCTGTACCTGATTCCGGAGGAATAAACCTCTCTCGTCTTTAGAAAAATCCGGAAAAAATCAAACTCTAGCAAAAAGAGATCGTGAGAGGAACACATGACAAGTTGGCATCTTAAACATTTGTTAACTGATGATTCTCCGTGATTTGCTGACATTTGTTAACTGATGATCTTCAATATTTTTTGAGTGGTTTATTTATTAAACTGATTGTAAATTAAACTGATTTGTGTTCGGAGGAAAAATAAATTCAGCAAACTATGTATTAGATTGTAGAAAAAATATTAGATTGTTCGTCAAGATTTGCATTGCATGAAACGAAAGATAGGAAAAATTAACGAAACGCCAGGGTATATCAGTACTAATCATAAAACAAACAAATAAATGATACCCATGATTTGATGCAAATATATCCATAAGTATATGTTAAGAATTATAAAATGATACTTAGATATGTTGAAATATTGTGAAAATAATGTAAGACGTTATGATGGGATATGCTTATATAGATTTATAGAATTCAAAAGATTGTATATGATGATAATGCTTGCATGAGATTTGATACGTAATTATTGTTAGTAGATTATTATACGATGATAATGCTTGCATGAGGTTTGATACTAGTTATTCTTAGTAGATTATGATGTGGTATGGTTGTGATTTAGCAGGCTTTAACTTTAACTTTATAGATTAAACCGTATGTGCAAAAACATGCGGGTCGATCCGTATAGGCTGTAACCACTGTCATGCTCTGTCCATACTTAAGAATCACGAAGTTATTTTTTTTCAAAACATGGAAACATCATATGAGGTAAAGTATTGTTATACAAGAAAGAAAAGAAAATTGACAACATAAAATAAAAAAGCTTAAAATCAACGGAGTTGATACTTCCTCCATTTCATATTAATTACAAGACATTTTAACTTTTTTAAAAGACAAATTTTTATAACTATAAAAAATTTAGCAACATCTACAATACTAAATTCATTAAATCAAATATATTTTGATATTATATTTATTTTTTGTTAAAAATGTTACTATATTTTTCTTATAAACTTAGATAAAATTAAAAAGTTTAACTTAAGAAAAAAATCAAAATATCTTACAATATATATCAGTGATACGGATAAGACATGCCTCCTATATATGGATTAATGATATACGAAATATCACATATCTATTACTATACGGAAGGGTATATTCAAATATGGGAATAAAATGAGTATGGAAGAAAATTGTTATCGTAGGGGCAGGTGACAACAGAGTCTGACCCAGAGAGGATAAGGTTTCCTTGCCCATGTACTATCAAGCTCTCCGAATTCTAGAAGGTATCTATCCTTACAAATACAAACACCCCCGTTGGTGGTGAGGGCATCGAATCATAAGTGATCACCAAAGCCACATTGAGAGACAATCATGAGGAAGTCAGAGCCCTAGTCGTTGATAACAATATATCGAGACGTACTTGGCAGGCCCTAGTCGGCGAGTTAGATTAGCTAGCTTTTTCTCCCATTGCATATAAACTGTGTAGTGTTTTTCCCAAGATATACATATAAACTGGAGAAGGGTTGTTACTCATCATGAGGGTCCAAACTAGTATAAATATTTGTCCCTTGTCTCCTTACTATAATTACGTATATACCTAGGCACCAATGACCCTCATACTACACAAATACCATTGTTGAGTATAGCCTGTTAGCAGTGGCGCGCCTTGTAGGGGCTTGGTGCTAAAGGATTTTGATGAGATGGGTTCAAAAGTAGGATTTTCCGACAAAGGCTTCTATGATCGGCCCGATCTAGGAGATATGACCAGGCGGCGTTCACATATAGCCAAGTCAGAACCATCACGTTTCCAGACTTTGCCGCTACTCCAATGGTCAACCCTTTGGCTCCCGCCGAGAACAAGGTGCCAACAAAGAAGTCTTCTAGCAAGGTTTCAAAACAATGGTGTGCCATCCACGAAACTCGCTCCCATGGTCTTTGGATGTCGGGTCATACTTCAAGTGAAGGCTGAACTTGAAGCTTGCAAACTTCGGAGAATCCATCGCACTTCTCCATACAGGCTATGCCCCATCCACAAGACAGCCAGTCCTCCTCTAACAGAGTGCAAGGACTTTCTCAAGATTACCGAGTCTATGACTCCTTTGTTAGAAAACCTTTCCCCCAAGAGTTGTCCGATCCACTCTCACCGGAAACAATCCGACAACTCACAGATGGCCGACAACACATAAGAAGATTCAGATAGATTGGTTGGGTATCTTGGACTCAATCCCCATGAGTTGTCCATTCTTCACAGCTTGGAATCTCTCGAGTCCTCGGGATCGAATTCCACCCGTGACGTGACCTTGATCAAGGGTATAGTTGAGGACTTGGGTGAAGATGGCCAAAGCCTCGAAGATGGGCAAATTGGGGGCACACCCAACCCCCGGGCGAGAACTCCTCCTCCAGTCGAGCCTGTCGTCACACCTACTCAGCATCTAACCACCATCAACAATCTACTTTAGCATGTTCCCTCTTTTGACGCAACAACCAATTCTGATGCGGGCGCTTGGTTGCAGCAGATCAGGTCTACTGTTGCAAACCTAGACACCGCATTCAAGGCAGCCGTGGAACCACGTCTCCCTCCAAGACCACAACAGAACAATTGATCTCCCATAGACGACGAGGCGGCTAAAGGACGAAACCACGAGGTTGGGGACGAAGTCTGCCACACCGATGATAATGCTCTGCCACAACAGAGAGTGCAGAGGACCTTCCCTATGCCCCTAGTCGAGATCTTCGAGACCACCTAAACGAGAGAAGGCACGAGCACCAGCATCATGGTGATGACGAACACCAACAAGCTCGTGATAACGGTCATGAGAACCATCGTCGGGATGACAACAACCCCAACATTGCGACAATGATAGCAATCACCACGACGACACAGTCACATAGCGAGAATGATTGTGAACATCACAGCCACCACAAAGGCCAAGGACGAAGAAATTCTCAGTCACCCCCACCAAGACGAGATGGAGGCCGTGGTCACCATTCCAGGAGCAGAATCACCGACCATGATGACCCCTCATCCCCATCTTCTTCATCTTCTAACGGATCACACGGACATCCTCGGTGACGTGGCCACCAACCATCTCTTCCACTCGGAGGTGGATGTAGAGACTTCAAGCCTTTCTGTCGAGAAGTAAGATGGCCTCCTAAGTTCGGCCATGCCACGGTCGAGAAGTATGATGACAACACTAATATCGACAAGTTCCTATACATATATTCAACCGTCCTTTATGCGGTCGACGCAGACGACAACACATTTCCCCCACAGCAGCCCCCGAGCCTAGGGGTGAATAGAACATTCGCCCCTAGCGTTTGAGTTCTTCCTAGTCAAATCCCATGGCTAGCTTTTGAGGTCTTTTGAACATGCTCCAGCATGTGCACCGCTTAGGTGCACCTGTCAGATGCAGCCCCTGAGCCTGGGGCCAGATGGGATATCTGGGCCTAGGGTCAAAGTTCTTCCTGGTCGAAACCACGGGCAAAGTCTTCGTGACATCCTAAGCATGCTCTGGCAGGTGCAGCCCCCAAGCCTAGGCCTGGATGGTACATCCAGTCCTAGGGTCAAGTCCGAAAATATGACCCTTGGGATATATTTAGGACATCGTCTTTGAATTGGTGGCATTTGGTGGGATAAGAAGAGCCATTGCCCAGGGGCCGATGGCGGTGGCGAGTGGCCATTGCCTGAAGGCTGAAGGCCAAGGTACCTCAGCCTGGAGGCTGATGAGGGTCGGCCCGAAGCCATCAGCCCGAAGGTTGATGGCCGAGTTACCATAGCTTGGAGGCTAATGGCGGTCGGCCGTGCCATAGCCTGGAGGCTGAAGGCGGTCGGCCAGAGGCCATAGCCCAGAGGCTGATGCTCGAGATGCCATAGCCCGAAGGCTGATGGTGGTCGGCCACACCATAGCCCGTATGCTGATGGCGGTCGGCCAGAGGCCATAGCCCAGAGGCTGACGCCCGAGATGCCATAGCCCAGAGGCTGATGGCGGTCGGCGTGGTCGAAGGAAGATCTTGAGGGGTTGATCGTCAGGCAGTTGCCTGACCTCGAGGCACGTTCTATGCACGTGGGCCGTTGACGGTTTGAACTGTGCGCTAGCCACGTCCCATTAAGGCCATCAAGACCAAGGTCACATAACAACTGATCGTACGTCAAGTTTCCCACTTATCCCCAATGGCTGACTGATCCAACGGTCGAGATTTGTCGCTCGGGTGGAGTGGCGGGCTCGGTGGCAGTTTCACAGGGGTACATAATGCGCATCGTGCGTGCGCCATTAACCGCTCGGAGTAATCAATGACTCAGATCAACCGCTGGGATGACGTGGCAGCCTGGGAGCCGGATGGGCCAGGGCGCCTCGGATGCCCTACACACGCTGTTAATGACGCTACATGTTTTTCGAAAATAGCGCTGTCAGGCCCTTCATGGCCCCTTCTTAAGCCCCGCCGTTTCAAAGCATATCCATGATGGGTTTAAGTTTAAGCTTGATAGAGATCGCATCAGCTCAATCGGGCCTAAGTGTCATCGGTGACGGACCTAATTGTTATCTCAATCGGGCCTCAGGTTGGTGCCCGTCAGCATAGCCCGTCACCTATGAGTGCCAATGGTAGTTTCTGTTAGGGACCAACAAAGATATCGTAAGTTATTTTTGTGGGGCCGTGATTTGAGCCTGTCACCGATAGGTATCATCCGTGACGGGCTTGAGTTTTATACATATTTAACATGTCTATGCGAGTATATCTTTGTCGGCCTCTTTTTAGGCTTGTTTGAGATGACTTCGTTGTGACGGTCCGCAAAACCCAGACATATGAGAGACCGTCATAGATGAGAGGGTACATACCAGTGTAGCGCACGGTTTACTTAGTTTTTGCTGTTTCTGAAACCACTGAGAACAGGTGGAATTCAGATAAATTATATTAAAAATTGGAAATTCAATTTGATTTTTTTAGTTTGATTGGTCTACCAAGCGGTTCATCAACTCGAGATGACTCGAAACCTTTGAATTTTTATGAAAATCGAGTAGTTCTGTTTAGTGTTTGTGAATCCTGGTCTCAATAAGTGAAGAAAAAGAATGGTGCACATGACATGCGAAGTGCTAAGATTGTGGATAACACATGACATGTAGATAGCAAAATGTATAAAAACAACCGCAAATCTATAAGAGAAAAAAATTGCTAACCTTGTAGATAGCAAATATTTGTGTATTATCACCAAAGAAGTTGCTAACCTTGGCAAGACCGGACCTCTAACATATGAAAAATTTTGAAGATGTACAAGTGTGGTCGCTCGGGATGGAGGAGGAAGAAGGAGTATATAAAGCAAAATCTCTAGTCCCGAGGCAACGGTTTAAAATTCAATGGCTCTCTAGAACCTTTAGTCCGGTTCGCGCCAAGAACCGGACGGTTCAAATGTTGTCAGATCGTGTCAGCACGGGCACCTTTAGTCCCGGTTGGTGTTACCAACCGGGACTAAAGGTGCCCGACGCCCGACACGAAGGTTGATGGCCGAGTTACCATAGCTTGGAGGCTAATGGCGGTCGGCCGTGCCATAGCCCGCAGGCCGAAGGCGGTCGCCGAGGCCATAGCCAGAGGCCGATGCCCGAGATGCCATAGCCCGAAGGCTGATGGTGGTCGGCCACACCATAGCCCGTAGGCTGATGGCGGTCGGCCAGAGGCCATAGCCCAGAGGCTGACGCCCGAGATGCCATAGCCCAGAGGCTGATGGCGGTCGGCATGGTCGAAGGAAGATCTCGAGGGGTTGATCGTCGGGCAGTTGCCTGACCTCGAGGCACGTTCTATGCACGTGGGCCGTTGACGGTTTGAACTGTGCGCTAGTCACGTCCCATTAAGGCCATCAAGACCAAGGTCACATAACAACTGATCGTACGTCAAGTTTCCCACTTATCCCCAATGGCTGACTGATCCAACGGTCGAGATTTGTCGCTCGGGTGGAGTGGCGGGCTCGGTGGCGGTTTCATAGGGGTACATAATGCACATCGTGCGCGCGCCATTAACCACTCGGAGTAATCAATGACTCAGATCAACCGCTGGGATGACGTGGTAGCCTGGGAGCCGGATGGGCCAGGGCGCCTCGGATGCCCTACACACGCTGTTAATGACGCTACATGTTTTTCGAAAATAGCGCTGTCAGGCCCTTCATGGCCCCTTCTTAAGCCTCGCCGTTTTGCTTTCTTTCTCCTTCACGCCCTTTTTCGCTCAAAATTTACAAACTCTTCGCATTCGTGCCATCGCTTCCGCCTCCTGGCTCCTCGCCGCTCTAGCGCACAAGGCCACCATCTCCACCGCCGTTGCGTGGTGTGGTACCACAAGGGTCAGCGATTGTTTTCACTGAAGCCGATGATACTCATGAAGAAGACTTCGAAGAAAGGTGGGACGAGCTCGACCAGTGACGGTGAAGGCACCGAGTGGAGCTCGACCTTCGTCCCCTCGCGCGCCGGGAGCGAGATGATAGAGGAGCTATGCAGGCCGACGTCCTCCCGGCGCGGGAGATCGCGGAGTGGCGCCTGTCACGGGGGGAGCCATTCCCGACCCCTGACTCTGGTGAGCTGGTGGTCTTTTCCTCCTTCTTCCTTCACGATTTTGGAGTACCGGCCCACCCCTTTGTCCGGGGCCTGCTCAACTATTATGACATCTCTCTCTGTAACCTTAATCCCAACTCCATTCTCCAAATTTCTCTCTTCATCCACCTGTGCGAGGCCTATCTTGGGATAGACCCGTACTTTAATTTATTTCGTCATTACTTATCCCTCCGACGAATAGTCGGCGGCGTGGTCGGCAGCGCCGGGATTCAGTTCTGGGAGAAGTTGGCCCAACTACATCCTTGTCTTCCCCATCTCATCCAACAAGGGGTGGCACGCCGAGTGGTTCTCTATTAGAGGACAGGGCTGACTGGAGCTCGGGTGGCCCGCAACTTCACCCTCCGAGGATTGCAGCCCTGCAAGGATAGGGTGAATGCAGCCTACGAGTACTCAGGCAGATAGGACCCGGCTCAAGAGGAGAAGGCGACCCTTAAGCGCATGGGCCAAAGGCTGGGGACCTTCTTCTCCAGCGCGGCCAACTTTAGCAAGGGGGGCCTGAGGGCCTTCAGCCTCCTCCATCCGTGGCCGGAGGTAATCCCGACAACTATCTTTGCCTAAATTTTTCTTTGTTTGTGTATTCGGTGCCTCATCTACCAGGTGCTGACACTTGACAGGGGCTGGATGTCTTCGTGTCACTGCCACCAATCCCAGGGGAGTTGGTGGCCAAGCAGGAGAGGCCGAGGGCTCGGCTCCCCTGCGATACGTCGGAGGCAAAAGGGAAAGAGCCCGAGCTCCCCAAGCGGAAGCCGGAGGTACGAAGGGCAGCATCAGGGAGTCTAAAGCTCCCTAGCGTCAAGTGCAAGCTCATGATCTCCTCAGATAAGGAGGGATCGGAAGGTATCGAAGCGCAGCTCACAACCCCATCATCGGGCTTGAGCGGGCCACCGAAGCCAGAGTCATCGGCACCCCCGGAGAAGATGTCGAGGCTCATTGGCTTCGGGTTCGAGACGTCGACCATGTTTGTACCGAACTTACCCCCTCTTCCCTTTCTTTTCCCCTATTTTTGTACTGACCGGGTGCATGGGCAATGACGTGGAGGATGTCGACCTCTTCCTCGAAGAGCCATCGAGGACGGTGAAGCCGACCTCCCCAATGGAAGAGGGAGGGTCTGACCTGCCCTTGGCGACTGTGTAGCCAACGGTCGCCCCTCCGAAAGCTGACCAACCTGAGGGAAGGTCAGAGGCTGGAGCCAAGGAGGAAATTGTTGCTGCCATGACGATGGAGGAAAGGCCTGAGGCAGTCTTGAGGTTGGCAGTAGCGGCCGGGGGAAGGGTGGAGGCGGGCTTTGAGGAGAGGCTGGGGGAGGTGGAAATGGAAGAGATCCTAGGGATTGACTAGGACAAGATCACCCCAGCTTCCTTCCCTATTATCTCTTCTGGCGGGATGCTTGAGGCCATCGCAGTTATGATGGCCGAGGGACAAGCC